>CM038670.1:287332166-287942050 GCA_021605145.1 Aegilops bicornis
GACGGATCCATGTATGAGAACAAAGTATGGACTTTGGTTGACTTGCCCGTTGATCGGCAAGCCATAGAAAATAAATAGATCTTCAAGAGGAAGACTGACGCAAACGGTAATGTTACTGTCTACAAAGCTCGAATTGTCGAAAAAAGGTTTTCGGCAAGATGAAGGTGTTGAATACGATGAGATTTTCTCACTCGTATCGATGCTTAAATCTGTCCGAATCATCTTAGCAATTTTCGTATTTTATGATTATGAAATTTTGCAAATCGATGTAAAAATTGTTTTCCTTAATGGATTTCTTAAAGAAGAGTTGTATATGATGCAACCAGAAGGTTTTGTCAATCCAAAAAGGTGCTAACAAAGTGTGTAAGCTCTAGTGATCCATTTATGGACTGGTGCAAGCATCTCGGAGTTGGAATGTACGCTTTGATAGTGTGATCAAAGCATATATATGGTTTTATATAGACTTTTGGAGAAGCATGTATTTACAAGAAAGTGAGTGGGAGCTCTACAACCTTTCTGATAAGTATATGTGAATGACATATTGTTGATCACAAAAAATGTAGAATTTTTTGGAAAGCATAAACGAGTGTTTGAAAGGATTTTTTCAAAGAAAGACCTCGGTGAAGCTGCTTACATATTGGGCATCAAGATCTATAGAGATAGATAAAGGCGCTTGATAAGACTTTCGATGAGTACATACCTTGATAAGATTTTGAAGCAGTTCAAAATAGATCGGTCAAAGAAGGAGTTCTTGCCTGAGTTGTAAGGTATGAAGTTGAGTAAGACTCAAAACCCGACCACGACAGAAGATAGAGAGAGAATGAAAGTCATTTCCTACGCCTCAACCATAGGTTATATAAAGTATGCCATGCTGTATACCAGACCTATTGTGTACCCTGCCATTAGTTTGGCAAAGAGAGTACAATAGTGATCTAGGTGGTCAAAATTATCCTTAGAGGACTAAGGAAATATTTCTCGGTTATGGAGGTGATAAAGAGTTCTTCGTAAAGAGTTAAGTCGATGCAAGCTTTGACACCGATCAGGATGACTCTGAGTCTCGATCTGGATACATATTGAAAGTGGGAGCATTTAGCTAGAGTAGCTCCATGCAGAGCATTGTAGACATAGAAATTTGCAAAATACATACGGATCTGAATGTGGCAGACCCGTTGGCTAATCCTCTCTCAAAAGCAAACATGATCACACCTTAGTACTCTTTGGGTGTTAATCACATGGCGATGTGAACTAGATTACTGACTCTAGTAAACCCTTTGGGTGTTGGTCACATGGTGATGTGAACTATGGGTGTTAATCACATGGTGATGTGAATTATTGGTGTTAAATCACATGGCAATGTGAACTAGATCATTGACCCTAGTGCAACTGGGAGACTGAAGGAAATATGGCCTAGAGGAAATAATAAAGTTGTTATTTTATATTTCCTTATATCATGATAAATACCTATCATTCATGCTAGAATTGTATTAACCGGAAATTTAGTACATGTGTAAATACATAGACAAAACATAGTGTCCCTAGTATACCTCTACTTGACTAGCTTGTTAATCAAAGATGGTTAAGTTTACTAACCATAGACATGTGTTGTCATTTGATGAACGGGATCACATCATTAGAGAATGATGTGATGGACAAGACCCATCCGTTAACTTAGCATAATGATCGTTTAGTTTTATTGCTATGCTTTCTTCATGACTTATACATGTTCCTATGACTATGAGATTATGCAACTCCCGAATACCGGAGAAACACTTAGTGTGCTCTCAAACGTCAAACCGTAACTGGGTGATTATAAAGATGCTCTACATGTGTCTCCGATGGTGTTTGTTGAGTTTCCATAGATCGAGATTAGGATTTGTCACTCTGTGTATCGGAGAGGTATCTCTGGGCCCTCTCGGTAATGCACATCACTATAAGGCTTGCAAGCAATGTAACTAATGATTCAGTTGCGGGATGATGCATTATGGAAGAAGTAAAGAGACTTTCCGGTAACGAGACTGAACTAGGTATGATGATACCGATGATCGAATCCCGGGCAAGTAACATACCGATGACAAAGGGAACAACGTATGTTGTTATGCAGTTTGACCGATAAAGATCTTCGTAGAATATGTAGGAGCCAATATGAGCATCCATGTTCCGCTATTGGTTATTGACCGGAGATGTGTCTCGGTCATGTCTACATAGTTCTCGAACCCGTAGGGTCCGCACGCTTAACGTTCAATGACGATTTGGATCACTACAAAAAAATACACTTCCGTGATGATACGTTTTTGTCACAGTAGGTCGCGTTTTTTGTCATGCATGTACATCCATGACAAATTTATGACAGAATCAAGATAGTCATACCTGTGTTGTCGTAGAAGTGTTCCATGACATTACCAAAATTATCATCACGGAAGTGTCCACTTCCATGGCGATAAATCGCGCGTCACAGAAGTGCTTTCATCAAGGGTGACGGACACGTGGCATCCACCATAACGGAACGCCGTTAAGCTATCGGGTCGGGTTTTGGATCCGATAACCCGTTAACAACCCTGACCAATGGGAAATTTCCACGTGTAAAATTCTTATTGGCCGGACGAAAGACGTGTCAGCTCATTAGTGGGTCAGATAGGCGCCTATGATACGTCCAACACGTGGCACGCCCAACAGGTGCCCATTCTCGTGAAAAGGCGGCCCATGGAAAGCTTTGTTAACTACTGCTCGCATATAGCCCATTTACAGCCCGCTAACCCAAGGCCCGTTACCCCCTATTCGAATTAGGCCCAGTAGCGTCATCTGGGCCATCCAATATGATTCCAACCTGTTTTCACTTCTGGCCCATGTTTGGCCCATGACGTCTTTCGGCCCATACGAGGCCCTAGTAACTCTTGGCCTATTAACGGCCCGTGGTGAAACCGGCCCGTAATGAACAGTGTATCACTTTACACCCATTAACGGCCCGTGGTGAAACTGGCCCGTAAAGAACAGTGTATCACTTTATACCCATTAACGGCCCGTTATTCCGTTGGGCCATTTCCAGCCCATGTTATCTTTCGGCCTTCTCAGAGCCCATTTATTCTTGGGCTCATTTCCAGCATTCGTTTACTTACGGCCCGTTACTGTCATTTTCTGCTTGTGGGCCAAATTCAGCCCGTGGTTACAGTCGGCCCGTTTGTGGTCCGTTAATACGTTGGGTCATTTTCATAGCGTCATCAAATACGGCCTATTAACGATGGCCCGTTATGGTCGGCCCATGAACGGACGATTCCAACTCTAGCCCGTTTACGGCCATAATGCGGTTTGTTTGGCCCATGTTTGGCCAACCGATCATATGACCCGTATAAGGCCCATTGATGATGCGGCCCATAGAAGGCCCATTGTTTCTACGGCCCGTAGAAGGCCCATTGTTTCTACGGCCCATAGAAGGCCCATTGTTTCTACGACCCTTAGAAGGCCCATTGTTTCTACGGCACATAGAAGGCCCACTGTTTCTACGGCCAGTAGGAGGCCCAGTGTCACTACAGTAAATATTAGCCCATGGTTATTGTGGCCTAGTTTTAAAAAATAGGTTATTGCAGCCACTAGCTAACCGCGGAAAAAGAACTGCAATGACTACAAGCAAACAAATAAACAAGAAAACAAGGAAATAAATAAGCAAGCAACTAACGCTAGGCTATCAAGGCTATTACACATATTACATCCACTGGGCATCAAAGTTTGCCACCAGTGCAAATATAGGGAACAAAGCAGCATATCATATACACTTTGGTTGTCAAAGTTGGCGACCAGCGCAAATAAACGCCAAGACAAAACAAATCCAGAAGCTGAAACCACTTGAAGATCTCAAGAAACAATATCCTGGGTACCCATAATGTCGGCAAGATGCTTAGTAAGCTTATTAACTTTCTCTTGTTTGGCGCTTAAATCCTCCAAAGCACTTGTCGTTGCACCGGAAAATATGCATCTGAATTCTGCAGGGACTTCCTCGGTCCTTGACTTCCTCGTCAAGACACATCGATCGATGTCTTTCAACTTGAAGTTGAGACTCAAGAAGACGAACTGATTCAGCGGCGAGTTCAAGAGCTTGTGCCAAAGGTAGTGGCCAAGAACTTTCGAACACTACATCAAGACAGGACCTTTGGGTTCTCTCACTATCGTCAAGATAGTTTTTATCAGCTTTCTTGGAGACCAACAGGGATGTCTCACTATCTTGAACCTTATCTGCATTACTTCCTTTACCACTGATGTCAAGATAGTTTTTATCAGCTTTGTTGGAGACCAAACAGGATAGCATGACACAATTTCACATATATGATGGCTAACTAAACAGGATAGCATGACACAATTTCACATTATGATGGCTAACTAAAAAAGATGGAAATACATAGTTCAAAATATGAGACTATGTAAACAGGATGACATGACATAACTATATAGTGTGTTTATTAAATAGGTTGGCATGCCATAATTCACATACATTCACGAATAGAATGCCATAATTCAAAATATGATGATTTGTAAACACTAAACAGGATGAGATGATATAACTATATGATGTCTTTATTAAATGGGTTGCCATGCCATAATTCAAATATATGATTTATATAGTAAGCAAGTAAGCAGATGGCAATCCATATATGATGTAAAAACTAAGCAATGCAAGACAACATGCATGACATGGGTAATATAACCCTACCAAGTTTGAGCATAGACCTCAGGGGGAAAATAGGACTGGTCACCAGTCTCTGAATCCTCCTAGGATGAGCTCTTCAGAACCAAAGAAGATGTCTCGCTTCACCGGTAGCATTGTCTCGCTCAATACCTTGTTTTCACTCGAGATACTTCCATCACCGCTTCAAATGGCTGATGCACAGGAAGAGTAGTTGAATATACAAACGTTGTCGACAAATGGAACACGTAATACAAAAAAATGATAGCATGATATAATTCACATACATGATGATTGGCTAAACAACATTGCATTTTATAATTCACATATATAATGCCTTTGCAACAAGATAGCATTGTATAATTCACATATATAATGTCTTGCAACAAGATGGCAATGCATAACTCACATATATGGTAATTAGACACTGAAAAGGTGGCATTCACACAAAGCATGTCTAAACTAATCAAATGACATAGCAATGCGGGACACCATACACACGATATGAGCAACATAACCCTGCCAAGTTAGAGCAAACACCTCGGGGATAGGACTGGTCATACTGTCTGGAATCCTCCTCTGAGGAGCTATCCATAACCAGCGAGATATGCGCTTCGTCAGATATCATAGTCTGCTCTGAGGACCTTGTTTTCACTCCAGAATTTGCCATCACCGTGTCAAATGGCTGATGTACACGAAGAGCAGTTGAATGTACTAACATTGTTGACAAATGTAATATGTAACGAAAAAAGGATGGCCTGATATAATTTACATATAAGATGACTGGCTAAGCAGGATGGCATTGCAAAATTCACATATATGATGCCTGGCTAAACAAGATGGCGTTGCATAATTCACATAAACGATGAATAAACTAAGCAGATGGCATTACGCACAAAGGATGTCTAAACTAAGCAGATGACATATTTGATGTATAAAGTAAGTAATGCAAGACACGATATGCATGATATAACCAACACCAAAGATGCCAAGTTAGGCGAAGACCTCGGGAGTAAATAGGAGTTGTCTTCTCCTTCGAATCCCCTCGAGCAGATATCTTTCTCTCGATTACAATCTGAAATGCGTGGAGGGGGGGCTGCCTTTGCGCCTACCATGGAGCGACGTCTGCATGAAATTGTATTGCCATGCAGGCTCGTCTCTTTTGCTCTACATGTTCAGTTCCATTGTTTACAATAACTGTCATGCATAGGAATAAAACATAGTGAGATTATGTAAGGAGTGCATGCAGAAATCCAGAGTGATGGTAGCGACCTGTGGATAGACCCAAAACCAATAGTAGCAGGCAGATAATGGCTTCGGTTAAAAATACAGATAATGGCTTCTTTCTCGCTTTGTTTCCCACCCAACATGAACTCATAGTAGACACCGGAGATTAACCAAATAGTAGATAGATACTATTGATAGCGGCCCCGATATGTACCCCACAACCATTTAAAAACTCAAGTTTGACCATTAGTTTGGAGCTGACTCAGAGTCTAATCGGTGAACAGTACGATAAAGTAGCATGTAATATTAAGCGATGCATAGCGTAAGCAGACATGAAAGAGTGCGACATCTCTTGCGGACCCTTGTAGTCCTCGAGGTCATCTGCTCGGTTGATGATGGTAATGCAGTTTTCATGGCTGCCAGCGGTGGGAAGAAGATCTGAGGCGGCGAAAGACAGTCTGGAGGCCGGATCCCTGCTGTGCTGGACCCTTCTGTCGTTGGAGCAGCTGAGCTGGGGTGGACGACGACGTAGCAGGAGCGAGACAAACCATGCAAGGTTTTCTTTGACAACTATCTGTAAGAGAAGTAATTCCGTAAGGGCTCGTTTGAATTGGAGGATTCCAACAATGCAGGGATATGAAATAGACAGGAATTGGATAGGAATGCACGTGCAAAACAGAGAATTTAAAAACACAGGATTTACGCCAACTGGGTGTTTGATTCACAACAATTGGAAGATCACATGATGCAAAGAAGCATGGTGAGATTAAGTCAAACCACAAGAAAATGTACGGTTATAATGCTATTATGCTACTATCTCTTTGTCTTGTGCTTCATGAATAGGAATTTGAAAAGGAGGACAAGTGAAAATTAAAATTCCTACGTTTTTTCTTTCAAGGAGACACTAAAGGAACAAATCTGTGTGCTCAGTGGACAATATATATATAACATGTAGAGTAAAAAAGAGATGCGACAAGTGTACAACACCTTTGGCGAAGCCATGTCGATCTCAGCGTGATTGGGTTGGCCGGTGAGGATGCTCTGGTTTACTTTGCTGTCGGAGGAGGGGAAGAAGATCTTAGGCGTCTGGAGATGGAGCCCGAGGTACTGCTCCACTGTGATGTAAGATTTCATCGTTGGAGCAGCTCCGGTGAGTTGTACGACGCCGAGGCTGAAGCAGGACCAGAGAGACAACGAACAACGTTAACCTGAGTGGAATTCTAATAGCATCTCCAATACATGATGTAAAATACATAACCACAAAGTGCTAGATGTAAAATACAGCAGCCACTCATCTATGAACTTAACTGTCGAAACTGAACTTAACTGTCAAAACTGAATTTTGCTGTCGAAACTGAAATTTGTTGTCGAAACTGAACGCACTAGCAAGGTGAGCCTACATGTCGGTCGACTAACTTTTTCATCTCTGGTCAGTCGATTTTGCAGCCGTTGGATACTAAATCAAGGGCCTGCGGTTCATCTTCAACCTCCACCCCCTGAGCCGCCAGCCATCACCGGCCAAACAACAGCCCCCCGCCGCCTGCGGCGGTCTGCGCCGTCCGCCATACGAAAACACTCCCCACCGCGATGCCGCGCCGCCCGACCATCCTTCTAGGCCCCCCATGCCGAGCTTTTTCTCCGGCGATCCCCATGCCACCGCCCTGCCACCGCCGGTGACCACCGCCCCCATCCTGAACCCTAAGATAGATAGTGGGGTACCTCCCGGCGAGCCCCCCTCCCCGTTGTGGCTGGTTCTTGCTTCACCCCGGCGAGCCCCCCCACCCCTGGAAAATCGTCCGACCCAAAAGTCGATTCAGTCGACTGAAGTGTAGCTAAATCGGAGCAGCATCGCAAGCAAGAGCAAGAGCGAGATCAGCAGCGTGAGCAAGAGCAATAGCAAGAGCAGACCAGGCAGGGGACCGAGAGCAAGAGCAGAGCAACAGCGCGAGCGAGAGCTAAAGCAGCAGCATCTCCTACTGATGTGGACGTCGCCACCGAGGGAGCGACGCCGTGGAGGAAGTGGCCGACGATGCCGCCGTGGATGGAGTCGCGCTGTGTTGGCTCGGGTCCGAGCGCCGGCAGCACCGTGAGATCGAATCAAGAAGAAAATGCGGCGATTAGTGTACAACGTCTTTGGTGGCGCCGATTAGGCCGCAGCTTCATCCGAGGAAACGGTGATGATGATGCTCTTCCGGTGGTGCAGGTGAAGACGGCGGTGTGGGAATGGAGGTGGCGCGAAAGACGAGGGGAACATCGGGGCAACTCCTTGGAGGTGGAGGACGGGGTGGCTGAACCGGCGGGACGATGAGATCAACGACGGATCCTCATCCGGTACGGTGGATGAGGGACGTCGAGGTGTTGATGTGGACGACGTCGTCGGGGAAGAGGCTCCGGCTGGGTGGCGGACGGAGCAGGGTGTGGGGTTTCGTCGCGGGTTTTCGCAGCCTCGGTGTACGAATGGGTGGGCGGATGGGATGGCAGTGGGGAACCATGGCTTAGAGACGCGCTTGTCTGAAATGTGGGGTAAGTTACGAAAGTACCCCCACCGATTTGAGGCGGTTCTTTCGGTTCAGGGGTAACACGGGCATTTCGCGTGTCGGGATTTCATAGGAGGTGGGAGTTTTCGCGCGCGTTGTAATTTCGGAATAGCAAGGCGCGGGTTGAGATGGAGGGAGTTGTCGGAGCACAACGAGACAAAGATATATCTTAAATATTTCTGCCTAACAAGGCGCGGGTTGAAATTTCCGGACAAGCCTAACATGTACTGTACCAAATCAATGCGCACTACAAATGTCATTCAAAACTCTGAATTCATGTTATGTTCAATTAAAATATTTCGCTACGTGTATAATGCATGCAACCTACTACTCAAATGAACGTTTTAGTGCATTCCAAACGTATATAGTACCGCTTCATTATGAACTAAATTCGAATTCGTTTCTCTATTTGAATAAGATCTACAGTAATGGTTGTTGTGAAGTCAAAGCATTTGAATTCGTTTCTCTGTTTTAATAAGATCTACAATAATCATTATTGTCAAGTTAAACCATCGTTTGTGTATTATCTTCACAAAGACAGCACATGATTAGTCTCGAGTTACATATGAACTATGTGTACTATATGAACTCGAACTAGATTTTTTGAATCCACTTTATTTTGATTTCAAATCAAATTACATTTATAGCTCTAGCTAGATCTTCATAATCTAAACCATGTCTCGTATGTATAATGTGTTTATCACATTATGTATGGTGCCCATACAATGACGCCTACAAGTATTTAGATGTGAGTTGCAAACACCACACATTACCACAAATTCAAATAAAATTTGATAATGTTCGATATATAGTATTGTTTAGATTGTTCGATATTTAGTTGTAAGCTGCAAACGCCACACATTATCACAAATTCAAATAAAATGTGAGATTGTTTGATGTATAGTATGGTTTAGATTGTTCGGCATTTAGCTGTGAGTTGCAAACGCCATGCATTATCACATTATGGTATAACATGTGCACAACACGTGTATCACCGCCATATTCATGCATGCATTGTTTAAAACACTATGATCTCCTATTCAAATATATGAATCCGGTTTCATATCAAATTATGATCTTTGTTAGTCTCTTACACCCACACAATCCTCTAACCTTTGTAGCTACCACTAACTTCCTCTCGTGCATGCACACGTCCTCCTCGCCCTCCCCCTCCCTCAGCATTCTATCCATCGCGCACATTCATTTTTTTTTCTTTAGGTCGTTCTCCTAGAGTCTCCACAACTCCTTTCCGACACACACCGATCGATAAACCTCTCCAGTGATGCCTGCCTACAACATACACACACACCTTCAATCTCCTCCTTTATGTGTCCTTGCCTCGTGTCTCTCATGCGTGGAGACACTGCGTGTAAACTCTTGCCCATCTTTTCATCGATGTCACAACCGCACACTCCTCCCCCTATCTAGCTAGTTGTTGGGCCTCTCGCACCACCTCCTAGCTCCATTCTCTCTGTCTATCCGTCTCGCTGGGCCTTATTTGCCTCTAACAAATGGACGTACACCGACCGATCTCTCGCTATACATATAGCTAGCTAGGTCCTTATAACTCGTTTTTACCCACACGTTAATCGATCTACCTCATTAGTTGTGTCTCTCCCTTCCTCCGACAAACAACAATTGATCTACCGATCTAGGCTAGGTTTGCTTACCAAACACATGGTTCCCCTTCATCATCCATGGATGCGTCCTGATAGATCTATCACGCACAGGCACACACAGAAACACATCCCCACTCTTATTGATAACATTGCAGTTCCACCCTCAGTTTGTCTAGTAGGCCTCTCCCACCATCTCCGAGAAGCAACTCCATCACCCATCCAGCACTCTACCCTCTCCCTCCCTCTCTAGCCTCTCTCTCTCTCTGTCCCATCATATTTCCCGTCCTTGATTATGTATGGATGTTGACCGATCTCCCTCAAGACATAGCTGGGTCTCTCCTTCTCAACACATATACGAGTCGTTCTACCTCTATAGTTAGGCCTCTGCCTACCCCTCCCCCACCCCCTTCCCCCACACACGCCGATACATCGAGCGCTCTAGTCATGTCTCCCTGCCACACACAAACTTGACATGTGCCCTCTAATGTTCCGGTAGGCTAGTCGCCCTATATCTTTGACTTGCACACACACACAATTTCGATGGCTCTCTTCATCGATCTCGCACCCACCCACTTGATCCTCTCTTCAACTCTATCAATAGCTATGACCCCTCCCTCTCTTCTCGTGGATTGCCCGACCCTCTATGTATGATATAGATAGGCCTCCATTTCACACACATTGCATGCAAAATTTTGTTTGAGATGTCATCGACACATATTCCCACTAATAATTCACGAAATCAACCCCCCCCCCCCCCCCCCCCCCCAAACAAAAACACTCACTTAACGCGGTTTGTATCTCTCACACACACCCACGTAGGTGGGGGACATGCATGAAGAGAAGAGGTGCATGCACGGCGCACGTACTCCCGTCTCTTTCCCAACCACACCCGCGCGGATACATGGTGGAGCTCATTTCTGTATGAAACAGGCAGCCCACGTGGTAATTTGGCACGTGTACTGGTTGTCCACATGGTGGAGGGAGGATCGTCTACCACGGGTGAACAAACAAATTGCGACTTGACGTGTTATGTTAAAAAAGAGGCAAACCATGTGGGGCCTACCTTAGAGGCAAGGCTCTATACAATGGAGTACTTTTGATGTGTCCCGTCAACTTGCAGAATGAGGAGAAGCTTGCTT
The DNA here is from genome assembly GCA_021605145.1 of Aegilops bicornis. Classification (NCBI taxonomy): domain Eukaryota; kingdom Viridiplantae; phylum Streptophyta; class Magnoliopsida; order Poales; family Poaceae; genus Aegilops; species Aegilops bicornis. Next base: position 287,343,361 of record CM038670.1, read on the forward strand.
AGTACGCCGTCTCCCCCGCCCACGGGCGTGGTGGCTCGCAGGATGAGGTGAAGCTTGCTCCGCCTTATGCCCGCTCCCTCGCCTATGCGCGCGGTGGCTCGCAGGACGAGGATAAAAATTTACTACTCCCTCCGTTTACTCCTCGTCCCTACTACCTTGGTTATAGAGATTATATCATATTGTTTGGAATATATATGTCCTTTAGTAGATTTCAATATGAACTACTAGTACATACTCCAAACAACGATGTATATAGACGTATTTTAGAGTGTAGATTCACTCATTTTGCTCCATATGTAGCACTCTCCTCGCCTCGACCCTACGCCCACATGGTGGACGTGCAACATTCATTCGGTCTCATATAGCGAGCGATATATCTTGCACTACCATTATTGCTCGACTTCCCGAAGAGGCGAAGAGCCAATCGCAAGGTTAATATTTTGGAGATGCCAAGCGCAAGGTTATAGGAGAACGATTAGTAGGTGCCACGTCATTTATAAATAAAGTTTTTTTTTCTTCAGTGGCACATACGCAATATGATAAGTTCATATGGAGAGAAAAGGAAACCGCTCCACTATATACATAGTCAGGACGGGCCAGCCTACACGGTTGCTTGCTGGGGTTGCTCTCTTCACACTCTCGCGCAAAACGACTGTGGCCACATCTCTAACATCCTGGCGGATCACGTCCGCTTGGGGAAGGGGTGGATGCTTAGTGTAGATGCGGTGGCCGTCGCCGACGGTGAAAACCCACTGTCGGCACGTCCCGATCAGGGGTCCCCGCCGTTCTCTCTCACAAAGCCGGTGAGGTTGCCTTCGTCCCTTGCTCACTGCCGCGACGTGGGCAGTTGTCGCCTCCCGCCGCCCTCCTCAAGGTTGAGCTACGTCCCTCAGGTACAACTCCCTTTACAGCCGGCTTGCACCACTGCTCCAGCTGCCCACATCACTCCCTGTGGATATTTCTCTACTTCTTTGCCCCGCACATACCTCTACCGGCTTCTACGTACTGTACTTGTGATGAATTTATGTCTCGTCAACTAGTCCCAGTAATCTTATTCTAATCACGCTTATTCAATTTCTTTGCCACAGGGATGCTCATCTCGATTTTGGTGAAACTGCACAAAATGATCCGATGGTCAAAAGGTTGCAAACTTCATTTATTAGGAAGCTCAAACGCGTTGCCAAAGAAATTGAAGCACAGTCAGGGTTCACGGTTCAAGGGCTAGGGACTGCATGGACCGTTTTTTTCTTTAGCTGCCTCTTTTCCAAATAGTGTCAACTTTAGTAGTAGTACAACTTTGTACTAAAGTTTGCACAAAGTTGAGACACTTATTTTGGAACGGAGGGAGTACATATTTGCTATGATCTGTCAATCATTGAGATGCAATAGCATGCATGTTAGTCTCCTTTTATTTGATGAAATGTTGCAACGGGCAACCTTGGACGCAAGATACATGTAACAGAAGATGGAAGCTTCATAGCATTGTAAAAATTTATCTCGCTGATAAATTACAGTACGTACTATACTAGTACTTCGTCAGTTCCTAAATATAAGTCTTTCTAGAGATTTCACCATGAACCACATGCGGATGTATATAGATGCATTTTAAGTGTAGATTCATTCAATTTGTTCCGTATGTAGTGGAATCTCTACAAAGACTTATCTACTAGTAATAGCTAGCCCCACTACTAGGAATTCTCTATCCTCTTCTTGAGCCACATCATCAAAATTGATGTAGCCATTAGATGAAGTAAATCAGTCCATAATAGCCGTCTGATCTAGACGTTGAGAGGCTCGCACTAAGCCACATGCAAGCATGCAGAAATACCGTGGCACATGCATGTGAGTGGGTTTTAAATCACATCAACATGTCTGCATGCAAGCATGCGCCGGTAGCATGCATGTAAGTTAGCTTTTAAGTCCCATTAACATGTCAAAAAGAAAAATATAATCCCATTATGCAGTAGGAGTTGGCTGATCTTTTTTCCTCACGTGGGATGATCTAAATGATGATGGGAGTTTATTTAGTTTGGCTACCACATTTGTCATGCGTTTATATAGTTTTTTAGTTCTATGAAATCGATAATTTTCACTGCTCCTGTGATAGTGTGAGGTGGGCCATGTAATCACTGAGCCTGCGTGTTTTCACTGCTCTTGCACGCCTCCGCAGTAAGAATGGAGAAAATTGTAATCTAGTAGTAGTACCTCCTTTCGCCGAAAGTGTGGGACATCCAGCAGTCCTACCACCTCAGTAATAAAGACCAATGAGCCGTCAAATCACATAGACCCAACAGTAAGTTGGACAGACGAAGCAACCATCACTCTTGCGCCAGTGATGGGTCGCGTTCGCTCTGCCCGGGCATGAATGCGGCACCGATTCTTTGGAGCGGCGCTGACCGTTTCGGGAGGGAAGCGGGCGCGGGCGATGGAGGGGCTTTGGGTGGGCCAGGCTGGTCAGGAGCGGGCGTGGCAGCTGTCCGCATGTCCCTACCGGACACACCCGAAAACAAGAGGATGCACCGACTCTTGCGGCTAAAATCGTACACTACACAACATCTCTCTATAGGAGTAGGTCGATCTGTCGCTCTCTCTAACACACACATGCTGTTAAACACACACACACACACACGCACATGCACACGCACGCACCTTGGTCCTGTTGCACCTTCTAACGTGACTTATTACACCTAGACTGAGGGTGTAGTAAGTATACGAGATACGGTGGCACACTGACTTAAGTCGAATACAAGTGCCCCAAATTTGTGTGCATGTTATAATAAGGATTCACTTAAAATAGTACGTGAGAAAACATAGGGATCAATTGGACAGTGTTTCCGAGCAGTAGCGAGATGTATGAGGTAAGATACACCGCTGGTGCTTTTAATTTTTCTTATTAATTTGTTTGTTTCACCCTCTGACTGGTGGGACCCAACGTACTACATGGAGAGAGGTAAGGTGACTAAGGCTGCATTATTTCTGCACCACTGTGGATAGTCTTACCACCAAAGCCACATGACACAATTATGATTGAAATCCCAATGACTCCCACACACACACACAAAAAAACACGGCATGCTTGTCACATGAATGCAGGAATGTAAAAAAGGTTATTCCCCTCTCGTTGAACATAACGAGAGGGTTGTGTAGCTGGTTAGCCTGTTCACTCATCAAACTTGAGGTCTCGGGTTCGATAACTACACTTGAGCATAATTTGTGCCAGGAGGATTGTTTGACTGGTCAAAATGTTTTCTAGGGTTTGCACGCTTCACACTCTCTCTCTCCAGTATATATATACACGCCGGAGCCTCGGCGCTTGTAGTTGCTCTCTTCACACTCTCTCGCCCTCTCCCGCTGGAGCCTCGGCCAGTAGTTGCTCTCTTCACACTCTCTCGCCCTCTCGAGATCTAAACAAGACTTCATTGGCCTCTCTCTCCCCTCACTTTGCTGCTCAAAGAGCCAGCAGGATCCGTCCGCCAGAAGGGAAGGAGGCTTATTTGTCGCCGTCGGCGAGGGACTACAAAGAATCTGTTCACTTTCCACCCAAAGCAAGGCGCTGAGGGCCTCCGACCCTTCTTCTTCTTCGTTGTCGTCCTGTTACCATCGAACAACGCCCCAAGAACCTTATGGTATAATTTACTTACTCCACATGCATTGCTCTAGGTACATGTATACCATGAATCTTGGACGTGGTTCAAAGAGGAAAGGAGTGGGGGAAAGTAGTGGGAAAAGTTGTATATAGCATGAATCTAGGACGTGGTTTAAAGAGGAAATGATAGGGGGAAAGTTGTACAACATGAATCTAGGACGTGGTTCAAAGAGGAAAGGAATGGGGGAAAGTAGTGGGGAAAGTTATATCGCATAAATCTAGGACGTGGTTCAAAGAGGAAAGGAAGGGGCGAAAGTACTAGTTCAAAAAGGAAAGGAAGGGACAAGGCTGTAGAATTTGAGCAAGATTAGATTTGTTGCGCTCACATAGGGAAAGGTGTCTAAAGATAACAAAACTGGGACCAACACAAATATGCTCCTTGGTTGTTTGTTCTTTATTGCAACAGACTGTGCATGACCACAGTACATCGGTAGATGCACATGGTGTTGGTGCGTCCACTGTCCCGTGCAACTCTTTAACTGTTGTTAATCTAAGGCCATGTTTGGTTAAAAACTCGCTAGTCCCTGCCTGCTTGGTTCCAGGGACTAAACATGGACAAGAGGTTATTAAATGACATGCTAAAAGACCATGTTACCCCTAGTAATGAACTAACAGAGACAAGGTGCGATGCGTGGCGAGGGGGCAACTGTTGGAAAAAGTCCCAAAAAGACTCCCTTGGGGTCTTCTTTCTTTAGTCCCAAATGCCCACTTTTAGTCCTTAAAAGTCCCTCCTGTTTGGTTTAGATGGGACTGACACGCAGTTTTTTGGTCCCTACACCAAAATGCCCCTGTAAACGAACACCCTCTAATAATGCCGCTGTAAAATTGATGCAATTCCATAGTTAAAAGCAAATTACATGTTTAACGAATTATATTGTTAATATAATCTCTATGTTAATATTAATCAATGCCACCATTTGAGAAATGCTACCGTCTTGCTTTCTTTCCCATTTAAATAAGGTAGATGCTTATTTTTGTTGGCTTCTGTGTCATCCACCGTTATTGACCACTGATTGTTTCCTTTGCACCTCTGTGTAAACAGGGTTATCTACTTCACCTCGTTGCCATTGTGACCTTTTGTTTGCCTTTGCACAAAACACTTTTGTTTTAAGAGTGTTTTGTGCAGTTCAACCAAAATGTCACAATCGACAATGTTGCTTGATTGCTTGATCTTAGTGGAATCGCACAAGAGGAGATCTTACTTCCTATCCGTTACGGCTAATTTGGTTCAGATCTTCTTCTTGTGAGTTGTTTGAATTCTGCATCATGAGAGGTCAGTACTAGCCTTCTTTCACATGATTCTGCAGTGTGCTTTCATATGTTGTGCTACTTGTACGATAATGTTGCTTGATTTTAGTGAACTGCACAAATGGAGACAATACTTCCAATCTGTATGTGCACCGTAATATCCCATTGAGGTAAGATAAGGATATTTCACAACTGCTGGGCACGTATTTTGCCACTTTCATCAAAAAATTAAGTTTAGTACTATACTTGTGCTCCCTAATTGACATGCCAAATCTTACATTGAAGGCGAAGCTTATGCATTATTGAACCAAGTGATGAAGGGGAAGAACAAGCGGAAGAAAAACAAAAATCAACTCCGGTTGCTGTAATGAAGCACTGGAACTGTGATGACACAAGTAATGATATAGTTTTGCATCTTAATTTATTGCTATGGCTGGAACGAGCAATTGTTTTGCCACTGATTCGATGCCACTCTTAATGTAATATGTAATTATCTCTACTTGTGCAAACATGGATCTTCTTTGAAGATACCATATATTTTAGTGGAACTGCACAAGAAGATGTTGGAAACATTAAGCTAATCGAGGAGTATATAGTAAGCATGGCCACCACCGTAGATAGCAACAGATGTTTCTGGAGAAGTGCTTCATCTGTATGCTCTACACAATAAGCCTCCTGACAAAGGTTGGTACTCGCCCACTGATTTCATCCATATGATTGAGCTTTGTCATCTCTATTGGTGTTGTGCTACTTTTTTGACACTGTCATGAAAAAGTGGTATTGTCCTCGAGAAGTGCTTCATCTGTGTTGTTTTAAATATTTCCTTTCCTTTTTTTCGAGCAAACAGGGATGCTAGCATTTAGTAGTCCTCTTGTCTTTGCACAACAGGATCATCTTCCTCTGAATAAGAATATGGAGTACGTGAAGTGATTAGTTCCGATTATGCCAGGATGAAGAAGCCCTGTCTATCTTCTCTTCAGAAGGAGCAGTTGAAGGATGGTTACATTACTCCCCACAAGACCAAACTAACTTCAGCTCACAAGGACTGACAAATCTCCATTTTTTTGCTGTGATGCGCGAGTACAATGTTGTTATAGGATTCTTTCTGGTGAGTTCCATTTTTCTAAAAGTGTGCTCTACATGGACCATGTATGTGCCTGTTGAAACTGTCAATTCATAGTACAATTTGCTTTATACTAATCACTTTTTGTATTTGTGCAAACAGGGTGCTCGACTTGATTTCAATGGGAACTGCACAAAATGTTCATGAATACATCGAATCATTCATTTCCACCACAAGAAAGGAGGTGCCGATAAGTTCAAGGCGTTGCAACATATAAGGTCGAAATCATACAAGCTACGCGCGAATTTGGTTGATTTTGGTGGAATTGCACAAAAAGAACAGCTGGTTTATTTAGCACGAGGTGCCATGTCAATGTCCGAACTGGCGGCAAACCCTGCCCATTCCACAATCGTAGGCATTTGATATTTTGGAATGGGACGCCCTTTGCTGTCGGCAGCGTCGATCAATTTTTTCTTTATTCTTTAGTTGTGAAGTAAATATTGCCTCTGACATGTGAGTCGCCGAGATGCATAATCATCGATTGTTTTGAATGTTCTCTATGGATTGCCGGGCTGTGTGTTTGATTGCAATGTCTGTAAATGCTAAAAAGCTGCTCAAACTCTTTGTACTCATACATTTCCTTTTACTTTGCACATTGTGAAAGTGCATACTTTTTGTATAAGATTGGTCAAAGTAGAGATACTTTGACTGCAGACAAAAACTTTTATGCAGACTAGAAAGGACCGGAGGGAGTACATGTGAAACTGCCGCAAACGAGGTGATCACCACAGGAATAATGCTAGTACGTATTGTGTGGCATGTTCATCCAATGCCGGTGATACAGAATTGAACTAATCGAAATAAATTCATTCATACACGGTCGGATTTCATATAAACATGCCGGATTTCATTACATTTCATACATTCTTCAACTAAAAAGGTGCGCTGGAGGTATAATTAATTAACAAGCTACCCACTGTGTCCCGAGCCGAACAGAAAGCTTGAGTGGATTAACTGCAGTGCAGTTGCGTATGAATCGACATGTGGCCCAGCTTGCTTGTTGGGCCCACGTGTCGACCAGCCAATCAGACCGGCGATTAAGTAGAAGCAGCGTCCTTCTCCAACATAGCTCTCCGACTCCATGTCGCCGCCAAGAAGCTAACCGGCCGTCAGTGGTCAACCCGCCTAGCTTGTCATAGCGATTAGGGCAACTAGGAGCCCAATGATTAGGATCACCACATGACAAACACATTTCTTCTTGTCATTCTTCTTCTTGAAGTTCGTGTGTTGCACAGCCTTGTTCTTCCCATCAAACTTTGCTTTACCATCAAACTTGCCCTTGTTCTTGAACTTGTGGGGCTGGAAGTTCTTCTTCTGTACCATATTGGCACTAGATCCTCCCTCAATTCCTCAAGCATGTGTGTCCTTTGCTCTCTCCTTTTCTTCCACATCAAGAGTGCCAATGAGATCCACGAAGGAGGAAGCTTGGTGACGAAGGAGGTATAATTAATTAACCGAAGCTACCCACCTGTGTCCCGCTGAGCCGAACAGAAGCTTCAGTGAGTAAACTACAGGTGCAGTTGCATAACTGACATGTGGCCTGTTGGGCCCAGGTGACAGTCAGCCAAGTGCACCAGCAGTTAAGTAGAAGCTGCGTTCTTCTCCAGCGCAGCTCTCCGACTCCATGTCGCCGCTAACCGGCCGTCAATGGTTAACCCGCCTAGCTTGGCTTCAACCGGAGGGAAGCAGCGGTGGCCTTACTTGGACCCGAGCGGCGGCAACCTACCGTGTTCTACTCTTCCTCGTTTTCTGTGTGGCGCGGCCTCATTGGCAGCGGGGCGGGGCCTCGGCGGAGCCGGCGATGTCCTCTGTCTCGTTGCCGACGGGCGGAGCCTCAGCGGAGCGGTGGAAATCCTCCCCCACGTTGCCGGCAAGGTGGGGCCTCGGTTGACCCGGCGATGTCCTCTTGGCGGGGCGGGGCCTCGGAGGAGCCGGCGGTGTCCTCTGCCTCGTTGTTGGCGCCGCGGGGCCTCGGCGGAGCAGGGCCTCGTCGACGCCAGCAGAGTGGGGACTCGTCAGAGCCGGCATTGTCCTCTGTCTCGTCCTCAGTCTCGCCAAACAGCGCCTCGCCCGCTTCATCGCCCTCTTTGCTAGCCTCTTTGTAGGCGGCCACAGCCTCCGCCACCCGCATGCGGTACCGCCAGCGCTTGAGACGGCCCTTGCGGGCGGAGGCGTCTGGTCGAGCAGCGCCTCTGCTCCGCCTGCTCGCATGGCGATCTGCTCCTCCGCTGCAGTGCTCCCGGAGGAGATGGTGGTTGTAGGCGGCGTCGGCTGCGCCTCCCGAACTGCTCCTCACGTATCCGCCTCACCTGTCCATATATTGGGCACGGGCCTCGCCGATGGTCATGGTGCAATGCACCGCGAGGATGGCGCGGAGGAGGGTTGGTGCGGATCGTCGACTACCATGTTCTCCATTGGGACGTCGTCGCCCTCCGGCTGCTGCCGCCACCGGTCGGCAAAGAATGGCTGCCATCTCCTTGTGGTCCGTCGTCCGCCCGTCCCGAAGAGTGCTGGAGCGCGAGGAAGCCATGATGGGCAGTAGTGGTGTGGAAAGGAGAAAGGGAACGGATGCGGATGACTGCAGCTATGGCCGGGGCAACAGTTTATACAGCAATGGTAGGCGGGCGGAGAGACGGACGTGTGGCGCCGGAGTAGCCGCCTCGGCAACCGCTTATATTTAATGTGGGCGGCCGATGGACGGACGGATGAGACTTGTGTCGTTTGAAGGCGGAGCAATCGCCTGCACCGGGAAGCGGGGCGGGCGGCACTGACGGTTTCGGGCGGAAAGCGCGCGCGGGCGAGGAGATGACTTTACTTGGAGAGGATGACAATGGGGACCAACCAGGTCCATAGCCTCACGTACGCAAGTGACTCCTTATACATATATATATATACATAACTATAATTTATTTTGCTTCCTCATGGTTTCCCGACATCACGGTCCCACACCATTGTCAACCTATGTAGTACTCCCTCCTTTCCGGTTTATAGGGCTCAATTCAAAAATCTCACCAACCAAGGTAGATGGTGAGTGGTGGAATATTTTTTGTAGTTTGCCAAAACACCCAATTAATGCTCTTTTTTACTCAAAAAATTATGTTTATCAATGCATTAATTGCAATGCATGCATGCATAAAGTACATGCATTGGTCAATTTTCTCTTAATACTTGCATGCAATGATTTAATGCACCTTGGAATCTGAATATGTGATGGGGAACAACCAAATTGAGCCTTATAAAATGGAAAAACTAAAATTTTGAGATAAGCCCTATAAACCGGAAAGGAGGGAGTAGTCAATAAACGAGACAATTGCACAAGAAGCGGCCGATAGCTGGGACCAAGCAGCTCGAGCAGTATTTGTGTTTTTGAGGTGTGAGCACTGCTGAGTTTTTCAATGTTTAGCCCAGATATTAATTTTTCTCCTCTGAACAACAACGAAAACATCGCTGCAGGTATTAACTGGGCGGGCTGTGGCCCATCTAGCCCAGGCCAGATATCCAGCCCAGATATTAATTTTTTTCAAGCTGAAAATGGCTAGCCCAACTATACTTTTGTTTAGGAATACCCATGCAAGGTCAAGTTGTTATTCTCCGCCCCGCTGGGCTGCAAATCTTTCCTAGGAGGGATGCATTAGGCCTAACAAGAAAATGGGTTTTAAGAAATAATAAATGGGATGTAATTATAAAAACTGGGTAGTAACTATAAAAAATGCACCAAATATGTGATTACTTTATAAAATATTATTTTTGGATATTGAAAATTTTAATTTCATTAATTGTCGCGAGCGCAATGTTTCGTTGGATTTTTACGTAATATAAATTTATATTGAAATTATATTTAATCTGACTAGAAATTTCGGGATAAAAATATTTCGGATCCCATCAAAATGTGGGAAATTTTATTGAACTCTATTTTGAACGGTTGGTTGAAATGGGCTGTACTTTTAACAAACTGTAAATGGGCTGTAGTAAATTCAATTAGAATTCAAAAATGGGCTACACATTCTTACAAATCTCAAATGGGCTATAAGTTCTCTGCCACACACTTCTGGCCTTACTAAGTTGACGCGTCCCCTAAAAAAATAGAGTTCACGCGTATCCAAGGCTTTGTCAACTTATAGTCAACACTCGGTTCTAGCAGCAGTGGCCGTTGGATGTCCATCCAACGAATGCCTTGCTTCTTCTTTAATTTTGGATATTCTAGCTTCACCCGCCCAAAAAATGATTCCTCCCCCTGACATCTGGGGCGCATCGTTTCGGAAGCTGGCCTGTGGGCCTACTAAGTTGACGTACCAAGGGCTTCGTCAACTTAGTCAATATAAACGATTCTAGCTGCAGTGACCGTACAATGTCCATCCTACGACCGTCGTGCTTCTTCAACCTCTGGTCTTCTTGCTCCAGCCGCCCAAAGCAGCGCCCGGTCAGCCGCTTCCTGCCTCCGTGGCGGGTCAGGCCGTGGAGGCCTCATCGCCTCTACTACTCCCACCTGGCCGTGCCATCCCTCCACTCACCCACACCTCGTTATTACGGCGGCAGCGTGCAGCCGAACCAGTGAACCCTCGTACTCCTCTCCGTGTGTGCATCCACTGCCGCGTCTTCCTCGGCTCCGCGTCGTCCCCTTCCTAGGCCTCGCCGTCGTCCACTGCCCTGGTGCTCTTGGCGCGGCGTGGTCAATGTGGTCAAGGAACGACTTCCATCGGACGTGGATCAGACGTGGAGAGGCCGATACCGGGTCCACGGCAGCCGCAAGGAAGTGCCTCCTTATTACGCCAAAATAATTATTCCTCCACCGACAGGGGACCCACCGAACAGGCCATCGATTTCGTGAAAAAATGATTCGCCCCTTCTGCTGGGACCCACGAGCTACATCTTCGCACGCCAGAAGTGCGTCCGAAAAATGCTTCGCCCGATCGCTGGGACCCACCAGCTACATCTTCGCAGCAAGGAAGTGCGTCCGAAAAACGATTCGCCCCATTGCTGGGACCCACCAGCTACACCTTCGCATGCAAGGAAGTGCGCCCGGCAAAAACGATTCGCCCCGATGCTGGGACCCAAAGAATACACCTTCGCACGCAAGGAAGTGCGTCTGGCAAAAACAAAACGATTCGCCCCCCTGACTGCTGGGACCCACCGGCTACATCTTCGCAGTAAGGAAGTGCTCGATACGGACCCACCCGGTCAAGCGCATGTAGCATTGTCATTTCGTCGCGAACGTATGCGTACATCTTGGTCGATGTAGAGGCGCACACGTGTCATAGTAGAGGCACGCACGTAGCATGTACACGCACGTCTGCCGCCGTGGTGCAAGAAAGAAAATACGGCCACGTATGTGTACATACGGGCAGGGTCTCGAACGCCTACTCGCGCATACGTACGGCCAGGGCTCGTGTACATGGCTGGGTCGGAACGGAGAAACAGCGTCGTAGTCGTGTTCATGGGGAGGCAACGGAATGCGTCGTGTTCATGGGGAGGCAACAAAATGCGTCGTGTTCATCGGGAGGCAACGGAACGCGTGGGAGCCAACCGGCTGGGTCGGAACGGAATGCATGGTCGTGTTCATCGGGAGGGCTTGGACAGAACAGGCGATGGAAATGAGGCCTGGCGTACCGCACAACGGAGGAAACAGACCTCCTACGTTCGGAACGGGGTCCTTTTGATCGGGACGGGTCTGGCATACCACAAAACGGAGGAAACGGACCTCGTACGGTCGAAACGGGGGTCCTGTTGATCGGGAGGGGTGTGGCGTACCGCAAAACGGACAAAACGGACCTCCTACGATCGAAATGGGGGTCCTGTTGATCGGGAGGGGTGTGGCGTACCGCAAAACGGACCTCCTACGGTCGAAACGGGGGTCCTGTTTATCGGGAGGGTTGTGGCCTACCGCAAAACGGGACTCCACGGGATACTGTTCATCTCCACCGTCGACCTCCTCCAGCCTCCAGGGGCTCCTGTTCATCCAGCCTCCACCGTGCGCTACTCCACCGGCTACTGTTCAACCACCCCTCCACCGTCTACTGTTCATCCAGCCCTCGACACCAAGGGGTCCTGTTCAACCACCCCTCCACGGGCACCCGTCCTCCGTCTATTGTTCATCCAGCCCTCCACATCACGGGGTCCTGTTCATCCACCCCTCCACGGGCACCCCTCCACCGCTTCATCTGCTTATCCAGCCCTCCACCACACCACGGGTCTGTTCATCCAGAGGCAACGCCACCGCCCAATCGCTCATCCAACCCCTCTCCCCCGCAATGCTCACTATTCATCCAATCGATCGGCTTGATTAGCAGCGAAGAGCGAAGCGAATCGCCGATCGGGTTCGATTAATGACCATCGATCGATCGCTCGGGTTCAAGAACGCATAGCCTGCGGTGCAATCGCCGGGTTCGATTAGAGCCCAATGCCTCGCTTCGGGTTGATTAGAGCCAACGCCTCGCACACGCTGCAGTACGTGTACGAGAAACGCGCATCGCCGCCCCGACCTCCCACCGTGAACCGAGAACTCCCGAAATTTTCCTCGCCTTGCTTCTACTATGGTTTTTTCCGTCATGGACGGCCCAAAGAATGTCATGCGCTATGCCTCCGCCCGCCCAAGACGAAAAGCCCATTTTCTGTCATGATTTTTTGTCATAGAAGTAGGAGCCCACCACATCTATGATGATACCGGGTTTTGTCACAATTATTGTCATAGAAGTGTCATATGTATGACAGAAAAAAATTTCGTTCGGCCCAAAATGTCACGAATGTGTCTTTTTTTGTAGTGTATTATGAGTTATGTGATTTGATGACCGGAGTTTGTTCGGAGTCCTGGATGAGATCACGGACATGACGAGGAGTCTCGAAATGGTCGAGGCATAAAGATTCATATATTAGAAGGTTACATTCGGACACCGGAATAGTTCGGGTGGTTTCGGATAAGTTTCGGAGTACCGGGGGTTACCGGACCCCCCCGGAAGTTCATGGGCCTTCATGGGCCTTAGTGGAAAGGAGAGGAGGGCCACAAGGGAGGCCTCCCCCTCCCCCATGGCCAGTCCGAATTGGACTAAGGAGGGGGCGGCACCCCCTCTTTCCTTCTCCCCTCTTCCTCCTTCCCTCCTTCTCCCTCTCTTGGATGGAAGGGGACTCCAACTAGGATTGGGAATCCTAGTTGGACTCCCCATGGCGGGGGCCCCCCTTGGCCGGCCTCCTCCTCCTCCACTCCTTTATATACGTGGGAAGGGGGGCACCCCAAAGGACACACAAGTTTATCTTAGCCGTGTGTAGTGCCCCCTCCATAGTTACACACCTCGATCATATCGTCGTAGTGCTTAGGCGAAGCCCTGTGCCGGTAACTTTATCATCACCATCGCCACGCTGTCGTGCTGACGGAACTATCCCTCGGCCTCAACTGGATCAAGAGCTCGAGGGACGTCATCAAGCTGAACGTGTGCTGAACGTGGAGGTGCCGTATGTTTGGTACTTGGATCGGTTGGATCGCGAAGACGTTCGACTACATCAACCGCGTTACTAAACGCTTCCGCTTTCGGTCTATGAGGGTACGTGGACACACTCTACCCGCTCGTTTCTTTGCTTCTCCTAGATAGATCTTGCGTGATCGTAGGAATTTTTTTAAAATACTACGTTCCCTACTATTCGACCAAGCACGAAGAAAGAGAAGTCACTTCTCTCTATATATTCATGACGATGTTGTGTAATGTGGTTCCTTCATTGCTATATGTAGTAGCTAGCATCGAGTTGAATGAAAAACATAAAATAAAAATGCAAACCCTAAATGTAAAAGAATTGAATGGGGGAAACACAATATGAAACCCCTAAACCCTCCAAACCCTCCAAACCCCTCTTTTGAAAAAACCAGTGCCTGGCAGCCGCTGACGCGTGGCTGCATTTTTGTCCCGACCGGTGTTACCAACCGGGACTAAAGGTCTTCCTCCCTGGGCGCCCCATAGCAGCCACGTGGAGCTCCTTTAGTCCCGGTTCATAACACAACCAGGACTAAAAGTGGGGGCCTTTAGTCCCAATTGCTTAGTCCCAGTTGCTGAACCAGGATTAAAGGCCCTCTGGAACCGTGACTGATGCCCTGTTTTCTACTAGTGCACGTAGATCATAGAGATAGCATAAAATGTAAGCAACTCAGACTATTTTATACAAAACCATACAGTCCATGTAGATCAGAGATATCATAAAACATAAGAAATTCGGACATCGGATATCTAATTAGTTCATCCAAATAGTTCAAATTCAACCTAAAACAAAAAAAACTAAACTATGTACATAGCAAGGCGCAAGGGTTCATCTCCTACATGTATGCATCGCCAGTGGGAGGGTCATCATCGTCTGTGGTGGTGCCGCTCTCCGACACGGAAGAAATGTAGCCGAAGACGCGATGGAGGAGCCACTGATCTTCCTTAGCGTGACGGGAAGCCTTGGTGGCAGCACCTGAGATAGAGCGCCTTCAAGTTCTTGCGCCAGAGGCGCCGCACGTCGATCTCCGTCGTAGTCAGCAGCTGGCACATGAGCTCGCGGAGGAGCGCCTCCTTCGATTCAACGAGGATAGAGCGAGCCTACTAGAGGGAAGAGCCGGGATCTGCCTCTCGCGTCGGGCCGCCTTCGCCACCAACTCCGGCATGCGCATCTGTGCGAGGACGAGCACCCACCGTTACCTAGGCAGTGGTGGCGCCAGAGGATAATGGGACACGTGCTACTCACGATGGAGTTGTTGGATTTTTTGGAAGAGGAAGGGTGAAGCAGTATAGTAGCAGATAGTATTTACCTCAGTTAAGAATCAACGTTTATCGAACTAGTAGCAGGCAACACAAGAACAACTTTAGCAGCACCTCTAGACAAACAAAATAATTTTTTGCACCCAACTAAAGGCAAGGGGATCGTCACTCCCCTTGTTCTTGCCAGCCACAAGATTAAAACTGATAGTTATATATGCAAAGTAATAAAAAGTAAAAGAAAATAAAAAAGCAAATAGAGAAATTTTGGAGACTTAGTATTGATGAAGGATAGACCACTGGGGCCATAGGTTCACTAGTGGTATCTCTCTTAAAAGCATAGTAACGGCGGGTAAACAAATTATATGGGGCAATTGATAGAATTGAGCATAGTTATAGTTGTGATCATTCATGGCATAAGCATTACATCTATGACAAGTAGACTGTTAATCAAACTGCGTCTACAACTATTACTTCATCCCAAGATCGCTATCCAGAATGCATCTCAAAGTATTAAGTTCATACAAACAAAATAACGCTTTAAGAAAGATGACATAATGTAGACCAAGTAAGACCAGTCAATATGATCAAAATCCACAGTTTTGTCCTCAGTAGCAACAATACGGTATGTGCCTTTGCCCCTGCTGTCACAGGGTAAGATCACTGCAAGATTGAACATACTACAAAACACCTCTCCCACTTAAGATAAATCAATCAAACTTGGCCAAAGTAGACAGATAGATTGGAGAGATATACAAAGCTATAAAATTATCCAGCAAAGAAACATCAAAAGATTTAAATTAATTCAATGAATAATCTGATCATAAACACATAAATCATCGGATCCCAACAAACATGCCGCAAAAGATTACATCGGATTGATCTTAGAGAAGACCAGAAGATAAAGATCAAGAGAGAGAGAGAGAGAGAGCCATCTAGCTACTACAATGGACCCGTTGGTCCTCAAGGAACTACTCACACATCATCATGGAGGCAGCAAGGATGATGAAGATGGGTTCCCTAATGATTCCGCCCTCCGGTTGAGTACCGGTATAGGTCTCCAGATAGGTTCGCGGCAGACCAGAGGCTTGCTGCGGTGATAAAACTTTTCCGGGTCTCGCTTTGAGGGTTTCAGAATATATGAGAATTTATAGGCTAGGAATTAGGCCAAACAAAGCTACGAGGGGCCCACAAGTCAGGGTGGCGAGCCCTACCCTTCAAGGCGTGCCCCCTGGATTGTGGGTCTTCTCGTCCTCCCAAAGCTTCTAGGATCTCTTATTGTCGAGAAAAATCATCAAAAAGTTTCATTGTGTTTGGACTTCTGTAGGTATGGGTTTTCTTGAAAACCAAAAACAAGGAAAAATAGGAACTGACACTGGGCACTAAATTAGTAGGTTACTCCATAAAAATATATAAAATGACATATAAAATATACAAAAGTGATAATATAATAACATTTAACAATAAAAAATTATAGATACGTTGGAGACGTACCAAAATCCCCAAGATTAATTCCTACTCATCCTTGAGTAGGTAATGATAACAAAAGAATTATTGATGTTGAATGATACATAAGATGTACTTGATCAAACGATGTAATTGAGGTATGAATATTGGGACATGAGTGATTTAAGGCAACAATCTATCCATTTGACGTTGACTCAATAATACATAAGCATACTAGTAAACAATCATTGCCTTTCAAAATAAAGATGCTAAAGAATGTGATACCTACACACTTAATCGTGAAAAGCATCGAATGCTCAGTCTTCCTACCATGAAGATACCAAATCATGAACAACCTTGATGCCAAGCCAAGCAATTGAAGTATACTTTTCTTGCTTCAGCTTCTTCAACTCTCATGCAATACTTGAGTGTGAGACAAAGATTTGCACTTTGGATGCCAAAGAGAATGATGATTTGGGTTTATAAGGGAAGGAAAAAAAGTATAAGAAAGTCTCACATCAATGAGGCTTGATCGTTAGGCAATGGAGAGTGACGGTGTCCTGGATTAGGGGGTGCTAACCTAGTTGGCCTTTGATCCTCGAGTTGGGCTGACGGGCCCTCATTCGTGATCAAGATGGACTCTGGAGGCCATACGCGGGAGGCATGATCAAGACTACCTCCACCGAAGACTTGATGTATACTCCAAGATCTCTACTGCCGCCTTACTCCTAGACACCGACCTTGTAACCCTAGATTCCCTCCTTGGCGTATATATAAGCCATAGGGTTAGCCCGTAGAGGGGACATCAATGCAAAAAATCATTCACCTAGACCTACGGTTAGACTATACATTACGATCTCGAGGTAGATCAACTATTTACTTGATACATCTTCATCAATATAAACAGGAGCGGGATGTAGGATTTAACCTTCATCAAGAGGGCCCGAACCTGGGTAAACATCATCTCCTTCATTCCTATTACCCTTGATCGGAGATCCACAGCTCGGGACCCCCTACCCCGAGGTCTGCCAGTTTTGACACCACACGGGTGCTTTCATTGAGAGTTTCGCTGTGCGATAGACGAAAAGATCGATGGGCTCACCGGTCTACAGCCCCGAACTTGTAGGAA
This sequence comes from Aegilops bicornis, assembly GCA_021605145.1. Taxonomy (NCBI): domain Eukaryota; kingdom Viridiplantae; phylum Streptophyta; class Magnoliopsida; order Poales; family Poaceae; genus Aegilops; species Aegilops bicornis. Next base: position 287,360,667 of record CM038670.1, read on the forward strand.
TCGCTTGCATGCCCGAAGTTTCGGTCACAAAAACGCCTTCACGTAAAGTTCAGGCAAAGCATGACCCTTCTCTGGTTCCCGCAGGGAACTCCCTCAAGGACGAGGGGCTGAGATACTTCCTGGAAAGCGAGTCAGATATCGGCCTACAAGAAGCGGCCGAGGAGGCCGACCTCCAGACTAGTTCGGCCGACCCGACGACCACAAATCCGACATCGGACGAGAAGAACATGGTTTCAAACCCCTGATCCTTAGAGATCAGAACTCATCTATTCACCCCCCACATAGAGTACCGCCACGATAATTCCAGCCCACCCGACACCTGGGATCTAGCCTACATGCAACAACTCCCGATGAATCAATCATGCAATACTAGGCTAGATTCTTCTCTATCAAAAACATGATATCAGATTACCTGGACTCTGACATAATTACTGCTCTCCAACCCGGATGCAAGGATAAAGGCGTCTCGAATGCCCTTTCTCGTCGTTGTGTTCAGACGCTTCCAGAGTTATCCGAACTAGTGTCCCGATTCTGTGCCATTGAAGATGACTGGCTTGTCGAGGAAAACACAGATTCGATCTGTGAAGATTACCTGAGACATTACAAATCAGTACCTTGGCGCGAGCCCCGGAAACGGAACACCCCAGGCGAATGACCTTCGCGACTATTGGGTGTTGAGGCAGGTAGCCAAAGGGGGACCTGCCGTCCTGGCAGGTACCTCTGACCGCGCTAAACAAACCTCGGATGAAGATGATGTCTTGATGATCCACGAGACCTCCGCGTACAACAACCAACATAAACGGGCTGTAGGAGAAATCAATTCCTCTCGGTGAGTGCCGACCTGGGGCGCGTGGATAGACACGCCAATTACCTTCGATCATAATGACCGGCCAAAGTTAACCCCTAACAGGTGCTCCGCCGCTCTAGTCCTTAACCCAATTGTGGGCAGATGCCAACTTCAGAAAGTCCTTATGGAGGGAGGCAGCAACCTAAATTTGACATATGCAACTACTCTGATAAAGATGCACGTCGATAAATCACACATAGAACAGAGTTGCACCACCTTTAAAGGTATTGTCCCTAGGCGGGAAGCACGTTGTAGTGAAAAATAACCCCCTGGACGTGGTCTTTGGAACATCGAATAATTACCGCCCCGAGGAGGTCATGTTTCACATCGGTCCCTTCAAGAGCAGATACCACGCCCTTCTCGAGTGGGACGCCTCCTCTAAATTCCAAGCGGTGCCACATTACAACTACATGAAGCTTAAAATACCAGGCCCAAAAGGGATCATCACCATCTCGAGTGACCCCGAAGGGCGCTTAAAGCCGAGAACAAGATGTTATCGCTCGCCCTAAGACCTTGTCTGAAGCCTTCGCGACCGATGAACTAACCTCGTTACACGCCGAAGTCGACCGGGACGACGTCATTCTTGACAAGCGACCAAAGTCTACTTCATTCAAACCAGGCGAGAAAATAGTCAAATTTCAAGTACACCCAACGGACCCCGCAAAGACAGCGTCCATAGGGTCAAACCTGGATCCAAAGATCGCCGAGGCCTTGCGCACCTTCGTCAGGGAGAATTGGGACATATTTGCCTGGCATCCTTCCGAAATGCTAGGGATACCCACAGGCTTGCAGAACACAACTTGAACATACTAAAGGGCTACAAGCATGTCAAGCAAACACTTCGACATTTTTCCGAGCCCAAGCGTCAAGCAATGGGCGAGGAGCTGGCTAAACTACTGGAGGCTGGATTAATCTGAGATATAAAACACCCCGATTGGCTGGCCAATTTGGTCATGGTACCAAAGAAGGATAGGCCCTGGCAGTTATGTGTCGATTTTGAGGACCTCAAAAAAGCCTGCCCCAAAGACCCCTTCCCCCTACCCTGTATCGACCAAATTGTATAGATGCCACGCTGGTTCATGATGCATTGTGCTTCCTGGGAGCCCACTCGGGATACCATCAAATAAAGATGCAAGAATCGGACCAGGCAATTACATGATTCATCACACCCTATGGGTCATTCTGCTTCAACACAATGCCCTTCGGACTAAAGAATGTCAGCGCCACGTATCAATGCATGATTCAAACATGCCTGAAAAAACACATAGGAAAGACCGTCGAAGCCTATGTCGACGATGTGGTTGTCAAAACCAAACACGTCGGACAATTGGTTGACAACCTTAGGGATACATTTGCCAGCTTACGGGAATGTCGAATTAGAGTCAACTGATGACCCACAAGTATAGGGGATCAATTGTAGTACTTCCGACAAGTAAGAGTGTCGAACCCAAAGAGGAGCAGAAGGAAATGATAAGCGGTTTTCAGCAAGGTATTTTCTGCAAGCACATAAATTGTTGGTAACAGGTAGTTTGATAGCAAGATAATTTGTAACAAGCAAGTTTCGGTAACGGTAATAAAAGTGCAGCAAGGTAGCCCAATCCTTTTCTGGCAAAGGATAGGCCTGAACGGTCTCTTATAATAAGCAAAGCATTCTCGAGGACACACGAGAATTCCATCTAGTCACTTTCATCATGTTGGTTTGATTCACGTTCGCTACTTTGATAATATGGTATGTGGGTGGACCGGTGCTTGGGTGATTTTCTAACTTGAACAAGCCTCCCACCTATGATTAAGCCCCTCGCAAGCATCCGCAACTACGAAAGAAGAATTAAGATAAAATCTAACCGTAGCATTAAACATATGGATCCAAATCAGCCCCTTACGAAATAGCGCATAAATTAGGGTTTAAGCTTCTGTCACTCTAGCAACCCATCATCTAATAACTATTCCACAATGCATTCCCTTAGGCCCAAAGATGGTGTAGTTTTATGTAGTCGATGTTCACATAACACCACTAAGGGAATCACAACATACATATCATATCGTACGAATATCAAATTCACATGATTACTTGCAACATGACTTCTCCCGTGTCCTCAAGAACAAAAGTAACTACTCACACAATATGTTCATGCTCAAGATCAGAGGAGTAATAAATATCATAATGGATCTGAACATATAATATTCCACCAAATAAACCGGCTAGCATCAACTACAAGATGTAATCAACACTACTAGTCATCCACAGGTACCAATCTGATGTTTTGATACAAAGATCGAACACAAGAGATGAACTAGGGTTTGAGATGAGATGGTTCTGTTGAAGATGTTGATGAAGATTGGCCTCCCAAAGATGAGAGGGTGTTGGTGATGACAATGGCTTCGATTTCCCCCTCCCGGAGAGAAGTTCCCCCGGCAGAATCGCTCCGCAGGAGGGCAAAAGTGCTCTTGCCCAAGTTCCGTCTCGAGATGGCGGCGCTCCATCCCGAAAGTCCTCTCCTTATTTTTTGTAGGTCAAAAGACCTTATGTACCAGAAGATGGGCACCGGAGGTGGGCCAGGCCCCCCACTACCCACCAGGGCGTAAGATTATGTACCAGAAGATGGACACCTCTCTTGTCCTCAAGTTGAAGCCGATATCAAAAATCATGTCCACATGTTTAGAGACAGAGGTGTCGATAAAACAAAATACGAACATGGCAGCATCATGGTAATTATTATAACATCAATAAACTTTATCATATAGCTTCTTATGAGAAAGTAACAATTCATCACAACATCGAAGTATGAAACATAAAGTTTCTTGAAAGCAAACAAACTATGTTCTCAGTTAACTTTGCAATTACAATTCATCCTATTTTCAAGAAGGGTCTCGTGTCGAGCCTTTTGGCAACTCCACATACTCAACCATTATTTAGTTTTCTATGATTGCCAACACTCATAGCATATATATGAGCAAAAGCTTCAACCGGACACATAGAAAGATAGGGGCTTATAGTTTCGCCTCCCAACCTATTCACCTCAAGGGTGATGTCAACAATTATAACTCATCACCTTTTTGCTAATACAATTGTCAATCGATCAAAATTTAAGTCAAACTCAAATTTTAAATAAAGTAAAAATAATATTTATTAAAATAGAAAAAAGTGTGTGTTCTGTTGAAAATATTTGCTAACTAATTTTCATGAAGAAACCAACATAAATTGAATTCCCCAAATGCCCCTAGAAATATTTAAAGTGGCCCAACAACACTATATTTGGCCATTTTTAAATAAACAAATACACATGCTTTTCAAAAATATGTATAACTTTGTGGACAGCTCCAAAATATTGCATAGTAATTATGAGACAATTTTCATGTTTAAAAAAATTCAATTTTTGTGAAAGAAAAATGCAAATCATAAATAAATAAAACAAAAAAGGAAAAAGAAAGAAAAGGCCTAAACCTACTACTGACTGGGCCTTAGTGGCAGAGGAGGTCCAACCGACCTCGGTCTTCCCGTTCCTCATGCTATAGGAGGCAGAGAGGGGTGTGGCGGCCATCCAGGCCGCCATGGCTATCGTGCCAGCCATCCGCGGCCTCCCCTCGCCTACAAAGTCGCCGACGCCCCTTCCCCCTAACCCTAGTCCTCCCCTCTTCCTCTTTCCCCAGTCGCCACAACCTCCTCTGCCCGCGCACCTGTCGCCCTGCGCTCGCGGCCTCCGTCGCCCATGCCCCTCCGGTCCTCCGCGAACCGCCCTGAGCTCGCCACCGGCCGCCTCATGGTGATCCACCGCGCCGGATGCCCCCTTCATCTCTCTCTCTCTCTCTCTTTGGCCGTCTCTCGCACCGTTTCCATGCCGCGCCCGACGCCCGCGCTCCCCACGCTCCTACTCGCGCGCCTGCTCGTCCGCCACGCCCCGGCCCCATCCTGGCGCGCCCGTTGGCCCGCACGTTGGCTCGCCCAGCCGCGTGCCCGTGCCTCTTCCTAGACCGCGCCCGGCCATGTCCCGCGCCGCCCGCAGCCTTTGCTACTGCTTATGCTGTCAGCCGATGCTGCTACCCGCTATTGTTGTGGCTGCTACCTGGTGCCACCGCTACCTTCGGTCACGGCCGCCCGCGCCTGCCGCTCGCGCGTGCCACTGCTTTGCTGGTGCCGCCGCTGCCTTTTGCTGTCGCTACTCGCCACCACCGCGCGTCACCACTGCTAGCTGCCTCCGCCCCGTGCTCCCCTAGTCAACCGCCTCCCCGGCCGCCTCGGGCGCCTGTCGTTGCCGCCTCACAAGGCTTGACCCACGGCCGAAGAGTGCCGCGGTCGCGCCGGCGTCCGACTCCTGCTAGTGGTTGCGTGCGTGACCAGCAGCTACTGTGTTGCCTTTGTGCCCTTGCCGGGGCCCTACCCTGCTTAATTAAGAGCTAAAAAGCCCCTATTACTGTATGACAGGTGGGTCCCAGCCTTTTACACATGGGGCCCGCATCATTGTTCGTTGGATAAGACCTACTGACTTAGCAGTGGGGCCACTAGTCTGCCTCGGCTGATTGGACCCTTGACCCAGTCAACTGTCAGCCTCTGTGCTGAACAGCAGGGTACAGTTTTCGGTGCATTTAACATTTTAGCCTTTATTTTTGAGTTAATATTGATTCCAGGAATTTTAGAAAAAAATAAATCTTTGAATATTCTTATAAAATAATCTATAACTGGGATGAAAATATTTTATATATGAAAGTTGCTCAGAAAAATATGACGAATCCAATTATGTCATCCACTCATCTGCCACATGCCTGGAACATGATGAACATGGATCCTTCCCCTCCGTTTCATCTATCAAATAATAGACTAAAGCCGGGGAAACATCCCCAGATATTTTCCCGCTCCTGTAACGTGTAGCACTGTGTTAGGTCACCCCTAGCACAGTATACTGCCATGTCATGCATCATGATGCATTTGTTTGCTTTGTATTTATTGTCTCTTCCCCCTCTTCTCCCCGGTAGACCCCGAGACCGATGTTGCTCCCGAGTACGACTACACACCTGACGTCCAGCCACTTTCAGCAGAGCTTCCAGGCAAGCAAAACCCCCTTGATCATTCCGATATCGCCCATTCTTTCTCTCTCATGCTTGCATTAGATTTTGCTACTGTTGTTCGATAGCTCCTAATCTGATGTATAGCTTGCTTTTGTAACCCGCTGTTGTTACTTTACGTGTATCCTATATGCTTAGTATAGGTTGGTTAGTGATCCATTAGTGAGCCCCTCACTTTGTCCCGGTTGCCCCCGCTTTATTACCGGATGACTCGATCAATGTGATCGAAGCGCAGCGACCCTCACATCACCGACAACCCCCTAGTTGTACGAGTCTGCAGAGTTACTATCCACTGCCAAGGGTGGTATCTCAAAACTCACTCCTGATGATAGCTCTGTAGTGTAGCTAATCGGTGTGGATTACCGGGGGTGATTCCCCATAGCCCACTCCCGATGATGACTCTGTCGTGCAACACCTCAGGTGTGAATCCTTCGAGGGTGATTCCTCCAATGTCACCTTGACGGTTACATCAAGTGGGAATCCATCAAGGGTGATTCCTCGGATTTCCCCCTTGGTGTTATGAACACACGGTTACCTTGACTTTACCCCAGAAACATGTTGAAGTCGGGTCGGCCTAGAGGGGTAGCCCTCCTAGTCAACCCGACTCCAGTAACTCTCTCGGATACCCCTCGGGTCCTGCCCGACTTCAACATGTTTCTGAGGTAAAGTCAAGGTAACCCCGCGTCCATAACATTAAGGGGGAAATTCGAGGAATCACCCTCGAATGATCCCCACTCGACGTAACCGTCAAGGAGACCTTGGAGGAATTACCCTCGAAGGGTTCACACTTGGGGTGTTGCACGACAGAGTCATTATTGGGAGTGGTGAAGGAGGAATCACCCTTCGTAATCCTGGACCAATTAGCTACACTACAGAGAGACCATCAGGAGTGCGTTACGAGAAATCACCCTCGGCACTCGATAGTAGCCCTGCAGATTCATACAACTAAGGGGGTGTGCAGTGATGTGTCGTTCCCTGCACATCAATCACGTTGATCGAGTGACTGGTAACTAAGCGGAGCAATAAGGACAAGGTGAGGGGTCACTGATGGATCACTAATCAACATATACTAAGAATATAGGACAACAGGTAAAGTAGCAATAGCAGGTTACAAAAGCAGGCTATGCATCAGAATAGGAGCTATTGAACCAGAGTAGCAAAATATAATGCAAGCGTGAGAGAGAAAGAATGGGCGATATAGGAATGATCAAGGGGGTTTTGCTTGCCTGGAAGCTCTGCCAAGAAGGAGGGATCATTGTCGACATAGTCGATCACAGGGGCATCAGCAGGGGTCTCGGGGTCTACTGGAGAAGAAGAGGGGGAAGAAACAATAAATATAAAAGCAAACCAGTGCATCACATAGCATGACATCACAATATGCTGTGTTAGGGGTGACCTAATGCAATGCTACGCGTTACAGGCGGAGCAGAAAAATATGTGTGGATATTTGATAACCCACAAGTATAGGGGATCGCAACAGTTTTCGAGGGTAGAGTATTCAACCCAAATTTATTGATTCGACACAAGGGGAGCCAAAGAATATTCTCAAGTATTAGCAGCTGAGTTGTAAATTCAACCACACCTGGAAACTTAGTATCTGCAGCAAAGTGTTTAGTAGCAAAGTAATATAATAGTGGTGGTAACGGTAACAAAAGAGTAGTGCAAGCAATAGTAAATATATTTGGTATTTTGTAGTGATTGTAACAATAGCAACGGGAAAGTAAATAAACGTAAGCCAGTATATGGAAAGCTCGTAGGCACCGGATCAGTGATGGATAATTATGCCGGATGCGGTTCATCATGTAACAGTCATAACATAGGGTGACACAGAACTAGCTCCAATTCATCAATGTAATGTAGGCATGTATTCCGAATATAGTCATACGTGTTTATGGAAAAGAACTTGCATGACATCTTTTGTCCTACCCTCCCGTGGCAGCGGGGTCCTAATGGAAACTAAGGGATATTAAGGCCTCCTTTTAATAGAGAACCGGAACAAAGCATTAGCACATAGTGAATACATGAACTCCTCAAACTAAGGTCATCACCGGGAGTGGTCCCGATTATTGTCACTTCGGGGTTGCCGGATCATAACACACAGTAGGTGACTATAGACTCGCAAGATAGGATTAAGGACTCACATATATTCATGAAAACATAATAGGTTCAGATCTGAAATCATGGCACTCGGGCCCTAGTGACAATCATTAAGCATAGCAAAGTCATAGCAACATCAATATCAGAACATAATGGATACTAGGGATCAAACCCTAACAAAACTAACTCGATTACATGATAAATCTCATCCAACCCATCACCGTCCAGCAAGCCTACGATGGAATTACTCACGCACGGCGGTGAGCATCATGAAATTGGTGATGGAGGATGGTTGATGATGACGACGGCGACAAATCCCCCTCTCTGGAGCCCCGAACGGACTCCAGATCAACCTCCCGAGAGGTTTTAGGGCTTGGCGGCTCCGTGTTGTAAAACATGATGATTTCTTCTTTTTTATTTTTTTCTCCCCGAAAGCAAATATATAGAGTTGGAGTTGGTGTCGGAAGATCTCCAGGGGGCCCACGAGGTAGGGGGCGAGCCCTAGGGGGGGCGCCCCCCACCCTCGTGGACAGGGTGTGGGCCCCCTGGACTTCATCTTTGGCGAGGATTTTTTATTATTTATTGTAAGGTATTCCGTGGAGTTTCAGGTCATTCCGAGAACTTTTGTTTTCTGCACATAAAACAACATCATGGCAATTCTGCTATAAACAGCGTCAGTCCAGGTTAGTTCCGTTCAAATCATACAAGTTAGAGTCCAAAACAAGGGCAAAAGTGTTTGGCAAAGTAGATACGACGGAGACGTATCAACTCCCCCAAGCTTTAACCCTTGCTTGTCCTCATGCAATTCAGTTGACAAACTGAAAGAGAAAGAAAAACTTTTACAAACTCTCTTTGCTCTTGTTGTTGTAAATATGTCAAGCCAGCATTCAAGTTTTCTGCAAAGATCATAACTAACCACATTTGCAATAATTCTCAGGTCTCATAATTACTCATATCAATAGCATAATCAACTAGCAAGCCATAATAATAAATCTCGGATGACAACACTTTCTCAAAACAATCATAATATGATACAACAAGATGGTATCTCGCTAGCCCTTTCTGAGACCGCAAAACATAAATGCAGAGCACCTTTAAAGATCAAGGACTGACTAGACATTGTAATTCATGGTAAAAGAGATCCAGTCATACCCAATATAAATTAGCAGTGATGAATGCAAATGACAGTTGTGCTCTCCAGCTAGTGCTTTTAATAAGAGGGTGATGACTCAACATAAAAGTAAATAGATAGGCCCTTCGCAGAGGGAAGCAGGGATTTGTAGAGGTGCAGAGCTCGGTTTTGAAATAGAGATAAATAATATTTTGAGCGGTATACTTTCATTGTCAACATAACAACTAAGAGATGGCAATATCTTCCATGCTACACACATTATAGGCGGTTCCCAAACAGAATGGTAAAGTTTATACCCCCCTCCACCAACAAGCATCAATCCATGGCTTGCTCGAAACAACGAGTGCCTTCAACATACATCAGGTCCCAAGGGGAGTTTTGTTTGCAATTAATTTTGATTTAGTTTGCATAAAGCATGGGACTGGGCATCCCGGTGACCAGCCATTTTTTCGTGAGTGAGTAGCGGAGTCCACTCCTCTTGAGAATAACCCGCCTAACATGGAAGATAAGGGCAGCCTTGGTTGATACATGAGCTATTCAAGCATACAAAACAGAATGTTTATTTGAAGGTTTAGAGTTTGACACATACAAATTTACTTGGAACGACAGGTAGATACCGCATATAGGAAGGTATAGTGGACTCGTCTGGAATAATTTTGGGGTTTAAGGGATTGGATGCACAAGCAGTATTCTTGCTTAGTACAGGTGAAGGCTAGCAAAAGACTGGGAAGCGACCAACTAGAGAGAGACAACAGCCATGTACATGCATTAAAATTAATAAACATTGGATGCAAGCATGTGTAGGATATAATCCACCATGAACATAAATATTGTGAAGGCTATGTTGATTTGTTTCAACTACATGTGTGAACATATGCCAAGTCAAGTCACTCAAATCCTTCAAAGGAGGATACCACCCATCATACCACATCATAACCATCTCAATAGCATGTTGGCACGCAAGGTAAATCATTATAACTCATAGCTAATCAAGCATGGCATAAACAACTATGATCTCTAATTGTCATTGAAAACATGTTTATTCATAACAAGCTGAATCAAGAACGATGAACTCATAATATTTACAAAAACAAAAGAGGTCGAGGTCATACCAGCTTTTCTCATCTCAGCCAGTCCATCATATATCATCATGATTGCCTTTCACTTGCACGACCGAACAATATGAATAATAATAAGATTTTACGTGCATTGGACTAAGCTGGAATCTGCGAGCATTAAATAAATAGGAGAAGACAAGGCAATATGGGCTCTTGGTTAAATCAACAATAATGCACACAAGAGCTACTTCAACAATTTAATCATGGTCTTCTCCTATCGACCCCCAAAGAAAAGAAAACAAATAAGACTATTTACACGGGAAAGCTCACAACAAGCAAAAGAAGAACGGGAAATATTTTTGGGTTTTTTTAATTACTACTACTACAGTAGGAAAGTAAACTACTACTAATTTTTTGTTTTTTTCTTAAGGTTTATCAAGCACACAAGAAGAAAGCAGGAAAAATAAAAATAAACTAGCATGGATATTACAGTGAAAGAGTCCGAGCACCGACATCTAGCAATGAGTGTGTGTGAACATAAATGTAATGTCGGTGAGAAATACGTACTCCCCCAAGCTTAGGATTTTGGCCTAAGTTGGTCTATTGCCAGGGATAGCCTGGCGGATACCCGTAGGTGTAGCTGGGGTCGTACTGCGACGAAGAATAGCTGGGGTCATATGATGATGCAGCGACTATCGCCTCCTGAGCTGCAGCGGGAGTTGGGCTGCCTCCGCTCTCCTCTCATACTCATCTGCCTCCTCTCTGGTAATAGTATATCTTCCATTTGCCTGGTAATCAAAGAAGGCAGGAGCAGGGAGAGTAATACGGACAACACGCCGTTTATCAAAGATTAGTCGATACGAGATAGGTGATTCAGGCCTCTCGACAAACTGGTGCGAAGCCATAGAGTTATAATCTAAATATGCAGGAGGCAACTCCGCATCACCCTCACGAATGTCTATCTCAAGAAAATTAGCTAAGCGGGTTGCATAAATTCCTGCAAAGAAATCTCCATTATATCTATTATGATGCAACCTAAGAGCTACAATGGCTCCCATATGATAAGATTGGTCTCCTAACACATCATTCCTGAGAATGCTAAGGTCAGGGACACACATGTGACATACTTCATCCTTAGCATTTATGCATCTACCTATGAAGAGAGCAAAATAACGTATAGCAGGAAACTGAATACTCCCTATGGTAGCTTGTGTTATATCTCTAGATTCTCCCACGGTTATGCTAGCAAGAAAGTTTCTAAATTCAAATTTACGAGGATCAATAGTACTACCCCATTGTGGAAGTTTGCAAGCAAAAGTAAAGTCCTCTAAGTCCATGGTATAAGATTTGTCATATAAATCTGTCGGGGCAGGCTGATCTGGCCCACGAACACCTATGGGACCGGCGGACCGAGCCCCTTTCGGTTCGGCAGGGAGCGGAGGTCGCACGAAGAGCAGATCGAGGCGAAGCACACGAGAGGTTTATCCAGCTTCAGAGCTCTCTGGAGAGATAACACTTCTACTGCTGCATGTCTAGGTATATTGAGTTCTTGCTCGGGAGCGCTTGAGTGCTACAGTACACACGAGCTGCTAACGAGACTGAGCGTGGGGGCGACCCCTCACGCTATGCATGGGCCTCCTTTTATATGCTGAAGGGGTCTCCCACAGGTGGCAACCTAGACAAGGGTAGAAATGGAAAAGTAGCGGTTGCTACACCTACTTGTACAGTGTACAGTGTACCATACCTAACCCTGACGGCAGGGGACAAAGGCATTAAATGCCCGCTTCACGCCGCCTCTAACAAAGGCAAACAGGGACCGTCAGGGCGCCACCGCTGCCACGATGGCAATCTTGTCAACGCCGCTTGCCACCTCGACCGCTGGCTGCACAGTCTTCACCACGCATACGCTGGGAAGGTCCTGTATGCGACACGTTAGTGGATGTGCTGGAGCGTAGGTACCGCAGTGGTGGTCTGCCACGTAAAGCGCCTTTGCCGCGGTTGTTGTCTTTGTCGCGCCGAAGCTTGTCGCTCATCGGGCCTTCCCGCAAGCTCCTCTTGCGGGGCCTTGTCTCCTAGGTGCCTTGGGTGGCCTACCCGGCAAGCTCCTCTTGCCGGGGCCTTGTCTCCTTGGCTTGAATACTTTGTTCTTGAATGGCTCCAAAGGAACCACGAAGGACCTTGGCGGTCACCCGGTAAGCCTTGTCGCGGAGGGCTGCAACTGCCCGTGCACAAGTTAGGGATACTAGGGTACCCCTACTCTAGTACACCGACAGGAGCCCCCGGGCCTGGGCCACACACGGTGCCGAGCACTGTTGGGCCAGGCCCAAAACAGGGCACGGGCATGCGCGGCCTGGGTCACGCCGTTACTCACCCCGGACCCACCACGCCCTCCACGAACGGCACGCGTCGAGTGCGACGTCGTGTGAGAGATCGTGGGCGAGATTGTGGGGGTTTCTTTATTCAGAAAAACGGAACGTCCGCCCCCTCCCTCTTTATAAGCAGGGGAAACAGGGGCAGGTCGCTCACCTTGCCAGTTGCTGTCCAATCTCGAGAATACCACCGCTGCTGCCCCCTTCTCTTACCGGCTGAAAAGAGAGCAGCGCTCCGCCCCCCATCGCCACCAGCATCATCAACGCCGCCGATATTCCTCACCACCTCCGCCATGGCTCCGAAAGCCGACAAGGGGAAGGCCGTGAAGTCGGCCGAGGCGCAGCTGCTTGCGGCGGCGCTGGAAGGAGCGGATCTTCCCTCACCGCCGCTGGGGAGCTGAGGGAGAACTACTACCTCCTCTCGGTCGACGGAGACGCTGAGCGCATCCGCGCACGAAGGTACTTCCACGCCGCTGCTTGAACTGGCCCCGGTGGGTACCCTTCTTCGCTCTTCTTCTACTGCGGGCTCTGCCCGCCTTTCTCTGAATTCTTTTGTGACATCATGAACACCTATGGGTTCCGCCTCCTTGATTTCACCCCCAATGCCGTTCTGACCATGACAGTTTTCGCACATCTCTGCGAAAACTTTGTCAGAGTCCACCCAAATGTAGCCCTTTTCCGTCACTTCTTTTTACCCCGAGTCGAGAGAGGGGAGCCTCTTGCCGGAGGAATCGCTTGGATCTCCAGGGTCGGCAAGAAGGAAGCCTATCTGGAGGGAGAGCTCCGTAGCAAATGGGAGGAGTGGAGGGCGGATTGGTGCTGGATTGTCGAGGAGAACCCGCAGCCATTTACCGCACAGCCAAACCCCAGAGGCGCTGCAACGATTGGAGCAATCTGGCCCCGGAAGACGCTTAGGCTAAAGATTGCGATCACCGAATCCTTCGCCTTAGACTTGCCGGCTCATCAGAGGCACCGTTGGCGCAGAGACTTTCTTCGCCGCCACAGACGCTTCTTGCGTGAGAGAGGAGGAGACCTGCTTGGGAGTTTCAGAACGCGGCAGATATCATGAGGCTGCGCCCAGGCCTCAACTTCAACTTCATCGTCTTGGAGCTTGACGCGATGCTCTTGGAGCTGTTCAAGCCCGATCCTGATCATCCAGAGATGTTTAGGTTGCCGAGGGGCGTTGTTCATTGTGCAACAATTCCTCGCTTGACCGCATCCGCGTAATGATGCCGTTAGCGACTCGCATGGAATTGTCCCAACTTGGCAAGAGCCTGCAGATGACGTCGTGCGGCAGTTCTTTGACAATCTGGTAGAAATGCCAGTCCGCCCCGATGAGCAGAGGGGCCTCACCCGCGACACCACCAATGATGAGATGCAGCGCAACGCCACCAAGTTGGAAGAAGCGGTAGCAGCCGCTGCCGCGGGCGAGTTCGGATTCACCGTGGAGGAGGCAGAGGCAGCAGAGGCGGCAAGCCTTGTCGAGCGAAAGGAGTTTGCCGGCGAGGAAGAGCGTGCCGAGCCTGAAGCCGAGTCGAGCGAGCCCGCCGAGGGCGCATCCTCCCCACCTCCAAGCAGCTTGCCGCGAGCGGAGCCCCCGGCTCCACCAAGAAGGCGTCTTCGCAAGGCCGGAGATGTAGCGGGGCGGCAGACGGGCCAACAGCCGCAGCGCCGCGCGACGCGCTCCACCGCGGCAAGCACTGTTGCCGCGGGAGCACCTCACGCCGCTGCGGCAACTGGAGTGGGGCCCTCGCAGACCACCGGTTCTGCTCCCGCCAAGCGTCCAAGGGAACCCACTCCTCCGCCTCGTCGTACTGGAGGCGGGCCAGAATTTGACCTCTCCGCGCTCAGCTCCGACGAGGAAGAAGAAGAGTAAGATTCTTTGCTGTACTTGTAATTCTTTGATTTGTTGCTTCGTCTTGTATCTGATTTGCTTTACTCTGAACCCATTCCTTTTCAGGACGCTGGCCCAGAGAATGTCGAAGAGAGCCAAGACCCCGGTGATTGTCGTCGAAGACGAACCCACTGCGACAGCAGGAGGTGCGTCCGAGACTACCTTGCCGGATGCGGCAACTCTTCTTCAGCAGCTCTCAAAGACAGCCCCCAGCAGAAGTATATGGTCTACTTCTTGCTGTTCGGCATGCATGGGTGCTCTTTCTTTGCCGATATCTCGATCGTTGATTTGTGTAGGAGCAGAGCAGCCTCCTTCTGCTTCGACTACGCCGCCAAGGGAGGATTCCCCGGCAAGGGAGTGTTCTCCAGCAAGGGAGACTTCTCCGGCAAGGGGCAGCTCACCGGCAAGGGACGGCAGCAGCGATCCCTTGGCGGCGGAGACCATGACCGCAGACCCCGGCACAGGTAATCTTCTTGCCTGAAAACTCCCCTTGTGTTCTTCTTCTTCTGATTTTCTCTTTGAATATTCGCTTGACTTTTTCTTCATTTTCTGGTCGTCCACAGAGCCAATGGAGACTGAGGCCGCCGGCGAGGAGGACGTGCGCGGCAACACTGATGATGCCGCTGCCATCGAAGAAGAAGCTGGCGCTGATGAGCCCGCCGGCGAAGAGGCCGCCAAAGCTGCCGCCGCAGAAGCCGGGCGAGGTCCGTGATCGTGACCGATGACCCTGAGGCCGCAGGAGCGCCAGGCGCTACGCCGACCGCCGATCCCTCCGCCGCTGCTGCAGCATCAGGCTCCGAAGAGCCCCAGCCCGACGCCTATTTGAAGGCCGGCGAGGGCGTCTTCATCAAGCTCCCATGGGCGTCGAGCTCCAGGGCGCCGGCCGAAGGAGAAACCTTCGATGAAGAGCTGCTCGCCTCCGCTGGACTGACGCTGGTCGACGCGCCAAGCAGCAGCAGCGGCGAACCTGAGGAGGAGCAGCTGCTGCGGAAGCTGTTGTCACTCTACCGCGCCCGACAAGCCAAGATGGAATCTCGGGAAGCGCTTTTCGCGAAGGCGGGAGCAGACATCGAGAAGCGCGCGGAGGAGCTCCGGGGTCTCAACCAGGAAGCTCTCCGGGCCTTGGCAGAGGAGCGGGAGCAACTTGCTGAGGAGCGCAAGGCCTCGAGAAGGCTGAAGCTGAGGAGGAACAGCGGCTTGCCGCCGAGAAGCTATCTGCGCAGGAAGGCGAGTTGGCGCAGAGGAAGGTTAACCTTGACAGCCACGAGGAGGATCTTGCCATGCGCGAGCAAACATTTGGCGGGGCTCTCAAGGAAGCAAAGGATGCTGCCGCAACTGCCGAGGCCGCCAAGAAGGAGCTGGAGACGAAGGTGGCGCAGTTGGAGGCCAGTCTCAAGGAGAGCGGTGAGGAGCTTGCTGCACTCAAGCACGAGCGCAAGAAGGACGCCTATACTCTTGGCGAGCTGCAGGGCCGTCTCGCCGAGAGGAGCAAGGAGCTCAGCGCCGCCAAGGACTCCAATGCAGATCTTGAGTTGAAGCTAACTACTTTGACTCAGACCGGACGGCGCCAGGGAGCAGGAAGTGGCCTTGAAGGAGAAGATCAAGGCCGACGAGGCGCCGGCTGGCGAAATCTTGCCGCCTGAGTGCCTTGAGGGAGAATGTGGAGCACTGGACCGAGGGTCTCGTGAATGTTGCTGCAGCCATCGACGAGGAGCTGGGGCAGCTGGGGATGGTGGATCTTGGATATTCCTTCGACGAGCACCTCCAACCCAGCGCCAAGCTCAGCTTGTTCTTCAAGGGCGTGGTGAGGGCCCTCCAGCGACTCCGGGAAGAGGTCCCAAAACAGCTGGCCGAGGAGTCGCGCCAGATCTGCGCGGGAGCTCTTCAAAAGGTGTTGATGAAGGTGGCCTTCCGCAATCCAGGCCTCAACCTCACCAACGCCCCAAGTCCCTGCCGCCGGATCTTGATGTGGAGGCGCTCAAGACCCTTGTCGCACCCATCGTGGACAGGGTGAGCGGACTCAAGAGGGTTGAGGCGATCGCGTAGACTAGGCCGCCTGCTTTTCTCTTTCTCTTGCCGCTGCTGGTCATGTCATAAGAACAATCCATTAGAGCTGCGGCAAGCTATCTTGTAATATAACTCTATCTTGGGTATCAATTGCTATGTTATTTCCTTTACTTGATTCCTTCCTTTGTATGTTTTTGCCCTACGCTTTTAGGGAACTTTTTCGGCGAGGGCACTCGGGTCATGAGCTGAGTTGACGCCAAGACTGGCCGGGCGGTACCGCTTCCGACAAGCAACCTTATCGCAACTAGTCGCAGCTCACTTAAGTTGTTGAGCGGACTCGAAACAAGGTAAGGGCGCAACTAGCTACGAGTCGGTTCCTCCGCGCACAGGTTTTCCATACAAAGTACGGTCGTTCGAGGAAGATAACTTAAAAATTTTAAAACTGATTGCTCAAACTTTGGCAACTTAGCTTTTCTGTCGTTTGCTTCCCGGTAAGGCTAGACTTCCTTGAGCGACGCTTGGTCCACACCATTATCTTCTCCTTCCCCCCCGGCAAACTTGTGGGCGAGGGAACCTTCCTTTCTTTGAGAAAGAGAAAAGAGAAAATAAAGATATGGAGCCTTATGGCTCGTTATTGCTTATCGGGTAGGTGCTGCACAAAGTGTCGATAACGCATGCAAAATAGAAGTAAAAAAGCATGAAATTGACAAGGTGTGCGAAGCACGCTAGCTTTACTTATGCATGGGGTCTACACCCGGCTTTGTACAAAGGATTACATGCAACAGCGGCAAGACTTGTACAAAAGGTGGTACAGCGGTAAAACTTACGAAGATGCTCAATGTTCCAGGAGTTGCTCACCAGAATGCCATCTTCGGTCTCAAGGCGGACAGCGCCAGGCCTAGTGACTCGTTTCACCCGGTAAGGGCCTTCCCACTTCGGCGGCCAACTTGTTGGAATTCTGGCGGACTGAACGCGCCAAGAACAAGGTCGCCTTCCTCGAGACTTCGGCGTTAACTTTGCGGCTATGGTAGCGGCGCAAAGCTTCGGGTATCGAGCAGCTCGTGCAGACTGAAGAGCGATCCTCCTCAAGGAGCGGCGTCATCTTGCCGCAGCTGCTCTTGCTCAAGCTCATCATAAGCGAGCACTCGAGGTGATCCGTATACGAAGTTCCGTGGGGAGAACTGCCTCTGCTCCATAGACTAGAGCGAAAGGTGTCTGGCAGTGGCTCGATTTGGCGTCGTCCTGATTGACCAAAGAACCACCGGCAGCTCCTCAATCCAGTTTCTTCCGCACTTGTGCAGCCTGTCGAAAGTTCTGGTCTTGAGCCCGCGCAGCACTTCAGCATTTGCCCTCTCCGCTTGACCGTTACTTCTCGGATGAGCAACAGAAGCGAAGCAGACCTTGGCGCCAAGATCTTGGACGTACTGCATGAAGGTGCGGCTCGTGAATTGCGTGCCGTTATCGGTGATGATCCTGTTAGGGATTCCAAAACGGCAAACAATCGACCTGAAGAACTTGATCACGACCGTGTCTGTCACCTTCCTCACTGCTTCCACTTCCGGCCACTTTGTGAACTTGTCGATTGCAACGCATAAGTACTCAAAGCCCCGACAGCTCGGGGAAGGGGCCGAGGATGTCGAGCCCCAGGACCGAAAATGGCCAGGATAAAGGGATCGTCTGGAGAGCTTGAGCTGGCTGGTGTATCTGCTTGGAATGGAACCGCACGCTTCACACTTGGTTACTTGTGCGATTGCATCACGGAGGGCTGTCGGCCAAAAGAAACCTTGCCGAACGCTTTGCGGCAAGTGCTCGCGCCAATGTGGTGACCACATATGCCTCCATGTATCTCTCGCCAACAACTTTTGTCCTTCTTCCCAGTGAATACACTTCAATTTCACACCGTTGAGTCTTCTTACATGCAGTGTGTTGTCGACAAACTGGTACATACTTGACTGCCGGGCTACTCTTTCCGCTTCTTCTTGCTCTTCGGGAAGTTCTCCTGTCTGAAGGAAAAGGACAATCTGCTGTGCCCATGCTGGATCTTGCGGCTCGACAACAAGGACAAAAGGCACATCTGCTGCTGTGGGAACATCCGCTTCTACGGTGAGAACCTGCGGCTCGGCCGGAGCTTGACGTTCCCCGGCAAGCTTGCCGGAGCAAAACTTGTCGGGAGCGTCTGCTTCAACGAAACAAACCCTAGGGCTTGTCGGAGCAGACTGCTCCTCAACATTGTTGGTGTTGATCTTGGGGACCTTCTTGGCAGCGGCCTCGGGAAGCTCTGCCGGAAAATAGTCACCAGAGATCAACTTCCTCTTCTTGCTCTGTCCAGTTGATGGTGTTACAGACGGTTGAGTCAGCTTGAGCACAAAAATCCCTGGCTCCACAGGTAACTTAAGTGTGGCGCACTTCGACAGGCCATCAGCAATGTCGTTCTGAGCTCTTGGAATATATTCCATCTGTAGGCCGTCAAAGTGCTTTTCTAGCTTCCTCACTTCATCAACATAAGCTTCCATCAATGAACTCTGATAACTCTTGTTCACTTGGCGGATAACAAGTTGTGAGTCACCCCTGACAATGAGTTTCTTGATCCCAAGGTCTACTGCGATCCTGAGACCGGCAAGCAATCCTTCATACTCTGCAGTATTGTTTGTCGCTTGCTCCTTGGGAAAGTGCATCTGGACTCACGTACTTGAGGTGCTCTCCGGTGGGTGCAACAAGTAGCACGCCCAAGACCGGGCGCCTTTGCAGCGAGAAGGCACCATCAAAGTACATCAGCCACTCTTTGCTTGCCTCCTTGACGGGGATGCTCGTTTCGAATTTCTTCATCTTGTGTTGGCGCCCATTCTGCTATGAACTCCGCCAATGCTCGCTTTGGATAGTTGATGTGCTCTCAAACTTGAGGCCAAAGCTTCACAGTTCCAAAGTGCCCACTCGACAATCATGCCTGCCGCCTCTGGATTTTGCAGATCCTCTTCAGCCGGAAAACGCAGTGACAAGCTGTGGATCTCATGTGCACAGGAAGTAATGGCGCAGCTTTCTCGAGGCCATGAGGAGGCCGAAGCAATTTCGCACACCAGAGTACCTTGACCTAGCCCCTGCAGAAGGGAACCGACAAAGTAAACTGGCGCTGCACCATTCTTTTTTGCATATTCTCATGTGTCTCAAGCAGATCAATCCTTGTCGGGACCAGAGCTTGCCGGTGAAGCCCCCTGCTTGTCGCCGAATGCATCTGCCATGGTTTCCAGCTCATCATCCACCTCCCTCTCCGCTACTAACGCAGCACTAACCACTTGATTGGTTGCCGCTATATATAGCAGCAACTTCTCTTGTGGCTTAGGTGCGACAAGTGTTGGAGTGGAGGACAGGTATCTCTTCAAGTCCTGCAGCGCAGCCTCCACTTCCGGAGTCCATTGCATCGGACCTGCCTTTTTCAAAATTTTGAAAAATGGCAGGTGCGCTCAGCAGATCTAGAGATAAACCTGCTGAGAGCAGCTACGCAACCGGCAAGCTTTCGTACATCCTTGACGCGCTTTGGTGCTTCAATCTGCTCAATGGCCTTGATCTTGTCGGGATTGGCTTCAATTCCCCGCTGAGACACGAAGAACCCGAGAAGCTTGCCGGAAGGGACTCCAAACACACACTTCTCAGGGTTGAGCTTGAGGTTGATCTTGCGCAGATTTGCAAAGGTTTCGTCTAAATCTTGAATCAGAGTCGCCTTGTCCTTGCTTTTGACCACTATGTCATCCATGTAGGCTTCCACATTTCTGTGCATTTCGGCTCAAAAGCGTCATGAACTACTCTTGCAAATGTTGAACCAGCATTCTTTAACCCGAAGGGCATCCGTACAAAACAATATGTGCCACATGGGGTGATGAATGCGGTCTTCTCCTCATCCTCTTCTTCCATGAAGATCTGATGATATCCCGAGTATGCATCCAGAAATGAAAGCAAATCACATCCGGCCGTGGAGTCAACAATCTGGTCGATGCGCGGCAAGGGAAATGGGTCTTTGGGACAAGCTTTATTGACATCTACAAAGCCTCCATTTCCCGTTAGCCTTGCGTACAACCACAGGATTGGCCAACCACGTAGGATGGAGCACTCCTCTGACAAGGCCTGCTGCTTCCAATTTCTTGATTTCTTCTGCGATGAACTCTTGGCGCCCAACGCTCGCTTCCTCGACTTTCTCGCTTGACGGGCCGCGATGAGGACAAATGGCAAGATGGTGCTCAATTACTTTCACTGGGAACACCGGGATGTCGACGGTTGCCACGCAAACACGCCGACGTTTCGCCAGTGAAACCAATGAGCGCCGCCTTCCTATTTAGGGTCGAGAGAGGCAATCGATGGTGAAGGTACCACCGATGCCGTCCTCCTTGGCGGACGCCTTCTTGGTCTCTGGTGGAGCTGCCATCGTCTTCTTACACTTGCCGGTGGAGCTCGATGGTGCGTCCTCGACGGTAGCGCAGCACTCAAGAGGTGCGCTTGCCGGAGTGGGCATCGAGCTCTTGTCGGACTTGGTCTTCTTCTTTCCCCGGAGCTTCGGTGGCAAGTGACTTGCAATCGATTCTGTTGCTGCTTCCCGGTAGATCTTGTCGGCGCAGATAAGAGCATCCTTCTTGTCGCCAGGGACAGAGATGACACTTATCGGGCCCGGCATTTTCAGCATGTTGTATGCATAGTGAGAGGCTGCCATGAATTTGGCGAGTGCTGGACGGCCAAGTATCCCATTGTAAGGCAATGGAAAGTCAGCAACGTCAAAAGTGACCCTCTCAGTCCTGAAGTTCAACTCGCTGCCAAATGTCACCGGCAACATGATCTTTCCCTTCGGCTTGCTCCTTCCCGGATTGATTCCTTGGAATGTGCCGGTCTCTTCGAGCTCGCCGTCAGGGATCTGGAGTTTCTGGAGCACCGCGGAGGAGATCAGGTTCAAGCCGGCCCCGCCGTCAACTAACATCTTGGTGACCTTGAGGTTGCGGATAGTTGGTGAAACCAACATCGGCAAGCACCCGACCTGATTACGCCGATCAGGGTGGTCCTCAATATCAAAGATGATAGGCGTCTTGGACCATTTCGGAGGCCTGCGTGACTTGATGGATGGTTCTGCTGCATTGACTTCCGCATCCACCGCTTGAGTTGGCGGTGTGAAGTATGCAGAGAAGCACCGCCACAACGCCGGGACCTCCGTGGCTTTCTGGAACTCCTGCTCATCGGTCTCGTCATCATCCATGTCTTCATCATCTTCGCCGCCTTCATCCTTGTCGCGGCCGCGGGGAGGTCTGTCTCCTTGCCGCTGCTTGGCCTTGCCGCGACGTCCTCCTCAGCCGAGACGTTTCTTGCTAGCTCCTCCAGCACCTTCCTGGGCCTTCTCCTTGTCGCGTCGTTCGTATTCAGCCTTCTGCTGCTCGACAAGCTGCTCGACCTTCTTGCAGCTGGAGGTCATGGCCCTTGGTGCGGTGGATCTTGCAAGATCGCTTGTTGGAGCCGCCCGCTTGTCGGCGACCGCCACACCGGGCGTTACGCCAGCGGCAACCTCCTTGCTGGAGCTACCAACTTTGGCTTTCTTGGCACCACCTCCAGTTGCGGACTGCTCAACAACTAGTACATCTCGCCTTTCTTCTTCCTGTTGTTCCGCCACGGCTTTTTCTTTGCCGGGCGGTCTCCTCACTATCGATCCCCCGCTTCAAGCATTCTCTCCGGGAATCTCCTCCTTCCTCAAAGACGTGCACACTTGTCGGCCAGGGCATATAGTTCATCGACGTCTTCGATCTTGCACATCGCCATCTCCTCCGCATCCCGCGGTTTCGCGACGCTCGATGGAACACGCTGATTACCGCGGCAGGGTGGACATCTGGGATGTTGTGTTGTACGTGGCTGAATCTCTGAATGTACTTGCGCAGGGGCTCTCCTTCCTTCTGGGTGAGCAGATGAAGGTCGCTTTCTTGGCCATGGGGCTTGTGGCTGCCTGTAAAGGCGCCGACAAACTGATGGCATAGATCTGCCCAAGAGGATATGGAGTTGTCCGGCAAGTGCATGAGCCAGGATCGACATTGGGCTTGAGCACCAGCCGGAAGTAGTTGGCAAGGATCTTGTCGCCTCGCCCCGGCAGCTTGCACCGCAATGGTGTAGATGCTGAGGAACTCCGACGGATGCGTCTTGCCGTCGTACTTCTCTGGTACGTCTGGCTTGTAGTTTTTCTTGCTGGGCCACTGGACTTGCCGCAGCTCACGAGTGAACGCAGGGCAACCTACCGCGTATGGCAAGTCGCCTGGTTCCTCTGGCGCATGCATGTCAACAAAGGGCCCAGCGCGCTTGTCGGATTGACGCCGCGCTTCTCTTCGACGCCGATCGCGAGTTCGAGCGTCTTCTTCTTGTCGTTCGTGAAGAACTTGGCGCTGATCGCGACGAGCTCGTGGATCCGGCGATGCGGTGGAGTCATTGTCGAGGTGGATCCGGCGAAGTCGGCGATCTTGGCCTTCGGGTGGAGAGTGCATGGTGGTTGCACCCCACCGGTCTCGCCGCCATCGCTCGTGTTTGGCAGTCCTGCCGCGGCAGGCGATGCACTTTCGGTTGGCGGAGCGTCGCCGTTGGCGAAGCCGATGAGACTCTGAATGGTGGCCCTCCATTCATCGACCTTGTCGGCCGTTGGAGGGTAATCCAAGAGCAGCTGAGCTCTCGCCAAAGCTTCTGCTAGAGTGGTGGGTGGCAGTGGCGAACGACGCGAGGAGTGGGATATGCTCGGACTTCTAACTATGTTAGAAGGAGCAGTATCCCGTCCAGGCGACCGTGCCTCGCTTCGCGCCAAAGATGTTGGCGTGCATGCTGGTCTTGAGCATCTCGAGATCCACCAGCTCGATCTTGGTCCAACGAGCGTATGGCGTTGTGAATGCCATGACGCTGTCGGTCTCGCGCCTCCTGAGACGGGCGCGGCGCGTGTATGGACGCCGAGGTCTGCGCAGCCTTGTCCTTGGACTTGGCAGCACCGTGAGCTCCCCCGTCGCCGTCCATTCTTCCACCGGCGTCTACCCCACCACCTGTTTGCTCCGGTGGCGGTGGGTTCGACGCGGACGGAGCTTCTGCCGCCGAAGCCTTCTTCTTCGGTGGCATGTTGATGAAGATGATGAAGATCTAACTTGCGTGGACGCCGGATCAGGTTCACACAACCTCGACGCCCCCTACCTGGCGCGCCAAAGATGTCGGGCAGGCTGATCTGGCCCACGAACACCTATGGGACCGACGGACCGAGCCCCTTTCGGTTCGGCAGGGAGCGGAGGTCGCACGAAGAGCAGATCGAGGCGAAGCACGCGAGAGGTTTACCCAGCTTCGGAGCTCTCCGGAGAGATAACACTCCTACTGTTGCATGTCTAGGTATATTGAGTTCTTGCTCGGGAGCGCTTGAGTGCTACAGTACACACGAGCTGCTAACGAGACTGAGCGTGGGGGGGGGGGGACCGACCCCCTCTACGTTGCGCATGGGCCTCCTTTTATATGCTGAAGGGGTCTCCCACAGGTGGCAACGTAGACAAGGGTACAAATGGAAAAGTAGCGGTTGGTACACCTACTTGTACAGTGTACAGTGTACCATACCTAACCCTGACGGCAGGGGACAAAGGCATTAAATGCCCGTCTATGTCGCCCTAACAGCGCAAACAGGGACCGTCAGGGGCGCCACCGCTTGCCACGATGGCAATCTTGTCAGCGCCGCTTGCCACCTCGCTGGCTGCACCTGACCTCTCGCCACGCAGCGCTGGGAAGGTCCCAGGCGACACGTTAGTGGATGTCTTGGAGCGTAGGTACCGGGTGGTGGTCTGCATGCAAGCGCCTTTGCCGCGTTGTTATCTTGTCGCGCCCGGAAGCTTGTCGCTCACCGGGCCTTCCCGGCAAGCTCCTCTTGCCGGGGCCTTGTCTCCTAGGTGCCTTGGGTGGCCTACCCGGCAAGCTCCTCTTGCCGGGGCCTTGTCTCCTTGGCTTGAATACTTTGTTCTTGAATGGCTCCAAAGGAACCACGGAGGACCTTGGCGGTCACCCGGTAAGCCTTGCCGTGGAGGGCTGCAACTGCCCGTGCACAAGTTAGGGATACTAGGGTACCCCTACTCTAGTACACCGACAAAATCAAACATGACTGAAGGAGAATTACGCGAAGATGAATACTCAAACCTCCTCACAAATGAGCTTGTGAGATCATGATATTGGGGGCATTTGTCTGCCTCAAAGCCCTCAAGACCGGCATTACGCAAATATGCTTTAAAGTCTTCTTTAATTCCTGCACGATCCATAAAATTTTCTGACGACCATTCACAAGGCCGCACTAGAGCGTCTCTTGGTGGTTCCTCGTCAGCATCACGCATAGCAAGCCTGGGTCCTTGCTTCTTAGAGGAACCACCTTGGAACATCTTCCTAAGCATATTGTTTTTCTCTGAAAAATTTCTGAAAATTTTATTAACTTCAAACAAAAGTGAACCAACTTCAATAAAACTGATAGCAACTACTCCTACAAGTGCCTAGAGCATATATCAAGCATTAGAACTACTTGGAACCATATAAATTTGACATGCAAGCTCAAGAACATGGTCACCTAGGCAGCACAAATTTGCAAAGAATAAAGCACTAGAACAAAAACTAATTGGACCAATGGAGGAGTCACATACCAAGGAACAATCTCCCCAAGTAGTTTTGCGAGAGGTGCTTTGAGCAAGGAGATCGAAAATTATAGCAAAGAGGGCTGGAACTCGTGCTTGAGTTGGTTTTTCGTGTTTGTGGGAGGCAGAAGAAGAAGATGGGTGCTGGAATAAGTGGAGGAGGGCCACCATGGGCCCATGAGGCAGGGGGCGCGCCCAGGGGGGTAGGGCGCGCCCTCCACCCTCGTGGCCAGGTGGCAGCTCCCCCCGCGGTATTTTTTGCACCATAAATCCTCAAATATTCCCAAGAAAATCATATTAAATTGGCATGTCATCCTGATGACTTTTATTTTCGGGATATTTTTATATTGCATAGATAAATCAGGAAATAGACAGAAAAATACTATTTTTACTTTATTTCAACTAAATAACAGAAAGTATAAAGGGGGTACAGAAGGTTGTGCTTCTAGTTTCATCCATCTCATGCTCATCAAAAGGAATCCACTAACAAGGTTGATCAAGTCTTGTTAACAAACTCATTCCGATTAACATGAAACCGGAGAAATTTCGAATAACACTAGGTTACCTCAACAAGGATATGCACATCCCCAATAATAAGTATATCATATTTCTTCTTGAAAGTAGGAAGAGGAAATTCAAAACCTCCAAATATAATCGATGGAATTTTTCCAATAGAGTTGATACTGTGGACTTGAGGTTGTTTCCTCGGAAAGTGTACCGTATGCTCATTACCATTAACATGAAAAGTGACATTGCCTTTGTTGCAATCAATAACAGCCCTGCAGTATTGAGAAAAGGTCTTCCAAGAATAATAGACATACTATCATCCTCGGGAATATCAAGAATAACAAAGTCCGTTAAAATAGTAACGTTTGCAACCACAACAGGCACATCCTCACAAATACCGAGAGGTATAGCAGTTGATTTATCAGCCATTTGCAAAGATATTTCAGCAGGTGTCAACTTATTCAAGTCAAGTCTACGATATAAAGAGAGAGGCATAACACTATCGCCGGCTCCAAGATCACATAAAACAGTTTTAACATAATTTCTTTTAATGGAGCATGGTATAGTGGGTACTCCTGGATCTCCAAGTTTCTTTGGTATTCCACCCTTAAAAGTATAATTAGCAAGCATGGTGGAAATTTCAGCTTCAGGTATCTTTCTTTTATTTGTAACAATATCTTTCATGTATTTAGCATAAGGATTCATTTTGAGCATATCAGTCAATCGCATACGTAAAAAGATAGGTCTAATCATTTCAGCAAAGCGCTCAAAATCCTCATCATCCCTTTTCTTGGATGGTTTGGGAGGACAAGGCATGGGTTTCTGAACCCAAGGTTCTCTTTCTTTACCATGTTTCCTAGCAACAAAGTCTCTCTTATCATAACGTTGATTCTTTGATTGTGGGTTATCAAGATCAATAGCAGGTTCAATTTCTACATCATTATCATTACTAGGTTGAGCATCATCATGAACATCATCATTAACATTTTCACTAGGTTCATGTTCATTACCTGATTGTGTTTCAGCATCAGACATAGAGATATCATTGGGATTCTCAGGTGGTTCAGCAATAGGTTTACTAGAAGTTTGCACAGTTCTATCATTTTTCTTTTTCTTCTTTTTAGAAGAACTAGGTGCATCAATATTATTCTCTGAGAATCTTGCTCAATTCTCTTAGGATGGCCTTCAGGATACAAAGGTTCCTGAGTCATTCTACCAGTTCTAGAAGCCACTCTAACATCATAATCATTTTTCTTACTATTCATTTCATTGAGCAATTCTTTTTGAGCTTTTAGTACCTGTTCCATTTGAGTGGTAACCATAGAAGCATGTTTGCTAACAAGTTTAAGTTCACCTCTAATATTAGCCATATAATCACCCAAGCATTTAATCATATAAGCATCTTGTTTTAATTGTCTACCAAAATAAGCATTGAAGTCTTCTTGCTTAAACATAAAGTTATCAACTCATCCAAGCACTGACTAGCAATTTTAGTAGGAGGGACTTCAGCTTTATCATATCTATAGAGAGAATTTACCTTTACTACCTGTGTCGGGATATCGAGATCAGGAGGTTCTTCAACAGGCGGTAAATTAAGACCATGTATTTCTTCAATAGGAGGTAAATTCTTAACATTTTCAGCTTTAATACCTTTTTCTTTCATAGATTTCTTTGCCTCTTGCATATATTCGGGACTGAGAAATAGAACACCTCTCTTCTTCGGAGTTGGTTTAGGAATAGGCTCAGTAATTGGTGCAGGAGCTGGCTCAGGTGGTTCCCAATTATTTTCATTTTTCAACATATTATTCAATAGAATTTTTGCTTCATCCGGTGTTCTTTCCCTGAAAAGAGAACCAGCACAACTATCCAGGTAATCTCTGGAAGCATCGGTTGGTCCATTATAAAAGATATCAAGTATTTCATTTTTCTTAAGAGGATGATCAGGCAAAGCATTAAGTAACTTGAGAAGCCTCCCCCAAGCTTATGGGAGACTCTCTTCTTCAATTTGCACAAAGTTGCATATTTCCTTTAAAGCAGCTTGTTTCTTATGAGCAGGGAAATATTTAGTAGAGAAGTAGTAAATCATATCCTGGGGACTACGCACACAACCAGGATCAAGAGAATTAAACCATATCTTAGCATCACCCTTTAATGAGAACGGAAATATTTTGAGGATATAAAAGTAGCGAGATCTCTCATCATTAGTGAACAGGGTGGCTATATCATTTAAGTTAGTAAGATTTGACACAATGTTCAGATTCATAGCCATGAAAAGGATCGATTCAACCAAACTTATTATATCAGGATCAACAGAGAATTCATAATCCTTATCGGAACACAAATAGGTGAAGTAGCAATAGCAGTGTCAGGTTTCATTTTATCTTTAAGAGATTCTTTGTTCCATTTAGCTAATAACCTCTTGAGCTCATATCTATCTTTGCAAGCTAAAATAGCGGCAGAAGATTCCATATCAAAAACATAACCCTCAGGAATAAAAGGCATA
This sequence comes from Aegilops bicornis, assembly GCA_021605145.1. Lineage (NCBI taxonomy): Eukaryota > Viridiplantae > Streptophyta > Magnoliopsida > Poales > Poaceae > Aegilops > Aegilops bicornis. Next base: position 287,388,781 of record CM038670.1, read on the forward strand.
TCTTCATCATCACTTTCATCATTATAATCAGATTCAATAATATCTTTCTCTCTAGCCCTAGCAATTTGTTCATCAAGAAATTCACTAAGGGCACAGAGTATCGTGCATAGAAGTAGTTTCATCATAAGTATCATGCATAGCGAAGTGGCATCATCAATAACATGCGACATATCGTAGCGAATAGCTGAAGCAGGTTTAGGTGTCGCAAGCTTACTCATAACAGAAGGTGAATCAAGTGCAGAGCTAGATGGCAGTTCCTTACCTCCCCTCGTAGTTGAGGGATAAATTTTTGTTTTCCGTCTTTCAAGTTCTTCATAGTGTCCAGCAGATATAAATCCCAAGAGCTCAAAGAATAGAGCTATGCATCCCGGCAACGGCGCCAGAAAAAGTTCTTGATAACCCACAAGTATAGGGGATCGCAACAGTTTTCGAGGGTAGAGTATTCAACCCAAATTTATTGATTCGACACATGGGGAGCCAAAGAATATTCTCAAGTATTAGCAGCTGAGTTGTCAATTCAACCACACCTGGAAACTTAGTATCTGCAGCAAAGTGTTTAGTAGCAAAGTGATATAATAGTGGTGGTAACGGTAACAAAAGAGTAGTGCAAGCAATAGTAAATATTTTTGGTATTTTGTAGTGATTGTAACAATAGCAACGGGAAAGTAAATAAGCATAAACCAGTATATGGAAAGCTCGTAGGCACCGGATCAGTGATGGATAATTATGCCGGATGCGGTTCATCATGTAACAGTCATAACATAGGGTGACACAGAACTGGATCCAATTGATCAATGTAATGTAGGCATGTATTCCGAATATAGTCATACGTGCTTATGGAAAAGAACTTGCATGACATCTTTTGTCCTACCCTCCCGTGGCAGCGGGGTCCTAATGGAAACTAAGGGATATTAAGGCCTCCTTTTAATAGAGAACCGGAACAAAGCATTATCACATAGTGAATACATGAACTCCTCAAACTAAGGTCATCACCGGGAGTGGTCTCTATTATTGTCACTTCGGGGTTGCCGGATCATAACACATAGTAGGTGACTATAGACTTGCAAGATAGGATCAAAAACTCACATATATTCATGAAAACATAATAGGTTCAGATCTGAAATCATGACACTCGGGCCCTAGTGACAAGCATTAAGCATAGCAAAGTCATAGCAACATCAATTTCAGAACATAATGGATACTAGGGATCAAACCCTAACAAAACTAACTCGATTACATGATAAATCTCATCCAACCCATCACCGTCTAGCAAGCCTACGATGGAATTACTCACACATCGGTGAGCATCATGAAATTGGTGATGGGGGATGGTTGATGATGACGACAGCGACGAATCCCCCTCTCTGGAGCCCCGACCGAACTCCAGATCATCCCTCCCGAGAGGTTTTAGGGCTTGGCGGCGGCTTCGTATCGTTAAACGTGATGATTTCTTCTTTTTTATTTTTCTCTCCCCGAAAGCAAATATATAGAGTTGGAGTTGGCGTCGGAAGATCTCCAGGGGGCCCATGAGCTAGGGGGCGCGCCCTAGGGGGGCGCCCCCCACCCTCGTGGACAGGATGTGGGCCTCCTGGACTTCATCTTTGGCGAGGATTTTTTATAATTTATTGTAAGGTATTCCGTGGAGTTTCAGGTCATTCTGAGAACTTTTGTTTTCTGCAGATAAAACAACATCATGGCAATTCTGCTAAAAACAGCGTCAATCCGGGTTAGTTCCATTCAAATCATACAAGTTAGAGTCCAAAACCAGGGCAAAAGTGTTTGGAAAAGTAGATACGATGGAGACGTATCAATATTTCCCGGCTTTAGGCACTTATCGGACAGACGGTCTGGAGGGGGAGCTTCCATGTTTGCAGTGTTAGAGACACGTGATAGGTATGTGGATGGCATATTCAGATTCATCTTATTTTTCTTTTGTCTTGTTTTTCTGATCATTTTTCATATATAATTTATTTTCATCCAAGTTACGGATTATTTTATATGATTTTTCAAAGTTTTAAACATTATTCTGGAATTTCTGGATTTATTTAATATTTCAAATTTAAATAGGAAATACATTTTATACCCACTATGGGCTAGCCATAGAGGCTCACTGGTGGGTCTAGAGGGCCCAGTTGACCAAGTCAAATATGATAGGTGGGGCCCAGGTGTCATTGACAATAGGTTGTTAGATTAGTTAAATAGATTAATTAAGAAAAAGGGCAGCCCGGTGCATGTAGCTCCCGCTTGCGCAGGGTCCAGGGAATGGTCCGACCACTTTGGGTCTTTAGTACACAGCCTTCCCCTACATTTCTGCAAGAGGTTGTTTCCAGGACATGAACCCGTGACCTCATGGTCACAAGGCAGCAGCTTTACCACTGGGCCAATGCTATCACGCCCAAGATGCGACCATATCCTAAAGGAACTCGAAGGTCCCACCAAGGATAGAAGCGCATCTTGAAGATGCTTTTGCAAGGTGGATATCATTACATCAACAATACATAATAGAGGGGGATACATACAAGGCATACAAATGCCGCAAGGATACATAAATACATCATATACAAGAACAACATCTGACTATGGATGAAACATAAATAGAAACACAAACGATAACCACCTTGCTAGCCCAGGCTGCCGACCAAGAACCTAATCCAAGATCGACGTAGAAGAAGAACTCCAAGACAAGTAACATCACTCTTGCGTCATGATCATCACATAACCTATACCTGCAACTATTGTTGTAGTAATCTGTGAGCCACGAGGACTCAGCAATCCCATTACCATGGGTATCAAGACTAGCAAAGCTTAATGGGTAAGGAAGGGGTAAAGTGGTGAGGTTGCAGCAGCGACTAAGGAAAGTATGGTGGCTAACTTACGCAAACAAGAGCGAGAAGAGGAGCTTAACAAGCGGTCATCAACTAGTAATGATCAAGAAGTGATCCTGAACTCCTACTTACGTCAAACATAACCCAAAACCATGTTCTCCTCTCGAACGACCCCGAAAAGAGACAGTCACGGTTACGCACGCAGTTGGTGTATTTTAGGAGAGTTTACTTCAAGTTTACTACAACCGGATATTAACAAATTCCCATCTGCCACATAACCGCGGGCACGGCTTTCGAAAGTTCAAACCCTGCAGGATATTCCTTCTCCCGGGAAGACCGGGTCAGCCTCGGAATCCCGGTTACAAGACATTTCGACAATTGTAAAACAAGACCAACAAAACCGCCCGATGCACCGACAACCCGATAGGAGCTGCACATATCTCGTTCTCAGGGCAACACCGGATGAGCACTACGTACAACTAAAACCAGACCTCAAGTTTCCCCGAGGGGGCGTTGCAAGTGGCTCTAATTCGGACCAACACTTAGAGAAGCATTGGCCCGGGGGGGCTAAATGAAGATGACCCTCAGGTTGGCCGACCCAAGGGAAGGGTAATAGGTTGTTAGGCAAATGTAAAACCAAGGTTGGGCCTTGCTGGAGGAGTTTTATTCAAGGTGAACTGTCAAGGGGTTCCCATAACACCCAACCGCGTTAGAGACGCAAAATCCGGGAACATAATACCGATATGACGGAAACTAGGGCGGCAAGAGTGGAACAAAACACCAGGCATAAGGCCGAGCCTTCCACCCTTTACCAAGTATATAGATGCATTAATAATATAAGAGATATTGTGATATTCCAACATAAACATAAACCAACATGGAGCAATCTTCATCTTCACCTGCAACTAGCAACGCTATAAGAGGGGCTGAGAAAAAGCGGTAACATAGCCAAGCAACGGTTTTCTAGGAAGGGTGACAAAGGTTAGAGGTTCATGGCAATTTGGGAGGCTTCATAGGCAAGTGGCAGGTAACGCGGCATGGCGACAGAACGAAGCAACTAGCATAGCAATGATAGTAATGAGATCCAAGGTGACGGTCATGTTGCCTGAAATCCCACTAGGAAGAAGAACGAGTTCATGAAGAAGATGAAGCCACGAAGACGAACCTAGCGTAGACGAACGAATCCTCACGATCGCAACGAAACGGGAACTATCGAGAAGAAGCACACAACATGGTAAACACGCCACACATGAACAAGGCATGATGCTCAACCAAGTATGATGCATGACAAGGCTACATGAGGCTACGCATGGCAAGAGATGATGCATACAAGAACAACACATCAAAGCAAGTTTAAATGAGGCCGGAAACAACATAGAACAATTCCGGTAAATCCCCCTATGCAAATTTCGAAATTGGTGCAGATCTGAATAAAATTTATGTTCAAGTTGTTAAACAGCAAGTTAAGATGCACCAAGATGATCTACACGAAATTCTAGTCAAGTTACATATAAAGTTCATTTAATTTGGAGCTACGGCCTAGAAGATATGAGCAAAAGAAGTTTAACATGGCATCGATGCAAAATGCATTCAAACATCAAGCACACACCTCAAAACATGGATGCAACAAGGTAACATGGAACTACATGCAAAACTAAGCAAGTTTCATATAGAGCACACTCAAAACGGAGCAACGGTTCAACACATACACATGAAACAAGTTTAAAGGGCATGCTGTCCAAAACAGCAACTAGGCATATTGCAAGCACCAAAACAACATGCTAAACACTACAAAATGAAAACAAATGACACGGACGTGATGTAAAGGTAGAGAATGACAAAACATGAACACTGAGCTATCTCCAGAAATCACTAGAACATGCTCAAAAGGAGATGGCAAGATTGCAAATAATAACAGTTTCACAGGCAGCAGAATTCACAGGACATGGCAGGATTAACATCAGGTTGCAATGTTTAGAGCTATCAAACAATATGCTACAGGAACTTACCATGGCAACCAAAGGCATGGTATGAATTGACTAATTGGATAGAACAAAAGTCCCTTACGGATCATGAGCCAAAAGGGCACAGAAGGTATGATGGCACACATGTAAACATAGCAAGTTCCATAAGCAGATTCAGACTTAGCAGAAAAATTGAGCATGGCATAAATAGAATTATGAAGGCACCTTTGCGAGCACAAATCACTCATCACAAAGCATTGCATGACAAAAAAAGCATGCCTACAGAAATATTACATGTTCATGAAGCTAACCATGGCAATAGCAAGTTCATAGCATGCATGGATCACTAGCAACAATCGTGGCAAAATTGATTAACATTTAAACAATCTGCCAGGAACATTTTATAGCAAAAGTAGAGCAAGATTAAGACATAGTAGTGCACTCCATAAATGCAAAAAGGGTAATGGATGGATAGAGCATAACTTGTGTAACAAAACATACTTAGTGAACATCTCTGGATTATGCATAGAACTCATGGTATCAAAAAATTTACATAGCATCACAATATATCAGAACAAGACTTAGCAGAAATGAAGTCACAGAAATCAGCAACATCATGGAGGCTACTTTGCAAGCTTGTAACAATCAACACATGGCATATCATGAATATTGAATTACACCACATCAAAGATGGCATGTTTTATCTCATAACACATGTAGACTTCATGCTCAAACGAAAATCAGACAAAAATATATAAAAATGACAAATGAGCAAGTTCTGTTAAACTACAGCAGACAACATCACATAGCAGTCTTGCAACGATGATTTGGACATCAAGATCAACTCAAACAAGCATGCCAGAATGGAATCGAATGTAGAGCATCTCACAATGAACACTTTGATATATTAAATGCACAAAACGGAGCAATATACATGGAGATATGGCATGACAAACATGGATACATAATGCAAAGATTACAGGATGGTGAAAAATGAGGTCAACCTTCTAGGGTTTCGGCACGGTATCGATGCGGCTGGATCTCGCCGGAGTAGTTCGCCGGAGAGGAAGCAGACAGCGGCCAGAGCTCGGGGATCGCCGAAGAACACAGGGAGGAGCGGATCCGACCGGATCCCGGCAAGGCGGCGCGGGCGGAGGCGCGGTCCGGCGAGGTCGGGACGGATGGCGGAGGCGGCGGGCGCTGGAGAGCTGCGCGGCGCTGCACCGGGACATAGAGGCGCTGGAGACGGCGCCCGGGCGTGGCGCGCAACGGCGATGGGGCCCGAGGTCGCCGGCGGGAGGGACGAGGGCGGCGCTCCCCGATCCAGCTCAGGATCGACCGGGAGGGGGCGCGGTTTGCGGGAGCCCGGGCGGCTGCGGCGCGACAATGGGATCGTGCCTGGCCTCGAGATGGCTTGCTGGAGCGGGCGGGGAGCCCATGGGCAACGTGGCTGCTCTGGATGGCGAGCGCGGCTCGGGGACAGTGGCGCTGACTGGTCCGGCAGCCAAGGTGGCGCCAAGTGGTGGAGGGTGGCTGGGGAGGCGCTGAATTCAAGGAGGAGGGAGGTGGCTGCGGCAGGAGGTAGGGGAAGAGGTCTAGGTTGCCCAAAATGGAGTAGGGGTATCCATATATAGCAAAATTTGCTTGGGTTTAGGGGTTAGGAGGGGTTTTCGGAGCCTCCGATCACGATCCGACAGATCCGATCGAGAGAAGGGTAAGGTAGGCCTAGGTGAGCTGTGAGAGAGAGGCTTGGGATGAGAGGAGAGAAGAGAAAAGCAGCCCGGCAACGGTTTCCGGAGACCGAAAACGTCCGACGAATAAACCGGCAACAGTGTCGCTACTGATGGCGGTTGGGCCGTCAAACGGGCTCCGAATGCGACGAAAATTGACACGCGCTCTGTCTACACTATAATAAGACCGCATGCCAAGTGTCGACCCATTCCGAGAACATTTTTCAGCCACTCACGAAACGAGGTCTAAGAGAGGCAACATGCGCGCATGAGAGTGTCGGATCGTGAAACGGACAACGGGGAAAAGGACCGGATGCAAGTTTTGATAAACATGAGGATGCAATGCAGATGATGACATGGCAAAGAGCAACACGCAAGCAAATGACATGGCAAAGAGCAACACGCAAGCAAATGACATGGCAAAGACGGGGAATAATTCGCAGACACCTGGCGCATCGAATCCGGGGCGTTACAACTCTCCTCCACTAACAAGAGATCTCGTCCCGAGATCTTAGGAACGAGACGGGGGGAATCAGGATGAGGTGAAACAAGAATGCAAGAGGGAAAAAGAACAAAGTCGAGAGCACTCAGCTAGAAAAGAGGAATGACGATTACGACAGGAATCAAAAGCTCAACGAACAAGATAGACTCTGAAACCACTCCAGTTAGACAAGATAGAAACAGAATAAGGACGAAAGAATTTATGCAGCACTCCGGCTGAACAAGGAAAGAGTTGGAACTGAGATTGACAAGATTGAACGGTAGTTGACGAGAGGAACAACACAATGCCTCCGGAAAACTTGAAAGATTGGAATGGGAAGAACGGGGAAGAAGATGACATATCTACCACGAATGAAATAGAGAGCATCCATAGAAGGAAGCATTGAATGGAGTTGTCGGAAATTCAACAACAAAAGAATTTCTTGTTGTGGACTTATAGATAACATCTCGAAATTATGAGGTGATCTCCGACCACAATCGAATTTTTTTTGAAAAAAGCTAAGAAGAATGAAGAAATGCAAAACTCCATTTCAAAAGACTACGGAGTATTAATTGCACATCGAAAAGCAAGAAGAAGAAGATAATTAGCTCCTCCAACAAGAATGTTGATGAACCCTTGAAGAATGAATTAAATCCTTGCGAACCACCGTGAAGAACTCCGGTAACAAATGGATGATGAGAATATGATTGAATGCTTAAAAGAATAAGGTTAAGCCTTGCGATGATTTAGATGGAGGTTTGGACGAGATGGCCGAGGAAGCTTTGAACTCCGGGATAGAAAAGAATAACTCGGAACCGAGAGACTAATCATCATGAAAAATCTCCGAAGGAAGGAAATGATCCACTTGATGAAAGAAGAATAAGAATTATGTTATGCTTATCCTTCACCAATTAAATTGATGAGAAGCAATGGATTGCATACTACTTATTCGTGTTGGAAAAGATTAAGGGGGGATATGCCGACAAGGAATAGGAATGTTGAACGAACCACCGTTAGAAATGAAAATGAATGAGGAAAAGGGAAAGAACCGCCGGTAAGAATTAGAGCAAGCACGAAGATACTTGAGGGAATTTGATACCATGGAATGAAGAGGTCGCGAACTGATTGAGGAATACTAGAACGAAGCACCGGAAGGATATGGAGACGAATGAAGGGGCACGGATGTAGAATAATTGGAGAACGGATTTGAAAACTTAGAACGAAGAAATATTCTGAAAAGATGGCCTCCGGATGATCGAGAATGTAAGCAACTCCTGAAATACTCCGGATGGATGAAAAAAATTGCACGACTAGAAACAATTTGATAGGGTAACATCGAGCTGGCGCTATGAATCTCCGGGAGAACGAACAAAATTTAAGAGAAATTCTTCTTCGGTCTTCAAATAATGACAATGACGATGAGAAAAACCTTGAAGAATTTGTTGAGATACTCAGGGAGAATGAAAAGAGGAAAGGTTGACCCGAACATGAAAGAATTTGAAAGCGAACTTGGAGAAGGCATATGACTGATGAAATTCATACTTATGTCAAATTTTAAAAGAACTAGAGAATGCCTCCGGGAAAATCAGAAGAGTCAGGTAAGATCCTGGGAAAGACCTATGGGTTAGGGCCCTGAAAAGAAAACACCGTTGGAAAGGATCGGTTGAGAGAGAAAATGATGCACCGGAACGGTTGAAAGACTTGAATGAGGTGACAACCTCGGAATAATTGAATGCAAGGGTGAATCTTCTGCGACGACTTCAGCACTCCGGAAGGATAAAATGGCGAGAGACGAACAAGCAAAGGCAAATATTTGAGCCGAGGGAAAGAATACGATCGACAATGAAAAACTTGAATCGGATCCACCGGAAAAAAGTGCGATGAACAATGATGAACTAGATGAGACTTCACCGGTTGAGACAATTGAGGGAAGACTGAAGATACTCCGCACGAATGAAATTGATGCTTGAATAGAGGCTCAGACTCCGGAATAAAAGGGTGGGGGTGGGGAAAAAACAGAGGCAACTTGGATGAGGAATCGATGAATAACTTGAAGAGAAAAGCACCGGTTGAAATGATTTAGGGAAGAATGCAAAGACTTCGCACGAGAAGAATGGATACTCGATTACAGTCTCCGGTTCCGATAAGAAGAAGGGTGGGCGGGTGGGAAAAAGAAAGACAACTTCGGATGGGGAAAACAACGTCGAATGAGAAGAAACTGGGGATTGATCTCGCAAAAGACAACGAGGGTCGAATCCACACGAAGAGAAATGCGCCGGATTGAAAAGAGGATGGACAACGAACGAAAACTAACCGCGTGATCCTAAAGAAAAATTTGAAGGGGAAGAGAAGTAAGTCGAAACACCTACATCAAGATTCCTTACCAGAGTGACGAAAGGGCTGAGGAGTAAAAAGAATTCCTACTCTCCGATATAACTAGACTCCAAAAAAGTTTTCTTCTAGACTCAACATCGGCCAAACTACACGATCAATCAAGGGGGCTCCTATAGTCGGTCGAGGCTCTGATACCAACTTATCACGCCCAAGATGTGACCCTATCCTAAAGGAACTCGAAGGTCCCACCAAGGATAGAAGCGCATCTTGAAGACGCTTTTGCAAGGTGGATATCATTACATCAACAATACATAATAGAGGGGGATACATACAAGGCATAAAAATGCCGCTAGGATACATAAATACATCTTATACAAGAACAACATCCGACTACGGATGAAACATAAACAGAAACTCAAACGATAATCAACCTGCTAGCCTAGGCTGCCGACCAGGAACCTAACCCATGATCGACGAAGAAGAAGAAGAACTCCAACACAAGTAACATCGCTCTCGCGTCATGATCATCGCATAACCTGTACCTGCAACTATTGTTGTAGTAATCTGTGAGCCACGAGGACTCAGCAATCCCATTACCATGGGTATCAAGACTAGCAAAGCTTAATGGGTAAGGAAGGGGTAAAGTGGTGAGGTTGCAGCAGCGGCTAAGCAAAGTATGGTGGCTAACTTACGCAAACAAGAGCGATAAGAGGAGCTTAACAAGAGGTCGTCAACTAGTAATGATCAAGAAGTGATCCTGAACTCCTACTTACGGTAAACATAACCCAAAACCGTGTTCTCCTCTCGAACAACCCCGAAAAGAGACAGTCACGGTTACGCACGCAGATGGTGTATTTTAGGAGAGTTTACTTCAAGTTTACTACAACCGGATATTAACAAATTCCCATCTGCCACATAACCGCGGGCACGGCTTTCAAAAGTTCAAACCCTGCAGGGGTGTCCCAACTTAGCCCATTATAAGCTCTCACGATCAACGAAGGATATTCCTTCTCCCGGGAAGACCCGATCAGTCTCGGAATCCCGGTTACAAGACATTTCGACAATGGTAAAACAAGACCAGCAAGACCGCCCGATGCGCCGACATCCCGATAGGAGCTGCACATATCTCGTTCTCAGGGCAACACCCGATGAGCACAACGTACAACTAAAACCAGACCTCAAATTTCCCCGAGGGGGCGCTGCAAGTTGGTCTAGTTCGGACCAACACTTAGAGAAGCATTGGCCCGGGGGGGGGGGGGGGGCTAAATAAAGATGACCCTTGGGTTGGCCGACCCAAGGGAAGGGTAATAGGTTTTTAGGCAAATGTAAAACCAAGGTTGGGCCTTGCTGGAGGAGTTTTATTCAAGGCGAATTGTCAAGGGGTTCCCATAACACCCAACCGCGTTAGGGACGCAAAATCCGGAAACATAATACCGATACGACGGAAACTAGGGCGGCAAGAGTGGAACAATACACCAGGCATAAGGCCGAGCCTTCCACCTTTACCAAGTATATAGAGGCATTAATAATTTAAGAGATATTGTGATATCCCAACATAAACATAAACCAACATGGAGCAATCTTCATCTTCACCTGCAACTAGCAACGCTATAAGAGTGGCTGAGCAAAAGCGGTAAAATATCCAAGCAACGGTTTGCTAGGAAGGGTGACAAAGGTTAGAGGTTCATGGCAATTTGGGAGGCTTCATAGGCAAGTGGTAGGTAATGCGGCATAGCGATAGAACGAAGCAACTAGCATAGCAATGATAGTAATGAGATCCAAGGTGACGGTCATGTTGCCTGAAATCCCGCTAGGAAGAAGAACGATTTCATGAAGATGATGAAGTCATGAAGACGAACCAAGCGTAGACGAACGAATCCTCACGATCGCAACGAAACGTGAACTATCGAGAAGAAGCACACAACATGGTAAACACGCCACACATGAACAAGGCATGATGCTCAACCAAGTATGATGCATGACAAGGCTACATGAGGCTAAGCATGGCAAGATATGATGCATACAAGAACAACACATCAAAGCAAGTTTAAATGAGGCCGGAAACAACATAGAACAATTCCGGTAAATCCCCCTATGCAAATTTCAAAATTGGTGCAGATATGAATAAACTTTATGTTCAAGTTGTTAAACAGCAAGTTAAGATATACCAAGATGATCTACACGAAATTCTAGTCAAGTTACATATAAAGTTCATTTAATTTGGAGCTACGGCCTAGAAGATATGAGCAAAACAAGTTTAACATGGCATTGATGCAAAATGCATTCAAACATCAAGCACACACCTCAAAACATGGATGCAACAAGGTAACATGGAACTACATGCAAAACTAAGCAAGTTTCATATAGAGCACACTCAAAACGGAGCAACGGTTCAACACATACACATGAAACAAGTTTAAAGGGCATGTTGTCCAAAACAGCAACTAGGCATATTGCAAGCGCTAAAACTACATGCTACGTCACTACAACATGAAAAAAAAATGACATGGGCGTGATGTAAAGGTAAAGAATCTGCCAGGAACATTTTATAGCAAAGGTAGAGCAAGATTAACACATGCTAGAGCACTCCATAAATGCAAACAGGGGCATGGATGGATAGAGCGTAACATGTGTAACAAAACATGTTTAGTGAACATCTCCGGGTTACGCATAGAACTCATGGTATCAACAGGTTTGCCTAGCATCACAATATATCAGAACAAGACTTAGCAGAAATGACCAAGTCACAGAAATCAGCAACATCATGGAGGCTACTTTGCAAGCTTGTAACAATCAACACATGGCATATCATGAAAAGTGGATTGCACCGCAGCAAAGATGGCAGGTCGTAGCTTATAATACATTGTAGACTTCATGCTCAAAAGAAAATCGCACAAAATATATAAAAATGACAAATGAGCAAGTTCTATTAAACTACAGCAGACAACATCACGTAGCAGTCTTGCAACGATGATTTGGACATCAAGATGAACTCAAACAAGCATGCCACAATGGAATGGAATGTAGAGCATCTCACAGTGAACATTTTGATATATTAAATGCACAAAACGGAGCAATATACATGGAGTAGTTTGCCGGAGAGGAAGCAGACGGCGGCCGGAGCTCGGGGATCGCCGGAGAACACGGGGAGGAGCGGATCCGGGCCGGATCTGGCCGGATCCCGGCAAGGCGGCTTGGGCGGAGGCGTGGTCCGGCGAGGTCGGGGACGGGACGGCGGGAGGCGGCGGGGCGCTGGAGAGCTGCGGCGGCACGGCACCGAGACATAGCGGCGCGGGAGACGCTGCCCGTGAGGCGCGCAACGGCGGGCGAGGCCCGTGGTCGCCGGGCTGGAGGGCGAGGGCGGCGCCCTGGCCCAGCCTCAGGATCGAGCGGGAGGGGGGCGCAGTTATGTAGCCCGGCGGCTGCGGGTCATGACGGCAGGGATCGGGCCCAGGGCGGCGGGAGATGGGCTCTGGCTTCAAGGGCGGCGCGGGGAGCCCATGGGGCAACGTGGCTGGCTCTGGATGGCCAGAGCGGCGGCTCGGAGACAGGTGGCGCTCTGGGACTGGTCCGGGCGCGCCGGCGGCGGCGCCAAGTGGCGGAGGGCGGCTAGGGAGGCGCTGATTTTGAGGAGGAGGGAGGTGGCTGCGGCAGGAGGTAGGGGAAGAGGTCTAGGTTGCCCAAAATGGACTAGGGGTGTCCATATATAGCAAAATTTGCTAGGGTTTATGGGTTAGGAGGGGTTTTCGTAGCCTCCGATCGTGATCCGACGGATCCGATCGAGAGAGGGGTTTGGTAGGCCTAGGTGGGCTGCGAGAGAGAGGCTTGGGCTGAGAGGAGAGAAGAGAAAAGCAGCCCGGCAACAGTTTCCGGAGACCGAAAACGTCCGACGAATAAACCGGCAACGGTGCCGCTACGGATGGCGGTTGGGCCGCCAAACGGGCTCCGAATGCGACGAAACTTGATAGGCGCTCTGTCTACACTATAATAAGACCGCATGCCAAGTGTCGACCCATTCCGAGAACATTTTTCGGCCACTCACGAAATGAGGTCTAAGAGAGGCAACGGGCGCGCATGAGAGTGTCGGATCGCGAAACGGACAACGGGGAAAAGGACCGGATGCAATTTTTGAAAAACATGAGGGTGCAATGCAGATGATGACATGGCAAAGAGAAACACGCAAGCAAATGACATGGCAAAGACGGCGAATAATTGGCAGACACCTGGCGCATCGAATCCGGGGCGTTACAAATGCTCCCCTTAATTAGGTTAATTAGGGGAGGGTCCACTGATGACGCAGAAGTATAGGGGATCAATCATAGTCCTTTCGATAAGTAAGTGTGTCAAACCCAACGAGGAGCAGAAGGAAATGAAAGCGGTTTTCAGCAAGGTATTCTCTGCAAGCACTAAGATTATCGGTAACAGATAGTTTGCTAGCAAGGTAATTCGTAACGGCTAACAAGTAAGAAGTGTAACCAAGGTGCAGCAAGGTGGCCCAATTTTTTTTATAGCAAAGGACAAGCCTAGGCGAATTCTTATATAAAGCAAAGCGCTCTCAAGGACACATGGGAATTATCATCAAGTTAGTTTTCATCATGCTCATATGATTCGCGTTCGCTACTTTGATAATTTATATGTGGGTGGACAAGTGCTTGGGTATTGTCCTTACTTGGACAAGCCTCCAACTTATGATTAACCCCTCTCGCAAGCATCCGCAACTATGGAAGAGGAATGAAGATAAATCTAACCATAGCATTAAACATGTGGATCTAAATCAGCCCCTTATGAAGCAACACATAAACTAGGGTTTAAGCTTCTGTCACCCTAGCAACCCATTATTTACTTGCTACTTCCCAATGTCTTCCCCTAGGCCCAAAGATGGTGAAGTGTCATGCAGTCGATGTTCACATAACACCACTAGAGGAAAGATAACATACATCTCATCAAAATATCGAACGAATACCAAATTCACATGATTACTTATAACAAGACTTCTCCCATGTCCTCAGGAAAAAAGTAACAAATCAAAAAGCATGTTCATGTTCATGATCAGAGGGGTATTGAATATCATTAAGGATCTAAACATATTATCTGCCACCAAATAGACCAACTAGCATCAACTACAGAGAGTAATCAACACTACTACCAACCCACACGTACCAATCTGAGGTTTTGAGACAAAGATTGAATACAAGAGATGAAGTAGGGTTTGAGATGAGATGGTGCTAGTGAAGATGTTGGTGAAGATTAGTCCTCCCACAATGAGATAATCGTTGGTGATGACGATGGCTTCGATTTCCCCCTCCTGTAGGGTAGTTTCCCCGGCGGAATGGCTCCGTCGGAGACCTAGATTGCTTCTGCCCAGGTTCCGCCTTGAGACGGCGGTGTTTCGTCCCGAAAGCCTTATTGTTATTTTTTTTCTAGGTTAAAACACTTCATATAGTAGAAGATGGGTACCGGAGGCTGGCCAGGGGGCCCACAAGCTCAAGGGGCGCGCCCTGGGCGGTAGGGCGTGCCCCCCAGGCTTGTGGCCACCTGGTGTATCCCCTCCTCATTTTTCTTTGCCCAATATTTTATATATATTCCAAAATAATTCTTCGTAAAGTTTCAGGACATTTGGAGTTGTGTAGAATAGGGATCTCAGATTTGCTCCTTTCCGATCCAGCATTCCAACCGCTGACATTCTCCCTCTTCATATGAATCTTACAAAATAAGAGAGAAAAGGCATAAGAATTGCATCATAAAGTGTAATAGCAGTCCATAATGCAATAAATATCAAGATAAAGCATGATACAAAATGGACGTATCAACTCTTCCAAGCTTAGACCTTGCTTATCCTCAAGCGAAAACTGAAATCGATAATGATGACCATATGTTTAGAGACAAAGGTGTCGATGAAACAAAATACGGACCTGAGGGCACCATGATAATCATTAGAACAATAATAAATTGTCATATAACTTCCCATGCCAAAGTGATAACATGTTAGGAAGCATTCCACATCAAAAATTCTGTTTTTATCATTTACCTACTCGAGAACGAGTAGGAATTAAGCTTGGGGATGCTGATACGTATCCAACGTATCTATAACTTTTGATTATCCCATGCTGTTATATTATCATTCTTAGATGTTTTATAATCATGTTATAGTCATTTTATATCATTTTTTGGTACTAACCTATTGACATAGTGCCAAGTGCCAGTTGCTGTTTTCTGCATGGTTTTTACATAGTAGGAAAACAATACCAAACGCAGTCCAAACGCACCGAAACATTTTGTGGATTTCTTTTGGACCAGAAGACATCCGGTGGGCCGGAGAAGCACCTCAGGGGGGGGTGACCCGAGGGGAGCACAACCCACCAGGGCGCGCCTGGAGGCCCATGCGCGCCCAGGTGGGTTGTGCCCACCTCGGGTGCCCCCTGAACCACCTCTTTGCTCTATAAATACCCAAATATTCCAGAAACCCTAGGGGAGTCGACAAAAATCAATTCCAGCCACCGCAAGTTCCAGAACCACCAGATCCAATCTAGACACCATCACGGAGGGGTGCATCATGTCCATTGGTGCCTCTCCGATGATACGTGAGTAGTTCTTTGTAGACATATTGGTGAGTAGTTAGTAGCTAGATGGCTTCCTCTCTCTCTCTCTCGTTTGATTCTCAATACAATGGTCTCTTGGAGATCCATATGATGTAACTCTTTTTGCGGTGTGTTTGTTGGGATCCGATGAACTTTGAGTTTATGATCAGATCTATGTTTTTATCCATGAAAGTTATTTGAGTCTTCTTTGATCCCGTATATGCCTGATTGCTTATAGCCTCATATTTCTTCTCCGATATTTGGGTTTTGTTTGGCCAACTTGATCTATTTATCTTGCAATGGGAAGAGGTGCTTTGTGATGGGTTCGATCTTACGGTGCTTGATCCCAGTGACAGAAAGGGAACCGACATGTATGTATCGTTGCTATTAAGGATAACAAGATGGGGTCTATTTCTACATAAATAGATCTTGTCTACTTCATGTCATCGTTCTTATTGCATTACCCTGTTTCTCCATGAACTTAACACACTAGATTCATGCTGGATAGGGGTCGATGTGTGGAGTAATAGTAGTAGATGCAGGCAGGAGTCGGTCTACTAATCTTGGACGTGATGCCTATATAATGATCATTGCCTGGATATCGTTATGATTATTTGAAGATATATCAATTGCCCAACAGTAATTTGTTCACCCACCGTTTGCTATTTTTCTCGAGAGAAGCCACTAGTGAAACCTACGGCCCCCAGGTCTCTTCTTCATTATATTTGCCTTTGCGATCTATTTTCCTTTGCTTTTATTTTCAGATCTATTAAACCAAAAAAACAGAAATACCTTGCTGCACTTTATTTTATTTGGCATTTGATCTATCTATATTTACAACTCTCTCACGTCCGTTTGCCTATCTATAGGCGCTGTTGCCCGAAAGGGATTGACAACCCCTTTAACATGTGGGATTGCAAGTATTTGTTATTTGTGTGTAGGTGCTGTTTACGTAGTGTCGCTTGGTTCTCCTACTGGTTCGATAACCTTGGTCTCATCACTAAGGGAAATACCTACTGTCGCAGTGCTGCATCATCCCTTCCTCTTTCAAGAAATACCGACGTAGCTTCAAGCCGCATCACTCGTCATGGAGAGCGCCGGGATGATGAAGATGGCCATCGGTGATGGTTTCCCCTCCGGTAGGGTGCTGGAATGGGCTCCCGATTGGTTTTTCGTGGCTATAGAGGCTTGTGGCGGCGGAACTCCCTATCTAGGTTTCTTTTCAGGGGTTTCTGTATTTATAGGAATTTTTGGCGTCGGGAACAAGTCAGGGGGTCCACGAGGCGACGACAAGGCAAGGGGCGCACCCTAGGGGGGTGGGCGCGCCCTCCACCCTTGTGGATGCCCCGTGGCTCCTCTAGCCCAACTCTTTTGCTTTGGGGGCTTCTTCTGGTCCATAAAAAATCACCGTAAAGTTTCATCTCGTTTGGACTCCGTTTGGTATTCCTTTTCTGTAAAACTCAAAAACAAGAAAAAACCAGAAACTAGCACTGGGCTCTAGGTTAATAGGTTAGTCCCAAAAATAATATAAAATAGCATATTAATGGATGTAAAACATCCAAACAGATAATATAATAGCATGGAACAATAAAAAATTATAGTTATGTTGGATACGTGTCAAGCATCCCCAAGCTTAATTCCTGCTCGTCCTCGAGTAGGTAAATGATAAAAACAGAATTTTTGATGTGGAATGCTACCTAACATATTTATCCATGTAATTTTAATTATTGTGGAATGAATGTTCAGGTCCATAAGATTCAAATTAAAAGTTTAATATTCACATAAAAACGACAACACTTCAAGCATACCAATAAACAAATCATGTCTTCTCAAAATAACATGGCCAAAGAAAGTTATCCCTACAAAATCGTATAGTCTGGCTATGCTCCATCTTCATCACACAAAATATTCAAATCATGCACAACCCCGAAGACAAGCCAAGCAATTGTTTCATACTTTTGATGTTCTCAAGCCTTTTCAACTTTCACGCAATACATGAGTGTGAGCCATGGACATAGCACTATAGGTGGAATAGAATATGGTGGTTGTGGAGAAGACAAAAAGGAGATAGTCTCACACCAACTAGGCGTATCAACGGGCTATGGAGATGCCCATCAATGGATATCAACGTGAGTGAGTAGGGATTTCCATGCAACTGATGGACTAGAGCTATAAGTTTATGAAAGCTAAAAAAGAAACTAAGTGGGTGTGTATCCAACTCGCTTGCTCACGAAGACCTAGATAAATTTGGAGGAAGCCCATCATTGGAATATACAAGCCAAGTTCTATAATGAAAAATTCCCACTAGTATATGAAAGTGACAACATAGGAGACTCTCTATCATGAAGATCATGGTGCTACTTTGAAGCACAAGTGTGGTAAAAGGATAGTAACATTGTCCCTTCTCTCTTTTCACTCATTTTTTTATTTGGGCCTTCTCTCATTTTTTGGCCTCTTTTTTTTTTGTCCGGAGTCTCAACTCGACTTGTGGGGGAATCATAGTCTCCATCATCCTTTCCTCACTGGGACAATGCTCTAATAATGATGATCATCAACCTTTTATTTACTTACAACTCAAGAATTACAACTCGATACTTAGAACAAAATATGACTCTATATGAATGCCTCCGGCGGTGTATCGATATGTCCAATGAATCAAGAGTGACATGTATGAAATAATTATGAACGGTGGGTTTGCCACAAATACGATGTCAACTACATGATCATCCACAGCAATATGACAGTGATGAAGTGTGTCATAATAATCGGACCGGTGGAAAGTTGCATGACGATATACCTCAGAATGGCTATGGAAATGCCATAATATGTAGGTATGGTGGCTGTTTTGAGGAAGGTATATGCTGGGTGTATGGTACCGTCGAAAGTTGCGCGGTACTAGAGAGGCTAGCAATGGTGGAAGGGTGAGCGTGCGTATAATCCAGGGACTCAACAGTAGTCATAAAGAACTCACATACTTATTGCAAAAATTTATTAGTTATTGAAACGAAGTACTATGCACATGCTCCTAGGGGGATAGATTGGTAGGAAAAGACCATCGCTCGTCCCCGACCACCACTCATAAGGAAGACAATCAATAAATAAATCATGCTCCGACTTCATCACATAACGGTTCACCATACGTGCATGCTACGGGAATCACAAACATTAACACAAGTATTTCTACAATCCACAATTACTCACTAGCATGACTCTAATATCACCATCTTTATATCTCAAAACAATCATAAGGATAGTATTCAATGCACTTTATATGAAAGTTTTTATTATATCCCTCTTGGATGCCCATCATATTAGGACTAAATTCATAACCTAAGCAAATTACCATGTTTGTTTAGAGACTCTCAAAATAATATAAGTGAAGCATGAGAGTTCATCAATTTCTTGAAAATAAAACCACCGTCGTGCTCTAAAAAGATATAAGTGGAGCACTAGAGCAAATGACAAACTACTCCAAAAGATATAAGTGAGGATCAATGAGTAGTCGAATAATTATGTAACTATATGAAGACTCTCTAAAATTTAATAATTTCAGATCTTGGGATATAATTAAAAAAGCAAGAAAAATAAAAATAAAATAAAATGACAGTGCAAGGATAGACATATCATGTGAAGAAGCAAAAACTTAGGCTCAACCAAAACTGACCGATAGTTGTTGAAGAAGAAAGGTGGGATGCCAACCGGGGCATCCCCAAGCTTAGATGCCTGAGACTTCTTGAAATATTAACCTGGGATGCCTTGGGCATCCCCAAGCTTGAGGTTTCGTGTCTCCTTAATTCCTCTTATATCACGGTTTTCCTAAATCTTATAAACTTCATACACACAAAACTCAACAAGTTACTATAAATCAATGCAATAACCTTATCATTCTCTACTGTAACAAATCTCTAAAATTATTATTTGATATTGCCTACTAAATGCCTCTGCATATTTAAAACTCCTATCCTCAAATAAAATCATTAAACAAGCAAACATATGCAAACAATGCAAATATAACAGCAATCTGTCTAAACAGGATAGTCTGTAAAGAATGCAAGAGGAATCATACTTCCCTAACTCCAAAAATTCTGAAAAATTACCACACTGAAGAAAATTTATTGCTACTCATTTTGTAAAAATTTCAAGATTTTACCATTTTCTGACTACTCACAAATTTTCAAAAATAACAGCAAACTTTCTGTTTTCAAACAGCAACATATAGACTTGCAAAATAAGCATGGTAAAGGCTATCCTTGACATTTTTATTGAAATAAAAGATGCAAAAATTACTCTAAATAACAGCAAGCAAATGCTAATAAAATAAAATGACGCTCCAAGCAAAACACATATCACATGGTGAATAAAAATATAGCTCCAAGTAAGGTTACCGATGAACAAAGACGAAAGAGGGGATGCCATCCGGGGCATCCCCAAGCTTAGGCTCTTGGTTGTCCTTGAATACTAATTTGGGGTGCCTTAGGCATCCCCAATCTTAGGCTCTTTCCACTCCTTATTCCATAGTCCATCGAAACTTCACCCAAACTTGAAAACTTCACAACACAAAACTCAACAGAAAACTTGTAAGCTCTGTTAGTATAATAAAGCAAATCACCACTTAGGTATTGTTGTGAACTCATTCTAAATTCATATTGGTGTTATATATACTGTATTCCAACTTCTCTATGGTTCATACCCTCCGACACTACCCATGGATTCATCAAAATAAGCAAACAACAGAAAGAAAACAGAATCTGTCAAAAATAGAACAGTCTGTAGTAATCTGGAAACTTCGTATACTTCTGTAGCTCCAAAAATTCTTAAAAAATTAGAACTATCTAGACAATTTTATATAAATCATGTGTACAAAATGAAGATCAAAAGCACGTTCCAGTGAATTTCCAAAATTCCTGGAATGAGAGCAAAAGTTTCTATTTTTGCACAGAATAAAGTCAACTATCATCCACACTATCCCAAAGTCTTTACTTGGCACTTTATTGAAACAAAAGCTATAAAACATGATTACTACAGTAGCTTAATCATGTGAACACACAAAAAACATAGGGGTAAATATTGGGTTGTCTCCCAACAAACGCTTTTCTTTAATGCCTTTCTAGCTAGCATGATGGTGTCAATGATGCTCACATAGAAGATAAGAATTGAAATATAATGGGAGCATCATGAAGAATATGACTATCACATTTAAGTCTAACACACTTCCTATGCATAGGTATTTTGTGAGAAAACAACTTATGTGAACAAGAATCAACTAGAATAGGAAGGCAAAGCAAGCATGACTTCAAAACTTTCAACACATAGAGAGGAAACTTGATATTATTGCAATTCCTACAAGCATATGTTCCTCCCTCATCATAATTTTCAATAGCATCATGAATTAATTCAACAATATAACCATCACATAAATCACTCCTTTCATGATCTACAAGCATAGAATTTTTATGACTCTACACATAAGAAAATTTCTTCTCATGAATAGTATTGGGAGCAAACTCAGCAAAATACTATCATGTGAGGCATAATCCAATTGAAAATTAAAATCATGATGACAATTTTCATGGTTACCATTATTCTTTATAGCATACATGTCATCACAATAATCATCATAGATAGCAACTTTGTTCTCATAATCAATTGGAACCTCTTCTGAAATAGTGGATTCATCACTAAATAAAGTCATGACCTCTCCAAATCCGCTTTCATAATTATCACAATAAGATTGAACACCGTCCAAAATAGTGGGATCACTACATCCTAAAGTTGACACTCTTACAAAACCACTTTCATCAATATAATCATCATAAATAGGAGGTATGCTATCATCAAAATAGATTTTCTCATCAAAACTTGGGGGACTAAAAATATCATCTTCATCAAACATAGCATCCCCAAGCTTGTAGCTTTACATATCATTAGCATCATGGATATTCAAATAATTCATACTAACAACATTGCAATCATGCTCATCATTCAAAAATTTAGTGCCAAACATTTTATAGACTTCTTCTTCTAACACTCGAGCACAATTTTCCTTTCCATCATTTTCACGGAAGACATTAAAAAGATGAAGCATATAAGGCATCCTCAATTCCATTTTTTTCTAGTTTTCTTTTATAAACTAAACTAGTGATAAAACAAGAAACTAAAAGATTCAATTGCAAGATCTAAAGATATACCTTCAAGCACTCACCTCCCCAGCAACGGCGCCAGCAAAGAGCTTGATGTCTACTATGCAACCTTCTTCTTGTAGACTCGTGTTGGGCCTCCAAGCGTAGAGTTATATAGGACAGTAGCAAATTTCCCTCAAGTGGATGACCTAAGGTTTATCAATCCGTGGGAGGCGTAGGATGAAGATGGTCTCTCTCAAACAACCCTACAACCAAATAACAAAGAGTCTCTTGTGTCCCCAACACACCCAATACAGTGGTATATTGTTATTGTATAGGTGCACTAGTTCGGCGAAGAGATGGTGATACAGGTGTAATATGGATAGTAGATATAGGTTTTTGTAATCTGAAAATATAAAAACAGCAAGGTAGCAAGTGGTGAAAGTGAGCGAAAACAGTATTGCAATGCTTGGAAACAAGGCCTAGGGTTCATACTTTCACTAGTGCAAGTTCTCTCAGCAATGATAACATAATTAGATAATATGGCAATCCCTCAACATGCAACGAAGAATCACTCCAAAGTTCCTATCGCGGAGAACATAAGATGAAATTGCACATAGGGTACGAAACCACCTCAAAGTTATTATTTCCGATCAATCCATTGGGCTATTCCTATAAGTGTCACAAACAACCCTAGAGTTCATAGTAAAATAACACCATATGACACACATCAATCAATCCTAATATCACCTAGATACTCCAATGTCACCACAAGTATCCGTGGGTCAATTATACGATATGCATAAAAAAACTTCAGATTCACAATATTCAATCCAACACAAAGAACTTCATGAGCATCCCGAGATTTCTACCGGAGAAAGGAATATGAAAACGTGCATCAACCCCTATGCATAGATTACCCCAATGTCACCACGGGAATCCGCAAGTTGATAACCAAAACATACATCAAGTGGATCAACAGAACATCCCATTCTCACCACGGATATCCCATCGCAAGACATACAACAAGTGCTCTCACATCCAAAGATTCAATCCGACATAATAAAACCTCAAACAGAAAGACTCAATTCATCACAAGGTAGAGAGGGAGAAACACCATATGATCCAACTATAGTAGCAAAGCTCGCGGTACATCAAGATCGTTCCATATCAAGAACACAAGAGAGAGAGAGAGAGATCAAACACATAGCTACTGGTATATACCCTCAGCCCCGAGGGTGAACTACTCCCTCCTCGTCATGGAGAGCGCCGAGATGATGAAGATGGCCACCGATGATGGTATCCCCCTCCGACAGGGTGCCGGAACGGGCTCCCGATTGGTTTTTCGTGGCTACAGAGGCTTGCGACGGTGGAACTCTCGATCTAGGTTTCTTTCCAGGGGTTTCTGTATTATACGAATTTTTGGCGTCAGGAAAAAGTCAGGGGTGGTCCATGAGGCGACGACAAGGCAGGGGGCGCGCCCTAGGGGGTGGGTGTGCCCTCCACCCTTGTGAATGCCCCATGGTACCTATGGCCCAACTCTTCTGCTTCGGGGGCTTCTTCTGGTCCATAAAAAATCACCGTAAAGTTTCAGCTCGTTTGGACTCCGTTTTGTATTCCTTTTCTGTAAAACTCATAAACAAGAAAAAAACAAAAATTAGCACTGGGCTCTAGGTTAATAGGTAAGTCCAAAAATAATATAAAATAGCATATTAATGCATATAAAACATCCAAGATTTATAATATAATAGCATGGAACAATCAAAAATTATAGATACGTTGGAGACATATCAGCCCGTTTTTGTGCCGGGGAGGATAGTTGGTTGGCTCGTAGAAGTACCATCCCGGAAGCCCCCGACACCTCTGAGTCCCGGGACGGGAATGGAAAGCCATGGTGTAACATGGACAAGCGTCGCCACAATGACGGCAAAAACGACGAGACGATAGTAAATGCCGGATTCCGTAACCCGAAGCCTGGGTCACGGGAAATGCCTTTTAAAGGCAATCGGGATGGACCAACTAAACTGGATGCAATCTTGGACAGGCCCTGCAGATTCATGGCACCGCCGAAAAACACGCTAACCACAACAACCATAATTGTTGGGTGATAAAGCAAGCCGACAAGCTTACAGCCGAAGACTCAAGCAAAAGCCCACAAAGCAAGGATGATGATGAGCCCCGCAGGCCGAATAGTGGAGGCCAAAAACCCTTCCCTTCTATGGTCAAGACGGTGAATATTATATATTCCAGCCATATACCAAGGAAGGAGAGGAAGCGCGTGCTGTGGATGTGTACTCCTTCGAGCTCGTAGTGCCGAAGTTCAAACCTTGGTCGGCTTGCCCGATCACCTTTGACTGCAGGGACCATCCGACCAGTATCCATCATGGAGGATCAGTAGCCCTAGTACTTGACCCCATTATCGATGGGTACCACCTCACGACAGTCCCAATGGACGGAGGCAGTATCCTTAATCTGATTTATGCACACATAGTGAGGAAAATGGGGATCGACCCGTCAAAGATCAAACCCAACAGCACCACCTTCAAGGGGGTTATTCCGGGCGTAGAGGCCCGTTTCTCGGGCACGGTAACGCTGGAAGTGGTATTCACCTCACCGGACAACTTCCGATCCGAAGACCTGATCTTCAATATCACCCCATTCCGCAGTGGTATCACACCCTCCTTGGCCGAATGGCGTTCGCCAAGTTCAACGTTGTCCCACATTACGGACACCTCAAACTAAAGATGCCTGGTCCTGCGGGCATCATAACGATAAACGACAAGATGGAGCGCTCGCTCCAGACCGAGGAACACACTACGGCCCTAGCAGGCGAAGACCAGTCCGTCACCAGTAGGCCAAGGTATCAGCCCGTCGTAAAGGCAAAAGATACGCTTAAACGGGCTCGAGCCCGATCCCTGTCATGGGAACCCGCCTGCGTTCTCCGCAAATAGGGATATGCTCCCCACGGTACGCCCGCCTTCCCCATGCGTTACATGCCTCGTCAGCACAACTTCGTGCTCAAGATACCATGGGAGCTTATAACACCATGTGTTCGGCTCAACCGAACTATGGCATCACCACGTCCTTGGACAACAACGTGCAGGACTTCGGACTCGCTCAGCATCAAGCTATAATGGCAGGACTACATCCCAAGGTCCGTATTAATGGCACCCTTCGTCAGCATGCGGCGGTCTAAATAGATGTCCAATTCACTCCCCTTCACCTCATGGAAGGAAAGGCGCAGACGTCCAGCAGGGAACAGTTGTGGCTTCGACCTACACATCAAGGCCCTGTGTAAACCTTCCTCTGTAAAATTTTCTTTTCTCCATTATTATAAACACCTCAGTAGTTCAAATTGTATGGATAGACGTCCAGAGCTTATGGTAAATAGAAACATTTTTTATGGTGTTCGGACATCCGCATTATTAGGCCCTCTTTCTTTCCTTTCTTTTCTCCTGCTCTTTGAACAGCTGGGTATGCACATCTCGTGTAATAAATTGGTTACTTAACCAAAGACATGATTTTCCGTCAGTTCTACAAATTAAGTCCGGCACCACCTCACGTCGTGTGTTCGGCGTCTCGTATATTGCATTATATGCATCAGTTCTGAACTATGTCTTGGGTCAATAGTTAGGTTGCCCGGCTCCTGTGCTTGCTCCCTTGCGTTCCGCATGTTCGGCTAAGAGGGTAAAGCGAGAACCTGTGCAATTGTTCTTATGGCTAGTCCAGTCAAGCATCTTAGGGGAGAAAGCCGAAAACTGACTGTCATACTAAGCGAGAATTGGTCAGCGATCTGACGACAAGTGTTAAACTAAGAAATCATTGGCGATTTACCCATGTCATACGCAGGGTCCGTCCTAGCATGAACCATGTGATTACAAAGGCAAGCCTCGGCTCCCACGTATACCACAAAAGCCCGAGGGCTAGTCACTAGCCCCCGCCTTCAAGCTCCTATGGCTTAGTGAAAGTGTCGGCGTCCTGGGAACGGGGGTCCACAGACTTTCCTGCATGCGGCCCATGACATGGCTCCACCAGCGGCCCCGTACGGCCCATCTTCACCAACAAACAATCAAGACCCTCACGAGGGGCCAAGCATCGTGAGGCGGACGACACAAGACCTCCTTGGGAGTGGCCTCACAAGGCTGGCTCGCAAGGGGCGGAGAGATCAAGGCAAGGGACATCTCGCGAGGTTCCAGTGACGCAAGCCGTGACGACTGGAGCCAGGCTGGCACCAGCGCGCGCAGTGTCCTCGCTTCCTCTTTGGTGCTAAAGGGGAAAGCGCAGGTGAGGAGTCCCAAGGCATCAGGCAAAGGTTTTCATATTGGTGCAACGAGACCAAGACCAGCAGGACGGCAGGACGAAGGTCACCGTGGAGCCCAAGACGGCGTCACCACTAGAGCCTTTGGCAGGCGAAGACCACCTTTAGTCAGGATAGCTTGTACTAGTTGTCCCCCTTCAAACTGGCCGTTGTGGCATCCCTTCCCACTCAATATTTGGGGAGAGGACCAGGCCCCTATAAATAGGACTAGCCACCACAGTAGGAGAGAACGGATTGAGGTCTCCCTCACCCACACAAGTCTGCCAAGCACAAGAACACCTCACCTCAGGAGGCTGTTCTTCCCTTGTACTATTCATCCTCAGCCCAAGAGGCAATCCACTACACCACATTGGAGTAGGGTATTACACCACAGTGGTGGCCCGAACCAGTATAAATCTCGTGTCTCCTGTGTTGCGGGTTCGTCGAGCTAGGCTTTGAGATCACGGTGAGGATGAGGGTGTGATTAGGTAGGGAGAGATCTTCGTGCGCACCCCAGGGTTCGAACCTCAAGGGTTTTGCCGGAACCCGAAATCCGACATAAAGCAATAAAGTCGTATAGTCTGATTGCCTAGTCTCTCTCCCTCACTACCGCCTTCAGCCACCGAGACGTCGGCTAAGGGTAAGTGTGCGGAGATGAAACACCCCTCGCAACATTCACTTGGGGGCTGACGTCGATGACTGGTAACTTTCAGATTAATAACGGCCGCACAAGAGTCAAAATTAATACACCATAACATCCAAGAGAACTGCATTATAAAGCACAAGGGTTCGATCTACAACTTAACAAATTTTCACTCAATGATTACATCCTTGGGACGTTGACCCTCTATCGCCCGCGCACCACCCATGCCCTGTGCAAAATACAATCCAGGTCGACGGTGCTCCTTGCGAACTGGCGGAGGACTGGTGGCCATGTCCATCGGCTTGATCTTCGGCCAATGTACCATGGTCTTTGCGAAGGCCAACCTCGCCCCTTCAAGGCATGCGGAATGCTTCACAGTGTCAATCCACGGCGATGCGTCATGCAGCCTCTGCACTAAGCCAAAATAGCTGTACAGAATAGGCTCTATGGGACACAGTCGGACACAAAGATCCTTCAAGGCTGGCTAGGCCATCCAGTGCAGCTCCATCGGCTGCTTCATCTTGTTACTGAGGAGCGGAGGGCATTTAGAAGCCTAGACCTACGACCAGAAAAGCCGTCGTTCAGAGCCGTCCTCCCGCGTTGCGTAGTGCTCCACCACAGTGGCCGCACTCTTCGGAAGCTCGGCGAAAACGTCTGTAGAGCACCAGACCGCGTCAGCAAGGCGAACCTATAGCCAACGAAAACTCTCTGTAGTAAGTACTTCTTACCATCTGCAATTTGCCCCACTTGGCGGAGATCCTATCGGACACCCCGCACCTCCGTCCTGGCCTCCTGGAGCTCTTTGTCCGCCTTGGACAACTTGGAGGACTGATCTTCTTGCTTTTTCTCAAGGGCCTCACACTTCATGATGGCATCCTTGAGGTCTAGCTGCACTTCGGCCACTTGAGCCTCAAGCTTCTCACCGACAGCCTTTGCCATCTCTAGTTTGGCCACCGCCTTTTCGAAAGCCGCCTTCTTCTCAGCCGCCTCGGCCTCATCTTTCTTAAGCGCCACCTTGAGGCTCTCAGCCTCCGTGGCAGCAGCTGTAGTCACAAAATAATAGAGGCTCAGTATACAATCTGGAACGTCAGTATTTGGCTGTATTAGCTATATATTTCAACACGAGCTTACCGTGTGCCTCATCAAGCCGCTTGTTGACAAGGTCAAGCTCTTCATCGGAGCATTTTAGCTTCCGATCCATCTCCTCATGGGCAGCGGCATTAGCAGCCACGGCCAAGGATGATGCCTGCGATGTCAAATCAATCACCAAAACTTATAAGCTGGCCTACTGGTATTTGACCATCTGTAAGGTTTTTGCGATCCTTACAGAGTCTCGGGGGCTGGCATATATATGTTCGGCCTACTCAAGCTCCGGCTAACAAGGGAAAAACCATCCTTATGTGAATGGAGCATTACTTGACTCACCCCAAAACATGTTAGAAGGCCTTGGACGATGTCATTTTAGTCCGGATTGGACCGACCGAACACCCTGTAGAACCGCACCCAAATGGGCGCGGTGCCCGTCAACGATGACGGAGTTGTTCACCGGCTCCTCCCGTGTGCCCGGCCAGCCCGTCACTGCCTGGCGGCTAGTGACTGGCGCAAGTGACGGGACCTCAACCCCATCCCCATGGGAGGGTGGGATCGACACCTATGAAGGCCTTGGAGGCTCAGGTGCGGCCGGTTGGGTGGGCCTGGATGGACTGGATCCTCACCCCGCATTAGCCAAGAGGGACACATCCTCCTGGTCTTCGATGAACGAGGCATTAGCCTCGGCCATGGTGGCATCACCCTCCTCCCCCATGTTCGAGGACCTTCGAGAAAGGACTTCCCTGACCTCTTCGTGGATCTGGGGAGGTGCAGAGCGCGACGCGGACCCGTTGTCTGCTAATTCGACGGGTGGAGATGTCCCCTTCGAGGTCTGCTCAACGGGGTAACCCCGCAGTGGGCTGTGATATCACACCAATCAGTTTTCGTCGGTAAGGGATTAGCAAAAATAAAATAGGGAGTGTCGAAGTTCCTACCTTGTGGCAGGGGGCTTGACCATGCGGTCCTTCTCCGGGACCTCTTCGGATGTTGTGGACTCCTCATCGGAGTTCGAGCTATCAGGCAGGACCACTTTGGGCCTGCACTACCTCTTCGGGGCCCGATGGGGTTGTTCCTCCTCGACGTCTTCGGCCGCCGCCCTCTTCTTGGCATGAGAGGAGGTGATTTCCTCCTCGTCTTCGTCCTCCTCCCTGTCTTGGGCAGATGGGGCCGCTACATCACCGGCCTTGGCGGTCGGACGTTCCCTCAAGTGGAGACCTCCCCGGGCCTCCAGCGGCCCCTTTTCTTCTTCTCCTTCTTTTCTAGCGCCCTGTACGACGCCTCGACCAGTAGCTCCCCCAACTGAGCCGATTGTGGCTCTTCGGGCAGTGGAGCTGAAAGGATGATCTTCTTGGCCTTCTCAAGCCAGCCTTGTTAAAGCAACAAAGCGGGGCTTAGACCAAACTTTGGACAGTACGAACACCCGAATACACAACGAGCAAAGAGTTAATTACCTTCCTCGGAGGGTTTGTGGCATCAAGTCCGATGTCTTCTTTCTTGGCTGGCCACTCCTTCTGAGGCTTGCACAGCAGACTCCACACCTTGTCGGGGGTGGTGCCGATGAGGTGTTGCACAGTGGACGGGTCTTCGGGTTTATAAGCCCACATCGGACTCGCCCTTTGCCGGCAAGGTAGGAGACGATGCGGAGCATTATTTGAACTATGTTGGTCAGTTTGGCCCCGGTCTCCATCACGTTAGACACGTGCTTCTGCAGCGTCTTCACCTCGTCAGCAGATCCTCAATTAAGACCTTTCTTGGTCCACGAGGTCAGCCTCGCCGGGGGTCCAGATCTAAACTCGGGGGTTGCCGTCCAGGCCGCCTCCCTTGATTCGGTTATGTTCGATGGCGAGCACGAGGAGGGCACCCTCTCCGGCTCTTCCAAGGGGAAAGAGCCCATCTGCTCTTCCAAGGGTAAAGAGCCCGTCTGCGACATCAGGGAGAGAACCCTACAGTCGTACTCTTCCAAGGGGAAGGATCCCATCTGCGACAACATGGAGCGCATCCAGGGTCCATGCTCTTCCCACGGGAACGAGCCCATCTGTGACAAGTGAGGAAACCCATGATTTGTTTTGTCGTGCCTCTTCACAGGGGGAAACCCATTATTTGTTTTGTCGAGTCCCTTTTGTAGTGTACTGAGAATATGTCCAATTTTAATTGCTATATCTGGTTGTTTGCAGTATGCCTTGTTTATTTCAGTTGTTCACAATGTGATGCTCTATATTTGCAATTATTTGTTGTGCAATACATTTCATCAATCCAGTTCTAAACATACCGATAGGACTGCATATATTTGCTTGTTGTTAAGCCTGTTATAGCTAGCATATGCCTCTACTAAAGTTTTTTGATTGTTCGGTTGTTTGTAGGTAGCATATGTCCAATTTCAAATGCTATCTTTGGTTGTTCATAGTTTGCCTTGTTTATTCCAGTTATTCACAATGTGATATTCTATGTGCAAGTATGAACTGTGTAGTTCAATTTCATTAGTACCAGTTTCAACAATACCACTATGAATACATTTGGTTGCTGCATCTTGTAGTTAACACGCCTTTCCATTTTTATTTAACAATAACCAGTGTACTTAGACCGGCACAAGACCAGTCTGAATGACTATGTTTGCTTGTTTTTAAATGTTAGGCCTGTTGTAGTTAACACACCTTTCCACTTGTTTTGCTTTACTAGCATGCTTAAACCTGCACACTGAAGCTATCTTTTGGCGATTATTTTGTCTGACATGGATATTTTTTGTTGATGTTTAGCCTGTTGTGCTTAACATGCTTCTCGATTTACCTACACAGGACAATTTTGGGAACGACTGCTGTTTTCCATCGAGGTTAGTTTCATCCCATGGCTTATATACGCTCACTGTTCAGGATATCGGTAGCTGGTACCATATAGGCCGGGGGCTGATATGGGACTAATCAGTGAATCAGACTTTTAACAGAATATATCTGCAACCCATTTATCGTTAGGTTAACTAGGGCCATATGTAATATATCTGAGGCTACATAGCAACATGTACTATACTTAATGTCTAAATATACAATCCTAGGCTACGTAGCAACAAGGAAGAGTGTTACATTAATGTTCTGATGATGCCTAGATATACGTAGAAGAGCAGCAGCAACAACAAGAACAACACAGCCCTGTTTGGATACTCAACTTAGCTAGAGGTTAGAGTTAGTTTCTAGCTCATCACTAACCCTGAACTAACTCCATCCAAAGAGTTGTTTGGATGGCATGGTTAGATTGACAGTACACTAGGAGAACTAGCTCCAATTAGCACCTCTTGGGTTGGATAGTTTTTTTGGGTGGGTTATAGATGCAAGTAGCTCAAACTAGCCCTCATGTTTATATAAACTTTAGGGCTATTTGAGCTCGAACTAGCTCAAACTAACTGTAACCCATGGATACAATAGCAGTTAATCAGCCGATAATTTATAAGAATGCACTAAACTCCTTGCGGCCCATAATATAAGATGTTAATTCATCTAATATGTGAGTATATTGGATGTTATAAGATATTATAAAAGAGTGTTGTGCTACATCATTGTGCAATTGTTGTTTAGTTTCTAATATTAACTTGGTGCTTTTAGGTACATATGTCGTTGGTAAAGATCTACGGTTCGACCCTTTCTGCGTATGGGGAAATGAGATATCGATGAACCAACATCAAGGGAGGAAGCTGCTAAAGATGTTAATAAAACGGGTCAAAAGATGGCAATTAAACTATTTGTTTACACTTTATCCAATACAACAGCGAACTGCAGGATGGTAAGTAAGAACTCTGCAGCCTTCCTTTTACTGCCCATAATAGATGACAATGTCTGAATCTTTTTCCTTTGCAGTGGTTCCCGAAGCAGTTTACTCAAGATTACCTCTCAAACTACATGATTGGTGGAAATGCAAAGGTTAAAGTATTTCTACCAGAACACGATGCTTATCTACATGTTTTCATGAAGACCGTGAAGGATGGGAGATCGGCCATCACAAGGGGTTGGACTAGAGTCGTATGCGTTTTATACGCATGGAGGAGGGCACAATATGGGCATTCCGCTTCACCTTGTTCAGCAACCAGAATGTATTTCGCCTCTTTCTTTACCGTCTTTAATAGTACAAGTATACAACTGTGATTCATCATTCTTTGTTTGGTTCTTATGTAATTGTTTATATGTACCTATGAATCGAATAATGCATTGATTGTTTGAACCTGATGGATATGAATAAAGCTATAGCATACATTCAAATTAAAATCTGGTACAATTTGACATAGAAGCAATTAATTTACGATGAAATTACGCTCTCCGGGTTGTTACGGCACACACGGTTGGTAAAACACAAACGTTTGCGATATACACCATAATCTGAGACGGTTCACAGAGAGGAAACATGTGCAAGCATGCACACAGTTGTCATTTGCAAAGCGTGTGCGATGTCAGACAATATGAAAAACAGTGCGGGCAAACTAAACGTTTGTGATAGTTGCCTTATCATACACAATTCGCAGCCATGAACTGTTTCTGATGAAGTATGCATCGTAAACGTGGCACCACAGAATAGCGTGTGCGATAGTTGTCGTGTAAGACGATGTTACGACGGTCCTACGTTTCGTAATCCTATCCGACACTCGTACGACGATTAGCTAATCTTCTTAATTAGTTATCGCATACGGTTTGGGACAAGCGAATGTGTGTGATTGTATGCTTATCGCGCATCGTGAACGTAGCACCACAGAATACCGACTACAATGGCAATGCAAGCACAAATGAGTAGGAGTACTGTATATGCATGTTGGCTCCCTATCCCCTACGGTTTCTGGGTCGTGTGGGAAGGACCCCCCTATCGCCCACACTCACTTGGTGACGGTTCCAAATGTCGCCGCGGAAAGGGGTTAAAAACCGTTTGTATAACACCGACGCGTACCAGTGCCCCTCCCCAATCTGGGATTAAGAAGCGATGTCAGGGGTAGACGCCCTCTGGCCCCTTGACCATGGAGATGATTGGGTCGAATCGGAGGCGGATAATTCATGGATTCCATCTAGGTAAGCATCGTTTCCCCTCGAATTTATGAGGAATCTCGTCAATTAGGCAGTATTTGACCACCACTCGCTTGAATAGTACCAATTTGGGTTGCTTAATTTTCACCATTTATTTTGATCAAATAGGATTGATCTTCATTGGTGCGCGTCGGTCCTAAACAAACGGTTTTTAACCCCTTTTCGCGACGGCATTTGGAACCGTCGCCAAGTGAGTGTGTGCGATAGGGTGTCCTTCCCACATGACCCAGAAATCATCGGGGATAGGCCCTCCTGGGACCCAGGCTGGGGCCGTGTGCGATCGGGCGAGGCATCGAAACCCAATCATTTCCGTAGGTATGTACATCCCACACGGTAATCCGAGAAAATCATTTTCGTAGGTATGTACATCCCACACGGTAATCCGAGAAAATCATTTCCATAGGTATGTACATCCCACACGGTAATCCGAGAAAAATCATTTCTGTAGGTATGTACATCCCACACGGCAATCCGAGAAAATCATTTCCATAGGTATGTACATCCCACACCGTGAATCCTAGAAAAACATTTCGGTTCGTATGTATATCATACACAGTCAATCCAAGGAATACGTTTCCATTCTTATGTACATCCCACACAGTCAATCCAGGGAAAACGTTTACGTTCGGACATAAATCCCACACAGTTTTATGTGTAGGCTCGTGTGTGAAAGGTGTAACTATCACACACGGTCTTCCTTGGTTAACTGTTTACTTTTATCAACTATATCACACATGATTTGATGAAGAAAACTGTGTGGCATTGGGCTATCCATCGCAAGCGCTTTTACTGCTAGAAATGTTTGCAAAGGTCCATGACACATTTAGCAAGTTTATTAGTTTACAATTAATAATTCCACTATTACAAAAATTCACATTTCATATCGAACAGCCTTTTGCAAATTTCATATCAGACACATAAATATATTATAACATCACAGTATGGTAGCTACATCAAAACAACACAGTACAACATATAGCTAGTTCAACTTCATAAGAACAATATATTCATTTCCCTAATCAGATCATCCAGGCTCGTCTTATCCACCTCGCTTTCGATTCGGTAAGAACCCGTTTTGCACGGGCAAATGGGAAAGTGCCTCCTCCTTCGCCAACACCATCTTAGCAAAGTCTGATATAAAAAATCTGAGCTCATTCTCCACCTTCAACTTTTTATCCCGCATCTGGAAATATGCTTCAGCGTTGACAAGACTTTCTCCAAGCCTACGTGTGTTCACTTCCTCATACATGCTCCAGAGCTTCGTTAGGCACAT
The DNA here is from genome assembly GCA_021605145.1 of Aegilops bicornis. Lineage (NCBI taxonomy): Eukaryota > Viridiplantae > Streptophyta > Magnoliopsida > Poales > Poaceae > Aegilops > Aegilops bicornis. Next base: position 287,423,165 of record CM038670.1, read on the forward strand.
CTTCAAAGACTGTGGCCACTCTTGATCAACACACTCCAAGTAAGAACACTTCCGTTCATCCTATAATATTTAAAACTAGATCATTAACCATTGTAGGGGAAATGGGTTTATAGAAACATAGAAAATCACCAACGCTTATTTTGAAAATCTGAAGAAACATGTAAATTATGACATATCTTCTCAAAAAGATCAATGTGCAAATGAAATAATTGGTACTGAGACAACAACCAAATTCTGGAACATCAGAAGCTATAATTAACTACAACGACGCTACAAGTTCTTACTCATGTACAACAAATAACAAAATTGAACATTTTATGAGGAAGGTAAATATAACTGCAACAACATAGCGACAGTGCTTGGATGACAGCAAATTGATACTAACAAGTGTGTACATGCACAAATTTAGTAACATAAAACTAAGAGCACTAAGGCCATCCACTATGCATGCCAAAACTGGTGTAAAGACAACTGTAGCTACATCTCGCACCGGTGCCCTAAACTGGCGAGCCGATGCAGCGGAAAAAAATTAGGGACCCGGACTCCGGAGCACGTAGTTGCTCCGATGCCCAGTTCCTTCGTGCCATAAAGATTTAGTATTTTACTGCTTGGCTGCTCGGATGTGTGGACAAAAGTTGGCTGCACAAACTGCTGAAGCGGTGCCAAATAATATTCTAATGGCACTCCGATGACATGGCAACAATTTAAGATACTAGGTACAAACTGTGACCTTTGTCTTAGGATGCGTTTGGTTGAAGGTGTGGTATGAATGGGTTGGGACCGTGACAGTGTCTGAATCACATCTAACAAATGATTTGTAACAACAGAAGAGGGTCTAACCTTCTCTGGACATGCCAGAAACTTCCTCCCGGTGTCCACAGAATCAAACGCAAGTAGCTTCACGCATGGAGATTGATGGTCACAACGAGCAGATAGATCTTCAGCCACCCCGCTCTTTCGTTGCCACTGATGGTCTTAGGGAGCTACAAGAGGAAGAAACGAATCAAATCAACGTCCGGGTAAAAATCCTTCATATTCCAAGTCATAGTCTGAGAGAGAGAGAAGAGAGGCATACCCGGGTGATGGAGGAGTAGTCGCCGGAGGAGGAACCGCTGGAGATATCTTCGAAGAAGACCATGGCACCCCCAGCGGTAGGATGCGAGACGGCGAGAGCGAGGAAGCAGCTATAGCTTAGCAAGGAAGGAAGGAGGAAACAGGGGAAATGTGACTTGTGGTCGGGGAGAAAAGGGGGTGGGGAAGGGGGGCGGGGGTAGATATTTTGGCGGTAGGCCAAAATTTTGGAAATGTGGAGGGAAACTTTGCGCGCGGTGCCGCCGGACCATTCACTTTGAACGATTGTGTGCATCGCAAACGATTCTTATGCTTTACGCGCATAGGATGAGTTTGATAATTCAAATTTTGGTGGAAATTTCCCGGGTACGTCATTGCATAATTTAACATCGCTTGATAATTTGGGCACACAAAAGAGCGTATAGCAAACAAACTACACTTACTGAATCGAGCAATTTTATTAATTACACAAAGCCAGTTGACCTAAACATTGCTCTAACAAAAGACCAGCATTAAAAACAAAGCCTAAGTACGCATAATTAAAAATCCGCCGCCGCACCGGCCTATGCATTGCCGGTGTGAGATGAGACGTCGATGACTTGTCCTGGCGACATGTCGCCGTTGGTGGATACGGCGTCCCCCCTGCTGAAGGCGACCGCGTCCTCGTCCTCGTCCTCGTCCTTGTCCTCGTCCTCGGCGCCACCCTCAAGGTTGTAGTACTCGTAGTAGTGGCTGCGCCAGAGCTTGCATTGGTACTCCACTGCCGATTCCTCGACGGACAGACTCTTCTCTACCTCGACCTCAGCCACGCGCAACTCCTCCTCCTGGTGCTCCTCGATCTCGTCCGCCTCCTGCATCTCCAGCTCCCGCTCGGTGACCTCATGAGGAAGCATGTGCTCCATGGCCACCGCCGCCTTTTTAGACGTGGGTTGCATGCTGCAGTCCGAGGTGGCCTAGAATATCTTAGCGTGTGCATCCTCGATCTTGGCGTGGATGGCCTCGACCCGGGCCAGGGCGACATCAGCGGCACGGACGGCAGCTCAAGAGCTCTCAGTGTTTGCAGCCGTCGTCGCAGCAGCAGCTGCAGCTGTCCCAGCTGCCGCAGCTGTCCTATCGGCTGCCGCAGACGCCCTCTCGGCGGAAACGGCCATGCTCAATGCAGATGGGGCGGCACTCTCGGCGTAGGCGGCCGTGCTCTCGGCGCAGGCGGCAGCGCTCGAGGGGGACGCGGCCATCGTACGGGCCTTCACGAAACGTTTCCATGGCGTCATCTTTGTAAGAAGAGGGTGCGGGAATGGGGATCGGGATTCGTGGATTTGGGGGTTGCCGGCGCTAGAGCAGACAATCCGGCGAAGCTTAAGGAGGGAGACTTAAATAGACCCAGATATTTTCATCGCAAATGGTTCCTAAAAAACAACTTTGTGTGATGTTGTAGATATTTTTTATTAGCTGTGAAAGACGAATTTGGAATAAAGTGCCAACGGATGGTGTTTTAAATGAACAAGAAATTTTGTAGTACTAATACAACTGTCATGTCAAATTTTGGAAAATTTCAGGGGTCATTTGACCTTCTAAGACATTTAAGTGATTCTCTAGCCATTTAATGACCTTAATTCAAATTTGAACTACATGTACATGCAACAACTAACCATAACGGTTCGAAAACTCATATTTCGTGTACTTGTGTGCGATTTAATTCCATTTGAAGTAAATTGGAAGGAATTTTCAAACATATATTGTCTAACAGCTATGACACAATTAAGCATGGAGTGACATGGCATTTTTATTCAAAAAAATAGAAAATGATCATAAACACATGAAACCTTGGTTGATGTAATGTCATGCCACCAAGATGATGATGTGGTAAAGAAATTGGCATGTTTGACGAAAGTTTTGAGACACACCCCTTAGAAACCGGAGCAACTCACTAGAAGGCTCGTGGTTCCGAGAGGGAACAATGCATGTTTGATGACGAATGGGAGATAGCTTCCTCTTACGGCCTTAAATTTTTTTCCTACGTCTAATGTGCACTACTACAACTGTAATGTGAAATTTTTGAAAATTCTAGGAGTCAATTGACCTTTTAAAGACATTTAAGTGATTTTCTAGCCATTTAATGACCGTAATTCAAATTTGAACTACATCTACATGAAACGCATAACCACAACGGTTTGAAAAATAATATTTGTGTACTTGTGTGCGAGTTAATTCCATGTGCAGTAAACTAGAAGGAATTTTCAAACATATTTGTATCACGACATGGACACATATGCATGAATACGTATGCATGGAGTGGCATGGCAATTTAATTCCAAAAAAATTAGAAACACATGAAACCTTGGTTGATGTAATGTCATGCCACCAAGATGATGTGGTAAAGAAATTGGCATGTTTGATGAAAGTTTGGACACACACCCCTCACAAATCGGAGCAACTCGCTAGAAGGTTCGTGGTTCCGAGAGGGAACAAGGCATGTTTGATGACGAACGGGAGATAGCTTCCTCTTACGGCCTTCAAATTTTTTCTATGTCTAACATGCACTACTACAACTGTAATGTGAAATTTTGGAAAATTCTATGGGTCATTTGACCTTTTAAAGACATTTAAGTGATTTTCTAACCATTTAATGACCGTAATTCAAATTTGAACTACATCTACATGCAACACCTAACCAAAACGGTTTGAAAAATCATATATGTGTACTTGTGTGCGAGTTAATTCCATGTGTAGTAAATTAGAAGGAATTTTCAAATATATTGGTCTCACGACATGGACACATGCATATGTATGCATGGAGTGACGTGGCATTTTAATTAAAAAATAGAAAAATGATAAGAAAGACATAAAACCTTGGTTGATATAATGTCATGCTACCAAGATGATGTGGTAAAGAAATTGGCAGGTTTGCCGAAATTTTGGACACACACCCCTCACAAACCGGAGCAACTCGCTAGAAGTTTCGTGGTTCCGAGAGGGAACAATGCATGTTTGATAATGAACGGGAGATAGCTTCCTCTTACGGCCTTCAAATTTTTTCTACGTCTAATGTGCACTACTACAACTGTAATGTAAAATTTTGGAAAATTCTAGGGGTCATTTGACCTTTCAAAGACATTTAAGTGATTTTCTAACCATTTAATGACCATAATTCAAATTTGAACTACATCTACACGCAACGCCTAACCATAACGGTTTGAAAAATAATATTTTTGTGTACCATGTTCTCTTCGATGTTCTTGGAGTTCTATCCGATGTAATGTTATTTTGCGGTGTGTTTGTCGAGATAGGATGAATTGTGGATTTATGATCAGATTATCTATGAATATTATTTGAGTCTTTTCTGAACTCTTTTATGCATGATCAAATATCTTTGTATTTCTCTTCGAATTATCGGTTTGGTTTGGCCAACTAGATTGGTTTTTCTTGCAATGGGAGAGGTGCTTAGTTTTTGGTTCAATCTTCCAGTGTCCTCACCCAGTGACATAGTAGGGGTAGCGAGGCACGTATTGTGTTGTTGCCATCAAGGGTAAAAACATGGGGTTTTCATCATATTGCTTGAGTTTATCCCTCTACATCATGTCATCTTACTTAAGGCGTTACTCCGTTCTTATGAACTTAATACTCTAGAATCATGCTGGATAGCGGTCGATGTGTGGAGTAATTGTAGTAGATGCGGGCAGGAGTCAGTCTACTTGACACGGACCTGATGCCTATATTCATGATCATTGCCTTGGATATCGTCATAACTTTGCACTTTTCTATCAATTGCTCGACAGTAATTTGTTTACCCACCGTATGTTTTCTTTCAAGAGAGAAGCCTCTAGTGAAACCTATGGCCCCGAATCTATTTTCCCTCATATATTTTCAGATCTATAAACAAAAAACCTAAAAATATCTTGCTGTAGTTTATTTAGATTTATTTCAGTTTGCCTTTTCATTTATCTTTTATACCTATCTCCGTTAGATCTCACTCTTGTTTGAGACCATGAAGAGATCGACAATCCCCTTTTCGCGTTGAGTGCAAGTGTTTGTTACTTTGTGCAGGTGCATAGATGTGACGCCCCCGATTCAATCATACACTAATCATAAACGCGAATGTGTACGATCAAGATCAGGGACTCACAGGAAGATATCACAACACAACTCTAGACACAAATAAAATAATACAAGCTTTATATTACAAGCCAGGGGCCTCGAGGGCTCGAATACATAAGCTCGAATACACAAGAGTCAGCGGAAGCAACAATATCTGAGTACATACATAAGTTAGACAAGTTTGCCTCAAGAAGGCCAACACAAAAGCATCTACGATCGAAAAGGCAAGGCCTCCTGCCTGGGAGCCTCATAACTACTCCTGATCGTCGGCGGCCTCCACGTAGTAGTAGGGATCAACGGTGGCATCTGGCTCCTCGGCTCCGACATCTGGTTGCATCAACCGGAAAGAAGAAGAAAGGGGGGAAAGGGGGAGCAAAGCAACCGTGAGTACTCATCCAAAGTACTCGCAAGCAAGGATCTACACTACATATGCATCGGTATCAATGAAATGGGTTGTATCTGTGGACTGAACTGCAGAACGCCAGAAGAGAAGGGGGAAAGCCTAGCCTATCAAAGACTAGCATCTTCAAGTGTCTTGCATCATCAGAAGAGATAAGAGTAGCATAAAGTAAAGTAGTAGTTGTGTTATCAACCTCGGCCAGAGATCCTTTCTCGACTCCCTGCGAGAAAGCAATCCCAGAGCCATACTATCCAGTTATCACCTCAAATATCCAGTTCTAGTTGTATCGATCGGGATAGAACTCCAAGTGTCCGTTACTATAGGACAGGCTATCGATAGATGTTTTGTTCCCTGCAGGGGTGCACCAACTTACCCACCACACTCGATTAACTCCGGCCGGACACACTTTCCTGGGTCATGCCCGGCCTCGGCCAAACAATAAGCCGCAACCTGACCTAGCCTTAATCGAGAGGTCAGCACGCCGGACTAAACCTATGCCCCCAGGGGTCATGGGCCATCGCCCCGGGATCTCCTGCACGTTGCGAACGTGGCCGGTGAGCAGACCTAGCTACCTCCTTAAAAAAGGTGCTTACGCAGTCCAACCCGGCGCGCGCCGCTCAGTCGCTGACGTTTATTAAGCTTCGGCTGATGCATACGATGCAGAATGCCCATACTATGCCCACGTGATGGTTAGTGCTATCAGGCCAGAGGCCCCTCGGATCAAATATCCAAATCGTAGTGGATTAGGAACACGCGGTAACAAGCAGAGACTCACGAAAGATGTGACCCCGTTGCCCCGTCTCGAGGACTTGCGGCAAGGGCTAGGAATGCCTGGCCACATCTCGTAATTATCTCGCAGGCATCCTCTAGGTCAACCCATCTCCACATCACTCGCTGGTACCCCTCAGGGTCGACCCGCCTTTCCAAGTAATAGGTGTAAAGTCCAAGTATCCGTGTGTCCAAACATCAAGGAGAAAACCCGAGGAATCGCCCCCGGTGAATTCCACTCGATGTAATCTTCAGGGTGAACGTAAGAGGATCCACCCTCGAGGTTCACACTTGAGGGGTTGCACGATAGAGTTGTATCGGAAGTGGTTAAGGAGTAAATCACCCTCGATGACCACAACTGAATAGCTACACTACAAAGATCTCATCAGGAGTGATGTATGAGGTTCCACCCTCGGCACTCGATGGTAACTTTGTAGAGTCGAGCAACAAAAGGGGTGTTATGTGATGTGAGGTGTTGGGCTCTGGTCTTTGATCCCGTTGATTGAGTCGTCGGTGATGAAGCAGGGGCAACAAGGACCAGGTGGGGGTCATTGATGGATCACTAACAGTAGCAGAATGTTAACAATGAGCAGGTTACAAAGACAGGCTATGCGTCAGAATAGGAGCAAACTATAACAGTACCAGAATGTAATGCAAGCATGAGAGAATGGAATGAGCGATATCGGGATGATCAAAGGGGGGGCTTGCCTGGAAGCTCTGCTGAAAAGGAAGAAGTGTCGTTGTCGACGTAGTCGATCACAGGGGCGGCATCGGTCTCGGGGTCTACCGGAGAGAAGAGGGGGAAGAAACAATAAATATAAAGCAAACAAAGCATCATAAAGCATAACAAGGTAATACGACATATCGGGTGTGACCTAACGTATGGCTACACGATATAGGTGAAGGGGGAATTCAACCGGGAATGTTTTCGCAGTGTTGGGCATTTTCAAAAAAACGAACCAGAGGGGGAAGGTTGCATGTTCGCTATGCTACGAATGCGTGGTGAACAAACGGACTGCGTCTTCGGATTTGTCTCGTTGTTTTGAGCAACTTTCATGTATAAAACATTTTCATCTGAGCTACGGATTATTCTCTATGAATTCCCGAAGTTTTAACAAATTTTCTGAAATCGTTTTAATTCGAAAAAAAGAACAGGGGCTGGGTGCACCCGGTGCAGTTCACCCAGAGACGCACCAGTGGCCGACAGGTGGGGCCAGTCAACTGCTGACGCAACAGTTGACTGGTCAACCTTTGACCGGTCAGTGGTTCTAGTGGGACCCGTATGTCAGTGACTCTGGGCCTAACAACAGTTTTTATTAAAACTAACAGATTTAATTAGAGGCCTAGGGACCATTGTCAGGGGGGTTAGCTGGGTGTTAATTAAGTGGCTAATGACGCCATGTCAGCAGGTCGGTGGCCGCTAACCGCCGACGTTAAGCCGAGGCGCCGGAGTTGGCGTCCGGCCATTCCTGTTGACGGAAGGAAGCGCGGTGGGCGCGTTGGGAAGCTGGGGCTCGCGCGGTTCAGGCAGTGGTCGCGGGGTGGCCGGAGGTGGGTTGGGACGGCGACGGTGCTAGGCAGCGGGCGGCGGCGGTGTGGTCGGCCATGGCGGGCGGAGGCGGACGCGAGCTCGGCCGCAACTCATGCGGCATGGGAGGGCGGGGGACGGGGCCCAGGCACGGCTCGGGCGCAGAGAAGCGGCGGAGGCAAGCAGGGAGGCTGCGCGGCGACGCAGCGACGGGCGCGCCAGATTTAGGCGAGGCGAGGCTGGCGGGCTGCGGCATGGCGATGCAGGGGAAACACCGGGCGACAAAGACTGTTTGAAGCAAAGACAAAGATAAGCGGGAAGGGGGCGGCAGCGGCAGCGGCAAGAAGCACAAGAGGTAGCTGGCTGCGGCAACAAAGAAAGATAGCAAAGAAAGCAGGAGCAGGATCATGGGGCGGCAAAGCGGCAAAGAAGAGCGCGGGCCCGAGTGGCATTTTTGGTGAGCGGGGGCGAGCGTGCACTACAAAAAAAAGACACATCCGTGACATTTTGGGCCGAACTAAATTTTTTTCTGTCATACATATGAAACTTTTATGACGATAATTCTGACAAAACCCGGTATCATCATAGATGTGGTGGGCTCCTACTTCTATGACAAAAAATCATGACAGAAAATGGGCTTTTCGTCCTAGGCGGGCCGGAGACGCAGCTGCATGACATTCTTTGGGCCGTCCATGACAGAAAAAACCATGGTAGAAGCGAGGGGGAGGAAAATTTCGGGGAGTTCCCGGTTACGGTGGGAGGTCGGGGCGGCGATGCACGCTTTCTCGCATACTGCATACGCATGTGTGTGGCGTTGGCTCTAATCGAACCCGAAGCGAGGCGTTGGGCTCTAATCGAACCCGGCGATTGCTGCGCAGGCTACACGTTCTATCGAACCTGAGCGATCGATCGATGGCTGTTAACTGAACCCGATCGAGCGATTCCTTCGCTACTGCTGCTAACTGAAGCTGATCGATTGGATGAACAGTGAGCGTTGCGGGGGGGGGGGGGTGGATGAACAGTGAGCGGTGGCGTTGCCTCTGGATGAACAGGACCCCGTGGTGTGGAGGGCTGGATGAGCGATGAAGCGGTGGAGGGGTGCCCGTGGAGGGTGGTTGAACAGGCCCCGTGGTGTGGAGGGTTGGATGAGCGATGAAGCGGTGGAGGGGTGCCCGTGGAGGGTGGTTGAGCGATGGCGGTGGAGTAGCGCGCGGTGGAGGCTGGATGAACAGGAGCCCGTGGAGGCTGGAGGAGGTCGACGGTAGCCCGTGGAGGCTGGAGGAGGTCGACGGTGGAGATGAACAGTATCACGTGCGGTATGCCACACCCCTCCCGATGAACAGGACCCCCGTTTCGACCGTAGGAGGTCCGTTTTGCGGTACGCCACACCCCTCCCGATAAACAGGACCCCCGTTTCGACCGTAGGAGGTCCGTTTTGTCCGTTTTGCGGTAAGCCACACCCCTCCCGATCAACGGGGACCCCGTTTGACCGTAGGAGGTACATTTAAATCCGTTTCTGCGATGCGCGGACCCCTCCCGATGAACAGAATCCCGTTTCGAACATGGCCTGTCGAACACAAGGCTGTTTCCTCTGTTCCGCGGTACGCCAGGCCTCGTTCCCATCGCCTGTTCCGTCCAGGCCCTCCCGATGAACACGACCACGCATTCCGTTCTGACCCAGCCGGTTGGCTCCCACGCGTTCCGTTGCCTCCCGATGAACACGACGCATTCAGTTGCCTCCCCATGAACATGATGCATTCCGTTGCCTCCCCAAGAACACGACGCATTCCGTTGCCTCCCCATGAACAAGACGATGACGTTGTTTCTCCGTTCCGACCCATCCATGTCAACGAGCCCTCGGCGTGTGTATGCGCGAGTAGGCGTTCGAGACCCCGCCAGTATGTACACATACGTGGCCGTATTTTCTTTCTTGCACCCTAGCCGCTGTACATACGTGTACATGCTACGTGCGCGCCTCTACTACGACACATGCACGCCTCTACATCGACCAGTATATATGTACGTACACATTCGCGACCAGAATGACAATGCTACGACGCTTGACCAGTGGGTCCCGGTATCGGGCACTTCCTTGCCTGCGAAGATGTAGCTGGTGGGTCCCAGCAATCAGGGGGGCGAATCGTTTTTTTTTGCCCGGACGCACTTCCTTGCGTGTGAAGGTGTAGCTGCTGGGTCCCAGCAGTCAGGGGGGAATCGTTTTGTTTTTTATGCCCGGACACACTTCCTTGCGTGCGAAGATGTAGCTGGTGGGTCCCAGCAGTCGGGGGGTGAATCGTTTTTTTCGGACGCACTTCCTTGCGTGTGAAGATGTACCTGGTGGGTCCCAGCAATCAGGGGGGCGAATCGTTTTTTTCGGACGCACTTCCTTGCGTGTGAAGATGTAGCTGGTGGGTCCTAGTAGTCAGGGGGAAACATTTTTTTTGGAAAATACGGTGGCCCGTCCGGTGGGTCCCCGCTGTCAGGTGGAGGAATAATTATTTTGCGCGTAATAAGGAGGCACTTCCTTGCTGCGGCCGTGGACCCAGTATCGGCCTCTCCACGTCTGATCCACGTCCGATGGAAGCCATTCCTTGACCACGTTGACCACGCCGCCCGAGAGCACCAGGCGGTGGACTATGGCGAGCCTAGGAAGGGGACGGCGTGGAGCCGGAAGATCTGGCGATGGATGCCGCAGCGTAGAAAGGTATGAGGGTTCACTCGTTCGGCTGCGGTGTGAGGCTGCCGTCGCTGCAGAATAACAGGGGTGTGGGTGCGTAGAGGGATGGCCTGGCCAGCGTGGGAGTAGTAGGGGGCGGTGAGGCCTCCGCGGCATCAAAGCCGGCCACGGGCGGCAGGAGCAGGCGGCACAACCGGCGCTGCTTTGGGCGGCTGGAGCAAGAAGACCAGAGGTTGAAGAAGCACTACGGCCGTTGGATGGACATCGTACGGTCACTGGAGCTAGAATCGTTCATATATTGACTAAAGTTGACAAAGGCCTCCGTCGATCAACTTAGTAGGCCCACAAGTCAGCCTCCACGAAGGTGGGTCCCAGCTAGCGAGGGTATTCATTTTTTGTGCATAATAAGGAGGCACTTCCGGTGGGTCCGAGGCGACAATGAAGCGTTTTTTCATGAAATACGGTGGCCCGTCCTGCGGGTCCTAGCAGTCCGGGGGAAACGTTTTTTTTCGCGAAATACTGGTGGCTTGTCCGGTGGGTCCCTGTTGTCAGGTGGAGGAATAATTATTTTCCGCGTAATATGGAGGCACTTCCTTCCGGCTGCCGTGGACCCAGCTGTCAGCCTCTCCACGTATAGTACTCTTCCGATGGAAGTCGGTCGTTGACCACATTGACCACGCCGCGTCGAGAGCACCACAACGGTGGACGACGGCGAGGCCTAGGAAGGGGACGACGCGGAGCCGGGGAAGACGCGGCAGTGGAAGCCCGCGCGGAGAGGAGTATGAGGGTTCACCGGTTCGGCTGCGGTGAGAGGCTACCATCGCCAGAGAATAACGAGGGTGTGGGTGAGTAGAGGGATGCCACGCCAGCGGTGGGAGTAGTAGGGGCGCCGAGGCTGCTTGGCGGCACCGCCCGACCATGGGAGGCGGGAGTAGGCGCTCCCGCCAGCACTGCTTTGGCGGCTGGAGCAAGAAGATCAGAGATTGAAGAAACATGATGGCCGTTGGATTGACGTATATAATAAGTAAAAAAATCTTGCATATGCGTCAACTAAACAGGCCCACAAGTCAGACCACTCCTTCTTTTTTTAATAATTTATATATAGCTCATGGCAACTTCTTATGCAATTTATTGCAGTCGTTTTTTGGTTGGCGAGGCCAATTTCGCATATTCTGTGGGTTCCAAACTATTTTAATACCAAAATGTCGAGCCAGATTTAAAGTACTTTGAAGATATATTTAAATTTGGTTAATGCCTAGTGAAATAGGAATCTGAAAATGTGAAAAAATTCAGAAATTACAAAGTAATTACCAATTTTACATCTGTTTTTATATTTACAACCCAGTTCATATTACTTTCAAGATTTGCAGGCGTCTTGAAAGAGTTGCATCCCATCAGGGTGTAGAAAAATAAGTAGGCCTGGATTGGGTATTATTCAGAAAAAATAAACTGGGCTCATTTTCACAAAGAAAAAATAGCTGGGCTGGTCACATGGTGAACATAAAATATAAGCACAGGCTAGACGGGCCACAACCCAGTTCAAACCCTGCTCCATCTCAACAATACCAAACAAAAAAATACTGCTCGAGTAGCTACGTTCCAGGTGTCAGCCGATCTTGTGCCGTTCTCTTGTCTATTGACTATATACGCTCACAATGTCGTGGGTCCCAGATGTCAGGAAAACACTAGGAGGAAGCATTTTATTTTTCCATATGCTGACGTGGTGGGCCCCTACTGTCATCCTCTCCACGTACTTCTGCCGATTCCTGTTGTTTGTTGACCATGTTGACAACGCGAGAGGGCGGCGCCGCGGCGAGCGCACCAAAGCGCGCGGAGGACGTCGGCGTTAACGATTCAGGAGACGGTGGGGCGGCGATGCGTGCGCTGAGGCGCAACCAGCCGTGGGAGGCGGAAGCAGGCGGCTCCGCCGGCATTGGTTTGGTTTTGGCGGCTGGAGGAAGACATGACTGAAGAAACACGATAGACTGTAAAAGCAGCAGGAGTACTTAACAACCTTAACTAAAACCAGCAGAGGCACTTAACAACCATAGCTGAAAGCGGTATGAGTACTTATACAGATTCAACCGTACAAGTACGCCTCGAACAATGCTACTTTGCCTACAGTTAACCAAAGGGTGAGGCCGCCAAGCCCTAGGACAAGGCCCAGGCGCCACCCCACGTATCCACAACCTTCTGAAAGCGGCTTCATCTCGTACTGTGGTCAATAAAAAGGATATTCACTTTAGAGCCATGGAAAAGCTGGAACATAATCTTCTGTCTATTCTCCAAGATGGACGGGCCTTCATTATTTGAGACCACCCATGAATAAGTATCTTTTCACCTCCAAGGGAATTGAGTAGATCGACATAAACATCATGTTGTGACCAAGCGCCAAGTCGACCCGACCATGGTCGAGCATCTATATAGGAACAATAGAACTTCGGCAGTTCTGTTTCAAGAAGATCACAGCTGTAAAACTGTGTATAAGCAATAGTTTATGAACAACATATATAACAAAAAACAACTTCGTACCATAAGTTTCTAAACACGATTGGACCTGTTCAACGAGTGCAGCGATGGCACACATATCCCACGTGGCCTTCCACCATTGAAACGCCCCACAAGGACCTCAAGACGATCAATAAAGTGTAGGAACTTGTGGATGTCGATCCAGTCAACTTCAGTGCCATTAGTAATAGCCGAGTTATTACAGAGTAACAAACGAGCAGACTGCTTAACTCTGAAAAAACCTACACGTGCCACCAATTATAAGAAAATATTAGTTAGAAGTAGCATCTTCGTGAGAGATTCGTTTCTACTTCTAAAGTTAAATTGTGATTAGTTAGACAGAATAGGTGGATTAAGAAGTAATCGAGGCAACAAGCAAGAACCAGATACAAAACTAACATGATGAACAATTGGAACGACGTCGGGGTGGAAGATCGCAGTGAAGATGAGACCAGGTTCTGCTATTTCCGTCAACATTCGTGCACCAACTTTCAGTCTGTAACACTTGAGAAAGTTTATCCAAGTTCGGCCATAAAAAAGCAGCGATCTTCTTGGTTCATGAACCCAACTCGGAACTTATATCCATGTCTTCACTGTGACCATTAAACTAGTGTATTCAGTTATGGCAAGGCCGAGCATCTTGAGTACATGTGTTCTGGCAGAGCCAATAATACACTTCAGGAAAAATAATATGAGAACACAACATGTTCAAAAAAACCCCACCCTCCCGGATAGAAAAGAGGATTCTAGGAACTATGCGCATTTCAAAATGCTGTGTTAGGATGAGAAGGAACAAGTGTGGCGTATCGCCGAGGGCGCAGAAACCTGTAGGGTACTCGCACTTTGGGCACTGCAAATAAAACACACTAGATTCAGTAGGAAGAAAAATGCATCAACGGCGGCGGCTGCCATCCTAGGATTACCTGCGACCAAGGGACCTGGATTTATCGGGGATGGATGAAGAATTCATACCTGGTTCTCCATGAGAAAACCCTATGCAATCGCCGAGAGGGGGGTTTCTCTGAACAAGCAGACAATGGAGAAGGGGATTCAGGCCTAGTGAAATATTGCCGCTTCGTCCGTCCAGCTTACTGCTAAAGCTGGAGGGGGGGTTGTGATTTGACGGCTCATTGGGCATTACTGCGGCGCTACAACCGGGGTGTGTCTACTGTGAAGTTGTGCACTCTAATTTGTGCATATGGCACATGGACCCCGTTGCCGGTTGCCCCACATATCAGTGAAAGGAAGTAGAAAGACAGGAGTAACTAGTTACACATAAATGTATTTTTTGACAGAGAGATACTCCCTCTGTAAAGAAATATACAAATATTTTATATCACAGGCTCACCTTGCCGAGAAATATACTCCCTCTGCAACGCACGGGTATTATGGGGGTTCAGCTTTTTTATGGGGGTTCAGCTGAGAATATAATACTCAGATAGGCTCACGGTTCTGGACTTTGGGCCGCAGGCCGACCCTGCATGTTTGGGGGCCCATGTGTTCTACCTCAGCGCTTTTCATATTGCAAGCGATCGGTACGACGCTGGTTTTAGATGCTGTCGCAAGGCGAATACACAAAATTGAATAAAGCACGGTAGCTGTTGGAATGAAATCGAACGACAGGTTCCTAACCAGCAATAAGAGTTGCAATTCTATCAACGATATACCATGTGATAAATAATATTGTCGTATTACTTATACACACATGACACTTGTTTCACCATGCCAGATTATTACATCAAAATCTCTTGGAGGATAGATCAGTTCGGCGATTGCGTGCTGCCATCTTGAAGAATTTCAAAGTTGATTTGGACCAGCTCTCCTTGCCGAGAAAGTTCGATTTTGACATCATCCCCTACCGCAAGATATGATTTAGATTTGAACCTTGACCATCCTTTAGCATCAATCATCATGCGACCATCATTTCTACTTATGGTATATTGAGCAGGTTCATTCACACCAAGGTTGCGCATGGTAAGAGAAACTTGGCCGCGGTCGCCCGGATTGCTGAACGACTCCCTCGTTGCTCTAGGAATTCTCTGTTTGCAAACAAGAAGACATACCCAAACAGTTAGATCAACACAGTGAATCATGTGAAACAACATGGAAAGAAAAAAGAACGAAGCACTTGGGCGGCCAATGCTTACCAAGAAGGTGGACATGTCGGTTTTTGTAAGGACTTTGGTATATGAAGTCTGAATCGTAGCGATCTGTCGCCGGTGCAACTGCACGGGCCGGAGCAGATGCAAGCGCAAGTGTTGGTGCAGGTGCCGAAGCCGCTGCTGTTGCCGGAGATGGTGCTCCTTGTAGAGCTGGTGCCGGTGTCGGAGCTGGTGCCGGTGTCGATGAAAAATCCTCCCAGAGATCGGGGATCCGATCACCGACGCGTCGGTGCCCAATACTCACTGGATTAGATCGAGCTGCTGCCGCTGCCGCTGCTAGAAACAGCCGGTGCTCGATCTGTCGCGAGACAAGCGGCGATCGTGTCGGTCTGCTATGATCAGCTTTCTAACTTGACTAGGATCCATGACCATGATCCAGTTTTTTCTTCATTTCTTTTAAACGAGAAGGACTAATTGTATGCGTTTTGTTAAACCAAACTGCAGTTCATCATAGGGATTCAGCTTGTACTCGACAACAGACTAATCCAATTTTTCCAAAGAATATAAGTGATGGGCGGTGCCTTCGTTCTTGACACGACAGAAGAAGTGAAACCTGCAAAAATAGCCATCGTAGAGCAAACCAAACGGTTTATTCTGTGATGAATGTCACATGGCAAAACCTGCATCGTAAAATTGCAGGAAAAGAAAGAAAACATGACATTAAATCAATAAGGTTTAGACAGTAAATCAATAAGATTTACTTGATGTGACACGAGTGAATCCTTACCAGGAAATCACTATGTTGAAGTACTAAACAGAAGATTGATCGTCCAACTACGTGTGGTATGCAGGGGCCCCGCCTACTCCCACAAGCAGGACAGTCCAAAGGTCGTGACAAATCGTATGGACCGAACATCCATGGGACTGGAAATCCTGGTGGGTGCGATAAACCCTGCAATGCATACAGATATTGGAGTGTAACCATAATTGATAAACCGTCCTCACAAAAATATGATCTGGATACTTCAAAATATACAGACTGAATTGAGTTGACAGACATTAACATAGACCGTTCTCGGGGACTGACCACACACCAAAAGCGGCGTACTAATAAACAATACAGGTTCACAAACACAAATCAAATCTTGAACAATAGTACTTACTACAGACAAGCAAAGTTGCACTAACTAAACTCTGCAGACTATTTCTTGCCACCGACCCACGGGATGAACCCGCATAATCGACTAGGCCATGGACTTCGTGTGAGATGTCTACATGCACCATCACCATCTTGTCAACCTTGGAGAACCTAACAGAGTGGTCTTTCCACTCATAAACATGATGATGAAGACAGGCCGCATCAGATTTGTTGTGAAGCTTTACAAGAACCACACCCTTCAGAATCGAAGGCACAACCAGGAAATTGTTGTGGTCAAATGCAGACTCGAGAACACGCTCGACAACAATGCTACAGGAAAACACTAGTTCAAGACACGTGGCGACAAGGACACATCAATTTGGATAGTTCAAAGATAGAACTCATCATCAGGTCTTCTAGTTCACGTGGCATGACTTTGAGAACTTCATCTCCACCGCGGACCTGGTTCTAATTTAAACAGAAACTATATTTTATTACTACCTCCGTTCAGAAATATAAGATGGTTTTCGATATTATACTCCATATATGACTACATATATGCACAGAAATGAGTGAACAAAGACACTAAAACATGTCTTCAAAGGCATGAGAGCAGAGGGATTACATGCAATATCCATAACACAAGTTACTGAGGAAAATATACCCTCTTAAAAGGTAGCATTGATGTTCATAAAGTACTCCCTCCGTCCCAAAATTCTTGTCTTATATTTGTCTAGATACGGATGTATCAAGTCACATTTTAGTATTAGATACATCCGTATCTAGAAAAATCTAAGACAAGAAATTTGGGACAGAGGGAGTAGTTGAAAGTAATCTATAAGAAATCAGTGTCAACCTCTCGCATGTTTTGGTCAAAAGAGGAATTTAGAACCGTCATTTGGCACACTAAAATCACATGCAAGATCACCCAGAAAGTTGTACTACCAGTACTAGTACTGCGTGTTAGATGAAAAAACACGATCAAGATTAAGGAAAAGATCGTCAACAAGAGACATTACCTGGACTTGCTTAATGAGGGATCCCGGAGAGGGGGGCTTGGACAGGGCGATGGCTTTGAGCTTGTCCGCGGTAGTCTCGGCGAGGTGCTTGCGCTTCTTCGTACCTTGAGCCTCGACGGTTTTGGCCAGAGCCATAGACATCACGTCGGCCGGTGCTCCGGCATCCATCCAAGAGAGGAAGCTGAGAGAGAAGAGTGAAAGGAGGAACGAGATGAGGGAGAAGCAAAGCGAGTGGGTTTTTTTTTCAAGAGAGGAAGCTGAGAGAGAAGAGTGAAATGATGGTTGCTTCGTCCGTCCAACTTACTACTGGAAAGGAGGGGGTTTTGTGATTTGACGGCTCATTGGGCATTACTGCGGCGGTTCGATCGGGGTATTCTACCATCACTCTACTATGAAGTAATTTAGTGCATGGCTGGTGGACCCAGGTGCTGGCTGGCCCACACGTCGGCGAAAGTGAGTAATTTAGTGCATGGCTGGAGGAGGATCAGCATGGTAGAGTGTGTCCACTGTTTTTCTGAAGAAAAAAATGATTACAGCAAGCGTTTCCACTCTTACGACGGAGGAGTGCGAAACACGGCAGCCACTTGAACATACACAGTGCTCCTACTACTAGGCATGTGCAGTGGTTCAGGCTGGTCATAGTGGGAGTAACATAGCAAGTAACATAACACATCCCAAGAACAGTTTGCTTACATGGCATGTATTTAATGAGGAGAGAGATGGTTGGAGTAACATAATATGTTACTGTAACATAACACAACCCAAGGCAAAATGAGTCTACATCTTAATAAATGATGACTTGCATGATACTACATACATGTTACTCCCCACTATGAAGGTGGTAACATAGACTAGTAACATATGCATGTTACTAGTCTAAGTTACTCCCCACTATGACCAGCCTCATACGTCAGTACTACACAATCTTGTTGCTAGTGTAGTAAGATATGACGATAACAAATGATGTTGTGCGCATGTCAACTACTCCTATATGTAACATAGTACCGCTTTTTTGACTGTCCGAGAATGAATGGTGAGATCAATGTTAATGTAACTAGGTCCACAAATAACGGAGAGTACGGTGCTACAAGTACTCACGAAACATGAACCATATGAAGCACCTAATAGTGTTAGGCAGGTGGTGTATGAAGGGTGCACGGGATGGGAGCAAAAGTTCCTTCTCGACCCACTTTTGGGTGTTTGGCAGAGTGCATGAAGGGTGCATGAGTCCACACTAGTAGGTTGACAAAAATACGAAGAGGAAACAACTATATTGAGATGAGAATGCAACCAAACACACCCACACGCTTTGTGCTACGATGGATCGATCTGCACCGTCGGAGTTTGATCCAACGGTCATGTTGCGCCGAGACATGGACATGCCCATGCAGAGGGCGCCTAAACACCACCGAAGTCCCTCTGCTTCTTGAGGCGCACGACGTTGGTGATGCAGGGTGCAACCTCCCGTAGAGCCCGCTCCCGGTCGACGGGAGCCAGCTCGTCAAAGACGACGTCCAATGGCACGAATGGATTCCGGTGACGGAGCCCTGAAAAGATTCGCCCGGCAACGGCGACGGTAGCCCGCAACCCCTCCTTGTCCAGCTCAGCCCCCACCATCATGCGGAGACGGCTCAGCTCCTCAGAGATATAGGTGAAGAAGGAGACTAGGTCAGGAAGTCGCAGCTCATTGAAGTTGACCGGGTGGTCGAACGGGTTTAGCCCGACGGCCGGCATCATCGCGTTGGCACGATGGTAGGCATCGCGCAACCGCAACACGTGCGTGGCAACTTGGTTCACCAAGTGGCTGAGGCGATCCTGGACCTCGTCACGATCGGCCCGCTCGCGCTCCAGTCGGCTCCCCTGACGGCCTATCGTATCTCCTGCTTTCTGTAGCAACGCCGCCGACGCCTCGAGCATCTTTGTGGTGGACGCATGCCGCTTTTGAAGCTCCGTGAACTCCCACACATAACGGAGGAGCATGGCACTCCTCTCCTCCTTGAGCTCACAGAGCTCCATGTCCTTGGCCCTGAGCTCCACATCCTTGGCATGGAGCTCCTGTGTCAGGCGCCTCACCTCGGACTCCGTGATCTGCTGCGCCGCCATGGCACCAGGTAGAAGCAATGGGGAGAGGAAGCAAAGGGGGCGAAACGGCTGAAGGGCAATGCAATCTATGGGAAGGCGGAGGGAGCGGGGAATCTTTTGGTTTTCACCACGGTAAAACACCAGTCGACGACTTCTCACATCAGGGAGCAGTGGGATTTTACAGGCGGAGTCATCGTGACTAATTGCTGCCGCGCCTGCTCCCGTCAATCAAAAAAATAAAAATCCTGCCGCGCCTGCTCCCGTCTATCAAAAAATTAAAAATCCTGCCGCACCCAAACACCACAGCAACGTCGTGGTGGATATTTAAATTTACCTACCGGAAAGTAGATAAAAAAGGGGTGAAAAAACAAATGTGGCGGCGGCCTAGCTAATCGGTCGAACTAGCCCAACTAGCTAGCCACCATGCTTCACTGATGTACTCGGCGGGAAAGGTGGTCTTTCGCGATTTGATGACTCATTTACTTGCTTCGGCGCTACAACCGAGGAGGACCTGTAAAACGCGGTAGGGCGTCCCATGTCGAGAAGAATATATCGTGCACCACCCGGAGGACCCCTAAACACAGCGGTAGGGTGTGCCATGTCTCGGCACAGAGGAAAAATGTGCATGTAAAAATATACTGTATCAGACGTAGTACCTATGGTTCGACCTCGGGACCCAGCCAGTCAGTCGAAAACACCTCACTAGCCACACAGCTTCATCATGCAAACATGGCATGGAGGATAGATGTGGTTAACTCTGTCTCGACCAGCCACAACGTCTCTTGTTCTAGGCAATTCTTCTATTTTCCAAGCTTTTTTTAGTTATAATAACACCACGGCAAGCTAGCGCCGCTCTTCGTGTGTGCCCGTGCAAAGGTTAGACGATGGAGAGAAGAGAGATTGAGATCGCAGACCTGGGACCCACCAAGAGTGAGACAACGGTCATGCACGTGTTGACGAGGCACTCCTCTACTCTACTCAACGCAAGTACTGTATAAAATCAAGTTATGGGACAAAGCCAACAACCGCTCGTTTTTTCGGGCTATCGACTTACACTTTGTAGTCCGGTTGCCGATTCGAATCTCGTCTTTCAGATTTGTTAGTTTTAGGTCCAAATTTGATTAATGACAAGTGGGACCCCGTGTGTTGTTCCTTCAGTGTAGGATGTTTTTTTGAACAAACACTTTGCGCGGTTAGACAAGTAACGGCACGAGTTACACGTATTTTGCAAGTTTATGAACAAAAATGACAGCGGCATAGAATATCACATCCACCCCCCAGCTTAGATACTATGGTGATACGAGTTTTTACATCGTTGGAAGTGAGATCCAATGGCTTGGGAGTAGTCTTTGTAATTATGCGCAATTTCCAAACTCTCCAAAGGTTTTTTTGCAAAAAAACATTCAAGCCTCGTGTGTGCCACTGCATCTTCGATCCAACGGCTCCCCGGTGCTCATATTAGGTGCTTCCCGTAGCTTAATTACCCGCTACGGTGATATGAGCATCTAGGTCGTATGATCAGTGATCATATGGCACATGTGTAGTACTTGTACTTTCTGCGCATTTCCCAAACTCTATCAGCCGTATATTGCAAAAACATTCAAACCTCCCTCTGGGCCGTTAGATCTCAATGAACTTCGTATCACCATAGAATCTATAAAGTGGGAGCACCTCATACTCTCCCGCGAGAAAACATAAGGTGCTATCGCAGCTTGGATGCTACGGTGATACGAGCTTGGAGGTCATTTGATCCGAGATCCAATGGCATCCGAGGAGTCTTTGTGCTTGTAAGCGATGGCGAACTCTTTTGGGGCTTTTACGCAAAAACCATTTGAACCACCGAGGAGGTGTTGGGTAACAAATCCAACGCCTCAAGAGCTTGTATCACCAAAGCATCTAAGGTGTGGTAGCACATGATATTCTTACATACAGGAGAATATGATGTCCTCCTTCATCTTAGATGCTACGGTGATCTGAGCTTCGAGGTCGATTGGATATGGGATCAAAGGGCATCTAAGTAGTTTTGTACAAATTGTGGGCAATTCTCAAACTCATCAAGGTTTCCTGCAAAAATATTAAGACACATCATGTGAGCTGCTATATCTCAGATCTACAAGCTCCAAGCAACTCAGTCGGCATATAGCATCTAAGGTATGGGGGCACATGATATTCTCCCGGGGAGGAGGGGTGGGGGTGCACAACCAATCGGTGGTTGGGAGGGTGGGGACAAATATAATCTAAACACCCTAAACAGTAGCTCCACAATTTTATCTAAGGTCGAGGGTTGACCCCGACAATCATAGCTCCGCCTAAACACAGCATTTTCATGTCTTTGTAGTACTAGACTTAATATTCATGTTTCAGTTTCATGTTCATTTTAAATATTGAACCGAGGACCATGGATGTCTTACATTTTACTCCATTCGTTCCTAAATATTAGTCTTTTTGAGGCTTCAAATGGACTGCACATACGGACGATATATAGACATATTTTAGAGTCTAGATTCACTCATTTTGCTCCATATGTAGTCACTTGTTGAACTCTCTAAAAGACTAATATTTAGGAATAGAAGGAGTATTTTTGAATTCGTGTCATACATGCATGGTTTGGAAAAAATAGATGCGCTATACTTATTAGATTGTTGTTGTGTTCGTGCGTGTGTCTCTCTGTGTGTGTGTGTGTGGTCATATGCTTGATACATACAAAGTTTTCTCACCTCCATATTGTTCATCTTTTAAATTTGAATTTGCATTGGAAAACTTACTAGGGATACCATGAAATGTGAAATCTACGTTGAGATCACTATATCACAAACTCACTCTAATTCAACAACTCGTCATAAATCAATCACCACGTTGAGATTAGTATTTGCAAGGAAAATATGGGTATTGTAATACACATAGATTCGTTCGGCAATTTAAAAGGTTCCTTTCGTATTCTCGAATGGTAGGACCCAACGGCGCATCAGCCAGACCTTGGCTCGTGTTGATCCTAAAAACCGGGCTCGTGTCCTTTGGTGGCGGCGTGGTATGGACATTAGGCAACCCCAACCAATCCGAGCCTCGGCGTTTCAAGTCGAAATATCTGGCAGAATTCCAGCCCTAGGAAATTCCCCTCATGTCCCCGGTCCATAATGACTACCGATGAACAATGGAGGGATGCTTTAGTAACTAGAAAACGTTACCTACCGTCCCGAGGACGGTTCAATTCCCTCGGTCGCCGCTCGTCAAGGTCACCCAGCAACTGCATTGCCTAGTACTACTGCCACTACACCAGGATGAGCACAAAGTTGAGCCCGTTTGTTCGTTCCTAGTACTTGAGTTAATATATCAGGCAATGCACTGGTACGGAGGGATTATCCTTTTACTCTGCATATATAACTTGTCTGAAGTCTAGCTAAGCAAAATGTTTGACCAAATCCTTTCTTAAGAAATACAACAGGATAGATGTAAGGCTTGAAAATTTATTGCATGACGCATGTTATGATATTGTTTCGAATCCTGGATCTTAAATTTCAGAAAATCCAAAAGTGAGCATAAATTCTTGAAACTAAGCATGGTCACGTGATATGGCACAAATATTACTTCGTAGGTTTTTTCTTCAATTTGAGACAAGCTGCTTATGACAAGTTGCACAAATGAAGAGCCAAGGTATTTCAGAACAAAGACCTGTCATGTTAAGGCGAACGCTTTCACTATTGAAACCGTGGGCGTTTACGTGCCGCCACGAGTCCCCGCTTCTCACCGGCAGGTATCGTCCGAGCAAGCGTGTGAGTCGACAGGAGGCGTGCGAGAAGACCGCTGCGCCGGCTATCAGGGAGGCGTGCGAGCTGTATCGAGCTCACCGGGAGGCGAGCCCTTTGACCAGGCTCCGCCGCCCACCGTCGTCCCAATTGCTCCCACTTTTCATGTCGCCGGCGCCTTAGTTTAAAATCAACCCCGCACTACCCGGTATCGCTACAATCCTCTCTCTTCCTCTCCGATTCTCATGCCGCCTACCTCCAACTAGCCCGACCTAAACGTACGCCATGCCGCATCACGATGGTCTGCCCTTAGTGTTCCGGGGCTTCCGAGGAAGACACCCAGCCAGTCTCAAGAACATAAGGCGCTTTGGGGACGAGCTTGAATCGCCTTGTAGGAAGACGCCGCTGTCCCGCTCCGTTTCGCTCCTTCGCTCGATCGCGCCAAATACCATCCCGTGGCATTGATGGGCTGGGAGCCGCACATTGTCGCCGAAGCTTGATCCAACGGGGTTCCACGAGGTCCCCGCCGACTTTCACGCGCCCGTGCACCTGCGGCGCATGCGCCTGCGCGTCTGGCAGCGTCGCAGCGCCGTGTCGGTGCCCATGCACACGAATGTCTCCGCCGTGCCGTTGACAGCGCATGTCCCCGCGCGGGTGCTAGTGCCCCCCTCAACGGCATGGATGGCCGCCGTCGACCGCTTCCTTGCACCAACCCAGTCGCCTCCTCCTGCCAGTTGACTCGCTCTGAAGTCCAGAACATTTTGGCCTTCCTTGAAGCTAGGCCAACGTCCAGGAGTATGCCAACAACGGCGCAAGGCGCCACCGTCGCCGTCGGTCAGTGGCCTGACGACACACAGAGCACGGCAGAGGAGCCGCTTCCCACCGCGAGACGCCCCCGACGCCGCCGCGTAATCTAAATTTCCATTAAAAATGTTCGGATTGCCATGCTTAAAATCCAAATGTTTATCATTTCCGTTTATTTCATATCCATCGTCGTATAATTTGAAGTCGGAGTCAGACTGAACGAAATGTATGGTTTGATCGATTGAATGTTCCGCTAGAGTCGTATCAAATTAAATATAAAACGTCATCAAGCCACATGTATTCCTTGTCATCCAACGACCTAGACTGCTTCAATGTCGAGCGCTCAACACGTTTAGTCTGCAGTTAATTTCATGCCAAAAATAGTGCTAATCACATGACAACACGCAAATAATATCCTAGTAGTTAATATCCGCATGCACTTAATATACTTCCAAATTAATGTGCATTGCACGTAATCACAGACTAGTGATGCTAGTACGTGAAACTGGTACCGTGACTTGTGAACAGCGTCCCAGATATGGTCAACGGCAATATCGCCCGCGAGTTCTTTGTGTTTGCCCGTGCGTCTAAACGCACAAGGGGAGGAGAGGGAGAGACCACACATGGAACCCACCAGTAAGTGAAGGCGAATAGTACTAAAAAATAATATTACATGTTATCCATTAATTAGGCTGTGGTAATATAAAAACATTATGTGAACAAAGGGGTACAACAAACATTGCTATTCTACGTATGTTGCCTATTGACATGCGACTTGAAGGCCCGGTCGCATGTTCGATCCTCGTACTTTATTTTTAATTTGTATATGGGTCCAAATTTGTTTCATGACATGTGGCCCCTTGGTGTGTAGTTTGTAGCACTTTAATTTGTGGGTCGAAATTTGTTCCATTCCAAGTGGACTATCGGTGTGTAGTTTTGTAGCTTATTTATAGTAATAAAGAGAACAACATAGTTTTTTCAATAAAACCATGGTGCGACGTTGAAGGCGAGAAAGGACGTGCGAGAGAGCGATGACCAAGCTAGAGGGAAATCAACTAGGGGAGTTGTGTGGGTTGCAACGGTGTTTGGAGTAGTTGTGGGCCGAATGCTACGGAAATATAATCTAAACCGACCGGAATAAATGCCGACACAAATTAATCCAAGGTTGGAGTGCCCCTCGCAATGTAAATAGCTCCGGCTTTGCGAGGGATGGAGAGGTAGTAGCTTCAACACGTGCAAGATACGGTGTGAGAAAGCGAGGTCAATCGAGAGACATATAGATAGAGAGACAACGTGAGTGTGGTCTGACATTCATTGAACAAATATATATGCTCTAGAGAGGTATTGTCCGATTGAGCTTTTTGGCAAGGGTGAGGGCTGTAGGATAGAGCTTGAGAGATGATCCAGTCACAGACGTGTAGATATATTTTGTGCGTGGGAGGAAGCAAGGTCAACCGATCACATAGGGTTGCCGTGCGATTGAAAGAGTGAGACGGGTTGGAGAGAGTGACCTAGAGAGACGATGTGCGTGAGAGAGTATACAATGTGAATAGGTCGAATTGGGCTCAAACATGGTGATATATCATTTTTGTCCGAGAAAGAGCAAGGTCAATTGAGACATATGGAGAGAGAGAGAGAGAGAGAGAGAGAGAGATTGAGTGAGCGTGGCCCACCATGAGGTCGAAAGAGTGGCGGCGGCTTGGATGGACTGACCTAGATAGGCAATCTGCGTGAGAGAGTATAGAGTGTGTCGATCGAGGCCCGAACAGGGAGATATATCATTTGTGTGTGAAAGAAAACAAGGTTAAACGAGACTCAGATAAAGAGATCGAGATTGGGCGAGTGTGGCCACCGTGCGGAAGAAAGAGTGAGACAGACTCGAGGGAGTGACCTAGATATACAACGTGCGTGCGTGCGCATGAGAGGTTGGGGGGCTAGATAGGCAATGCATGTATTTAGCGCGAGAGGGTGAGAGGGAGAGGGGGAGAGAGAGAGCTCGGCATGGGGTGCAATGGCGGGTGTGTGAGGTAAATACATTTGGTAACAGAGTGGAAAAGGGGTTGTGTAGTTGAGAGACTTGGAGATCGAAACATGGAGAGAAAGAATGAACGTGTGTTGGAAACCGATAGCTTCCTAAGGTGGTTAGGAGAGGAAGATTGACCGATACAGGAAGTATGTAGAGTTTGTGCGGGGGGGAGGGGGGGCTAAAAACAACATTTGAATGTACATAGTACGGGACTTAATATCGATGTTTCAATTCAGTGCACATTGTAAGATTTGAACCGAGGACCAGGCATACGGGTAATTATTTCGAATTCGTGCCATACTAAGTTCGAAAAGTTGAACTATTTTGTAGGTCATATGTTTTAATCCATCCAAAGGTTTTCTCACTACCATGGTGTTCATCATATACATATGAATTTGTATTAAAAAAAGTAGCATGGATACAGTGAAATGCGAAATCCACGTTAGAATTGGAGATCGCTACATGACACACACTCTAATTCAAATAACTAACTACGTGACACACACTCTAATTCAAATAACTAATTATGTGACACACACTCTAATCCACGTTAGCGTGGGTACCGTTTCAATTTTTTTCAAATAACTCCTCATTAATTAATTTATAGTACTCCCTCTTTTCACTATTATAAGACCTTGAAGACATTTCAGACAATGTGCAAAACAGTTCATTTTAAGTTGTCTGAAACGACTTACAAAAGTGAATGGATGGAGTATCTCGTTTCGAATGACTAATTATTGCAAGGAAAACACGGGCATGGTAATACATACAGATTCGTTTGCAAATGAAAGAAGATCCGTTTGCATTCTCAAATGTAGGCGCACCGAGCGAGACCCGAGGTCGTGTTGGGGTGGGCCTGCTTGGTGCCTTAAAAGGCAAGCGCCTTTGGAGTCACCGACGTGTGGGCCAGCCACTGTTGAGCCAACATGTCATGGACACAAAGGCAGGTGCCTTAAGGCACCAAAGCATAGTCATGTCAGGGTGGTCGCGTGTGTCGGACGGACGCGTAGCACCCAGCCACCCACCCCCCTCCCCTCCTAAAAAAGGACGACGCCAATATAAGTTCGCGCTTCCACATTTTGGATTGAAATATCTAGTGGCCCCAATTCCAGC
The DNA here is from genome assembly GCA_021605145.1 of Aegilops bicornis. Lineage (NCBI taxonomy): Eukaryota > Viridiplantae > Streptophyta > Magnoliopsida > Poales > Poaceae > Aegilops > Aegilops bicornis. The sequence goes on from CM038670.1 coordinate 287,450,239, forward strand.
CCTGCGAAATCTCTCTTCTCCACCGTCCCCTTCCGCGCCCAGATTGCTCAAATCCCTAATTCATCGCCAACCCTCGAATCGCCCCTCGTCTCGTCACTTTCCCCACCGTTCCCCAGCTCTATGTCGGACGACGACGACGAAGACGACGGTCGCGCTTCACCACCGCACCGGAGCTACCTCATCTACGCCCTCGTCCACCGCACCGGGTGGTCCACCGACAACGTCGGCCGCCGCAACCGACATGCCTCACAGAACCTTAATCGAGTTCCACCGCATCAGGTGCGCTTCACCGACGCCGCCTCCCAGCTCACCGGGCTACTTCACCGAGCACATCGTCGCACTCTCCGCTTCGAGGCCGTTGGGGCTTCACCAACGGTCTCGTCCACCGCATCATAGCGCTCCGCTGCCACTCAAGATCTGCATCCCGGCGCGGCCAGCCAACACTAGCGCATCGCCCTCAACGGCTCTGAAGTGACCCGCACTCTAGCTACGGAGCATGCCCAAACGTCGGCCCGAACTAGGTATCCACACATCACTCCCTTGTGCACTGTTCCGACGATGTTTGGATATCCTTTGACTGCTTTCTTAGCTTACACGCCTATGCAACTCTGACTTTAACTCTTATTTGTTCTGGAGATATCATCTGAAACAAGCAAATCCATTTTTTAGCGAAGCATGACGGCGCTACAGGATCTGGTACACATCCTGCACACCCGTATAACCTTGTAAGTATCTGTCCTTCGGTACAACATCAAGGTCGATTCCTCTTATTTGATCAACCATTCGCCGTGTCAAAAATGCAGAGGGGAATGCAAGGAGCACAAGGCCTGCACATCCAAGCAAGTGGTAACATGGACTTGTACATGGAACATCCCAAGCGCAAGCAGAGCTGCAGTGAGCCTGTACAACGAGCTAGTGTAAGCCCCTGCATTTCATTTAATTTGTACTGGCATTCGTGTATCATTTGTGTGCAGTGGCTAATCCATGAATTCAAGTTACCAGGGGCGAACATTTAACTTAAAAATACGAAGGCACTTGCACTCCGGAAATCAACATAACTTGAGAAATGTGAAGCTACATGCACTTTGAAAACCAGCTAATGATCCAAAGTAGTTCAGATTATAAACACTAAATGATGCAAGCACCAAAAACCACAAAATGCAACATGGTGTACAAGGACTACAAACATGGTATGTACCTGCTTGAATTATTAGATCCTCTGGCTGAAAATATCGAAGTGTAATTGCACGATAAACAAAGGCGCATAAACTGCATATCAATATATCTATCCTGCACAAGTATGCCAATAGTTTCAAACAACAGATTAGAAAAGTATTTATGCTACGTTGTCATGATACGGGACTTTACGGTAGATGGCCTCGACGTTTCCTCAAGCTATGAAAATGCACTATAATTTGCTTGTCATCAATGCCTACAAATCTCTGTCTCTCTCAACATAGTAGATCATCGTTAGACACTAAATCCTTCAATGAGCTTACAAAATGCTTGCATTAGATCCCTCATTAGACACTATATGTTCATCACCAGGAGCATGTAAAATGTTTGCATCAAATCCTTCATTAGCAAATTGCATTCATTAGACACTTGGGCTCAAGAACAACATGAGCTTGTATGTTTGCACGGAAACTTGATTAGATACATCAGATTTAGTCGATTCAGTATTGATTGGGGAGTTATAAAATAAGTAGAAATTGGTTTCATTTTCTCATAGATTCCCTACATACAAGCAGTTTTACAACACCGTCGGGTTTAACTATTGGCGAGAAATTGAAGAGTTGAATTAGATATAATCAGGGATGTGATGTACCTGCTCGTTATGCATGCTACTCTTGCAAGTGTGACTGTCTGCTTTGCGCAAGATCGATGCCATGCTTTCGTCTGCCGCCGCTGCCTCCCACGCAGCTACACCTGTGGTTGGATCTTCATCTTCTTGTCCTTCCGCTCACTTGAAGCGGCGACCGCCTCCAACGAGGGCGTGAGGAAGTGTTGTGTCGATGCATCGTCCAGCGCCTAGGTTAGGAGCAAACTGCATCGGAGGTCGGAGCGAATGAATTGGGATTTTTCCTGCTTGTTGATCGATATGGGAGGCGCTTCGTTTGGGCCGCGAGCCTGCTATAGGGCCTGCCTTTGCACTTATGTTATTGTCCCATCCAAATTGAAACATTTTTCTTCATTTTTTACATTGCTCGCTTCGTGCGTTGGGACGAACAAAACTAGCGTGGGCCAACCTGGACGACTCAAACTAGGTGCACACTTTCCAGCCACCTGAGGCGGCCGCCCATACCAGCCCCTATGGTGGCGTCGCCCCTTTTTGCGTGTATGATTGGATAGTGAAAAATATTATAGTGGAGCTTTTGATTTACCCACAGAATGGTTAAATTGCTTGTTTCTATGAACTGAGTTCGCCAATAAGGTGAAGGATGCCAGTCTTTTCATCCTATTGTAGATTGCTTAGATCTTGATATGCCAAAAGTAATCGCAAGAAATATACAAGAAAAGCCCGATGTGATGTGTTTGGCTACAACTAGTCTGACTACACGTCCTCATATAACATATCAAGGATGCACCATCTTACCAGATTAACCATTCGACTTACCCATGCAGTGTGGGAAGGAAGAAGTATTGGGACTGCGTATCCAAGCAATTGATGCCATGGACTCCTTCGTACAACCTTGTGTTTAAAAAGAAGTTGTAGTGTGCTGTACAAAGAACTAGCGTAAGTTCGATTACACTGTTCTCGGAATTTTAGTTAGCCACTTATTGCAAAATTCTTCAATTACGTTGCTTGGCTTAATTTAGTTTACTATCGATTACATAATGGCACAGCCTGTTAATCATATTGTAGATCGCCTATCTATGTGTTTGATACTTACTGTTAAGAATTACCTGTTTGCCTTAACTTAAATATCTACTTGTTTGTTTAATCGCTTTGCTTTGCTGCAACAGCGGGTTACAATGATGTTAATAACTACTTTTCAAAGATCCAATTGAAACTCTTTAATTCCTTGTTTGTTTAACTGGTTTGTTGTTATAACTCCCAAGAGAGATGTTTTGCTAACTTCAACTTTTCTGAATCCAATCGAACTTTAATGGCAAAACAGGTTAGCCCAAGATCAAAGAGCGAGGTCCCCATGGACGTTGCATCATCCCACAAAGTGGCACCGCCCAATCATGCATTATGAATTGCCAATCACGATGCTCTAGAGGCTAAACTAGTGGTAGAAAGAGATTACGCTTACGCACTTAGAGATGAAGTTGACATGTTGAGGAAGCAAACAGCACAATCACAAGCAGTACTCAAGACAGCCATTAAATATTTGGTGGATTTCAAAACGAAGCAAGCTGAGACTGACCAGATTGTTAAGGCCCTGAAGGGAAAAAGAAATTAAATTCCTACTTGGTAAATCATAGGTGAAATGTTCTTTCCATAGTTGAATAACCTTTGTGTTGTCTGTTCATGTAATCAATCAAACCATTTGTTTTAGAGATCATGTAATAATTGTTTTTTTTGTTTGTAATTTTATTTGAGCACAAGTTTGTATTAATTGATAAGACTCGGAGACATTTCATTTGGATTGCTGTGCCAGACCTACAAATATACCAATCGGGTTGAATGTGCATTCAGCAATAGTAGTAGTATAGAAGGACCATAAGTGTCACGCATCAAAAAGGGCCAAGATGCTAGCTAAAAAAAGGGTGCTGTTGTAGCCAAAAAAAAGTACATCAGCCTGGCTTATGTATGTTAGTTGATATTATTGATCCATATACTCTATAAGTGTTTATATGTCTGTTAGTCCTGTACATTCTTGGTTGATTGACTCGGTATTTGAATCTTGATACATCGCTTGTGTACATATCTAAATGGGAGTACAGATTATGTTGCGTGTGACATTTGAGTTGGACATGAAGTGTTCCAAATATTCAAATTCACCTTAAACTGGATTCTAGTTTCTGAATTTGAGTATCGGCATTTGTAAACCATATTCATATATGATGGAATACATCTTTGTCGTCCTTTTGAAGATATATAAAAACACATAGAATGATTTATAAAGATTCATATAGGAATACAAAATGGATTCAATTTAGTTGCTGTGGTAAACGTGGATGCTTATTGTCCCAAAATTTGAAAGAAGCAGCAAAATGTCCACTCCCACGTTGGCTGCCCGAAGCCAAGTATTTGGGAGATGGAAATTACTGTCTACCCATTACACGGACAATCCGTCGGCCCGATTTTCACTGCTCTAAATAGGGGTAGGTTAGTAACTTCAATTAGACGTGACACGACCGCCTCTGAGCCCATTCCGACACGATGGGCGTCAAACATGGGCGGAAAAACTCATTTGATTCAAGCTTGTCCGAAAGACCTCTGTTTCTCCCTCCATTCCCCATTCATACATGGTGGGCGGCAAAACAAACTCGACTAGGCCGAAATCGATGTAGGCAAATATTTTCAATAGGGGCGGGTTTGTAACTTCACTCAGACGTGACACAACCGCCCTACCTGTCAACCCTGTTCATACCCCGTGGGCGCTAATCATGGGTGCCAACCACCCTCTCCTCGCCCGAAATCGCTGTGGGCAAATATTGGCGAGATGCGAGATTACCGTCCTATCCCCAACCGACGAGACGTCCAAATTTTAAACGGGGGCTAAGTTCGTAACTTTCCCATATTTCAGACAGGCGCGTCCCAAAAACATGGTTCCCCGTACCTCTCCCTCCATTTTCCCATTCATATACCGTCCGCGCTAGAACACCCCATCTCCACACCAGCCTCCGTCCGCCACCCCATCCATCGCCGCCGTCCTCCACCACATCCATCGCCACCGTCCTCCACCATGCCGGAGCGCCTACCAAGACCGCGTCGTCCACTGCTAGAGATGGACGTTTCTCATCCACGGCGATGGACCAATAGCCTTGCATCGCGTCCTCTCGCTTCATCGGCGCCGTCGTCCTCTTTGCCGGGGCCGCTCACACGACCTTCTCTTCCACCGCAACGGGACTTATCCCCCAATGCACCCATCTACCGTCATAGATCTGCTTCAACGCCACCGACAGCCATCGCAACCCCGATGCTTACACGGCGCCGCAAGAGAGGTGGTACTTCATACCTTCTCAACTTTTTGATCTCAACTAGAAAATAGATCTTAACTTGGTTACTCTACTTTCTTTTCATCTCTTAGAATTTAGTTCTTAGTTCGAAGCAAACAATGGATGCTAAATATCATTTCTCCGGTTTGCAGCTTCAAATCTGCCATGGCACAGCCATATATAATACGGTTTAATTGATCATGCTTAGGGTTTAATTGATCATGTTGGTTCCGTGGTGGTTTCTTTAATAGAAATTGGAGGGGAAACCCTCTTTTGCTAAAAAAAATATGCTTAGAGTTTCCCCCTTTTATGATCACTATACAATCAGAATATGTGCTTCGTGTCATAATAACACTGCTCCACCCATCAAGCTAAACAAACTTAGTTGTTTAAATACGAATCTGATATTATTAAAAAGAGTTGTTTAATTGGTCAGCTAAATGTTCCTAAATTAGTTTCGAAAATGCATGTTCACCGCTCGGGTGTGTATCTCTATAGGGTGCCCACTGTGGGCCAGCCCACACTGGGATTTTGGGTCGTCCCAGCCCGATTCCTCTACCTGCTTGGCGCTTCCGATCTCTACTTCCCTTTGCCTGCCGGCGACTTGCCGTCCCCGGACGGCATGACTCTAGGAGGAGACACCGGACTAACAGGAGGCCAGGAGCCGCCTAACAGCGTTACCGCTGCCTGGCGCCGCCATGCCTACCTTCCCAAATTGCTCAGGCTCAGCGCAAAGACCCACCAAGCCAACCCGATTTATCCCGAGATACGCCCTCAACACTCGGCAGCCACTCCTCATCACCCATTTTCTAGTTGATTCATTACTCATTAGGGCAGGACTGTCATTAGGGTTTGTTGTGTGCTCGGTGCATACCTACACTTAATGGTTCAGATGTATTTCGGTAATCTTTAGTACCTCTAAAGTTCACAGGGTTTTCAAAATTCCGGCCCTCGAAACTAGTCATTTTGGATTGTTGGTCGTAGTGACATTGACCCAGATTACTACTGGAAGCCAGGTTTGTTGACAATTTTACTTGTCTTTCTTACTCATTCGATATAATATCCAATTATTCAGGTTGATTAGTTGCAAACAATAAGTGCTAGACAAACTTCTTCATTCAGATTTTGGATGGTCTCTTCTGCGATTACAATTACGCATACTTGTCCTAGTAAGCTCACAAGTAAATGATTGATTCACTACATCTATGCTTGCCTGTCATATTTGTTGTCAATATTCTTTTAGGGTGGACCACCGCTTTCTAAATCTTGGAACCGTAGACATGAGTGAATAGTATTTCTCTATGTGATCTCTTCCATCATGTGTGGGTAACGAATCTTGCATTGTATAGAAAGAAAGTGTCATTTCCAGCTTTTACATAGGTTTCGATCTTTTACATGGAATACAATCTGCCTACTTGCTTTGTGTCGCACTACCAACACTCCACCCTTGAAGCTAAACATTACGCCACTCATAATTGCTTAGTTTATTTGTTCAAACACGAATTTCATATGATTCTAATGTTCCTACTATAGTTTTGAAATGTGTGCCTGCCTGTTATAGAGATATAAGGGGTTTGTATTTCTGTGTGTGGTCTGGTCAGCACGGTTGGGGACGTGAACTTTGCATATGCAGGGGTTTATAGGGAGACACTCTCCGAGTTGAATCCGCAATGCATTCCATAGATAATCTGACTACTTTTTATGTTTTCATGAATCTCAGATTACGAACAACATCATAATGATTATGAGCTTGCATGAAAAGAATAAATCGTAACAATGCCATGGATGTCAAACTTGGCATTAAGGGACTGAAATCAAGTCCGGATGCAATGCAATGCAAACGCTCTCCACCTCTGATTCATGCCCGAATATGATCCTAAAAGTGATTACGAGCTAGAGGGAGACCTAAGTCAATGTAGCTCCCCTCTTTGGAGGAGTGGGAGGAAGATGCCCTATCTTATTCACCCATCAAGGTACTTGCTCTAACTTTCCAAGGTTGCATTGCTCGCACATATCTTGCAACCGATGCTTTGCATTGCTTCTACTTTGTTGAACTGCCATTAGCTTAGTTTACACATCGTGTATGTGAATACGCCTATCCATTTTCAAGACATATTCCATCTCATCATCATACCATATTTATCCATTCAAATGCTGTTCTTGTGTATCGACGTTCAAAAGGAAGAGGGCGATTGCTGATCGTGGAGGAGCACAAGCAAAGTATTTGGAAAAGGTAGTGGCACCGATAAATCAAATATCCCATTAGGTGTAGTTGCAATATCACTGACCCACAAAATACCCCAACTCTAGCGACTCTAGCCCTATTACATCGGTCATTTACGATGCCCCAACTCAAAAACCCCAACTACAAAGATAAGCAGTATGATTATGCGATTAACATAGCACCAAATGACGATGCAAAACCCCCATTCCAAAGAAGAGTACATCAAATCCAGTTGCCAAATCCTTTTCGAACCGAGAGAGCCCCAATTGCAGCAAATAGGACCCTGTTCCATTTCTTCCCGATTTAGAAGACGAAGCTTATGTTGTTGTCGAGGAACTTTGGGCGCATCTTTCCTTCATGGAAAGATTATACCGCAGAATACAGAACAATTTCCAGTCTTCCTCCGCAACTTACTGGCGTAAGTAATGTACTAATGTTATTCATGGTCATTATCGCATATGTTTCTGTGACAGAAGACACAAGATTTCATTCTTTTAAATAGGCGAGGAGCAAACTGGATTGTGATGACGAGCAAGGGTTGGTTGCGCTTTTCAAGAACTCATTGATGAAGTATCGTTCCTACCTGAGGCAAGCGCACTTCGATGGCAAGCCTCTGAACGAAATTTCTGTAAAGTCTCCGGTGCCACATTTATCCGACGATGACTGGAATAATCTTGTTACACATTGGTCTCGGCCGCAGCGTAAGGCACTTGTATGAAAACTGTTAGCAGAAGAACATTCGTTCTCAAGGGACCACAGAATCTCGCAACTATACTGCACACTGCATTGCTCCTGTGAGTACCTCTTGCCCTGTATAACCATACTTACTTTCATAGTTGTTTGATTATGTAGCATCACTGCACATGTTAGCCTCGTAATCGTCCATTTGGTGGACATTATAAGATCAGTATGGACTCTTACATAAATTTAGAATCAACCCAATGCTTTTAAGGTTTAGCTCTGCGATCCTCTTGTAAGATGAACGTGGTCTATCACCGTACTTACATTATCAGCTACTCCCTCCGTCCCATAATATAAGAACGCTTTTGTACAAAGACACGGTGTTCAAAACACTCTTGTATTATGGGAAGAGGGATTGGTTCATTTTGTAGCATTCTGCATCTTATCTCCCTCGCCCACCATTAAAGATCAGATCTATATTTAATCTTACCAACAAATAGAATACACAGACAATGACAGTGCGGAAGTGTAGCCCATTGCTCTTGTCAGTACATTTTTTCCTGTAACGCTTGTACTTCCAGGGATTGGTAGTTGATTATGTAGCATCAATCTGCATCTTATCTTCATTATCCTCTATCCCTTCCAGTATTATCATATCTATAATTACTCTCTACAAAATGTAGAGTACAGGCAATGCTTATGAAGAAGATTCTGCTTTGAAATTCTTGAGTTATCCTTCCCTTGACATGGAGAAGGGCATTATAAAGCCGTGTTAACTGTTAATGTAAGTCAGTCCTTCTAAAGCCTTTATCCTCAACTGCTGTTTAATTTGCTCATACTCCCTATCGTTTATTCTTTGTTTAGTTTGTTGTTTCTACCAAAATGCATGTTCGTAAGAACTGTAAGTTCTAAGTTTTACTTGTAAAACCAAATTCATTATTCATACCATGCACATTACTTAATACTCCCTATATGTATGCTTGTTTTTGTGGATCTATAATCCAAAGGTGTGGTGAAGCAGCCCATGTTTGCACCTTGTCATCTCTGTTTTATCTTCTTGATGTGGTGATGATATGAACAACATGCCATGCACATTATCCAAAATAGATACAATGATTTTATTTGCCCTTCATCTATGCTTGTTATGTTGACAAGGTAATCCAAAGAGTGTGGTGAAGCTCCCTGCATTATGAACAATGCCAAATTATGCTATTGATATTTTGAACTTACTCTTTATTTTCTAATTTGAAATTGGATAGAATTGACAGAACAGTTATCATCTTTGTTTATACACATGCAAAACCTGTCATCTCTCTGCTTTGTTTTAGGGTGATATGCCTGATGGCATGCAAAAGTCTGCTGAAGGCTGTGAGACAAACCCAACATATATTGCAACAAAGAAGGCAAAACATCTTGAAGATAGCGAGACAACCCCAAAGTCTTGTCTTGATGCAGTGTTCAAGTTACTTGAGACTAACAGTCAGACAAGCTCACAGGATTCGTTGTCTGAATCAGTTCGACTTCTTCAGTCCCAAGTTCTAGCGTAAAGGCATTACGCAACTCAACTTCGACTTGAAGTCCTATCTCTAAGAAAGATTGCGGAGAACACCAATGAGAACCTCATCGCTAAACAACTACACACAGGAAGCTATGATTGACATGCTAGGCCGGTCTCACTGACCTTGCTCAAGACTTCTTGCAGCAGTTCCCCGCAAGGCTAACCTTTCTTGAACTATCTTGAAGTGGTCTCGGTTCAAGATTATTTTGTTACGCTGCAATGGTGCCCAGCTTTTTGTAATCTGCTTCTTCATTGCGCTTTATGATCACTTTGGTGGCGAACTTGATGCCCAAGTGGATGTAATATACCTTAAATCCTTTATTGTATAGTGTAGGTTTATTCCTAGTTACTATGCCGTAATTTCTTTATTGTATAGAGTAGGTTTGTTCTTAATTCCTACTAGTTACTGCCATCATTCGCTATCTGAAAAAAAATCAGATGTAGTCGACCGGACCAAAACATTCGACTCTAACGGGCCAGGTTTTTAGCGGGCCACAATTGGGCCGGCCTGCGTCTTTCTTGGGCCCGAATGATTGGGGCCTTCACACATTGCGCCAGGCCAAACTTACACCGGCCTATATTTTAGTTGGGCCTTTTGTCGACCCAACTTTAGTTTGGCCTGTAGAGTTGGGCCATTAACGAACTGAATATTGTAATCGGCCTATTGCGGCCGAGATGAAACCACGGCCTTTAGCAGGCCAAAATGCATGTTGGGCCTCAATTTTCACTAGTCATCGACGGGCCTTCAAAGAGCGAAATGTAGATCGGGCCGTTTGGGCCCGATTAGCTCACGGGCCGTTACCAGGCGAAACATATCTCGTGCCTTAGTTGGCTGGCGATATCATGGGCCTTTAAGAGGCTGAAAGCTTAGTACGTGCATCAATGGGCCGAATTACACGACAGGCCTTTAACAGGCCCAAAGTCACGTTGGGCTTAACTGTTGCCACCTTTAGCACGGGCCGTTAGTGGGCCCGATGTCACGCCGGACCATATATGGCCCACGGGCAGACGGCCATTCCTGTGCCAAAAGTCACACCGGCTGAAATGGGCCCATGTTCACATCAGGCCTCTAACAGTCAAGTCACTAGGCTGTAGTTGGGCCCAAATATTCGGCGAACAATTAACGGGCCAGATCGGCTTCGTCATAAATGGGCCCAAATATTGGGCAAACAATTAACGGGCCATATCCGGCTTTAATATAAATGGGCCCAAATATTGGGCGAACTATTAACGGGCCAGATCTGGCTTCGGGCCGTAAATGGGCCTTTATTAAGTAGGCCGTTATTGGGCTGGCCCACTAGTACCTGATTAAGTTCTACGGGCCTTTGACTGGGCTGTCCTTTTTAACCTATATGGGCCTCTGTTGGGCCCAGCCACGTGTCGACGTATCATAGGCATGTCTCTTCCAATGGACGGGCGACATCTGGCCCACTGACGAGCTGACAGGTGTTCCCTTCGGCCAATCAAAATTTTACATGTGGAAATTTCCCATTGGTTAGGGCTGTTAACGGGTTATCGGATCCAAAATCCGACCCGATAGCTTAACGACGTTCCGTTATGGTGGATGCCACGTGTCGGTCACCCTTGACGAAAGCACTTCTATGACGCGCGATTTATCGTCATGGAAGTGGACACTTCCGTGATGATAATTTTGGTAATGTCATGGAACACTTCTACGACATCACATGTATGACTATCTTGATTCTGTCATAAAATTGTCATGGATGTACATGCATGACAAAAACGCGACCTACTGTGACAAACACGTATCATCACGGAAGTGTTTTTTTTGTAGTGGCGACGACGACAACGGGGAACAGTGACGGGGCAGAGTGGTGGCGCAAGCTCGACGGAGAGACTACAGAGGCACGGGGGAAGGCCTACAACAGAGGCAGAGGCCAGGAGGGAGAGGGAGGAGATGCGTGTGCTCACCGGGTGGCTCACGGTGGCCGGTGAATGGATTAGGAGCAGCAGAGGCGATGGCCGGAGTCGAAGAAGGCGGCGACGAGCGTTGGACGTGGAGGAAGAAGAAGGCGCAGGGGACGTTGAGGCAGCTCCCCAGCTTCGATCCAGAGGCGATGAAGATGAAGAAGCCCACCCCAGAGCTGCTGGACACCTTGGCGGGGCGCGGGGATGACGGCGGCCGCGGGATCGAGCGGCGCACGACGACGGTGGTGTCGGGCGGGATACAGAGAGAAAGTACGTGTGAAGGAGAGGGAGTGAGTGGGTGCTATGGTTTCGCAGAGGGGCGTGGGGAAGGCCTTGTAGGAGTCGAGGAGGGTTGGATGGCCGACGCGTGGACATCGGCGGCGTCGACGAACACGCTCATCCACGTGTGTCTCATCATGAATGTAAGAAAGAAGAAGAGTGCTAAGTGGGTTGGGCCGTGCTACTGTAGCCATTGGGCTAGAGTGAATAGTGAGGTTTTGGCATTTTCTCTTTCTCCTTCTCTAATTTCTTTAAAACTTCTGTTTCAAATAGTTTAGGCCAGTTAAACACTTTGCAAAAATGTTGGTTCACCACCAATATTTATTATGCATTATTTGGCACAAGATGAACATTTTTAGTTTTCATGTTTGAGCAATTTGAATTTCACTCAGAATTTGAAAATGAATTCAACTAGAATTTGAAATAGAATATCGATCAAAGTGACTAAGCGTTGTTATAGCAAAATGATTAGCTTGATCTCAGGGATTACTGTAGCATCATTACATCGGGGTGTTACAATAGATTGGAGACTTGCTTGTGCTTCCTACTGGGTTGATACCTTGGTTCTTAACTGAGGGAAATACTTATCTCTACTTTGCTGCATCACCCTTTCCTCTTCAAGGGAAAAATCAACGCAAGCTCAAGAATTAGCACCCATGGAAAGATGTCAAGCACCAAAACACAAAATGCCTAAGCAATTGACCTATATATGGTGAATAACAAAAAAATAATGGAAAGAGCAAAGATGTGGAAATAACAAAGGAACAAAGGGAAAAGAAACACATAATGTGCGTCATGTTGTGTCAAAAGGTTAGCTCTACGGGGGAATTCTACGCATATCACTTGTTCATGTATCGCCACACGGTCTCAATGCAGCAAATATACATCCATTTATACCAAGTTCCAGTGAAGAATACTACATTTCCAGATAAAAAGTATCATCAATAGTGTAGGTCAAAAAATATCATACATCAATGGCCACATGGTCTCAATGAATCAAATATACATCCATTTCTATCAAGATCCAATGAAGAATACTGCATTTTCAGATACTAATGCTCATCAACATTCTAGGTCAATAAAGGCAATAGCTGCAACTTGCATAATAAAAATAAAAGTGATCACTCACGTATGTCAAAAGAAATATTTGAGGCCTCAACTTTAAAATGCAAATAAATTGATTCGAAGCTAGATTAGAGTCTGAGAGCTGTCTAATCATTCCATTCTGGTACCTAAAATTGAAGGCAAAAAAAGTAGGCCCTCAAAGAAGTACTTATGAAGATTGTAAGCATATGTGGTAATCTTGATCAAGAAGTTTATGAGACACATGGAAACGAAAGTAATTAACCATTTATAAAAACAGGGAGGTAATGGCACACTGTAACACCCCTGTGTAATGATGCTACAGTAATCCCTAGGGTTAAGTTAATCATTTTGCTAAACAAGTGCTTGTTCATCATTGTCTCTTATCTCTTTCAAATTCCAGTTGAATTCAATTTCAAATTATGTGTGAAATTCAAAAATGCTCAAACATGAAAACTAAAATGTTCATCATGTGGAAAGTATTCTTCTGGTAATATTGGCGGTGAACCAACATTTTCTTGCCTCGACGCCTCGGGCCTCCTCCCCCACCTACCTCCTCCCACTCACTCCCCCTGGCGTTCCCATTCATTCCCCCCTCCGCTCCCTCGCTCTCCCGCTCACGCTCGATCTCGTCCGAGCGCCACCGTGGCTGCGCCGCCGCGCTCACTTAACCACCGTCGTCGCCTCGCCTCGCCATCGTGTCTATCACGTCCGTCGTCGTCGACTACCTCATCCCCTTCCACGAGCGCAAGCCGGGGAGCACTGCAGGTAGCGGATTGAGCCGCCATCCTTCTGCCTCTGCTCTGGCGATCCCCTTCGACTCCGGCGATGCCTCCTCCTGCTACTAACCTTCGAGGGGCTTTACATAGCCGCCCAGTGAGCCTCGCCTCTCTCCCCTCCGTCTTCCCGCTGTTGCCGCGCATGTAGGTGCCGTTCCCCACATGTCCGAGCTCGCCTCCGCCGAGCTCGTCGCCGGCCATGTTCCGGTGACCGAACGCCCGCACAAGCATGTCCATCATGCTCGCCCGCACACGTAGATGCCGTACGTGCTCAGCACCGCTTGTTTTGCTCGTCGTAGCACCGTTTACGAGCTTGCCGTGCCTCGGGTCTCCGCCGTCCATGTCGCCGGCAACCACTCCGACCATCCGTGTTCGCTTCACCACCCGCGTTGGACGCGGTGTTCTGCACTCGTTCGAACACAAGTCACGGCTCATGTTTTGGCCCGCTGTAGAGAAAATCCCGGCGAACTCTGGGGAGAAACCACCGCGGACGCGCTCACCGGAGCTCCTCCAGCGCCGGCCCTGACCTGGCGCGCCGCTAATAGCGGGCCCCTGCGCCTCTGTTTGACCGCGTTAACCACGGTCAACGCGGGGTACTATTCCCCAGCCACTGACATATAGGCCCCACCACCTAATTAGATTAGTCAAACATTTTTTAAAATAAACTTAATTAGTTAAACCTGATCAGTCACTGACATGTGGGGCCTAGCTTCTAATTAGCCTCAGTTTAGTTAAATTTAAACTTCTGTTAGTCCACTCTCTATGATAGGTGGGACCCACTGGTCAGTTTGACCTGGTCAGCCGTCCTGTTGACTGCTGACGTCACAATGATGTCATGCTGACGTAGTAATTCCTTTCTGTTAATTTAATTAATTCCAAAAATGTTTAAAACTTTGGAAATTCGTAGAAAATAAACCGTAACTCAGATAAAAATGTTTTCTACATGAAAGTTGCTCAAAAAAATCGAATGAATCCGAATACGCGGTCCGTTCATCTGTCACATGCCCCTAGCATGCTAAACATGGAACTTTCCCCCTCTTTTCCTCTATCCGGAATCCGCCTAACGCCGGGAATTCATCCTCGGATGTTTATCCCCTCCATCTGCAACGTGTAGTACTACATAAGGTCGACCCTAGTTCTGCTTATCGTCATGTCATGCATAGTGTTGCATCTATTTGCTTATATTTACTGTTACTTCCACCTCTTCTCTCTGGTAGACCCCGAGGCCGATGATGCCCCGGTGATCGACTACGTCGACAACGACACTTCTTCCTTGTCAGCAGAGCTTCCAGGCAAGCCCCCCCTTTGATCATCCCGATATCGCCCATTCCATTCTCTCATGCTTGCATTAGATTTTGCTACTGTAACTGTTTGCTCCTATTCTGATGCATAGCAACCTGCTCATTGTTACCTACCTGCTTATCCTAAACTGCTTATTATAGGTTGGTTAGTGATCCATCAGTGACCCCCCACCTTGTCCTTGTTGCCCCTGCTTCATCATCGACGACTCGATCAACGTGATCGACGACTGAGCCCGACGCCTCACATCACATCACGCCTTTTGTTGCTCGACTCTGCAGAGTTACCATCGAGTGCCGAGGGTGGAACCTCATACATCACTCTGATGAGATCTACATTGTGTAGCTATTCGGCCAGGTCATCGAGGGTGATTTCCTCCTTAACCACTTCCGATACGACTCTGTCGTGCAAACTCGCAAGTGTGAACCTCGAGGGTGGTTCCTCTTACGTTCACCTTGATGATTACATCGAGTGGAATCCACCGAGGGTGGTTCCTCAGGGTTCCCCTTGGTGTTAGACACACAACTACTATGGTTACTATGACTTTACACTGATCCATGTTACTAAAGACGGGTCGGCCCTGAGGGATACCCGCGCGAGCTTAATTGCGAGTGATGTGGAGTCGGGTTGACCTGGAAGGTGCCCGCGAGATAATTACGAGGCGTGGCCGGGCATTCTTAGCCCTTGCCGCAAGTCCTCGAGACGGGCCGACGGGGTCACATCGATCGTGAGTCTCTGGTCATTACCGCGTGCTCCTAATCCACCACGATTTGGATATTTGACCCGAGGGCCTCTGGCCTGATAGCACTAACCATCACGTGGGCATAGTATGGGTGTTCTGCATCGTAAGCATCAAGCTTAATAGACGTGGTGCGACTAAGCGGCACGCGCCGGGTTAGACTGGTAAGCACCTGCCTTTTTAAGGAGGTAGCTAGGTCTGCTCACCGGCCACGTACGCAGCATGTAGGAGTTCCCGGGGCGATGGCCCATGACCCCTGGGGGCATAGATTTAGTCCTGCGTGCTGACCTCTCTATTAAGCCTAGGTCGTGTTGCGGTGTATTATTTGGCCGAGGCCGGGCATGACCCAGGAAAGTGTGTTCGGCCGGAGTTAATCGAGCATGGTGGGTAAGTTGGTGCACCCCTCCAGGGAAGAAAACATATATCGATAGCCTGTCCTACGGTAATGGACACTCGAAGTTGTATCCCGATCGATACAACTAGAACTAGATACTTGAGGTGATAACTGGATAGTATGGCTCTGGGATTGCTTTCTCACAGGGAGTCGGGAAAGGATCTCTTGGCGAGGTTGATAACACTACTACTACTTTACTTTATGCTACTCTTATCTCTTCTGATGCTGCAAGATGCTTGAAGCTGCTAGTCTTTGATAGGCTAGGCTTTCCCCCTTCTCTTCTGGCATTCTGCGGTCCAGTCCACAGATACAGCCCATGTCATTGACACCGATGCATATGTAGTGTAGATCCTTGCTTGCGAGTACTTTGGATGGGTACTCATGGTTGCTTTGCTCCCCCTTTTCCCCCTTTCTTCTTCTTTCCGGTTTATGCAACCAGATGTCGGAGCCTAGGAGCCAGATGCCACCGTCGATGCCTACTACTACGTGGAGACCGCCGATGACCAGGAGTAGTTAGGAGGCTCCCATGCAGGAGACCTTGCCTTTTCGATCGTAGATGCTTGTTTGCTGGCCTTCTTAAGGCAAACTTGTCTAACTTATGTATGTACTCAGATATTGTTGCTTCCGCTGACTCTTGTGTATTCGAGCTTATATATTCGAGCCCTCGAGGCCCATGGCTTGTAATATAAAGCTTGTATTATTTTAATTTGTGTCTAGAGTTGTGTTGTGATATCGTCCTGTGAGTCCCTGATCTTGATCGTACACATTTGCGTGTATGATTAGTGTACGATTGAATCGGGGGCGTCACACACACCAACTTCAGTACAAACAAATATTGTCAGACAAAAGGATGCAGGTTCAAACTTGAAGAAGCAACCTCATATATCTTCTCTATGGAACAACATAAGAAAATTAGAACAAATTTCATCAATGCCTAATGATGATGAACGAGTTTAAGCTTTTATATTCATAAGACAAAATATAAGAAGATCCAATAGCATTTTAAGGTCATTGTATTTCTGATCCAAGGGTGATCTAAAAGAACATACAGGATACTAATAATGACATAAATTTAAGCTAGATCCATATAGACAGGTTGAAACTCACTTGAAGCTTCTGCTGCAAGCATCCTTCTATGTGAATCTTTTCATAGAAAGCACTTAACAAAATACATTGCTTCTGCCGGAGAAGGATGATGTTATTCCTTATATCCAGGCTCGACTTTGAGAATGGAACTGGATGCCAGATTCCACATGTGCGCAAAAAGCAATGTTGCCACAAAGTAGGATATGTGGAATGACATATATACTCCAGGCATGAGCTTCCATGCTAGCATCTATGCAGAACTTCAGGAGGAACATAATAAATTTCCAACATAATAAGCCCTTCCAACAAAATTATTTTGGCCCTAATCTGCATAAAGCATTAAAATGTATGAACAAACATGCCATATCAACAACATAGAGAACTAAAAATCGACCAGTACTACTGAATGATGAATCAAGTTGTACAAGTACACTAATGAATCCACAACAAATGTAATTAGCTAAGGATCTAGCAGAAGCTAACAAGCTTATTGGACTTACCTAGCAGAGGCGCACTCAAGTAGATATACCAACACCTGAGCAAAGCAGAGAAACAACATTGCCCCTATTTCCCCTCTCATCACCAAAGCTTTATTCTTCTATCACATCAGCGGCAACTGCCAAAGTCTCTCAAATCTGGTCAAAATTCAAGGTAAAGTCGAGGTAATAAAAAGTAGTATCGGGGTCAGGATCATGATTGACTATATGCTTAGAAGATTACATGTTCCTTATGCAAAAGGTTCACTACATTCTCATGCTCCCCGTCCTCTATCCACCTTTGGTTTCATAGAGGCCACGTTCTTCTCAACATGATCCATCTTGCACCTCTTGGCATAGATTTTTTTCTGCTTCCTTACCTGAAAGTCAGAATGGATGACGCCTGATCAGTGTCATTGTTATACAATAATGACCATCACAATTAGTTAACAAAATGAAGATCACCCGATCTATGGCCCTCATGGAAGGGTCCTTGACTTTGTCTTTCATATACAGAAAAAGCAGACAAGTGTCTAAATTTTGGCGTATCAAATGCGTTTACATGAATGAATGAATGCTATAAATGAGATTGAGCACGTGGTTCATTGATGATAGATGTACAATACATCTTAGGTAGCAGTGATGATTTCACCATGTACGTTGTTGTTTTCTATATCAAAATGCATCAACCTTCCGAGTATCCTTTTCATCTTCAAAAAGCATAACTTCCGTTTAGAGCATCAAGAAGCCGTCCTGTAGATAGGACATATTACAAAAATTTCAAGCTTCCCCGCAATTTGGGTCTACGTAATTAAAAATTGAAGATGCTTCCCATTTTTATTGACAAGCTTCCAAATTTTTTGACAGTGGACCTTGCTAGATCTGACATATATGAGGTGCCTAGTGTGATTGTGAAATTGAAAATGCTTAGGTACTTATTTGTCGAGATTTTTTAAATCCAAATTGGATAGCGTTCAAGTGTTCCAGTGGTGTGCATATCGCCAATTGTCTTAGAAATCTAACAAATCTACAGAAGGTCCGAACATAGCATATGACGAATCTATTATGAAATTTCCTATCTGGCGCACAAGAGATTACAAAAGTTTGTTTGATGCATTGGCTAACTCTAAAAAACAAAATCTAACAATCCAAGTATCATATTATAGTGTGACAATATTTCTGACTAACATGATCAGATATCCAACATTTTCAATGAGCAACTTCTGGCACTTGCTGGACTTCTAGGATGAAAGCATACACATGCCTTCTATTTGAAATAGCACGATTTTCTAAACTAAACTGTTAAATCCAATATGACCTTAAGCCCAAAATCCAGCAGTGATGTGATGGTGGAGTAGATTCGGGGTGATGGGATCCAACCATCCAAGGGGTTTTTCAAGGGGTACCAGCCATCTTGTGTGTGGCATGAAGACCCGTCGATGGTTGGCATCGCGGTGGCACAGGAAATCAGAGCCGCCAAGGGGAGGCAAGACGCAGATCTCTCTGGCTTAAATGCCATGACGATGACGGCGGCGATGCACCATGGTCGGTTGAGAGAATTGAATTCTTGTCAAGGAGGACAGCGCCCAGGTCGCATGTACCTTGTGCCCGTCATCTTCGCGAGATAACTGGGAGAGAGACGGCGGCAGAATTTCGGCAGCGCACACATCAGGGGAGACTGGGAGAGAGGTGAGGGGGCAGCTTTCCTCTGCTTTGTTCTGGTATGCAATTTTTGTTTTGTAAAAGAAAAATATACAGCCCAAGAAAGGCCTTCCTTGCGAGCGAGGGCCCAATGAACCACGCGCTTCCAATTTTTCCGCCGGAGCAGCTGCCCAATCCGGTCACGGGAAGTGTTGCGTCAGAGCTTGATTTAACGGCCGAAAATGTCAAGAACTGAATATCCAACGGTTGCGAATGCTAATGGCCCGAGATAGCAGGAAAACTGCTCGGTTATAATGTACCTAAATAAGTGAAGTAGGAGAGTTTAATTCTTTATACAAAAGACTCAGACATGCTCTAACAAATATAAGTGATGCAAAAGAGCATCCTACAAATAACGGTGTCCCCAATGTAGAGATACGAGTATCCAAACTTCAAAAGATATAAGTGAAGCACATGAAGTATTCTATAAAGCCATACTCAGAAGATATAAGTGAAGTGCAAAGAGCATTCTATAAGTCAGGTTGGGAGGACTATCTCATACCGGCCTGGTGCATCAAAGAAAAGGGAAAAAACAAACACAAAAGATGCTCCAAGAATTTACGCGTATCATGCAAACAAAATAAAAACCGGACAAACCGATAATTGTCGAGGAAGAAAGATGGGATGCCTTCCGGGGCACCCCGAAGCTTAGATGCTTGAGTCTCCTTAAATATTTACTTGGGGTGCCTTGGGCATCCCCAAGCTTGAACTCTTACCTCTCCTTATTCATCTCATATGAATGCCTCCTCGGTCTTCGGATACCTCATCCACACAAAACTTAACCAAACTTTTATTAGAGGGGTTAGTACATATTACATCAAATCCCATCATGTCTTGTTGTAAAAATATTGTATAATTATATTCCAAACACTAACTATTGTATGCTAAAACAATTCTAATGTTCCCACATCAATGGGGATTAGCAAAATGGCAAACACAAGTAGATAAAGAAACTATAACAGGAATCTCTGAAAACAGAACAATTTATAAAGATGCACATGGTACATATACTTCTGTAACTCCAAAAATTATGAAAATTTAGGACGTAATAAAAATTGGTATAGGCGTCTTGTGTAAAAATGTAAAAAAAAACTTCTATGATATAGTAAAACATGAAAATTCAAACACATAACCAAAAGTTTCTGTTTTTGCACTCCACATGCCAAACAAGCAATTTAAAGACCCCAACGGTAAATCTTGGCACATTATTTTTATAATCCAATGGATTTGTACAAGGGTATAATTATTTTTGTTTAAATTTTTTTTGTAATCAAGGCTCACAAAGTTTTCATGGGCATGAACAAAATTCAAGGACGTCCTCCACTTCCACATTGCTCATCTGTCTCACTTCCACTTTTCTTTTTCAAAAGGTTTTAGGTTCCCCTTAATATATATTTAAAAGAATTATAAGCACAAAATAGAGTAAAATGAATCTCTAAAACTTCCCAGGCGGTGCTTTCTTTAAACCATTAAGCTAGGCATAAAGTGCTTAAGTAATTGATCCACCTGGATCCCAAGGTATATCAAAGCCAATTTTAATTAACAACGATTTATAATTTAGTGGTGAGCACAAAGCAACATTAATCATAGAACAACGGAGTCTAACTCTCTTCCTATACATTGGTATGTCAAAAAACAATTCATGCACACCAAGTAAAGGCCAATGCATAGTATAAATAGTTTCTTGCAATTTTATCATACTAGAAACATAGAGAGGTGGAGATGTAGTTCCTATCTCATAATAATTGCAAGTAGGAGCAGAAAGCAGATGCATATTATATCAATCGAAATCATCATGTGCAACGGTAAGACACAGCCCATCAATATAATCCTTAATAAGTGCAAACTTCTCCTATATAGTGTAGTTGGGAGAATTCGAAAAGATAATAGGACTATCATGTGTGGGAACAATGGAAAAAATTTCATGTTTAACATAAGGAACTATAACAAGTTCATCTCCATAAGCATCATTCATATCGACATCATGGCCACAAGCATAGCAAGCATCAAGTTATGAAAAAGGGATATTTCAAACGAATCTGATGAATCATAGCATCAATCATTCGGTAAGTACGAAGGGAAATTAAACAATGTATGAGTTGAAGAGTTACTCTCATCAGAAGGTGGGCAGGAGTAGCTAGTCCACACTTCCTTCTTTTGTTCTTCGCTCCCCTCCGCGTCCTTTTCATCTAATGAACTCACAGTTTCAGCAATTTCTTCTTCCATAGATTCATGCAAAATATTAGTTTCTTCTTGGACAATAGAGACTTTCTCAATAAATTCATCAATATCTGCATTGTATTTAAAATTCTCATAGCAATATTTAAGTATAGCATAATTTTCATATCTGTAAAGAGCATCATCACAATTTTCCTACTTTTCAAACAAAGATTCAATTTCATAAGCACACTTAAAAGCAACAAGTTATTATATTTGTTCCACATCACAGTAATGATATGCACCATTGGCATAAGAAGCTAAGGTTTCATTATCATTAAATTTCACATTGAAAGGGAAGGTGTGGAGCCTCTATCTTACAGCAACAAGTATAATCACACATAGAGCACATATTCCAAGCATACCAACGCAATATTTTAATTTGATCCCGTAAGTGTTTCCCTTTTTGAGACAACCGATAATCCCTGAAGTATTCCTAGTGATCCAAAGTATCTCCCATTGCTACCTCTTGAGCACTGCGTTGGATTTCCCCGAAGAGGAGACGATGATGCAGCAAAGTAGCGTAAGTATTTCCCTCAGTTTTTGAGAACCAAGGTATCAATCTAGTAGGAGGCTACGCGCGAGTCCCTCGTACCTACACAAAACAATAGCTCAACGCAACCAACGCGATTAGGGGTTGTTAATCCCTTCACGGTCACTTACGGGAGTGAGATCTGATAGAGATGATAGATAATATTTTTGGTATTTTTTGGTATAGAGATGCAAAGTGAAAAGTAAAAGTCAAAGTAAAAAAGCAAAGCAATAATAAAGTGATGGAGATTTATATGATGAGAATAGACCCGGGGGCCATAGGTTTCACTAGTGGCTTCTCTCAAGAGCATAAGTATTCTACTGATTGGGTGAACAAATTATTGTTGAGCAATTGATGAATTGAGCATAGTTATGAGAATATCTAGGTATGATCATGTATATAGGCATCACGTCCGAGACAAGTAGACCGACTCCTACCTGCATCTACTATTATTCCTCCACTCATCGACCGCTATCCAACATGCATCTAGAGTATTAAGTTAAAAATAGAGTAACACCTTAAGCAAGATGACATGATGTAGAGGGGTAGTTTCATGCAATATGATAAAATCCCCATCTTGTTATCCTCGATGGCAACAATACAATACGTGCCTTGCTGCCCCTTCTTTCACTGGGAAAGGACACCGCAAGATTTAACCCAAAGCTAAGCACCTCTCCCATTGCAAGAAAAACCAATCTAGTAGGCCAAACCAAACTGATAATTCAAAGAGACTTGCAAAGATAACCAATCATACATAAAAGAATTCAGAGAAGATTCAAATATTATTCATAGATAGACTTGATCATAAACCCACAATTGATCGGTCTCAACAAACACACCGCAAAAAGAATATTACATCGAATAGATCTCCACGAGAGAGGGGGAGAACATTGTATTGAGATCCAAAAAGAGAGAAGAAGCCATCTAGCTACTAACTATGGACCTGAAGGTCGGCGTAAACTACTCACACTTCATCGGAGAGGCTATGGTGATGATGTAGAAGCCCTCCATGGTGGATTCCCTTCTGCGGAGCTCGGAACAGGCCCCAAGATGGGATCTCGTGGATACGTAAACTTGCGGCGGAGGAATTAGGTTTTTGGCTCCGTGTCGATCGTTTGGGGAATGCGTAGGTATATATAGGAGGAAGAAGTACGTCGGTGGAGCTCAGGGGCCCACGAGGTAGGGGCGCGCCTAGGGGCGCCCTCCACCCTCGTGACCGCCTCGTGGCTTTCTTGACGGAGGGTCCAAGTCTCCTGGGTCTTATCTGATGAGAAAATCACGTTCCCGAAGGTTTCATTCCGTTTGGACTCCGTTTGATATTCTTTTTCTTCGAAACACTGAAATAGGCAAAAAAACAGCAAGTATGGGCTGGGCCTCCGGTTAATAGGTTAGTCCCAAAAATAACATAAAAGTGGAAAATAAAACCCAATATAGTCCAAAACAGTAGATAATATAGCATGGAGCAATAAAAAATTATAGATACGTTGGAGACGTGTCAGGCATCCCCAAGCTTAATTCCTGCTCGTCCTCGAGTTGGTAAATGATAAAAAGAGAATTTTTGATGCGGAGTGCTACTTGGCATAATTTCAGTGTAAATCTTCTTAATTGTGGTATGAATATTCAAAAGATTCAAGACAAAAGTTCATGTTGACATTAAAATAATAATACTTCAAGCATACTAATAAAGCAATTATGTTTTCTCAAAATAACATGGCCAAAGAGAGTTATCCCTACAAAATCACATAGTCTGGCTATGCTCTATCTTCACCACACAAAGTATTTAAATCATGCACAACCCCGATGAGAAGCCAAGCAATTGTTTCATACTTTAACATTTTCAAAACCTTTTCGATCTTCACGCAATACATGAGCGTGAGCCATGGATATAGCACTATATGTGGAATAGAATGGTGTTTGTGGAGAAGAAAAAAAGAGGGGAAGATAGTCTCACATCAACTAGGCGTATCAACAGGCTATGGAGATGCCCATCAATAGATATCAATGTGAGTGAGTAGGGATTGCCATGCAACGGATGCACTAGAGCTATAAGTATATGAAAGCTCAACAAAACAAACTAAGTGGGTGTGCATCCAACTCACTTGCTCACGAAGACCTAGGACATTTTGAGGAAGCCCATCATTGGAATATACAAGCCAAGTTCTATAATGTAAAATTCCCACTAGTATATGAAATTTACAAAATGAGAGACTCTCTATCATGAAGATCATGGTGCTACTTTGAAGCACAAGTGTGGTAAAAGGATAGTAATATTGTCCCTTCTCTCTTTTTCTCTCATTTTTTTATTTGGGCCTTTTTTTATTGCCTCTTTTTTTCGTCCGGAGTCTCATCCCGACTTTTGGGGGAATCATAGGCTCCATCATCCTTTCCTCACTTGGGACAATGCTCTAAAAATGATGATGATCACACTTTTTATTTTTCTTACAACTCAACAATTACAGCTCAATACTTAGAACAAAATATGAATCTATATGAATACCTCCGGCGGTGTACCGGGATACGCAATGAATCAAGAGTGACATGTATGAAAGAAATATGAACGGTGGCTTTGCCACAAATACGATGTCCACTACATGATCATGCTAGCAATATGACAATGATGGAGCGTGTCATAATAAACGGAACGGTGGAAAGTTGCATGGCAATATATCTCGGAATGGCTATGGAAATGCCATGATAGGTAGGTATGGTGGTTGTTTTGAGGAAGGTATATGGTGGGTGTATGATACCGGCGAAAGGTGCGCGGTATTAGAGAGGCTAGTAATGGTGGAAGGATGGGAAAAGTGCGTATAATCCATGGACTCAACATTAGTCAGAAAGAACTCATATACTTATTGCAAAAATCTAGAAGTTATCAAAGCAAAGTATTACGCGCATGCTCCTAGGGGGATAGATTGGTAGGAAAATACCATCGCTCGTTCCCGACCGCCACTCATAAGGAAGACAATCAATAAATAAATCATGCTCCGACTTCATCACATAATGGTTCACCATACGTGCATGCTACGGGAATCACAAACTTTAACACAAGTATTTCTCAAATTCACAACTACTCAACTAGCATGACTCTAATATCACCATCTTCATATCTCAAAACAATTATCAAGCATCAATATTTTCTTAGTATTCAACGCACTCAAAAGAAAGTTTTGCAAATCTTGAATACCAAGCATATTATTATTAAGCAAATTACCATGCTATCAAAGACTCTCAAAATAATATAAGTGAAGCATGAGAGATCAATAGTTTCTATAAAACAAATCCACCACCGTGCTCTAAAAGATATAAGTGAAGCACTAGAGCAAAACTATAAAGCTCAAAAGATATAAGTGAAGCACATAGAGCAAAACTATAAAGCTCAAAAGATATAAGTGAAGCACATAGAGTATTCTATCAAATTCCAAATTATGTATGGCTCTCTCAAAAGGTGTGTACAGAAAGGATGATTGTGGTAAACTAACAAACAAATACACAAATAACACAAGACGCTCCAAGCAAAACACATATCATGTGGTGAATAAAAATATAACTCCAAGTAAAATTACCGATGGAAGTAGACGAAAGAGGGGATGCCTTCTGGGGCATCCCCAAGCTTTGACTTTTTGGTGTCGTTGGATTATCTTGGGGGTGCCATGGGCGTCCCCAAGCATAGGCTCTTGCCACTCCTTGTTCCATAATCCATCAAAAGATTTCACCCAAAACTTGAAAACTTCACAACACAAAACTCAATAGAAATCTCGTGAGCTCCGTTAGCGAAAGAAAACAAAAGACCACTTCAAGGTACTGTAATGAACTCATTCTTTATTTATATTGGTGTTAAACCTACTTTATTCCAACTTCTCTATAGATTATAAACTATTTTACTAGCCATAGATTCATCAAAATAAGCAAACAACACACGAAAAACAGAATCTGTCAAAAACAGAACAGTCTGTAGTAATCTGTAACTAGCGCAAACTTCTGGAACTCCAAAAAATCTACCAAAATAGGAAGGCCTAGACAATTTTTTTTATTGATCAGCAGCAATTGGAATCAGTATTTATCACGTTCTGGTGATTTTTAACAATTGTTTCCGTGAACAGAAAGTTTCTGGAAATTATAGCAAGATCAAATAACTATCATCCAAGAAGATCCTATAGGTTTAACTTGGCACAAACACTAATTAAAAGCTAAAACCACATCTAAACAGAAGGTAGATGGATTATTCAGTCCTAAACAGAAACAAAAATAAAAAAACTAAAATAAAATTGGGTTGCCTCCCAACAAGCGCTATCGTTTAACGCCCCTAGCTAGGCATTGATAATTCTAACGATGCTCACATAAAAGATAAGAATTGAAGCGCAAAGAGAGCATAATGAAACACATGACAAACACATCTAAGTCTAACATACTTCCTATGCATAGGCATCTTATAGGAAAACAAATTAGCAAGACAAGCAAGATCGAGCATATGCAAGGACGAAGAATGAAACAATAGCAATCTCAACATGACGAGAGGTAATTTAGCAACATGAAAATTTCTATAACCATATTTTACTCTCTCATAATAATTACATGTGGGATTATAAGCAAATTCAACAATATAGCTATCACAAAACATATTCTTAACACGATCCACATGTATGCAAAGTTGACACTCTTCCGAAATAGTGGGATTAACATTAACTAAAGTCATGACCTCTCCAAACCCACTTTCAATATTATTGCAAACAATATTATCAATATCATATTCATCATGGGGATTAAATAAATTTTCAAGATCATAAGAAGAATCACCCCAGTCATGATCATTGCAACAAGTAGTAGACATTGCAAAACTAGCATCCCCAAGCTTAGGGTTTTGCGTATTATTAGCACAATTGACATCAAGAGAATTTATAGTAAAATCATTGATATCATGATTTTCATCGAGGGAACTACCAACAATGGGTGCAATAGCAACGATCTCATTTTTAACATAAGGAACTATAGAAAATTCCTCTTCATAAATATTGGCATCATGGCCACAAGAATAGCAAGCATCATGTTCATCGAGGGATATTTCAACCAAATCATCGGAATCATCATTATCTATAGATTCATGCATATCATTATTTTCTTCCAAAGCAACGGTCATTCTTTCAATAAATTCTATCACATAGACATTATGAGCAAGGTTTTCATTGCAATATTTAAATATGACAGAATTTTCAGATTTGTTGAGAGTAAAATCATACTTTTCAATCAAAGAAGCAACTTCGTGAGCACCCTTAAAAATGATAAATTCTTCAATTTGTTCAATATCATAGTAACTATAAACACCCTTTGCATAAGAAGATAAGATTTCATTATCATTGAACTCACATAGGTAGGGAAGGTGTTTTTTAGGGTTCTTAGAGCAACAAGTAAAATCACACATTTCACAAAGATTCCAAGCATAGCATAGCAAACTATTTATATGATACCATAAGAGCTTCCCTTTTTTAGACAAACGATGACGCACAAAATGAGCATGCTCATCTAAAGATTTCCAATCAACTAGGCTAGTTGGGGTTTCAGCACGAGCGCATAAGGATCGAAGATGATCCAAGTAGAACACTTTAAGTGGATCGATATCAATAGATTTTCAGCAAGCAAAGATGCAAGCATATAGAAGGCACGAGGAAACACAAACAAAGATACATACGGGAAGAAGGCAAATGGAAAAGAGAGGGCGAATAAAACAGCAAGGGTGAAGTGGGGGAGAGGAAAACGAGAGGCAAATGGTGAATAATGTAGTGCGGGAGATAGGGATTGTGATGGGTACTTGGTATGTTGACTTTTGCGCAGACTCTCCGGCAACGGCGCCAGAAATTCTTCTTGCTACCTCTTGAGCACTGCGTTGGATTTCCTCGAAGAGGAGAGGATGATGCAGCAAAGTAGCGTAAGTATTTCCCTAAGTTTTTGAGAACCAATGTATCTATCCAGTAGGAGGCTACGCACGAGTCCCTCGTCCCTACACAAAACAATAGCTCAACGCAACCAACGCGATTAGGGGTTGTCAATCCCTTCACGGTCACTTACGGGAGTGAGATCTGATAGAGATGATAGATAATATTTTTGGTATTTTTTGGTATAGAGATGCAAAGTGAAAAGTAAAAGGCAAAGTAAAAAAGCAAAGCAATAATAAAGTGATGGAGATTGATATGATGAGAATAGACCCGGGGGCCATAGGTTTCACTAGTGGCTTCTCTCAAGAGCATAAGTATTCTACGGTGGGTGAACAAATTACTGTTGAGCAATTGATGAAATTGAGCATAGTTATGAGAATATCTAGGTATGATCATGTATATAGGCATCACGTCCGAGACAAGTAGACTCACTTGCCAAAGATCTACTACTATTACTCCACTCATCGACCGCTATCCGGCATGCATCTAGAGTATTAAGTTAAAAAGCAGAGTAACGCCTTAAGCAAGATGACATGATGTAGAGGGATAGTTTCATGCAATATGATAAAACCCCATCTTGTTATCCTCGATGGCAACAATACAATACGTGCCTTGCTGCCCATACATCCTTTGGGAAAGGACACCGCAAGATTGAACCCAAAGCTAAGCACTTCTCCCATTGCAAGAAAAACCAATCTAGTAGGCCAAACCAAACTGATAATTCGAAGAGACTTGCAAAGATAACCAATCATACATAAAAGAATTTAGAGAAGATTCAAATATTATTCATAGATAGACTTGATCATAAACCCACAATTGATCGGTCTCAACAAACACACCGCAAAAAGAAGATTAAATCGAATAGATCTCCACGAGAGAGGGGGAGAACATTGTATTGAGATCCAAAAAGAGAGAAGAAGCCATCTAGCTACTAACTATGGACCCGAAGGTCTAAGGTAAACTACTCACACTTCATCGGAGAGGCTATGGTGATGATGTAGAAGCCCTCCATGGTGGATTCCCCTTCCGGCGGAGCTCCGGAACAGGCCCCAAGATGGGATCTCGTGGATACAAAAAGTTGCGGCGGTGGAATTAGGTTTTTGGCTCCGTATCTAATCGTTTGGGGGTACGTAGGTATATATAGGAGGAAGAAGTACGTCGGTGGAGCTTCGAGGGGCCCACGAGGCAGGGGGTGCACCCTAGGGGGGTGGCGCCCTCCACCCTCGTGACCGCCTCGTGGCTTTCTTGACGGAGGGTCCAAGTCTCCTGGGTCTTATCTGATGAGAAAATCACGTTCCCAAAGGTTTCATTCCGTTTGGACTCCGTTTGATATTCTGTTTCTCTGAAACACTGAAATAGGCAAAAAAACAGCAATTTTGGGCTGGGCCTTCGGTTAATAGGTTAGTCCGAAAATAATATAAAAGTGGAAAATAAAGCCCAATATAGTCCAAAACAGTATATAATATAGCATGGAGCAATCAAAAATTATAGATATGTTGGAGACGTATCACCCATTATCAAGTTAAATGGGTATTTATCAGGATTACCAAAGTAGTAATTAATGTTTTCCACATAACCAACATCGAGGGTTTTAGGAGGTTCCCTATTTTTTCGGTGTTTCGTATTCCATATCCATAGCGAAAGATATAAAACAACTTAGAACAGAAAATAAAATCTACTTAGAGATAAAGCCAACAAGCACACACGAGAATATTCACCCCACACTATTGCTCCCCGGCAACGACGCTAGAAAAAGGCCTTGATAACCCACAAGTATAGGGGATCGTTTGTAGCCTTTTTTGATAAGTAAGAGTGTCGAACCCAACGAGGAGCTAAGGTAGAACTTATATTCTCTTCAAGTTTTATCGACCATTGATACAACTCTATGCACACTTAACGTTCACTTTACCTAGAACAAGAAAAAAAATACTTTGCGGGAATAAAACTAGAATTACTTTGCAATATAACAAATAATTAGTTGTTTAGTAGAAAGAATTTTGGAGAACGATGAGAAAGATTGTCCCTAGGTAATTGGATATAACATGATAGATACTTATCATAGCAATGAGGGAGAGGCATACACTAACATACTTTTCATACTTGGATCACATGTTCTTATGATTGGAACACTAGCAAGCAACTACTAAAGATCATTAAGTTAAACCCAAGCATAGATTGAGTAACAAGTCCCCTTTACTCCCATACGCAACAAACCCCTTACTCACGTTTAAGCTTTTGTCACTCTCGCAACTCACTATAAGTGAATCATGAACGTATTGCAACACCCTACAGCAGGAATTCCTAGACATGTGCGCGACACGGGGGGCACCATAGGACAACACCATATTAACATACAACTCATATGAATCACACCACACCAAAATTAACCGTAGGACAACAGGGATCTACTCAAACATCATAGGATGGCAACACATCATTGGATAATAATATGTGGCATAAAGCACCATGTTCATGTAGAGATTTCAGCGGGAAAAGAGAGGTTACGCCGTTGCATAGAGGGGGGGACTTGGTGATGACGGCGGTGAAGTTGTTTGTGTAGATCACCATCATGATGGTTCCCCGGGTGGCGCTCTGGTGTCACCGGGAGAGAGGGGGAGAGATCCCCCTCCTTCTTCCTTGGCCTCCCCCTAGATGGGAGTAGGGTTTACCCTCTTGTCCTTGGTCGCCATGGCTCCCGCAGGGCAGGAGCCCCTCCAAGATTGGATCTCTCTCTATGTGTTTATCTTCTATTTCGTGTTCCTGTTTTCTGGCCCTTCACCATTTCTTATATTCCCAATGATCCATAACTCCGACTGGCTGAAATTTCGAGGGGATTTTTATCCGGATATTAGCTTCCTTGCGGCCGAAGGACACCCCCAACTGACCTTTGAGGTGGCCAAAAGCATGCTTGGTGCGCCCCAGGGTAGGGGACACGCCGTGTGAGCTTGTGGGGCCTATGGGCCATGCTACTTCTTGAGCTCGCGTTGGTTTTTCCTTTGATAAGGAAAGGGTGATGCAACAAAGTAGAGATAAGTATTTCCCTCAATTTGAGAACCAAGGTATCAATCCAGTAGGAGACAACGCTCAAGTCACCGAATACCTGGACAAACAATCAAACACTTGCACCCAATGCGATAAAGGGGCTGTCAATCCCTTCACGGTTACTTGCAAAAGTGAGATCTGATAGAGATAGATAAAAGTAAACAAATGGTAAAGTAAATATGTTTGGTATTTTTGGTTTATAGATCGGAAAGTAAAAGATTGCAAAATAGTAGATTGGAAACTTATATGATGGAAAATAGACCCGGGGGGCATATGTTTCACTAGAGGCTTCTGTCAAGATAGAAATTAATATGGTGGGTGAACAAATTATTGCCGAACAATTGATAGAAAAGTGCAAAGTTATGATGATATCTAAGGCAATGATCATGAATATAGGCATCACGTCCATGTCAAGTAGACCGAAACGATTCTGCATCTACTACTATTACTCCACACATCGACTGCTATCCAACATGCGTCTAGAGTATTAAGTTCACAAAGGGCAGAGTAATGCATTAAGTAAGATGACATGATGTAGAGGAATTAACTCAAGAAATATGATGAAAACCCCATCTTTTTATCCTTGATGGCAACAATACAATACATGCCTTGCTTCCCCTACTATCACTAGGAAAGGACGCCGCAAGATTGAACCCAAAGCTAAGCACGTCTCCCGTTGCAAGAAAAACCAATCTAGTTGGCCAAACCAAACCCATAGTTTGAAGAGAATTACAAAGATATCAAATCATGCATAAAAGAATTCAGAGAAGGTTCAAATAATATTCATATATATCTGATCATAAATCAACAATTCATCAGATCTCCGCAAACACACCGAAAAAGAGTATTACATCAAATAGATCTCCAAGAACATCGAGGCGAACATGGTATTGAGAATCAAAGAGAGAAGAAACCATCTACCTACTAGCTATGGACCCATAGGTCTGTGGTAAAATACTCATGCTTCATCGGAAGGGCAATGGAGTTGATGTAGAAGCCCTCCATGATCGAATCCCCCTCTGACAGGGTGCCGGAAAAGGTCCCTAGATGGGATCTCACAGGTAGAGAAGGTTGCGGCGGTGGAAAAGTGTTTTCATGGATGCCTCTGTTGGTTTGGGGATATATGGGAATATATAGGCAAAATAATTAGGTCTGGAGGTGCACCCTCCGTCCTTGTGGCCGCCTCGTGGCTCCTCCGACTTCATCTCCAAGTCTCCTGGTTGTCTTCTGGTCCAAGAAAAATCATCGCGAAGGTTTTATTCCGTTTGGTATTCCTTTTCTGCGAAACTCAAAAACAGGGATAAATAGGAATTGGCATTGGGCTCTAGGTTAATAGGTTAGTCCCAAAAATAATATAAAACAACATATTAATGCATATAAAACATCCAAAACAGATAAGATAATAGCATGGAACAGTCAAAACTTGTAGATACGTTACAGACATATCAAGCATCCCCAAGCTTAATTCATGCTCGACCTCGAGTAGGTAAATGATAAAAACAGAATTTTTTGATGTGGAATGATACCTAACATATTTATCCATGTAATTTCTTTATTGTGGCATGAATGTTCAGATCCGTAAGATTCAAAACAAAAGTTTAATATTGACATAAAAACAATAATACTTCAACCATACTAACAAGGGAATTATGTCGTCTCAAAATAACATGGCAAAAGAAAGCTTATCCCTACAAAATCATATGTCTGGTGACACGTCTCCAAAGTATCTATAATTTATGAAGTATTCATGCTATTATATTATCCATCTAGGATGTTTTATATGCATTTATATGCTATTTTATATGATTTTTGGGACTAACCTATTAACCTAGAGCCCAGTGCCAGTTTTTGTTTTTTTCCTTGTTTTTGAGTTTTACAGAAAAGGAAAACCAAATGGAGTCCAATTGACGTGCCAATTTTTGATGATTTTTTGTGGACCAAAAAAAGCCCCCGGAGTAAAAGAGTTGGGCCAGGAGAGTCCCGGGCTGCCCACGAGGGTGGGGGCGCCCACCCCACAGGCGTGGGCCCCGGCCTCGTGGACAACCCGGAGACCCCCCTGACGTGAGACCTACGCCAAAAAAATCCTATAAATACTGAAACCTCCAGAAATACAATAGATCGGGAGTTCCGCCACCGCAAGCCTCTATAGCCACCAAAAACCAATCGGGACCCTGTTTCGGCACCCTGCTGGAGGGGGGATCCCTCACCGGTGGCCATCTTCATCATCCCGGCGCTCTCCATGACGAGGAGGGAGTAGTTCACCCTCGGGGCTGAGGGTATGTACCAGTAGCTATGTGTTTGATCTCTCTCTCTCTCTCGTATTCTTGATTTGGCACGATCTTGATGTATCGCGAGCTTTGCTATTATAGTTGGATCTTATGATGTTTCTCCCCCTCTACTCTCTTGTAATGGATTGAGTTTTCCCTTTGAAGTTATCTTATCGGATTGAGTCTTTAAGGATTTGAGAACACTTGATTATGTCTTGCATGTGCTTATCTGTGGTGACATTGGGATATTCACGTGATCTACTTGATGTATGTTTTGGTGATCAACTTGCGGGTTCCGCTCGTGAACTTATGCATAGGGGTTGGCACACGTTTTCGTCTTGACTATCCGGTAGAAACTTTGGGGCACTCTTTGAACTACTTTGTGTTGGTTTGAATAGATGAATCTGAGATTGTGTGATGCATATCGTATAATCATGCCCACGGATACTTGAGGTGACATTGGAGTATCTAGGTGACATTAGGGTTTTGGTTGATTTGTGTCTTAAGGTGTTATTCTAGTACGAACTCTATGATAGATCGAACGGAAAGAATGGCTTCGTGTTATTTTTACTACGGACTCTTGAATAGATTGATCAGAAAGAATAACTTTGAGGTGGTTTCATATCCTACCATAATCTCTATGTTTGTTCTCCGCTATTAGTGTCTTTGGGTTGACTCTTTGTTGCATGTTGAGGGATAGTTATATGATCCAATTATGTTATTATTGTTGAGAGAACTTGCACTAGTGAAAGTATGAACCCTAGGCCTTGTTTCAATGCATTCCAATACCGTTTACGCTCACTTTTACCACTTGCTACCTTGCTTGCTGTTTTTATATTTTCAGATTACAAAAACCTATATCTGCCATCCATATTGCACTTGTATCATCATCTCTTCGCCGAACTAGTGCACCTATACAATTTACCATTGTATTAGGTGTGTTGGGGACACAAGAGACTCTTTGTTATTTGGTTGCAGGGTTGCTTGAGAGAGACCATCTTCATCCTACGCCTCCCACGGATTGGTAAAACCTTAGGTCATCCACTTGAAGGAAATTTGCTACTGTCCTACAAACCTCTGCACTTGGAGGCCCAACAACGTCTACAAGAAGAAGGTTGTGTAGTAGACATCATCTGGCTATGCTCCACCTTCATCACACAAAATATTCAAATCATGCACAACCACAATGACAAGCCAGGCAATTGTTTCATACTTTTGATGTTCTCAAACTTTTTCAACTTTCACGCAATACATGAGTGTGAGCCATAGACATAGCACTATAGGTGGAATAGAAGGTGGTTGTGGAGAAGACAAGAAGAAGGAGATAGTCTCGCATCAACTAGGCGTATCAACGGGCTATGGAGATGCCCATCAATAGATATCAATGTGAGTGAGTAGGGATTGCCATGCAACGGATGCACTTAGAGCTATAAGTTTATGAAAGCTCAAAAAGAAACTAAGTGGGTGTGCATCCAACTCGCTTGCTCACGTAGACCTAGGGCAATTTGAGGTCGCCCATCATTGGAATATACAAGCCATGTTCTATAATGAAAAATTCCCACTAGTATATGAAAGTGAAAACATAGGAGACTTTCTATCATAAAGATCATGGTGCTACTTTGAAGCACAAGTGTGGTAAAAGGATAGTCACATTACCCCTTCTCTTTCTTCTCTCATCTTTTTTATTTGGGCCTTGTCTCATTTTTTGGCCTGTTTTTATTTTATTTTTTATTTTTCGTCCGGAGTCTCATCCCGACTTGTGGGGTAATCAAAGCCTCCATCATCCTTTCCTCAAATGTGACAATGCTCTAATAATGAAGATCGTCACACTTTTACTTACTTACAACTCAAGAATAACAACTCGATACTTAGAATAAAATATGACTCTATATGAATGCCTCTGGCGGTGTACCAGGATGTGCAATAAATCAAGAGTGACATGTATGAAAGAATTATTAACGGTGGCTTTGCCACAAATACTACATGATCATGCAAAGAAATATGACAATGATGGAACGTGTCATAATAAACGGAATGGTGGAAATTTTCATGGCAATATATCTTGGAATGTCTATGGAAATGCCATAATAGGTGTGTATGGTGGCTGTTTTGAGGAAGATATATGGTGGGTGTATGGTATTGGCGATACTTGCACAGTACTAGAGAGGCTAGCAATGGTGGAAGGGTGAGAGTGCGTATAATCCTTGGACTCAACATTAGTCATAAAGAACTCACATACTTATTGCAAAAATCTATTAGTTATCGAAATGAAGTACTACGCGCATGCTCCTACGGGGATAGATTGGTAGGAAAAGACCATCGCTCGTCCCCGGCCGCCACTCATAAGGAAGACAATCCATAAATAAATCATGCTCCGACTTCATCACATAACGGTTCATCATACGTGCATGCTACGAGAATCACAAACTGTTACATGAGAATTTCTCAAATTCTCAATTACTCACTAGCATGACTCTAATATCACCATCTTCATATCTCAAAACAATCATAAGTAATCAAACTTCTCATAGTATTCAATGCACTTTATATGAAAGTTTTTATTATATCCCTCTTGGATGCCTATCATACTAGGACTAAATTTATAACCAAAGCAAATTACCATACTGCTGAAAGACTCTCAAAATAATATAAGTGAAGCATGAGAGTTCATCAATTTCTATAAACTAAAACCACCGCTGTGCTCTAAAAATATATAAGTGAAGCACTAGAGCAAAATTGCCTGGCTCCAAAGATATAAGTGAAGCACATAGATTATTCTAATAAATCACGATTCATTCGTGTCTCGCTCAAAAGGTGTGTAAAACAAGGATGATTGTGGCAAAATAAAAAGCGAAGACTCAAATCATATAATACGCTCCAAGCAAAATACATGTCATGTGGTGAATAAATATAGCCTCAAGTAAAGGTACCGATAGACGAAGACGAAAGAGGGGATGCCTTCCGGGGCATCCCCAAGCTTAGGCTCTTGGTTATCCTTGAATATTACCTTGGGGTGCCTTGGGCATCCCCAAGATTAGGATCTTGCCACTCCTTATTCCATAGTCCATCAAATCCTTACCCAAAACTTGAAAACTTCACAACACAAAACTCAACAGAAAATCTCATAAGCTCCGAAATCACCACTTTTGATACTATTGTGAACTCATTATTTATTTATATTGGTGTAATATATACTGTATTGCAACTTATCCATGGTTTATACTCCCCGTTACTACGCATAGAATCATCAAAATAAGCAAACAACACATAGAAAACAGAATCTGTCAAAAAATAGAATAGTCTGTAGCAATCTGGATATATTGAATACTTCTGTAACTCCAACAATTCTGAAAAAATAGGACAACCTAAGAAATTTGTTTATTAACCTTCTACAAAAAGAATCAGTATTTTATCAAGCTCCTGTTAAAAATGAGAATTGTTTTCCTGAGCGCAAAAGTTTCTATTTTTTAGCAAGATGAAATCAACTACCATCGTAGGCTATCCCAAAGGTCTTACTTGGCACAAACACTAATTAAAACACAAAACAACATCTAACCATAGGCTAGATGAATTATTTAATGCAAAACAGAACCTAAAAATAAAAAAAGAAAATAAAATTGGGTTGCCTCCCAACAAGCACTATTGTTTAACGCCCTTAGCTAGGCATAAAACATGAATAGATCTAAGTATAATCGTGTTTGGTATGGAATTCCTCAATCACACACTTATAATCCTTAGGAGGTTCTTGGGTTTTGTCAATGATCAAACTCCTAGGCAAGAAATCAAGAAATTCACTTGTAGCAATTAGTTCCTTAATAATATCGAAAAAGTTGGGGTGAACACTTATTGCTTTAAGATCTTCATTTTCTTTTCTAGAAGATTCACCCATATTCTTAGGAACATAAATAAACTTGGCAATCTAAGTAGGACGAAGATTTTGAGTAGTTCTAACAGAGGAAAAAGCAGAACCCAAGTTGGTAATAATATCTTGTAGTTTGCCCATTCTAGTAGAATCTTGATCTATCTTTTCATTAACTATGGGTTCCTTTTCCCTAAGATTCTTTAAAGTAACTCCTAATTTAGATCCATATTGAGTAATCTGATGATGAATCTTTTTATCCAAATTTTCAATCAACTCTTCAGTAGCAATTTTATTCTCAATAATATCAAGTCTTTGCATCACATGTACCAAGGTTAAAACAGTTCCATTGATAAAAAGAGGCGGGGGACCTAGCAAATCTATCATGGCATTGTAAGAATCAAATGTATGGCTACCCAAGAAATTTCCCCCGGTAATGGTATCTAGAACATATCTATTCCAAGGAGTAATGCCCACATAAAAATTGCTAAGAAGAATGGAAGTAGATTGCTTTCGAGTAGATCTATTTT
Organism: Aegilops bicornis; assembly: GCA_021605145.1. Classification (NCBI taxonomy): domain Eukaryota; kingdom Viridiplantae; phylum Streptophyta; class Magnoliopsida; order Poales; family Poaceae; genus Aegilops; species Aegilops bicornis. Next base: position 287,487,953 of record CM038670.1, read on the forward strand.
GAGCATTGCAAATCCTATACCAAGCATATTTTAAATTTTCTCCCTCCCTTTGTTTAAAATTGATAACTTCGTTATCGGGAGTGGTAACAATGATGGGAGGACTAGCAGTGGGAGCGAGACAAGTGATCGAACGCACGAGCACACAAAAAGAAACCGAGGAAGACGAATGGAAGAGGGGCGAAGAAAAGGCATATCTTTTCAAAAATCGTTTTAGAAGTGGGAGAGAGGAAAACGAAAGGTGAATGGCGAATAATGTAATGCAAGAGATGAGAGTTTATGATGAGTACTTGGTATGTCTTGACTTGGCGTAGATCTCCCCGGCAACGTCGCCAGACCAGAAATTCTTCCTGCTACTTCTTGAGTTTGCGTTGGTTTTTCCCTTGAAGAGGAAAGGGTGATGCAACAAAGTAGAGATAAGTATTTCCCTCAGTTTGAGATCCAAGGTATCAATCCAGTAGGAGAAAATGTTCAAGTCACCGAATACCTGCACAAACAATCAAACAACTTGCACCCAATGCGATAAAGGGGTTGTCAATCCCTTCACGGTTACTTGCAAAAGTGAGATCTGATAGAGATAGATAAAAGTAAACAAACGGTAAAGTAAATATGTTTGGTATTTTTGCTTTATAGATCAGAAAGTAAAAGATTGCAAAATTGTAGATTGGAAACTTATATGATGGAAAATAGACCCCGGGGCCATAGGTTTCACTAGAGGCTTCTCTCAAGATAGAAAATAATATGGTGGGTGAACAAATTACTGCCGAGCAATTGATAGAAAAGTGCAAAGTTATGACGATATCTAAGGCAATGATCATGAATATAGGCATCAGGTCTGCGTCAAGTAGACCGAAATGATTCTGCATCTAATACTATTACTCCACACATCGACCGCTATCCAGCATGTATCTAGAGTATGAAATTCATAAAGAACGGAGTAATGCATTAAATAAGATGACATGATGTAGAGGAATTAACTCAAACAATATGATGAAAACCCCATCTTTTTATCCTCGATGGGAACAATACAATACGTGTCTTGCTGCCCCTACTGTCACTGGGAAAGGACACCGAAGGATTGAACCCAAAGCTAAGCACTTCTCCCATTGCAAGAAAAACCAATCTAGTTGGCCAAACCAAACGGATAGTTCGAAGAGAATTAAAAGGATATAAAATTATCCATAAAAGAATTCAGAGAAGATTCAAATAATATTCATAGATAAGTTGATCATAAATCGACAATTCATCGGATCTCAGCAAACACACCACAAAAGATTATTACATCGAATAGACCTCCAAGAACATCGAGGAGAACATGGTATTGAGAATGAAATAGAGAGAAGAAACCATCTACCTACTAGCTATGGACCCGTAGGTCTGTGGTAAAGTACTCATGCTTCATCGGAAGGGCAATAGAGTTGATGTAGAAGCCCTCCGTGATCGAATCCCCCTCCGGCAGGGTGCCGGAAAAGGTCCCTAGATGGGATCTCACGGGTACAAAAGGTTGCGGCGGTGGAAAAGTGTTTTCATGGTTTGGGGATATATGGGAATATCACTACTGGAATCAGGATCTTTGCCGTCAGCCAACTCTTTGTCGTCTGCTAGCTGATGGCAAAGAAGGTCTTTGCCATCAGCTTAAAAAAAGCTGACGACAAAGACCATGTTTGTCGTCAGCGAGTTCTTTGCCGTCTGCTAACAGATGACATAGAAGCTTTGTCGTCTGCTAGAAGACGGCAAAGAGGGAGGGTGGTCTATTAATGAGAACCACCTAACGACCACTTTCTTTGCCGTCTGCTAGCAGACGACAAAGCTTCTTTGCCGTCCGCGAGTAGACGGCAAAGAGAATAGCCAACCTAACGGCCGTTTCCCCCGGCCCCACCCCACTAGCTATGCTCTTTGCCTGTGCTAGCAGATGGCGAAGGAATTAAACCTAACTAAAAAAAGGTCGGCCCTGCGCCACAATCTCTCTCTCCCCTCTGTCTCCCTCACCTTACCCGCGCTGCCCCGTGCCCACCGGTCCCGCCGCCGACCCCCACTGACCCCGCCGCCCTCGACCAGCACCACCCCCGACACCCCCGACCCCCACCGCCCCGCGCCCCGACCCCCCGCCGCCCAGCCCCGTTGTTGATCTTTGTCGCCGCCCGGTGCCCGCCGCCATCGCCCGCTCGCCCCCGCCACACTGGCGCTCAGCTCCGATGCCCCGACCCACTTGCTCGGCGCCCGCCTTCAAGCCGCCCGCCGCCCGACACTCCGCCCCCGCCACCCATTGCCCGCTCCTGGTGAGGCTTCTTTTTCCTTTTTTCTGTCTTTTTATTGCTTTTTTTATTTAGGTTAATTAGTTAGTTAGTTTTTAGGTTAATTAGTTACTTGCTTTATCCTACGGTACATAGGTTAATTAGTTAGTTAGTTATTTTTTCGTTTAATTACTTAGTTAGTTTCTTTAGGTTAATTACTTAGTTAGATAAGCCCAAGAACAAGAAAAGAAAAGAAAGAAAGAAAGAAAGAAGACCTAAAAGGACTAGGAGGAGAAAACATAGAAAAAAGAAGAAGAAGAAAAAAGAAAACATAAAACAGAAAAAGAAGAAAACAAGAACTAAAGAAAAAGAAGGTTATTTCCACAGTTGTCGCAACTAAACCAAGTGTAGCTGGCGCTGCCGCTGCCGCTGGAGATGCGACGGATTTTATAAGTCAGTCATAACCCCTCTTTAGTGTGGTTTGGTTTAGTTGCGACATCGATGTTTTCATGTTCTTCGTCAATCACCATTCCAGATAATCTGCCTTATTATCGTAACTTGTCTCGAGCAAGGGAATAAGCTGGGCAATATTGTTCTAGTTGTTCTAGTATTAGGCATATTGTTCTTGGTGGATGCAATATTGATTAGCGTACTTTGTTAGATTACTATGCTCTGTTTTTCAATTTCTTCAGTCTTAGGTTCAGTTCTTAAGTGCTGGGTTCAATCTTAGGTTCAATCTCTTCAGTCTTAGGTTCAGTTTTAGGTGGATGCAATATTGATTAGGGTACTTTGTTAGATTACTATGCTATGTACTCATTGTTTCCCTTTCTATTTTATGAAGTGAACCATGCTTTAAAACTAGGTTCGGTACTTGGTGCATGCTTTAAAACTAGAGTCTTAGGTTTAGTACTTGGCGCATGCTTTAAACAGAGATCTGACAAAAGGGAAGTAGGTAGTAGCAAAATATGATATGGTTCAAATTAAGTAAAGTAGATAGATTAGGTTTCTTATCTACTGTTGAGGCCCTAAATGAGTAGAAGTAGAAAACAGAGTGTTGTTGATGTTTTTGCCATCATAAATGTCCATGTTTTCTTACTACTATTCAAGGGTGCTGTTGATGTTGATGTTATTCTAAGGGTGTTGTTGATGTTGATGTTCTTCTTCTACTCATTGCCAAGATAGAGTAGTCGCAAATTGAGGCCATTGCCATTTATAGTAGTATTCCAAATTGAGGCCCTGGCAAACACATCTAACTAAGTTCTTGTTTATCTTGCTTTGCTTTTTGAATTATAGTTCTTGCCAGCATAAATGTCCACAAGTGCATTGCTTTTTGAATGAGAAATGATAACTTGGTGTAGTTGATTCTCTTCTGCTCAAAACTTCTGCAACTGTAATGTTGTATGATAATGTTATAAGGGTAGTAATTGGTCTCTTCTGCTGCTTATCGGAGATGGGGGAAGGCTACCACGCCGTAGTCCGACTTGGAAGGTTTCGAGTTCTTCACGATCATACTTGAGAATTCCTCCAGCAGGCAGGTATATAAAAGGAGAGATCTCCCTTTCACCCATCTCTTTATCATAACTCTGTTGTTTTCTACAGCACTGCTTGACCCATGCCGCAGAGGCTGCCTGACACTTCTATGAAGATGCTGGGCGGCCGTCGGCCACATAATGTGAAGCTGCGACAGGCCGGCAGCGGGCCTAGCGGGCTGTGGGACGTGGAGGTGGTGTCCGACACCGACTGCCACATGTACCTGTGTCGTGGCTGGGAGCAGTTCGTCCGTGCCTACGACCTGTGGTACGGGTACTTCCTTGTCCTCAGGTACAACGGCAACACCATGCTCACCGTGAAGGTGTTTAACATGACTATGTGCCGCATATGCTACCAGGACGACGATGATGCTAGTACGCTCTGCCACTTCTTCCTCTCCATTTGGCTTCGTCTCACACCGATTGTTAAAAAAACTTTGTTGCATTTGGTTAGGCAATGGGAGCAGCAGCATCGACTCACAGCTCTGACAAAAGCAGCGACTACAGCTACAAAGAAAAGCAGAAGGATGAGGAGGAATAGAGTGGGGAAGAAGAGGAGCAGAGTGGGGATGACGAGGTGCAGCCTATTCTTGTAACATCCCAAATTTTCAATTTGGAATGTTATACATAGGTCATTCATGCATATCATATTATATTGCATTTTCGTTTGCGATCCTCTAAATTCTAAGCAACTCAAGGACCCGCGGAGAGAGTTGGGGATTTCACGATTTTCATATTTGAATTTTATCAAATATTGAAGCAAGGATCATTTTGGTTTTAATGATTTTTCTCTCCGAAAATATTTTGAATTTAAAATATATGAGAGGAGATAATATGACTTCTCCAAAATAGATGAAAATATTGGAGGAAAAATAGTAAAATCAAATAAATGATTTTATTTGGATTTTACTGCGATTTTATTAGAATTAGGAAAAATACGCGTTTTTCAAAATTGCATTAGAGTCCTAATAAATGTACACTTTGTCCGCTATATTTTTAGAGGATGGGAAAACTTATTTTGGGATTTTAGGAGTTTGTTTAGTATTTATTTTCTTTGTTTTTCTGCGCGGAATAATTTAAAAAGAAAAGACTCAACTGACCTAGCCGGGCCGTGCCCGACTAGGACTTCGCCCGGCCGGCCTTTTTAAGCGGAGGCCCGAGCCGCCCCCAAACCCTAGCCCCGCCCTTTGATCCCCGCCGACGCCATTGCTGTTGCGGACGCCGTTGAGCCTCGCCGCCAGACGCTGTCGCCGCCACCCGCCGCCCGCCGCCGACCTCGACGCTTCTGGCCGACCCGTCGCCCCACCGGAGTTCCGCCGCCGCCCGTCCCGAGGTAGCCGCCGGTTTTCGCCGGAAAATCGTAGAGTTTTTTTAGAAACCCTCGGTTATTTTTCTTGATCGGTTTTATTCTTTTTTTTCGGTTTAGTTAATCAGCGGACGTTCGTTCGTACGTTCGTTTTGACGAACGGTTTTCACCCGTTAGCCGCAGACAGCAAACGTTCGTTCGTTAGCCTGTTCATTAGTTTTTCTTTTTCCAAGGTTTTTTCGTGATTATTTTCGATCGCGATTTCTGCCCTAATTTTCGTTTTAGTTTATCTTTTTGCTTGTTTATCAGAATCAGGCGATTGAAGCGCCTAGATCTTTGTCTCGAAACCCTCTTTCTGTTTAACTAACTTGAACAAGATTTTGGTACTGTAAAATTTGACTTTAGTCCAGATTAGTAATTGGATCTTGTTTCTTTCGCAGTTTGAGTTTTGTTGCTCCGTTTGATTTGATTCTTTTTGCAAACCCGAGTTCTTCAGTTGAACTTTCTGGTTAGATCTTCTTATTTGAGTTTTACCTGTGCATCTTTGCTTGATTGCTTATGTATGCTATTGTTTGTTTGCGATAGAATTCCCGGAGTGCGAAGTGTGCTACTATGAGTCCCTAGGTTTTGCGGATCGTCAGCAAGGCAAGTAACACACTGATCATACTCTTTTCATACCCAGTTTTTATGCATTTGTTACAACCCTCAAATATTGCATGATTAGGATGTGTTTAACTTGTGGATTTGGGAAGTAGTTGATGAGGTAGAACTTATTGCCCTGTCTATTATCAAACCCTGGGAGTTACTTCTACGTTATGCTTATATTGCCATGCTATGCTCGTAGACGTGGATTGGGTTTGAGCGTATCCATGACAGATGTGAGTGTTAATTAATGGATCAACTTAAGGTGGCAACTTTAATACACATCTGGGTGGATTGTTTGTTTTGGGCACCTGTGTAATCCAGTGTTGTCCTAGGATATCCCGGGGTTATACCGTGCGATCATCCTACGGTCCGCCACCCAGGCTCAAAGGGATTATGAGATTATTCCTGCTAGAAACTTCCGTGTGCAGCCACAAGCCATTATGGGCTCTGGCATAGTTGAGTATGTTGTGTGACCTCTTTCAGTGGTGGGCTAGCAGATGTAGAGGGAAAGTAGGTGTAACTGCCCACCCAGTAAAGAGTTAATGCTACGAAAGGCGTGTCTTGGTCATCCGTTTCTCAAACACCATGTAGTGCGAGAAATCCAACGGAGGAGATCGAGTCTTGTGGGGAAAAGTGCGCAAACCTCTGCAGAGTGTATAAACTAATCACGGTTAGTCGTGTCCCCGGTTATGGACATCTTGAGTATCTGGTACTTGAATTATTTATTTGATCTCATCACTCTAAATAAATTTGTGGGGTTGTTAATGATTACTTTAATTGGGATTGAGATGGGGGTACCTTCTCAATGATGTTTCAACTACCATGATAGTTAAATAAAATTTATTCCTTTGTTGTAGGAAAAAATTGGCTTTTCGCAAAATCATATAACCATAGAGCCTCCACCAGCCATATATGCATGTAGTGATAGCATTTATCTGTTCATTGCTCTACTGTGTTATATTGCCAGCATATTCCATGTGCTGACCCGTTTTCGGGCTGCAATGTATTATGTTGCAGACTTTTCAGACGAGGAGTAAGGTTCGCTAGGCCGTTGTTGTGCACTGAGCTATGCCGTTGGAGTTGATGGACTCACTTTATGTTCTAAGTCTTCCGTTGTTATCCTATTTAGATGGCCTGAAGCCATATTTATTGTAATAAGTTCTCTTTGGAGACATTTGATGTAATAAGTGTGTGATTGCTACTCTGTTATAAATCCTTCGAGTACTGTGTGTGTCAGCATTACCGATCCAGGGATAACACCGAAGCACAGAGACTTGATGCACTGAGGTCGGGTCGCTACAAGATGGTATCAGAGCACACGCTGAATGTAGGACACGACCACTAAGAAAAGCCATAGGTCACTCTTCTCTACTCATTTCTGACTCCTCTCCATTTTCTACTCTTTAGATTGGTGGACCAAAGGAACAAGTTTGCACAACCGGATGAAGACACACCTTTTGGGAGACACTTGAAGGAAGTCACTAGATACCTGAATATTGGAATACCAAGCTTCACCGGAACCTACACCGCCACTTTACCAGAAGAGGAGCGCTGGATGATTCGAGTTCAATTCCAGGAAGGACGTTCACGCCAGTTACGGAGCCCATAGAGTTTTCCTTTGATGCCCCAACCTGGAGTCTAGGAAAGAGCATGGCATCCCACATCGCCATGGGACGCATCGGCGAAGTTTATCAAAAGGATCTTAAGGACGCCATCTACCAGATATGTGGGCGCCGAGATGAGCAATGGAAGATAGTCAGCACCAGGAGGGACAGGTCCATTGCAGCATTCATCCAGGAGCTGAACCAGCACATTCTACGCCAGGAGAACTAGATGTGCGCAAGCATGATAGATTTGAGGAAGGCGATGACAAGGATCACTGAGTTAGAAGAGGAACTCAAGTCTACACGCGATGGATATGAGGAGGAAATCGCAATACTACTGGAGAAGAATGACGACCTGATAATGAAGCTAGGAGTTTTCATGGGAGACCCCGCGCCAGGAGGAGAGGACGACGATTCCACTTTCCTGGAGAACTACATCTTCATCAACGACACCGACTCCGACCCCGATGATAGTGATGATGATAATGAAGATGAAGCTAGAGCGGACATCATGGAGTCTTCCACCGATCAAAATTTCTAGATGACCACCATATGACTAGTAGTATTTCCCCATGTATATAGTAGTAGTCTGAGCACTTTTAACGATAGTTCTAGACCATTTGTATGCCCTTGCTTGATTGATTGAGTGATATGATTGTGTTTGTCTCATGTGCATATGGGTAGTGCCTTCTCACTAGACCTCATTTCTATTCTAATCTCTCCCCTCTAAACCCATCAGATGCCTCCGAGACGTGACACCAGATTTGTCTTCCCACCGGAGATCACCCAGTTGATCCAGCAGGAGAATGCCTTGATGCAGATATTAGTCCAGAACCAAGGCAGCAACAACAACAACAATAACAACAACAACACAAAAACCCTCCTCAAGTTGACAACTTAGCCCGTTTTCTGAGGTTACAGCCATCGGTGTTTTCCAGTAGCACAGAGCCCATACTTGCGGATGATTGGTTACGCAAGATTGGAAGGGAGTTGACCACCGCATGTTGCACTGATGCTGAGAAGGTGCGTTTTGCCGCACACCAATCGGATGGACCAGCAGTGTCATGGTGGGAGAATTACATCGGCACTTTCCCAATAGCCATTATCACTTGGGATCAGTTTCAGCAAGCTTTCCGCACAACCCATGTCTCAACTGGAGCTATGAGCATGAAGAAGCGTGAGTTTCGCAACTTACGCCAGGGAAATCATATTGTAGCTCAGTACGTAGATGAGTTTAGTAAGCTATCTCGTTATGCCCTTGATGATGTGGCCATAGATGCCGCGAAGCAGGAGAAGTTTATGGAAGGGCTAAATGATGAGATGAGCATGCAGTTGATGGTGGCAACGTTTAACAACTACCAGGAGTTGGTAGACAAGGCTCTTATGATGGAAGGGAAGCAGCAGCAGATTGAGAGCCGCAAGAGGAAGTATGGATAAAGAAAGTACAATTCTGGAGCTCAGCAGAAGCCTCGTTTCACCCCGAACTCGGGAGGACTTACCCATAACCATGGAGGCCACACCCACAATGGAGGGAGCTCTCACAACCACAATGGCTCCAAGAATGGAAACGGTAATGGAGCAGGCAGCAATCAGAACCGCTCTAACCCAGCCACACCCGCTAAGAAGGATCAAAGTCATATTACCTGTTTCAAGTGCGGGAAGACTGGGAACTATGCCAATGATTGTCCGGAATTGAAGAACGGTAATGGAAATGGAAGCGCTAGGAAGAAGCCCAACCCTTTCAACAGGGGACAAGTGAACCACATGAACATGGAGGAAGTTGAGGAGCAGCCAGATGCAGTTATCGGTAAGTCTTTGGTTAAGTCTTTTACTGCAATCGTTCTTTTTGATACTGGTGCATCGCATTCATACATATCAAGGGGATTCGTGGATAAGTATAAGTTGCCCACTAAGGTACTTAGGACACCTATGTTAGTAAGTTCGCCAAGAGCAGAATATATGGCAAGACAAGGATGTTCTCAGATGCCATTGACCATTGGAAACCATGTTTTCCCCTTAGACCTGATAATTTTGGAATCACAAGGATTGGATGTGATACTAGGAATGGGTTGGCTATCGATGTACGGGGGAAACATCGATTGCACCAGTAAGTCAATTTTGCTCACTACCCCGGAGGGAAAAAGGATCAAGTATGTATCCAGGCATGCGCCGAGGAGGACCCAAGTAAATTCTCTCACAGGAGTTGTTCAGGAGGAAGTGCATGTAGTGAAGGATTACCCAGATGTATTTCCAGAGGAGTTACCAGGCATGCCACCAGATCGAGACATCGAGTTTTTGATAGAATTATTGCCAGGCACCGGGCCTATATCCAATAGACCATACCGGATGCCCACAAATGATCTAGAGGAGATTAAGAAGTAGATTAAGGAGTTTTCGGAGAAAGGATACATTCGACGAAGTTCATCACCATGGGGAGCCCAGTGCTCTTGGTCGAGAAGAAGGATGTATCGTTAAGGATGGTGGTTGATTATCGTGTGTTGAATGAAGTAACAATCAAGAATAAGTACCCACTCTGATGATCAATGATTAGTTTGACCAGTTGCAAGGATCTAAGGTGTTTTCGAAGATCGATCTACGATCAGGATATCACTAGCTGAAGATTAGGGAAAAAGATATACCTAAAACAGCTTTCACCACAAGGTACGGGTTATACGAGTATACGGTTATGTCATTTGGACTAACTAACTCCCCTGCCTATTTCATGAGTATGATGAACAAGGTGTTCATGGAGTTCTTGGATAAGTTTGTCGTGGTGTTCATTGATGATATCTTGGTATACTCGAAGAATGAAGAGGAACACAAGGAGCATTGTTTAGTTCTCGAGAAGCTCGGGGAACATCGGTTATATGCCAAGTTCAGCAAATGTGAGTTTTGGTTGAAGGAAGTTGGATTTCTTGGACATGTTATATCGGGAGAAAGGTATATCGATTGGATCCTACCAAGGTTCGATCGATCAACGAGTGGTTGGCACCCACCTCAGTTGGAGAGGTCCATAGTTTTCTTGGACTCACGGTATATTATTGGAGATTTATTGAGATTTTTTTCTAAGATTGCGAAGCCTATGACGGCATTGCTGAAGAAGGACCCCAAGTTCCATTGAACTGAAGAATGTGAAGCAAGTTTCCAGGAGTTGAAGAAACGTTTGACTACAGCCCGATCTTGATTCCGCCGGATATCATAAAGGATTTCCAAGTGTACTGCGACGGCTCTCGCTTAGGACTTGGAGGAGTACTTATGCAAGACAGAAGAGTTGTTTCGTATGCCTCACGACAACTTCGACCACATGAGTTGAACTATGCCACACATGATTTGGCGTTAGCAGTAGTGGTGTATGCGCTCAAAACCTGCAGAGATTTTCTCATCGGAAACCGTTGCGATGTGTACATGGATCACAAGGGTTTGAAGTATATTTTTACTCAGAAGGATCTGAACCTCAGGCAGAGGAGATGGTTGGAGCTCATAAAAGATTATGATATGAAGTTGCACTATCATCCAGGCAAGGCCAATGTCGAAAGGCACGCTTTGAGCCGGAAGAGTTACGTCAATACCCTCGTGGCGGAGGAATGCGGAGGAGTTGGTAGAAGATCTCAGGGAGCTATGTTTGGAGATAGTCCCTAGAGGTTTTGTTGCAGTGTCGGAGGTTCAGTCAACATTATTGGGAAAGATTCGAGAAGCTCTGAAAGATGACAAGGAAATTGCGGAAATAAAGGAGAAGATGAGTGAAGGGAAAGCCAAAGGTTTTCATGAGGATGAGCACGACACCTTGTGGTTTGAGGACCGTGTATATGAGCCCAATAATGCAGAGATCAGGAAGTTGATACTACAGGAAGCTCATGACTCGCCATATTCGATACACCCTGAAAACACTAAGATGTATTTGGACTTGAAGGATCATTTCTGGTGGACTGGTATGAACAAAGATATTGCCGAGTATGTAGCCATATGTGATGTATGCCAGAGAGTGAAGGCAGAACATCAGAAGCCAGCAGGATTACTGCAGCCTATGCCGATACCCGAATGGAAGTGGGATAAGCTTGGCATGGATTTTATCACCGGATTGCCCAGGACCCGATCGGGATATGATTCTATCTGGGTAGTAGTGGATCGCTTGACCAAAGTAGCCCACTTTATCCCAGTGAAAACCACTTATACAAGTGCGAAGTTGGCCAAGATATATATGACCAGGATCGTATGTCTGCACGGAGTTCCGAGGACCATCGTATCAGATAGAGGAACACCTTTTACTTCAAAGTTTTGGCACCACCGCACGGACTTTGGGAACCGGGCTAGAGTTCAAGACAACTTTTCACCCAGCAGACGGATGGGCGGACCAGAGAGAGTCAATCAGATTCTGGAGGACATGTTGAGAGCTTGTGCGCTAGATTATGGATCTAGTTGGGATGACAACCTTCCCTATGTGGAGTTCTCATACAACAACAGCTACCAAGCCAGTTTGAAGATGGCACCGTTTGAAGCCCTGTATGGAAGAAGGTGCAGAACACTATTGATGTGGGATGAAGTTGGAGACCGTCAGTTGTTTGGACCAGATTTGATTAAGGAGTCCGAAGAGAAGGTTAAGCTGATTTGAGATAGACTGAAGGTAGCTCAGTCCCGACAGAAGAGTTATGCAGATTCAAAACGCAAGGAGGTAGTTTATGAAATCGGAGATAGAGCGTATCTGTGAGTGTCACCTCTTCGAGGATTTAAACGTTTTGGAGTTAAGGGAAAGTTAGCCCCGAGATTTGTAGGACCATACCGTGTTTTGGAACGCATGGGAGAGGTTGCCTACAAGTTGGAGTTACCCAAAGGACTATCGGGAGTACATGATGTGTTTCATGTTTCCCAGTTGAAGAAGTGCCATGCAGAGATGGCCGATGTTCCTCTGAGAGATACAGTGCCCCTGGAAGCGATTCAGTTGGACAATGATTTGACATATGAGGAGAAACCTGTCAAAATTCTTGAGTTTGCCAGCCGGGTTACTCACAGCAAGGTTGTCAAGTTTTGCAAAGTTCAGTGGAGCCACCATACCGAGGATGAAGCCACCTGAGAACGAGAAGATGATTTACGCAAAGACCACCCACACCTATTTTCTAGCCAACCCGAATCTCGAGGGCGAGATTCATCTTAAGGGGGCTAGGTTTGTAACATCCGAAATTTTCAATTTGGAATGTTATTCATAGGTCATTCATGCATATCATATTTTATTGCATTTTCGTTTGCGATCCTCGAAATTCTAAGCAACTCAAGGGCCCGCGGAGAGAGTTGGGGATTTCACGATTTTCATATTTGAATTTTATCAAATATTGAAGCAAGGATCATTTTGGTTTTAATGATTTTTCTCTCTGAAAATATTTCAAATTTAAAATATATGAGAGGAGATAATATGACTTCTCCAAAATAGATGAAAATATTGGAGGAAAAATCTAAAATCAAATAAATGATTTTATTTGTATTTTACTGCAATTTTATTTGAATTAGGGAAAATACGCGTTTTTCAAAATTGCATTACAGTCCTAAATAAATGTTCACTTTTTCCGCTATATTTTTATAGGACGGGGAAAATTTATTTCGGGATTTTTGGAGTCCGTTTAGTATTTCTTTTCTTTGTTTTCCTGCATGGATTTTTTTAAGGTCCACCGACCTAGCTGGGCCGTGCCCGACTAGGACTTTGCTCGACCGGCCTTTTTAAGCGGAGGCCCGAGCTGCCCCCAAATCCTAGCCCCGCCCCGCCCGATCCACCGTCGCCGCCGCTGCCGTCGAACGCCGCCGCCGCCTCACCGCCGCCGTACGCCATCGCTGCTGCTTGCCCGTCGTCCGCCGCCCCGCCGCCGACCCCGCCGGAGTTCCGCCGTCGCCCATCCCGAGGTAGCCGCCGGTTTTCGCCGAAAAACCGTACGGTTTTTTTAGAAACCCTCGGTTATTTTTTTAGATTGGTTTCTATTTTTTCTGGTTTAGTTAAGCAGCGGACGTTCGTCCGTACGTTCGTTTTAACGAACGGTTTTCACCCATTAGTCAGCAGAGAGTTTAACGCCATTTGTTAGCTTTGTTAAATCGATTTTTCCAGGGTTTTTCCGCGATAATTTTCGATCGCGATTTCTGCCCTAATTTTCGTTTTAGTTTATCTTTTCGCTCCTTTATCGGAATCAGGCGATTCAAGCGCCTAGATCTTCGTCCCGAAACCCTCTTTCTTTTTAACCAACTTGAACAAGATTTTGGTACTGTAAAATTTGACTTTACTCCAGATTAGTAATCGGATCTTGTTTCTTTCGCTGTTTGAGTTTCGTTGCTCCGTTTGATTTGATTCTGTTTGCAAATTGGAGTTCTTCAGTTGAACTTTCTGGTTAGATCTTCTTATTTGAGTTTTACCCGTGCATCTTTGCTTGATTGCTTATGTATGCTATTGTTTGTTTGTGATAGAATTCCCGGAGTGCGAAGCGTGCTACTATGAGCCCCTAGGTTTTCCGGATCGTCAGCAAGGCAAGTAACACATTGATCATACTCTTTTCAAACCCAGTTTTTATGCATTAGTTACAACCCTCAAACATTGCATGATTAGGATGTGTTTAACTTGTGGATTTGGGAACTAGTTGATGAGGTAGAACCTATTGCCCTGTTTATTATCAAACCCTGGGAGTTACTTCTACGTTATGCTTATATTGCCATGCTATGCTCGTAGACGTGGATTGGGTTTGAGTGTATCCATGATAGATGTGAGTGTTAATTAACGGTTCAACTTAAGGTGGCAACTTTAATACACATCTGGGTGGATTGTTTGTTTTGGGCACCTAGGGAATCCAGTGTTGTCCTAGGATATCCCGGGGTTATACCGTGCGATTATCCTACGGTACGCCACCCAGGCTCAAAGGGATCATGAGATTATTCCTGCTAGAAACTTCCGTGTGCAGCCACAAGCCATTATGGGCTCTGGCATAGTTGAGTATGTTGTGCGACCTCTTTCAGTGGTGGGCTAGCAGATGTAGAGGGAAAGTAGGTGTAACTGTCCACCCAGAGTAAAGAGTTAATGCTTCTGAAAGACTGTGTCCCGGTTATTCGTTTCTCAAACACCATTTAGTGCAAGAAATCCAACGAAGGAGATCGAGTCTTGTGGGGAAAAGTGCGCAAACATCTGCAGAGTGTATAAACTAATCCTGGTTAGCCGATTCCCCGGTTATGGAAATCTTGAGTATCTGGTACTTGAATTATTGATTGATCTCACCACTCTAAATAAATTTGTGGGGTTGTTTATGATTACTTTAATTGGGATTGAGATGGGGGTACCTTCTCAATGATGTTTCAACTACCATGATAATTAAATAAAATTTATTCCTTTGTTGTAGGGAAAAATTGGCTTTTCGCAAAAATCATATAACCATAGAGCTTCCACCAGCCATATATGCATGTAGTGATAGCATTTCTCTGTTCATTGCTCTATTGTGTTATACCAGCATATTCCATGTGCTGACCCATTTTCGGGCTGCAACGTATTATGTTGCAGTCTTTTCAGACAAGGAGTAAGGTTCGCTAGGCCGTTGTCATGCACTCAGCTAAGCCGTTGGAGTTGATGGACTCACTTTATCTTCTAAGTCTTCCGCCGTTATACTATTTAGATGGCCTTAAGCCATATTTATTGTAATAAGTTCTCTTTGGAGACATTCGATGTAATAAGTGTGTGATTGCTACTCATTATAAATCCTTCGATCTTGTGTGTGTCGGCATTACCGATCCAGGGATGACCTTTGAAACCGCAGAAGACTTGACACGGAGGTCGGGTCGCTACAATTCTGTCTAACGATGACCTCGCGATGGTGGTGGCTGACAATGGGCAAGCGATGGTGGTGGCTGGCAATGGGCAAGCGATGGTGGTGGCTGACGATGACCTAGCGATTGTGGTGCCTGAAGATGGCGTCGTGATGGTGGTGGTGCCTGACAATGACCTCGCAATGGTGGTGGCGCCGGCGATCCCACAGCTGGGCGACAGGACCATGCCAATTGTGGTAGAAGAGTACATCCCACTGCCTCGCCGCTCTAAGCGCATCAGGAAGATGAAGGAGAAGGAGAAGAAGGAGGAGTTAAGGTCTTACGAAAATCAAGTCAATGTTAAGTATGTCAGGTCATGTTAATATGAACATGTCAATGTTAAGTGTGTCAGGTCATGTTAATCTGAACATGTTGTCAGGCTTAATCTTTTTAGTGTAAACCTTGTAAGTATGATAGTGTTGAACTTTCTTAATTATGTGTCCATCTCCATTATGTGTTGTCATGTCAATGTTAAGTATGTAAGATCCTTCTCCGTCTCGCACTGGCGCAACCCCGACCCCGGTCGGTCCTTCTCCGTCTGGCACTGGCGCAAACCCGACCGTTCCTTCACCTCCGTGATGACGGTAAGTTTTATCTAGTGTTTTGCTTACGAAATGCATAAAGACCTATGTCGGTGTCAAAACCGGTGGATCTCGGGTAGGGGGTCCTGAACTGTGCGTCTAAGGCGGATGGTAACAGGAGGCGGGGGACACGATGTTTACCCAGGTTCGGGCCCTCTTGATGGAGATAATACCCTACTTCCTGCTTGATTGATCTTGATGATATGAGTATCACAAGAGTTGATCTACCGCGAGATCGTAGAGGCTAAACCCTAAAAGCTAGCCTATGGTATGATTGTTGTTCTATGGACTAAACCCTCCGGTTTATATAGACACCAGAGGGGGCTAGGGTTACATAGAATCAGTTACAAGGGAGGAGATCTAGATATCCGTATCGCCAAGCTTGCCTTCCACACCAAGGAGAGTCCCATCCGGACACGGGACGAAGTATTCAATCTTGTATCTTCATAGTCCAACAGTCCGGCTAAAGTATATAGTCCGGCTGTCCGAGGACCCCCTAATCCAGGACTCCCTCAGTAGCCCCTGAACCAGACTTCAATGACGATGAGTCCGGCGTACAAATTGTCTTCGGCATTGCAAGGTGGGTTCCTCCTCCGAATATTCCATAGAAGATTTTGAGCACAAGGATAGTGTCCGGCTCTGCAAAACAAATTCCACATACCACCATAGAGAGAATAATATTTCCACAAATCTAATCTGCTGACAACTTTTCATAACGTGACATCACACCATGGTCTGGTCATTATCCGAATCGTTTCTCCCAGCCTGCCACTGCATGTTTTGCGAGGCGACATTATTGGCAGGTCTTGTCGAAGCAGAGATCGTGTCCCCTTATCACGGGATTCTCATCAATACGGGTCTGGGTAACCCAATCGTGCCTGTTGGTATGTGAGGGAGTTCCGGACTAGGGGGTGTCCGGATAGCCGAACTATCATCATCGGCCGGACTCCAAGACTATGAAGATACAAGATTGAAGACTTCGTCCCGTGTCCGGATGGGACTTTCCTTGGCGTGGAAGGCAAGCTTGGCGATACGGATATGTAGATCTCCTATGATTGTAACCGACTTTGTGTAACCCTAGCCCTCTCCGGTGTCTATATGAACCGGATGGCTTTAGTCCATAGGACGAACAACAATCATACCATAGGCTAGCTTCTAGGGTTTAGCCTCTTTGATCTCGTGGTAGATCCACTCTTGTAACACACATCATCAATAATAATCAAGCAGGACGTAGGGTTTTACCTCCATCAAGAGGGCCGAACACAGGTAAAACATCGTGTCCCTTGTCTCCTGTTACCATCCGCCTAGACGCACAGTTCGGGACCCCCAACCCGAGATCCGCCGGTTTGGACACCGACATTGGTGCTTTCATTGAGAGTTCCTCTGTGTCGTCGCCATCAGGTAGGACGCCTCATCTCGTATTTAAAGACGATACTATCGCCAAAGGAGCCTTGGTCGCTGGCCAGACTCTTCGGCTGGGTGGTTTTCTTATGACCGCCAGTCCGGCCACCACGCTGACAATGACCTCTCGAGTCATCGAAACCAACCTTCATGTCAATTTGGAACTTGCCGAACAATTAGATCCGATCGAGCTCTCCTCCGTAAACGAGCTCTTGGATCGAATCGCCGCCCTGGGAGTCGCCACAGACTACGACCGGATCGGGCCTAAAACCGATCGGAGAGAGATCAACTCTCCCCAGGCTACCCATCATGTTGCTGTGATAGAGGAGCAGTGCGGCGATTCTTCTTCTATCTTAAGGACTAGCTACGTCGGGATTCCCGATCCCTCCATGCCGGATTCCCGCGGAGGAACGGATGTCGATCAAGCCCTGAACCTAAAGTCAGGCGGCGGGTCGGACCCATTGGATAACACTCAAAAATCCAAAATTCCGAGTTCGAAAACTTCTCGGCCCCTGAGTCCTAAATTGGACGGGGTTCTGGATTTAGTACCACCCACCCACCCAAACATTAGCGATCTCTCTCGAATTCGGCAAGAGCCCGCCGAAACAGTATATCATTACTGGGCCAGATTCCTCCTAGTTATGAACAGGATAAAAGACTGCCGAGAGGAGGACGCAATCCCAATCTTCTGCAATAATTGCACGGACAAGGGAATCCTAAAAGCCATAAGTCGTCGCGAGATTACACGCTTTGCTGACTTGGTGACCATAGTACAAAAGAAATCTTGTGCGATGGAGAGCGCTGGAAAACCGAAAGTAAATTTTGGGATAATCCGGCCACGTATACATCTCTAGTCCGAAACAAAAGGGTGCATCATTATCAAGCACCTGGTTTAAATACCAAAAACCAAAACCCCCAAAGTGCAGGAACCGTCTTTGGAGGGTTGGCTAAGCGGACCTGCAAAACTCATAGCACAGTAGGGCGCCACTCCAACTCATAGCCTTCGAGCATGTTGGATACTACGGCGGTGGCCAAAAGTGGCGAAGAGCTTCTAGCCGGAATCCCAGCCCGGCAACACCGATGCAGTGTTAACAGTCTTGAGACTTTCACATCAAACAACATGCAAAACGAACAATCCGCAGCCTACTTGAAGTCTACCAAGTAGCAACAACAAAACCATGGAGCGACACGGCTATCACCTTCAACGCCAGCGACGAACCTAAATTCCGAACAGCTAAAGCACCAGCCGCATAGGTCCTCAGTCCGATAGTGGACGGTTTCCGTCTTACTAAGGTACTCATGGATGGCGGCAGCGGATTAAACCTCATCTATGAGGAAACCCTTCAAAAAATGGAAATTGACTGGAGCTGCATTGAGCGAAGCAGCACAACCTTCAGAGGGATAATCCCTAGTCGAGAAGTACGTTGCGCAGGAAAAATCACACTAGATGTAGTGTTCGGCTCACCGGACAATTACAGGTCCGAGGAGGTCACGTTCCAAGTGGCCCCATTCGGCAGCGGATATCACGCTTTGTTAGGGCGAGAGGCATTCACAATCTTCCAAGCTATACCCCACTACGGGTACATGAAGCTCAAAATGCGGACCCAATGGGATAATCACTCTCGCTAGTGATCGAGATACTGACCTCGCGCTGAAAATAAGACAGCCAAGACCGGCCCTAGAGGCATTGTCCAAAGCCCTAGCGGCAGAGGAACTAACTACGCTGCGCTCCACGGTGGACAGGGACGATGTGATACTCGATAAGAGGTCCAAGTCCACCTCTTTTAAACCAGCAGACGGAATAGTCAAATTTCAGGTCCATCCAACGGACCCCACAAAGACGGCCTCCATTGGGGCACAATTAAGTCCTGATGTCGAAGCCGACTACGAGAATTCCTTCCGGGAAAATTGGGACATTTTTGCTCGGCACCCTTCAGATATGCCGGGAATCCCACGCATTTGGCGAGCATGGCCTAAATATCCTAAAAGGATTCAAGCCACCAAACAAGCTCTTCGGCGATTTTTCGAACCCAAAAGACAGGCAATGGGAGAGGAGCTAGCCAAACTCTTAGAAGCCGGATTCATCAGAGATATAAAACATCTGGACTGGCTAGCCAATCTAGTAATGGTACCAAAAAGGACAAATCCTGGCGCCTCTGCGTCGATTTTAAAGACCTTAACAAGGCCTGTCCAAAGGACCCTTTCCCCTCCCTCGCATCGACCAAATCATCGATGCTACCGCAGGGCATGATTCATTGTGCTTCCTCGACGCATACTCCGGATACCATCAAATCAAAATGGCGGAAAAAGATCAGGCATAGCGGCATTCATTACTCCATATGGGCCATTCTGCTTCAACACAATGCCCTTCGGACTCAAAAGCGCGGCGCAACATATCGGTAGCGTGATTCAAACATGTCTAGCTACCCAGATAGGCAAAACGGTAGAGAGGCATACGTAGACGATGTGGTCGTCAAGACCAAACACGTCGGAACTCTAGTAGAAGACTTGAGGATGACATTCGACAACCTCCGAGCATATGACATTAAGCTCAATCCGGAAAAATGCGTCTTCGGCGTACCAGCCGGAAAGCTCTTGGGCTTCATCGTATTCGGTAGAGGAATTGAAGCAAACCCGGCCAAAATCCGAGCTCTGTCACAATTGGATATTCCAAAAGACCTCAAGCAGATACAAAAACTAACCGGATGCGTAAGCGGCCTTAAGTCGCTTCATCTCCGCTTTGGGAGAAAAGGCTCTGCCCTCTACCGCCTCCTCACAAGACCGAACATTTTGAATGGACGGATGCCGCCACACCGGACTCGAATAAATAAAGGCCATATCGGCAACAAATCCGGTTACGGCGAGCGCCCAACCCGGGCGAACCTATGTTATTATATATCGCAGCAACACATCAAGTTGTCGGTAGCGGTACTTGTCGTTGAGCGAGAAGCGAAGGGCACAGATTCCCTCTTCAAAAACCAGTGTACTACGTATCCAATCGTTCTAACTCCATGCAAATCCGGTACCCACATTATCAAAAGATAGCGTGTCACGGTGTTCATAGCATCCGGAAGCTGCGACACTACTTTCAAGAGTGTTCAATAACGGTGTACTCATAAGTACCTCTCAACGATATTATAAACAATCGCGACGCAACGGGCAGGATTGCAAAATGGGCTATCGAGCTCTTACCATTTGACATAACCTACAAACCACGGCGAGCTATAAAGTCGCGAGTTACGGCTGACTTCATCGCCGAATGGACGGCCGAACTCCCTAAAGAGTACGACGCGTACTCCAACTGGATCATGCATTTCACGGATCCAAAATGTTAGCTGGCTTGGGGGCTGGCCATTCCGACATCCCCAACTCGGAGACACAATCCAATACGTACTTCAAATAATGTACATGGACTCCAACAACGCAGCCGAATCACGAGGCCCTTCTACATGGCCTCCGGATGGCAATCTCCATGGGCATTCAACGCCTAGAGGTGTGCGGGGATTCAAACCTCGCAATATCCCAAGTAAATGGAGACTTTGACGCCAAAGATCCAAAAATGGCAGCTTACCGCAACGCCGTCCTAAAAATGTCAGCTCGGTTCGAAGGACTCGAATTCCACCATGTAGCCCGGGATAATAACCAGGCAGCAGACGTGTTAGCACGCATCGGCGTGAAACGAGACGCCGTCCCCAAACATCTTCCGGAACGGCTCTTTAAGCCATCCGTATTATGAGAAGAGGAGTCCGGAAATAACAATCCGGAGCCATTTGCATCACCTAACTCGCACCATTACGACATAAATCGGGCGGCTCACCCAATGAAATAACACCTTGAGCTCATGAAATAATGGCAGTAATTGCCCAGTAGATGTAACCATTCCTAGCCTACTTAATGCGGCAGGAACTTCCGAAGACCAAAATGAGGCCCGCTGCATAGTTCGGCGATCTAAAGCCTACAAGGTCCATGAGGGAGAACTTTATAAGAAAAGCACAACCGAGTCCTTCAAAGGTGTATCTCCGAAGAGGAAGGGCGAAATCTCTGGCTGAAATTCACGCCGGACTCGGCGGGCACCACGCTGCTGCCGGGCCCTTGTAGGCAAGGCCTTCCAGACAGGATTTTATTGGCCGACAGCCCGGCAGATGCTCGGGACTTAGTCCAACGATGCGTCGGTTGCCAACTCTTTGCTAATCGAGCCACATGCCACCCACCGCCTCAAAACTATACCCATTACACGGCCGTTCACGGTCTGGAGGCTTGACATGGTTGGACCCCTTAAAGGGGGAACCCACAAGCACAAATACTTATTGGTAATGGTGGACAAATTCACCAAATGGATTGAGGCCAAGCCGGTTAAAACGGCAGAATCCGGACCGGTGATAGACTTCATATCCGGGTAGTACACCGCTTTTGGCGTCCCCACAGCATCATCACCGATAACAGCACGAACTTCACGACCGGCGAGGTTAAACTCTGGTGCAAAAACATGGGCATCAAGCTCGATTACGCTTTAGTCTATCACCCCAAACTAACGGTCAAGTCGAGCGAGCAAATGGTCTAATCATGAGCGGCATCAAACCCGACTAGTGCGGTCCCTCAAGGAATCTAACATGCACTTTGGGTAGAGGAGCTCGACTACGTACTCACGGGGGCTGCGGACCACGCCAAACCGAACTCTTGGATTCACACCATTTTTATGGTATACGGCGCAGAGGCAGTTACGCCTGCGATATAATTCATGACTCACCTCGTAATGCGCATGTACGAAGAAAGAGAAGCCGAGTTGGATCGGCGATGGCGGTTTGGGCGCCTTAGAGGAGGAGCGGACGTGGCAAAGGCTTGTTCCGCATTTTATCGCCAGCGAGCTCGAAGATATCAAAGCAGAGAAGTACGGGCCAAAACTTACAATGTTGGCGAACTTGTTCTACGCCTGCCGGACAAGAAAAAGGACAAACTTAAGCCAGAGTGGGAAGGTCCCTTCATCATCGACCAAGTCCTGACCGGCGGAGCATACCGGCTACGTAACGCATCTGACAACCGACTCGATCCGAACCCATGGAACGCAGCCCGTCTCCGAAGATTCTACGCCTAACGCCGGACTCCAAGTTCGTCTCACTCCCCCATCCACCTTTTTATATTTTTTACTGTCTCTTGTCCCCCTCCTGCTTCCCACTTTTTTTTCAATACCTTTTATAGGCTGATTTGCGCTTTGTTCGCATACACTTGATGTGCTCCTGGCACTCATTATACCTGGGGGCTTCTTTAACAGAAGCTTATTCACACGGGCTTCATGCCCAATACATGTGTCATACTTCCGCATGTACCTTTTATTCACCATTATATGCATCGATATGACTTAAGTTTTGGCCAAGCTGGGTTGCCTGGCTCCTGTGCTTACCCCTACGTTCCCGATTGTTCGGCTAGGAGGTAAAGGAGCACCTCTGCGATTACTCTTGCCGGGTCACCGGATGTGTACCTCAGACCGGGTGAAGCGAAAGCTAGCGTTCTTAAGAGAATATTCGGTCGGTGACTTGAAAGATGATTTATTACTTACTTATTTATCTGCCCCTCAGATGCTTTTTTTCTGCTACTTTTCGCGATCCGACATTGCACTTTAGGGCATGCATCCCGAGGAAAGGAACCCTTAATGTAACTATTCTCCCCGAAGATGTTTCTTACTAACCATGTAATATAACATAACTAGTTGGGCACTTGTCCGATAAAGCAATTGTGACCCGATGCCTTGTCTCCATGCATGCCCCGGTTCTTTTATAACCGTAAGGGTATTTGGACACGATCCGTCTTGTTGGGTCCCGAGGTTGAAGCGAAACGGTCCGCAAAGACAAAGCGATCTACAATCCGGCTAGAAGGCATTTTACAAGTCATTTCAAATTACATCGTCAAACCGGTGATTGTACTCCTCCTCAATCCCATCTAACAGGCTGTCTAATTCTGATCTGTCGGGAATATTTCGCAGCCAGTTCTACTTGGCCGTACATCAAGCTTACAGGGATCTCCTTCCCATCAGGCCCCGCAGTCCGACCTCGCCATGTGGTTTGGGTCAGCCTAACCGGGTAACGATGTCTTCACCATGGCCCGATCCTCCTGGCGCCCTACCGGCAGCCGATATCTTCCACAAGCGGAGGCGTCGCCGTGCTCTCAAGCTTCTTAGCAAGCTCACCAAGGCCCTCGGGTAGGGAGACGGATGGCCATAAAGCATGAACGACGCCACTCATCGCCTGCCGAACACGTTCGAGCAATTGCACCAGCTCGGGAAGTTGGTCACCTGTTGACTCAGGATTTCCTCCAGGCGACACTGTGAGCACACCTAAAGACATATTTACGTCAATCGACTTCCTCACCGAATTCTTCTTTTCAAAGGAATTTGTTCAAGTACTTACTATAAATGCATGACGAAGCCGCTGATTCTCCTTCACTTGAGCCATATAGCTGGGCCCGAACACCTTTCAGCTCCTCTCTCCGCTGGGTGTGGGCATCTTGGAGCTTGTTTCTCTCTGCTGCACCTTCATAAGCACCCTCTCGCCGCCTTTAGGCGACGCAGAGTTGTTGCTTGTCCGGATCTAGTCCGGCGCCCTCTGCAATATTATTGTCGATTCACGCTGCACTTTGTTAAAATATTATCTTTTCAAAGTACGTCTTACCGATGGGGGTCTCTGTGGCTCCCCTGTGGCAGCCAGATCTTGACCTCAAGTTGGGCCTTGCACTCTTGGAGCTCACAGGGACAGATGGGTATTCTTCTCCGTAAGATCCTGCATCATAATTGATCCTTAAATCAGTTATTTCAACTATTTTAAGTCTCGGGGCTCTTGGCATATATAACTATTAAAATTACTTACCCGTATGTCTTTCACATACTACTCCGTGGCTCTGGTTAACCCATCTTGAGCGGCACGCGGAGGTGCGCGTTCCGCATCAAAGGCATTTAACGCCTCGGGGAGAAACAGCGTCACGAAGAACTGTCCGCGGCCTTTGTGATTCATGGCGCTCTCCACCTCAGACCGGGTGGCGGACAACCTGTCGGCATCCTCCATCGGAGGAGCGTCCGACTCATGCCTTGTATTCGCCTCCCCTCCCGGACCATGCGTTGGAGCATGGATGGCGGAGGCTTGATTGGCAACCTCTCCGGACCTTTGTCCGTGGCGCTCTTCTGGAAAAGTTTTGAGCATTAATATACCTCCTGGGATCCTTCCCTTAAAAATAGCGGTGCTCCGTGCCCGTTCTATGACAACGTTCGGTTCGCGCGGCGCTCCTCTTCCGCTTTGCTGGGCCGGATGACCCTTGTTGGTCGGCCGCGGAGTTCGACTTCCCGCCTTAAAGGCACCTCCTGCGATGCACCATCAGTATGGGATGGTCAGAATTGAGCGCGGATCAAATGATGGTGTCAAGACCTCGGTCGTAGTCACCTGGGAGGCCGAAAACAAACCGAGGTAGTCAGCCATAATGGCGACTAGGGCGTTGTCTATGCTACGTTGGTGGAACACCCCGTCAATCAGCTCCACCTTTATGTCCGGATCCTCTTCGGAGGTCGGATCAAGGGATCGTTCCGAATCCTCGGGCTGTGGAGTTAGGCTTCGTATGCCCTCCACGTCCGGCGCAGCTCTGCGTCGAAATCACAGAGTTAGATACTTGACTTTAAAAAGTATGGATCGGGTAGATGAACATCCGCTTACCCAGCTCCGAGGGTTATTCATAGAAAATCCATTCAACGGATTCTTGCGAAGGAAGTCCTCCTCCTCTCCCTTGTACAAGCCGGACAGGATCTTTGCCAGATCGGCTGCCGAGCCTGGCCTTTTGCGGCCATGACGGGTGGCGTCATCTTCTCCGTTGAAATCCCACATAGGGTGGCCCCTATATTGGAGTGGCTGCACCCCTCGCATAATGCACGTAGCCATGACTCCAATCATGGTCAATCCGGAGTGGGCCAGTAACCTAATCCGGCCCATCAGATAATGGACGCTCCTATCATCTTCTCGTTGAGGGCTCCGAGGGCGCCAACTCAGGCGTTTCTTCAAGGGAGCATTGTTGAACTCCGGGAGGCCGATCCGAACTGGATCCGGTAGACGGGCGTCCTCCATGTAGAACCATTCCGAAGGACAGTCTTCGGACGCCTTCTTCGGGGTGCCGGATAGATATCCGGTCCCGGCGATGCGCCATATTTCGGCTCCGCCCACTTGATATATCGACCCCTCATGAGAACGAGTGCGAGACAAAACAATCTCTTCCACAGCGCAAAATGGGGCTCGATGCCCAAGAACAGCTCGCAAAAAGCTACGAAGCCCGCGATGTGCAATATGGAGGCGGGCGTGAGGTGGTGAAGTTGGAGTCCGTAGAACTCTAGGAGCACCCGGAGAAACGAATGTATGGGAAATCCGAGTCCCCTTATTAGATAGGGGACAAAGCATACCCGCTC
Organism: Aegilops bicornis; assembly: GCA_021605145.1. NCBI lineage: Eukaryota > Viridiplantae > Streptophyta > Magnoliopsida > Poales > Poaceae > Aegilops > Aegilops bicornis. Next base: position 287,513,499 of record CM038670.1, read on the forward strand.
CCCTTTGGAAGGGTTGGGGACGCTCTCCGCCTGCTTTCCACCCTTGTAGGTGGCTAGTCCGGCTCGAACCGGAACCATGAAAGATGGGGAAGATATCCCTCGGTTTGGAGTGCCACTAGCTCATTTGTGTGGAATCGAGCATCTCCCCAATCTCCTAGCTTAGGGCTGGGAGCGCGAGAGGAGGAGCCGCGTCGGCTATCCATGACGGAATGGATTTTTGTCAGAGGCGCTTCGATGAGAACTTGCGGATGGAGGATGGTGTGAGCTGGATCCAGATCCTCGCCTCTCTTATAGGCGGCTCGTTACATACGGCTAGGGGTAAAATGTAAAAATACCCCAGCCTTTCGCATTCGTACGACACGTGGAAGAAGGCCATTATTGGGCGTAGAAGCCAAGGAGCGCAATATTTATAAGGAAGCCGGACAGTATTCGACGGGAACATGAAGTTTGAAGGAGAACCCGCCTTGGAACGCCTAAGACAATGTACGCGCCGGACTCGTCGTCGCTGAAGCCCGGTTCGGGGGCTACTGAGGGAGTTCCAGACTAGGGGGTGTCCGGATAGCCGAACTATCATCATCGGCCGGACTCCAAGACTATGAAGATACAAGATTGAAGACTTCATCCCGTGTCCAGATGGGACTTTCCTTGGCGTGGAAGGCAAGCTTGGCGATACGGATATGTAGATCTCCTACCATTGTAACCGACTTTGTGTAACCCTAGCCCTCTCCGGTGTCTATATGAACCGAATGGCTTTAGTCCATAGGACGAACAACAATCATACCATAGGCTAGCTTCTAGGGTTTAGCCTTTTTGATCTCGTGGTAGATCCACTCTTGTAACACACATCATCAATATTAATCAAGCAGGACGTAGGGTTTTACCTCCATCAAGAGGGCCCGAACCTGGGTAAAACATCGTGTCCCTTGTCTCGTGTTACCATCCGCCTAGACGCACAGTTCGGGACCCCCTACCCGAGATCCGCCGGTTTTTACACCGACAGTATGACTCCTCGATTTTAGGCAGGCTCCAAACGGCCACGCGGAGGACACTTGATATCCACCCTCTTTATAAAGGGGCAAAGGCATGTCCTCTTCTTCTCACGCTCAATCGAATCCTTCCCCCACCCCGAGCTCCAACACCCGAGGCTCAGGCTAGGCATTGCGGACCTTCAATCATGTCCGGATCCCACCTTGAAGGTCGGTGGATGCCCTCCTCCGTCACAGAGGAGGACATCAAGAAGCTAAGAGAAGCCTGGTATCTGGCCGCCAAAATTGCGCACAGGCTGCCTGCTGGAGGGCAGGTGATACGTCCATTTTGCATCATGCTTTTATATCGATATTTATTGCATTATGGGCTATTATTATGCATTATGTCACAATACTTATGGCTATCTCTTATTTTACAAGGTTTACTTGAGGAGGGGGAATGCCGGCAGCTGGAATTCTGGGCTGGAAAAGGAGCAAATATTAGAGACCTATTCTGCACAACTCCAGAAGTCCTGAAACTCCACGAAAGTCATTTTTGGAAAATATAAAAAATATCCAGCGGAAGAAGTTCACCAGAGGGGGCCCACCTATCCACGAGGGTGGGGGGCGCGCCCTACCCCCCCGGGCGTACCCCCCTACCTCGTGGCCCCCCTGTTGGCTCTCCGATGCCCATCTTCTGCTATATGAGGTCTTTCGATGAGGAAAAAATCATAAGCAACCTTTCGGGACGAGACTTCGCTGCCACGAGGCGGAACCTTGGCGGAACCAACCTTGGGGGAAATCATCGCCATCATCATCACCAACGCTCCTCTCATCGGGAGAGGGCAATCTCCATCAACATCTTCACCAGAACCATCTCCTCTCAAAACCCTAGTTCATCTCTTGTATCCAATTCTTGCCTCCAAGTCCGGGATTGGTACTAGTATGTTGCTAGTAGTGTTGATTATTCCTTGTAGTTGATGCTAGTTGGTTTACTTGGTGAAAGATCATATGTTCAGATCCTTTATGCATATTATTACCCCTCGGATTATGAACATGAATATGCTTTGTGAGTAGTTATGTTTGTTCCTGAGGACACGGGAGAAGTCTTGCTATTAGTAGTCATGTGAATTTGGTATTAGATTCGATATTTTGATGAGATGTATGTTGTCTAGCGCCTAGTGGTGTTATGTGAACGTCGACTACATAACACTTCACCATTATTTGGGCCTAGAGGAAGGCATTGGGAAGTAATAAGTAGATGATGGGTTGCTAGAGTGACAGAAGCTTAAACCCTAGTTTATGCGTTGCTTCGTAAGGGGCTGATTTGGATCCATATGTTTCATGCTATGGTTAGGTTTACCTTAGTACTTTTGTTGTAGTTGCGGATGCTTGCAATAGAGGTTAATCATAAGTGGGATGCTTGTTCAAGTAAGAACAGCACCCAAGCACCGGTCCACCCACATATTAAATTATCAATTACGAGCGAATCATATGAACGTGATGAAAACTAGCTTGACGATATTCCCATGTGTCCCGGGAGCGCTTTTCCTTATATAAGAGTTTGTCCAGGCTTGTCCTTTGCTACAAAAAGGATTGGGCCACCTTGCTGCACTTTATTTACTTTTTGTTACTTGTTGCTCGTTACAAATTATCTTATCACAAAACTATCTGTCACCACTTATTTCGGTACTTGTAGAGAATACCTTGCTTTGAAAACCGGTTATCATTTCATACGCTCCTCGTTGGGTTCGAGACTCTTACTTATCGAAAGGACTACGATAGATCCCCTATACTTGTGGGTCATCAAGACTCTTTTCTGGCGCCCTTGCCGGGGAGTGAAGCGCCTTTGGTAGGTGGAATTTGGTAAGGAAAAAATTACATAGTGTGCTGAAATTTACTGTCACTTGTTACTATGGAAAGTAATCCTCTGAGGGGCTTGTTCGGGGTATCTTCACTCTGACCAGTAGAGCAAAGAATTGCTCCTCAACCTACTGAACCTACTGAAAATGAAAATTTTCCCTTTGAATTTCCTTCGGGTATGATAGAAAAACTGCTAGCTAATCCTTTTACAGGAGATGGAACAAAGCATCCTGATGAGCACCTAATATATGTGGATGAAGTTTGTGGATTATTTAAGCTTGCAGGTATACCCGATGATGTTGCTAAGAAGAAGGTCTTCCCTTTATCTTTGAAGGGAGATGCATTGACATGGCATAGGCTATGTGATGATACGAGATCATGGAACTATAGAAGATTGAAATTGGAATTTCATCAAAAGTATTATCCTATGCATCTTGTTCATCGTGATCGCAATTATATATATAATTTTTGGCCTCATGAAGGAGAAAGCATCGCTCAAGCTTGGGGAGGCTTAAATAAATGTTATATTCATGCCCCAATCATGAGCTCCCAAGAGAAACAATTATTCAAAATCTTTATGCTCGGCTTTCTGAAAACAATCGCACCATGCTCGATACTTCTTGTGCTGGCTCTTTTATGATGAAGACTATTGAATTTAAATGGGGTTTATTGGACATAATTAAATGCAACTCTGAAGATTGGGATCTCGACGAAGGTAAGGAGTCAGGTATGACACCTAAGTTTGATTGTGTTTAATCTTTTATGGATACCGATATTTTCCATAAGTTTAGCACTAAATATGGACTTGACTCGAGATAGTAGCTTCTTTACGTGAATCTTTTGCTACTTATGTTGATCTCCCCAAGGAGAAGTGGTTTAAATATCATCCTCCCATATAAGTAAAAGTAGCTGCACCTATTAAAGTTGAAGAAAAGACTGTCACTTATAATGATCCTATTGTTCCTACTTCTTATGTTGAGAAACCACCTTTCCCTGTTAGAATAAAGGATCATGCTAAAGCTTCAACTGTTGTTCGTAAAAGTAATATTAGAACTTATACACCTCCTGAGCAAGTTAAGGTAGAACCTAATATTGCTATTGTTAAAGATCTCTTGGCTGATAATATTGACGGGCATGTTATTCAATTCTGTGGTGAATCTGCTAGAATTGCTAAACCTGGCGCTAAAGATAAACATAGACCTGTAGTTGGCGTGCCTGTTATTTCTGTTAATATAGGAGATCATTGTTATCATGGATTATGTGATATGGGTGCTAGTGCTAGTGTTATACCTTATACTTTGTACGGAGAAATTAAGCATGAAATTGCACCTGCTGAGATAGAAGGTATTGATGTTACAATTAAACTTGCCAATAGAGATACTATATCAGCTATGGGAATTGTTAGAGATGCTGAAGTCTTGTGTGGGAAAACTAAATATCCTGCTGATTTTCTTGTTCTTAGTTCCCCACAAGATAGCTTTTGTCCCATTATATTTGGTAGATCCTTCTTGAATACTGTCAATGCTAAGATAGATTGCAAAAAGAATGTTGTTACTATTGGCTTGGATGATATGATTCATGAGTTTAATTTCTCTAAATTTAGTAAACAACATCGTGAAGAAGAATTGCCTAATAAGGATGAAATTATTGGTCTTGCTTCTATTGCCGTACCTCCTAGTGATCCTCTAGAACATTATTTGCTAGACCATGAAAATGATATGTTTATGAATGAAAGAAGGGAAATAGATGAAATATTCTTTAAATAGGAACCTATTCTAAAACACAATTTGCCTGTTGAAATCTTAGGGGATCCTCCTCCACCCAAGGGTGACCCCGTGTTTGAGCTTAAACCGTTGCCTGATAATCTTAAATATGCTTATCTTGATGAAAAGAAGATATATCCTGTTATTATTAGTGCTAACCTTTCAGAGCATGAAGAAGAAAGATTATTGAAAACTCTGAAGAAGCACCGTGCTGCTATTGGGTATACTCTTGATGATCTTAAGGGCATTAGTCCCACTCTATGTCAACATAAAATAAATTTGGAAGAAGTTGCCAAACCAGTTCGTGATCCTCAACGACGTCTGAATCCTAAAATGAAAGAAGTGGTAAGAAAAGAAATACTAAAGCTTGTTGAGGCAGGTATAATTTACCCCGTTGCTGGTAGTCAGTGGGTAAGTCCTGTTCATTGTGTCCCTAAGAAGGGAGGTATTACTGTTGTTCCTAATGATAAAGGTGAATTGATTCCACAATGAATTATTACAGGTTATAGGATGGTAATTGATTTCCGCAAATTAAATAAGGCTACTAAGAAAGATCATTACCCCTTACCTTTTATCAATGAAATGCTATAAAGATTATGCAAACATACACATTATTGCTTTCTAGATGGTTATTCTGGTTTCTTCAAATACCCGTGTCAGCTAAAGATCAATCAAAGACTACTTTCACATGCCCTTTTGGTACTTTTGCTTATAGACGTATGCCTTTTGGTTTATGTAATGCACCTGCTACCTTTAAAAGATGCATGATGGCTATATTTTCAGACTTTGGTGAAAAGATTTGTGAGGTTTTCATGGATGATTTTTCCGTCTATGGATCCTCTTTTGATGATTGTTTCAACAATCTTGATCGAGTTTTGCAGAGATGTGAAGAAACTAATCTTGTCTTGAATTGGGAAAAGTGCCACTTTATGGTTAATGAAGGTATTGTCTTGGGGCATAAAGTTTCTGAAAGAGGTATTGAAGTAGATAAAGCCAAGGTTGATGCTATTGAAAAGATGCCATGTCCCAAGGGCATCAAAGGTATAAGAAGTTTCCTTGGTCACGCCGGATTTTATAGGAGGTTCATTAAGGACTTCTCAAAAATTTCTGGGCCTCTGACTAATTTATTACAAAAATATATACCATTTGTCTTTGATGATGATTGTGTAGAAGCATTTGAAATAATTAAGAAAGCATTGATCTCTGCACCTATTGTTCAGCACCTGATTGGAATTTACCCTTTGAAATTATTTGTGATGCTAGTGATTATCAGTAGGTGCTGTTCTAGGGCAAAGAGTTGATAAGAAATTAAATGTTATCCATTATGCCAGTAAGACTCTAGACAATGCTCAAAGAAATTATGCTACTACAGAAAAAGAATTCTTAGCAGTTGTATTTGCTTGTGATAAGTTCATACCTTATATTGTTGATTCTAAAGTAACTATTCACATTGATCATGCTGCTATTAAATATCTTATGGAAAAGAAAGATGCTAAACCTAGACTTATTAGATGGGTTCTCTTGCTACAAGAATTTGATTTGCATTTTGTTGATAGAATGGTATCTGAGAACCCCGTTGCAGACAACTTGTCTAGGTTAGAAAATGTTCTTAATGACCCACTACCTATTGATGACAGCTTTCCTGATGAACAATTAAATGTTATAAGTACTTCTCGTAGTACTCCATGGTATGCTGATTATGCTAATTATATTTTTGCTAAATTCATACCACCTAGTTTCACATACCATCAAAATAAAAAGTTTTTCTATGATTTGGGACATTACTTTTGGGATGACCCACATCTTTATAAAGAAGGAGTAGATGGTGTTATTAGACGTTGTGTACACGAGCATGAGCAGGAGCGGATCTCACGCAAGTGTCACTCCGAAGCTTATGGAGGACACCACGCTGGAGATAGAACTGCACATAAGGTATTACAATCATGTTTTTATTGGCCTACTCTCTTCAAGGATGCCCGTAAGTTTGTCTTGTCATGTGATGAATGTCAAAGAATTGGTAATATTAGTAGACGTCAAGAAATGCCTATGAATTATTCACTTGTTATTGAACCATTTGATGTTTGGGGCTTTGATTATATGGGACCTTTTCCTACCTCTAATGGATATACACATATTTTAGTTGATGTTGATTACGTTACTAAGTGGGTAGAAGCTATTCCAACTTGTAGTGCTGATCATAACACTTCTATTAAAATGCTTAAAGAAGTTATTTTTCCGAGGTTTGGAGTCCCTAGATATTTAATGACTGATGGTGGTTCACACTTTATTCATGGTGCTTTCCGTAAAATGCTTGCTAAATATGATGTTAATCATAGAATTGCATCTCCTTATCACCCACAGTCTAGTGGTCAAGTAGAATTGAGTAATAGATAACTCAAATTAATTTTGCAAAATACGGTTAATAGGTCTAGAAAGAATTGGTCTAAGAAACTTAATGATGCATTATGGGCCTATAGAACTGCATATAAAAATCCTATGGGTATGTCTCCTTATAAAATGGTTTATGGAAAAGCATGTCACTTACCTCTCGAACTAAAACATAAGGCATATTGGGCTATTAAGGACCTCAACTATGATTTCAAACTTGCCGGCGAGAAGAGGTTATTTGATATTAGCTCACTTGATGAATGGAGAACCCAAGCTTATGAAAATGCCAAGTTGTTTAAAGAAAAAGTTAAAAGATGGCATGACAAAAGGATACAAAAGAGTGAGTTTAATGTAGGTGATTATGTGTTGCTATACAACTCTCATTTAAGATTTTTTGCAGGAAAACTTCTCTCTAAATGGGAAGGCCCTTACGTTATCGAGGAGGTGTATCGTTCTGGTGCCATAAAAATCAACAACTTCAAAGGCACAAATCCGAAGGTGGTGAACGGTCCAAGAATTAAACACTATATCTCAGGCAATCCCATAAATGTTGAAACCAATATTATTGAAACCGTAACCCCGGAGGAATACATAAGAGACACTTTCCAAAATGTTTCAGACTCCAAAAAGGAATAAGTATGTGGTACGGTAAGTAAACTGACTCCAAAACAGTTTTTAAGGCAACATTTCTCCGTTTTGGAATATTTAGAAAAATAGAAAAATAAGTAGTAGTCCGGGAAGGACACGAGGGCCCCACGAGGGTGGAGGGGGCGCCCTACCCCCCTGGGCATGCCCCCCTACCTCGTGTGCCTTCCGGACTCTGTTTTCTTGCATGATACGTATTTTGGTCGGTAAAAATTCATTATATATTCTCCCGAAGGTTTTGACTCCTGTATCACGCAATTATCCTCTGTTTTCGTTTCGAGTTGTCCCGCTGCAGATTAGATCAACATGTCTTCCCAGGATTTGGAAGGAGAAAGCTATGTGGATGATTACTTAGCCAATCCTAAGGTCTATGGAGATGTGGAGCACGATGGTTGGACCACGGAGGAAGAAGAGGACTTTGAACCCAAGGGGAAGGGGGAGACGAGCTCAGATGAAGATGAAGCCCCATTAGCTCAACCTGGGGACATGCACGTGGAGTTCAAAAAGTCAAGTCTCTCTGATAGGGTAAAGAAACCCAAGTTCGAGTTCATCCCTTTTCGTCTCTCGCAGGAAAATAAGCAGGACCTATGCAAAAAGATATTAACCCTGGAGTGGAAGATTGATGATCCGAGGGATCAAAATGTCGTCCTCAAGCACAAATTAAGGGATAAGTCTATGCCATAAACTAAGTCAACGACACCTCCACCTTCTTCACCAACAAAGGAGACATAATCACATGGGTATGGGCACTCCCCTTGGCAACTGCCAAGCTTGGGGAGGTGCCCTAGTATCGTATCGCCATCACAACCCCTACCTTTACCGTTTTTCTTAGTTCGATCATATTAGTAGTATCTTGATCTAGTAGAATAAAGTTTATGGAATGATCTAGTTTTGAGTTTTGCTTTATGATCCCTCTATGTAATCGAGTCCGTGAGCTATATATAATAAAGATTAGTGTTGAGTCAAGGGCTTGATTATTTTGCCATGATCTTGAGTGAATAAAAGAAAAAAAAGAATAAAAGAAAACAAAGAGTTCATATTGATCTTATTGAGAGTAATGACTTCACATAGAAAGAGTATGATGATTAAATGTTGTTGGGAGTTGGCAAACATAGCTTTGGTCATCGTTGCAATTAATAGGAAGTAATAAGGAAAGAGGGGTTCACATATAAATATACTATTATTGACATCTTTTATGATTGGGAGCACTCATTAAAATATGACATGCTAAAGAGTTGATGTTGGACAAGGAAGACAACGTAATGATTTATGTTTTCTTATGTCTGAGATAAAGTATGTTGTCATGGATCTCCCAACATGTCGAGCTTGCCTTTCCACCTCATGCTAGCCAAATTCTCAGCACCAAGTAGAGATACTACTTATGCTTACAAAAACCCTTAAACCAGTTTTGCCATGAGAGTCCACCATATCTACCTATGGATTGAGTAAGATCCTTCAAGTAAGTTGTCATCGCTGCAAAGCAATAAAAATTGCTCTAAATATGTATGATTGATTGGTGTGGGAGAAATAAGCTTTATATGATCTTGTGATGTGGAAGTAATAAAAGCGAATTTGACTGCATAATAAAGGTTCATATCACAAGGGGCAATATAAAGTGGCGTTCTTTTCGCATTAAGATTTTGTGCATCCAACCATAAAAGCGCATGGCAACCTCTGCTTCCCTCTGCGAAGGGCCTATCTTTTATTATTATCTTCTACCTTATGCAAGAGTGATGGTGATCTTCACCTTTCCCTTTTCATTTTATCCTTTGGCAAGCACAGTATGTTGGAAAGATCCTGATATATGTACCTAATTGGATGTAGGGGAGCATGAGTTATTATTGTTGACATTACCCTTGAGGTAAAAGGTTGTGGGGCGAAACTATAAGCCCCTATCTTTCTCTGTGTCCTATTAAAACTCCATAACCACAAGTATTGCGTGAGTGTTAGCAATTATGAAAGACTAGATGATAGTTGAGTATCTGGACTTGCTTTTAAGCTCTGACATAGACTCTTTCTGATGTTATGATAAATTGCAATTGCTTCAATGACTGAGATTATAGTTTGTTCGTTCTCAATAAAGTTTATGATTCGTGCTCCGCATTGTGAATGGATTATTACTTGAGCATAAGAAATTATATGACAAAATCTATATATGTTGCTGTTATGAGAATAATCATGATGCCTTCATGTCCGTATTTTATTTTTATCGACACCTCTGCCTCTAAACATGGGGACATATTTATCGTCATCGGCTTTCGCTTGAGGACAAGCGAGGTCTAAGCTTGGGGGAGTTGATACGTCCATTTTGCATCATGCTTTTATATTTATATTTATTGCATTATGGGATGTTATTATGCATTATGTCACAATACTTATGGCTATTCTCTCTTATTTTACAAGGTTTACTTAAGGAGGAATCAAATTTGGAATGCAAATTTGGAAAAGGAGCAAATATTAGAGACCTATTCTGCAGAACTCCAAAAGTCCTGAAACTCCATGAAAGTCATTTTTGGAAAATATAAAAAATATCCAACAGAAGAAGTTCACCAGAGGGGGGCCCATCTGTCCACGAGGGTGGGGCCGCGCCCCCTACCTCGTGGGCCCCCTGTTGGCTCTCCGATGCCCATCTTCTGCTATATGAGGTCTTTCGATGAGGAAAAAATCATAAGCAACCTTTCGGGACGAGACTCCGCCGCCACGAGGCGGAACCTTGGCGGAACCAATCTAGGGCTCCGGCAGAGCTGTTCTGCCGGGGACACTTCCCTCCGGGAGGGGGAAAACATCGCCATCGTCATCACCAACGCTCCTCTCATCGGGAGAGGAAATCTCCATCAACATCTTCACCACCACCATCTCCTCTCAAAACCCTAGTTCATCTCTTGTATCCAATTCTTGTCTCCAAGTCCGGGATTGGTACTAGTAGGTTGCTAGTAGTGTTGATTACTCCTTGTAGTTGATGCTAGTTGGTTTACTTGGTGAAAGATTATATGTTCAGATCCTTTATGCATATTATTACACCTCTGATTATGAACATGAAAATGCTTTGTGAGTAGTTACGTTTGTACACGAGGACAGGAGAAGTCTTGCTATTAGTAGTCATGTGAATTTGGTATTCATTCAATATTTTGATGAGATGTATGTTGTCTAGCCTCTAGTGGTGTTATGTGAGCGTCGACTACATAACACTTCACCATTATTTGGGCCTAGAGGAAGGCATTGGGAAGTAATAAGTAGATGATGGGTTGCTAGAGTGATGAAGCTTAAACCCTAGTTTATCTGTTTGCTTAAATGAAGGGCTGATTTGGATCCATATGTTTCATGCTATGGTTAGGTTTACCTTAATACTTTTGTTGTAGTTGTGGATGCTTGCAATATAGGTTAATCATAAGTGGGATGCTTGTTCAAGTAAGAACAACACCCAAGCACCGTCCACCCACATATCAAATTATCAAAGTACCGAACGCGAATCATATGAACGTGATGAAAACTAGCTTGACGATATTCCCATGTGTCCTCGGGAACACTTTTCCTTATATAAGAGTTTGTCCAGGCTTGTCCTTTGCTACAAAAAGGATTGGGCCACCTTGCTGCACTTTATTTACTTTTGTTACTTGTTGCCCGTTACAAATTATCTTATCACAAAACTATCTGTCACCACTTATTTCAAAGATTACTGTAGAGAATACCTTGCTTGAAAACCGCTTATCATTTCCTTCTGCTCCTCGTTGGGTTCGACACTCTTACTTATCGAAAGGACTATGATAAATCCCCTATACTTGTGGGTCATCAGCAGGTCGTTCCTACTCCCGAGCCCAACGAGAGTGTCGTATTCATTTCCCACTTCCTCCGAGGGCTAGGCTTTAGTCTAGATCCCTTTGTCAGAGGGCTCATGTTCTATTATGGGATCGATTTTCATGATCTGGCCCCGGATTCCATCCTTCACATCTCGTCATTCATCGTCGTGTGTGAGGCCTTCCTCCATGTCACCCCACACTTCGGCTTATGGCTCAAGACCTTTAATGTGAAACCAAAGATGATTAATGGGCGACACGCAGAATGCGGAGGTGCCATAATAAGCAAAGGCGCCGATGCTCCATGGCTGAAGGGTTCTTTCCCGGAGGTGTCCAGCTTATGGCAATGGGAGTGGTTTTATATCACAGCTCCCCGCGGTACTAAGTGGGTAGCCGCCCCTGCCTTTCGCTCGGGCCCCCCTCCGCAACTGGTGTCATGGGTCAACAAGGGGCCGGACTGGGGGCCAGTAAATGATGTGCCGACATTGAAGAGTCGCATCTGAGATCTCCTCGAGAGAGATGTCGGCCTTGTCAAGGTAATGCAAGTCATGCTAGTTCGTCGAGCCCTCCCTTGCAAACATCGACCTCTCCATATGTGGGAGTTCAATCCGGAAGGACCACGAACTATTCAGCACTTCTTCGGCATGATGCACGAAGAGATGTATGGATTATTCTTCGGATCACGAATAAAGTGTCCAGACACCACCGAGGATGCGGGTCTAAGCTGCAATCGTCCAGATACCCAAGTAAGTAATTCTTTGGCCGAACATGTTGTCTCTTTATTTATCACAACATCATTCTGAAAAGTCGCTCTTTTGACCAGGACTGGGTAAAAAAGGCGAAGATAATCATGTGTTCGGCCCCCCTTCCCGAAGACTCAACAGATCCAGTACTGGCCAGAATGCTTGAGCTCGCGCCTTATCAAGCACCATCAGGGGAAGATAAAGGGGGGAATGAAGCAGCCGCAAGCGGGCCGCACTCACTATTTATCCAAACCGGGGGGATTAATGTCTCCACGAAGGAGGATGACCGGGGAGAAGAATCCAAAATTCCTTCTCCCCAAGGTAGGAAGAGGGCCGCCTCTGAGGACTTGGAAACAATGGTTCACAAACGAGGGAAGAAACCCTTGTCAGGGGGCCCTACCCCGGAGGGCATCCTTACCGCACAGTACCCGCAAGGGGACCAGCCCTCCACCAAGCTGTAAGTAAACAAAAGTACTTCATGGTAAATATACCCTGCTTTACTTTTGAGAGCAATAACCGAGACATATGTCTTGTAGTTCGGATCGTAGCCCTTCTTGACAGATTTCGTCTTCGGGGGATCCTCTTTCGGAGATGATGGAGAGCGAAACGCCTCCCTCTGCTTCCCCGCCTAATGAGGCGGGCGACCCTAAGGTGTCGTCACGAAGGGTTTCTCCTGATCCGCCAAGGCCGGAAGGTAATCCTTCGGCCGCCCGGAGTCCGGACTATTCGGCTCTTAAGGGGAGCAGCAAAAAGAGTCCGGACCTGTCTGGGGTGCAACCAGACTCTCTGCGGAATCTTCTGGAGCAAGCGGCTATCTCGGAAGCACACCGTACGTTAATGGGTACGGTGGTTGAGAAGATTTCATCCGCTGAAAGCGGGTTGCATGAAGCTTTTAGGAGCCTGCTGAGAGGCTTCGAGGTACGCAAAGTAATATACATATTTTACGGTACCACACACACTAAGTGTGCCCTATGCAGATAGTAGCCCCTGAGACTGGTTGCTGTCGGAAAAGACGGCAAATAGAGGATCATAGTCCCAGGTGATAACCGTGTTGCTTTCATGTGCAGGCGACTGAGGGTCCGGTGGCTAGCCGGACTGGTGAGTTTGCTGAAGTAAAGTGGCAACTTGATGCGGCAGACGCCGACATCGTGCTTGTAAACACGCGGCTTGACGAGGCACAGGGTATGTATTCTCCAATGGTCAACATATATTAAGAGGAGCATAATGCTAGTATCTATAATATGTTGTGACTGCAGATGGAGCTGCCGCCATGGAGACCCTTCGGGCAGACCTTGCCCGAGCCAAGGAACGAGCCAGGAGGAGCGATGCGGCCGTCCTAAAGGCGGTCGAAGAGTTAAGAGCCGAACAGGCTGCGCATTGCGAGAGCAAATAAAAAATAGTCAAGATGGTTGTTGAATTGAAAGATGCCGCCGACCGTTATGAGCTTCTTGAAAGGGAAAGTCAAACGAAGACGGCGGATCTGGAGAAAGCCAAGGTAGCAGCTAAGGAAACCCGCTCTAAAATCAGAGCGGCGAAGGAGGAGCTACATCAAGCCGGAAATATTACGGCTGGGAAGCCCTTTTTGTTGCGGACAAAGTTCAGAGATCCTAAGTATGCCCTTCTGGATCAATTATGGAGTTCTGTGGATGCATACCTGGATTTGGCAGCGAGTGCTGCTGATGCGACCATGTTTTTTGAAGATCAAAAAGGTCACGAAGTGGAAAAGTTGTTCTGGTCACAGTTCCATGCTCCAGCGCGTCCGCTGCTGTTAAATGAGCAAATGGCCAAGTGGGCCGAGCTCCATAGGTTGTCCGGGCTTACCATGAGGTCTGTCGTGGATCGTCTATGGCCGGAAGGACCAAGGTCGAATAGTTATTTTGGTCTTGTGCAACAATTCCTTGGTGCTGTGCCGCATATTGGCACTGTAAAGAGGTCGGCGTGCATAGAGGGTGCACGGATGGCTCTTGCCCGTGTCAAGACATACTGGGCGGAGATGGAGGCCACCACAATTGCAACCCAGAGTCCGGCCGTAGGCCAGGTTTCTACCGAGCACTATTTTGAAGAAGTCCTGGAAGGTGCTCGTTTAATAGAGGCTCAGTGATCGAAGAGTGTCATGTTCGAGTGACATGTATCTCGGTTGTAATAACAATGTTATTTGAATTATAAAGGCTGTTTTTATAATTTTGCCTGAACGTATTATTATGCCTCCTGTGCGGTCGTTTATATATATATATATATATATCCTGAAAGTTTGCAGTCGTCGACTTCAGTGTTCGCGAAAGCGCGTCTTCACACTTGATCCAACGTCTTGGTCCATTAAGGAGGTGGTAGCGCGGCAAACTAGGCAATCGGACTGTATTGCTTTAACACTTTCACTTAACCATAGGAGTTTGACAATGGGGCTACTATATAGCCCCTGGTACTTCCGCGCTCATCCGAGTACGGGGTGCGTACGTACATGACCGGGAAAACCGGCCCTTCGTTAATGCCGAGGAATCCCGAAGATTCCGCTAAGTCATCGAGTGGTTGACCAGTCTCGCGCTATATCATGACAGTCAGTTTTCGGCTTTCTCTACTGAGGTGCTCGTCCGGATGAACCAGGGCACAATCGCAGTAGTTCTCCCGGTGCCACCTTAGCCGATAGAGCGGAACGTAAGGTAGCAAAACGCGGGAGCCGGGCAAACCCAACATTTGACGAAAGACATGATTCAGAGCTGATGCATATAAGGCCAAACTCGCGACGTCGAACACTCCCTAAGGTATTCGGTCTTTATAACATATACCGGGCTGAATAACGCCCTTGATGATGAACCCCGAATGTCCAGGTACGTGCGTTATTCTGACGTGGCGAAATGCCAATAACGTCAGCATCCTTCTCGGTTATACTGAGTATACGGAGGATGTGAAGCAACAAAAGATAGTAAAAAAGGCTTACACAAGGTCTTAATCTAAAAAGAAACCTTTGAGCGGGTCCCTGCTGCACGTCTGTGCCTGTGTCTCCGTTGTGCCGTATCCTGGAGGGGTGCAGCACGATTATCATCTGTCAAAGAGAAGAACTTAGGTGAAAGTTGTCGTGCGAAAAATTGGTTATTCTCAATAATCCATTAAAATTCAAGATAAGTATGGTTGAGCCGAACTAGTCCTTTTTACTTGCGGGAAGCCCCTGGTACTACCCATGGGGGTATATCCATCGAACCAATCTCAGGTTTATCTAGGCTGTTACAGCTAGTGATGTGCCGGACTCATCTAGCCGTGTCCGCAGTCTTGACGACCAATCATTTATTCTGGTTGGAGAGGTCGTTTAGTGTTCAGCTGCTAAAGCCGCCGTACGTTCTTCCGCACGTAAGGAAGGCTCAACATTTTCGCTAACTGTTATGATGCCACGTGGACCGGGCATCTTCTTAAGCTTAACAGAAGCGTAATGCGGTACTGCGTTGAAACGAGCGAACACTATTCTTCCGAGCAGCGCTTGATAGCCGCTTCAGAATGGAGCGATGTCGAAGGTTAACTTTTCGCTTCGGAAGTTGTCGGGAGAACCGAATACAACCTCTAGTACTAGAGAGCCCGTACAGCGGGCCTCTGGGCCTGGTATTACTCCTTTAAAGGTAGTATTGCTTTGGCTAATTCTTGTTGGGTCTATCCCCATTTTGCAGACCGTGTCCTGATATATCAGATTAAGACTATTGCCGCCGTCCATGAGGACTCGGGTGAGATGGTATCCGTTGATTATTGGGTCAAGCACCAAGGCAGCCAATCCTCCGTGTCGGATACTTATCAGGTCATCCCTGCGATGGAAAGTGATCGGGCAGGCCGACCAAGGGTTGAACTTAGGGGTGACAGGCTCTACGGCGCATATGTCTCGGAGTGCCTGTTTGCTCCTTCTCTCTGTCACATGAATCATGTTCACTATTTTGACCTCTGGTGGGAACTTTTTCTATCCCCCCGTGGTTTGTTGATGAGGCTCATCCTCCTCTTCACTTGGTGTCTCCCTCCCCTTGTGTTCGACATTTAGCTTGTCGGCCTGCTTGAAGACCCAGCATTATCTGTGGGTGTGATTTGCAGGTTTATCGGAGGTGCCGTGAATCTGACATAATTTGTCTAGAATCTTGTTTAGGCTGGACGGTCCATCTCTGTTGCCTTTGAAAGGTTATTTCCGCTGACCGGGTCGAGAGCCCCTAAATCCGGCGTTTACCGCCGTGTTGTCTGGGTTGTCTTCGTTATTTCAAAAGCTTGCTTTTACTGCGTCGTGGTTTTCCATTGCCATCCCTGACTTCAGATGTGCCTGGGTCGCTCGTGCTACTACGGGCCAGCCAGCTATCTTCGCCCGCGCAAAAGCGGGTCCTGAGGCTTGTTAGGGCTGCCATTGTTCTTGGCTTTTCTTGGCCGAGGTGTCTGGCGAGCCACTCGTCTTGGACATTGTGTTTGAAATCTGCTAAGGCTTCGACGTCCGGGCAATCGACGATTTGATTCTTCTTAGTAAGAAATCTATTCCAAAGCTTTCGGGCTGACACTCCAAGTTGTTGAATTATATGACTTAAATCGTCTTCGTCCGGAGGTCGGACATAGGTCCCTTGAAAATTAGCCCTAAAAGCATCTTCAAGCTCCTCCCAACTTCCAATTGAATTTTCGGGGAGGCTCTTGACGATGCCGAGCTGGTCCTTTCAACTTGAGGGCAAGTATTTGATGGCGTGGAGATCATCTTCGTGAGCCATATGGATATGGAGGATGAAGTCCTCAATCCGCACCCTGTGGTCTGTCGTTCCGTCAGACGCCTCTATGTTCACGGGCTTGAATCCTCTGGAAATTCATGATCCGATTACCTCATCGGTGAAGCATAGGGGGTGTGCGGCACCCCTGTATTTGGATGTATCGTGGCGTTTGGACGGTTGTAGTGTTCGGTTTTGATTTTGTGCCGGGGCGCGCTTCCTAGATCCATAGATGGACCTGGTCATACTGGATTTTTGGCGCAAGTCCTCATATAAATCGTGTGTTTACTTATGTGCGGCCTCGTTAGCCGCTCGATCACGGCCACAAGGCGGTCGATCCGGCTGATCTGCCGTTTTATTTTTCGGCTGTGTAGGCTCTACGGCCTCATCATCGAATTCAGGCAACAGCTTGCGCTTTGGATAGCTCTTTGTGTGGTGACTACCACCATACTTTTCTTTAGTGTCGAGCACTTTGTTCCATCTACTATTGAGCATATTCTGTGCGGCCTTAAGCCTTTGCTTCTACTTTTTCAGACTCCTCGCGGTGGCAAGAAGCCTTCTACGGAGGTTCTCTTATTCCAAGTGCCTTCCCGGGATGATGTGTGCGTCGTCGTCCGGACTGTTTTCCTCTCCGGGGAGAGGTTGATGAGCTTTATCCTCGGCGTCGGCGTGATCGGACGGCGGCTCCGTACTATGTTCGCCATTTGCTGGTTCATCCTGCTCTATTGCTGGGTCAATGTGGTCGTCGTTTCCTCTGGAGTCGACCGGGGTGTTGGTTTTTCTTGCGCTGTTATCGCTGTTTTTGCCGAGGCTGGATTTGGAGCGGCGCCTATGATGTCTCCTTGGTTGCTTCTCCAGGGAGCTATCCTTCGCTGCATCCTCCCGTTCCTTGTCATTGTTTTCTTTGGGTGTATCCACCATATATATATATCGTGTGATGAAGCGGCTGACCAGCGCCCTGTGGGCGGTGGTTCTTGTTTGTCTCCTGCCTCATCGTCCATATCATCGATGTCTTTGGAGTTGAAATCGAGCATGTCGGTTAAATCATCGAAAGTTGGCTACTAAGTGGGTGGTTGGTGGGGAGCGAATTTCTTTGTCGTCCGCATCCCATTCAAGCCAGACATAGTTCGGCCAAGGTTCTTCTGACAAGGAGAGAGGCCTTAATGAATTTAGCACATCGCAAAAAGGCGAGTGCTGAAAAATATCCGCGGAGGTAAACTCCATGATTGGCGCCCAATCAGATTTGATAGGCATGGACGCAGGCGGCTCGGAGCCCGTGGCCGGGGACGAATCCGACGGTTCGGCATCACGGGTCTCGTAGGAGGTGAAGTCAGTATTCGGCTCTATCGCCACTGAGAGTGCGGCCTCCGAGGTAGGGTCTATCCACCCATCCTCAGATGGCGCAATTTCTTCCGGATCGAAGGCCGGAGTAGTTGCAGGTGCGATCTCCTGAACACTGTCCAGCGGCAGAGCTAAGTTATGCTCGTTGTGATTGTGCGGCGCACCTGACACGGGCTCGAATCCGTCAAAGATCAAGTCTCCGTGGATGTCGGCAGTATAGTTCAAGTTTCCAAACCTGACCTGATGGCCAGGGGCGTAGCGCTCGATCTGCTCCAGATGGCCAAGCGAGTTGGCCCTTGATGCGAAGCCGCGAATCTGAAGATCTGTCCGGGGAGGAAAACCTCACCCTAGATCGCATCGTTGCCGATGGTCGAAGGAGCCATCAAGCCTTACGGTGACGGCACAGTGGAACTCTCAATGAAAGCACCAATGTCGGTGTCAAAACCGGCGGATCTCGGGTAGGGGGTCCCGAACTGTGCGTCTAAGGCGGATGGTAACAGGAGGCGGGGGACACGATGTTTACCCAGGCTTGGGCCCTCTCGATGGAGGTAATACACTACTTCCTGCTTGATTGGTCTTGATGATATGAGTATTACAAGAGTTGATCTACCACGAGATCATAGAGGCTAAACCCTAAAATCTAGCCTATGGTATGATTGTTGTTCTATGGACTAAACCCTCCGGTTTATATAGACACCGGAGGGGGCTAGGGTTACACGGAGTCGGTTACAAGGGAGGAGACCTACATATCTGTATTGCCAAGCTTGCCTTCCACGCCAAGGAGAGTCCCATCCGGACACGGGATGAAGTCTTCAATCTTGTATCTTCATACTCCAACAGCCCGGCTAAAGTATATAGTCCGGCTGTCCGAGGACCCCCTAATCCAGGACTCCCTCAACCTAGACTTAGCTTTATTTCCTCCAAAATGCTTACCATAATGACCTAGACTTAGCTTATCTTCCTCCAAAATGACATAATTAGCTTACTTAGCTCCAAAATGATCTACACTTAGCTTTGTTTCCTCTGAAATGACCTAAGTTAGCTCTAATATGCTAAGTTATCTCTAATATGCTTAGTTACCTAGGTTTGCTCAATAATGACATACACTTAGCTTACTTATGTAAAAAATGGCATAATTAGCTTACTTAGATTTGAAATGGCATAACAATTATGGTAACCTCATATATGTCATATAGTTAGCTTATTTTCCTCGAAAATGACATAAAAAGCCTAATTAGCTCCAAAATGATCCATTTTACCTAAGTTAGATCCAAAATGACCTAAGTTAGCTCTAAAATGCTAAATTAGCTCTAATATGCTTAGTTACCTGGGTTAGCTTAATAAAGACCTACACTTAGCTTACTTATGTAAAAATGGCATAATATGCTTAGTTAACTCAAAATGGCATAATTAGCTATGTTAGCTCCAAAATGACCCATTTTACCTAGGTTAGCTCCAATATGATCCATTTTACCTAGGTTAGCTCCAAAATGACCAAGTTTACCTAGGTTAGCTCCAATATGATCCATTTTACCTAGGTTAGCTCCAAAATGATCTATTTACCTATCTTAGCTCTAAAATGACCTACACACTTAGCATTTTTACCTAGCTTAGCTAAAAAATGGCATTTTTACCTACCTTAGTTAGAAGAAGAAGAAGAAGAAGAAGATAAAGAAGAGGAGAGGAGAAAAGAAGGAAAAGATAAATTCTTCTTCTTCTTTTTCTTCTTCCTTTTCTTCTTTTTCTTCTAGCTAGTCTTCTTCTTCTTCTTCTAACTTTCATGTTTCCCAATTTGCAGATTTGCTTTAGATGAGGAAGCTTGCATTGATGGAGTGTACTCTTCTCCTTGTGCTTCCTTTTTGTTTATGGAAACTTGTTGGAAACTTGTTTTGGATATGTATGTATGGATATGTTGTTGGAAACCATTGTATGTTGGATATGTTGTTGGAAACATGTATGTTGGATATGTCACTACTGCAGGATGCTGCTAACGCGACACTATGATTAGAGACCCTTCGACGAAACTGTGTGCGATGCAATAATCGAAAACGGTGGTGTAAAAAAACCGTCAAAAAAGGTGCAAAACATTTGCGATGATGGATGCATCAAACATAGTTTGGATTTTAGTTGTGTGTGCGATTCAGGGCATACGATCTAGTTCAATTAACTGTTTTCGATGAGGAGGAACAAAATAAATGGGCAACCAGATGAAGGTGTGTGCGATATACATCATACGGTTCACTCGGATGAACTGTTTGTGATTAGGCAACACAAAAAGAACGGGCAGCCAGATGAAGGTGTGTGCGATGTACAGCATACGGTTTACTCGGATGAACTTTTTGTGATTAGGCAGCACAAAAGAAACGGTTGATAATTCCCAAGTGCAGGGAATCATCGTAGCAATTCCCAAAGGTGGAAGTGATAAGTATGGAGTGTCGAACAGACAAGGAGCTAAAGGTAAGATCAATATTCTCTCAAGTCCTATCTGCCACTGATACGACTCTAAGTACATCGAACGTTTGCTTCCAACTAGAAACGAGAAATAAAACTACATTGTGGGTATGAAGAGGATAAATTTGCATGATATCAGAGAGCTAAAACATAGAAGTAGGTGTTGTTATCATAAAGTTAGAATATATTACTAAATATTATAAATAGCGAGTGTGGAATGATGGATCGGTGTGCGGAATTATCCTAGGCAATTGTTAACAAGACCGGTAGTTGTCATTGCAATTTCATATCAGGGAGAGGCATAAGCTAACATACTTTCTCTTCTTGGATCATATGCACTTACGATTGGAACTCTAGCAAGCATCCGCAACTACTAAAGATCATTAAGGTAAAACCCAACCATAGCATTAACATATCAAGTCCCCTTTATCCCATACGCCACAACCCCCTTACTCGGGTTTATGCGTCTGTCACTCAAGCAACCCACTATAAGCGAATCATGGACGTATTGCAACACCCTACAGCGAGAATCCCTCATGCTTGCGCGACACGGAGGGCACGATAGGACAACACCAAAATAAAACATACAACTCGTACCAATCTAGATCATCAATCAACCCAAAGACAAAAGATATCTACTCATAACATCATAAGATGGCAACACATCATTGGATCATAATATGTGGGATAATGCACCATGTACAAGTAGGGATTACAGCGGGGTGCGGGAGAGTGGACCACACAAAATAGATGAGGATGGTGATGTTGATGAAGACGATCACCGCGGCGATGATTCCCCTCGCGTGTAACATCCCAAATTTTCAATTTGGAATGTTATACATTAGGTCATCATGCATATCATATTTTCTCGCATATTTCCGATCCTAGAAAATTTCACGCAACTCAAGGACCCTCGGAGAGAGTTGGAAGTTTCATTATTTTCATATTTGGGATTTCTCAAATTTTGAAAATAGGATCATTAGTTTATTTAATTATCTTCATAAAATTTTCCTATAAAAAAACTTAAGAGAGGGAATAATATGACTTTCCCAATATTTAGGAAAAATGAAGATATTATAAATAAATCAAAATTTGGTTTTGGAAGATTTATTTTGCTTAGGCACAAATGAGCTTTAAAAAAAAATATATATATGCATGTTTGCCGTTTTTAAAGTTCATTTTGTTCGACTCATTTTTAGGAGTCGGGGAAAATTTATTTTATTAAATTCGGAGTTCGTTTGGTATTTTTTTTAATCCGTTTAGTTTTGTTTAAAAAAATCCGCTCGCTTTGGGCCAAGGCCCAGCCCAACCGCCGCCGCCCAGCGCCCTCCCCTCGCGCCCATTTGAGGAGTCCGCCGCCGCCGCCGAGTCCGGCTCGGCCACGCCGGGACCCGCCGCCGTGCCCCTCCCCAAGGCACCGGAGCCCCCTCCTATTTATACGGAGCCCCCTCTCTCCTCACCTCGAGCCGCCCGCCCCTCACCGAGCCGCCGCCGCTTGAAGACGCCGCGCCGCCGCTGTCGTCGCCGCCGCTTCACGACGTCGCCACCCGCCACCGGCCGAACCGCCCGACCCGCGGACCCCACCGCCCGCGGAGCCGGAGCCTCGCGGCGACTAGCCGGAGGTAGCCCTCGCCGCCGCCCCGATCCGGTTTTTTTTAGAAAAACCCGATCCGGTTTTTCGTTCGTTGTTCGGTTTTTTTTCAAAACCCTAGATGGTTTTTTTTTCTCGGTTTTCTTATTTAGTGAACGTTCACCGACCCGTTCGTTTCAATGAACGTGTTCGTTGGATTAGTTCTGTTAACGAACGTCCGTTATTTAATCCGTTCGTCGTTTTCTTTTAATCGGATTTAATCCGTTATTTTTCAGATTCGATTTCTGATCCGATTTTCAAACCTGTTTTATTTCTTGCTCGTTTATCGGAATCAGGTGATTCAAGCGCCTGGAGTTTAAATTCTGAAACCGCCGTTCCGACTAACCTACTTACACAGAGTTTTGCTACTATAAAATTTTGACCTAGTTTCAGATTGCTAAACCGAGTCGTTCTCTCTCGAGTTTCGACTTTCGATGATTTATTTGATTCAATTCTTTTGCAACCAGGGTTCTTAAGTTGAACTATCTGGTTAGATCTTTTATTCGGGATTTCCCCGTGCATTAGATGAGTACTTATTGTATGCTTGTTGTTTGTCTGCGTTAGATCACCCGGTCGCCGCTTGTTGCCGAATCTCTAGGTCTCATGGATCATCGACAAGGCAAGTAACACTTGATCATACCTTTTCTACTACCCAGTTTTATTGCATTAGATCAAGCCCTCAAACACTTGCATGATTAGGATCTAATTAAATTGTGGGTTTGGGAAGTAGCTTGAGGTAGTACCTATTACCTGTTTTACTTATGAAACCTTGGGAGTTACTTCTACGTTTGCTTATTATGCTATGCTTTGCTAGTAGACGTGGATTGGGTGAGTGATATCCATGACAGATGTGAGATTGTTAATTTAATGGTTTATCTAAGGTGGCAACCTAAACACACATCTGGGTGGATTGAGGTACTGGTTTCTATCGAGATTTGCTGTATTTCTTCGGACCGCCACCCAGGCTCAAAGGGATCATGAGATTATTCAAACTAGAAACTTCCGTGTGCAGCCACAAGCCATTATGGGCTCGGCATAGTTGACTAAGTTGTGCGAACTCTTACGGGTAGACTAGCAGATGTAGGGGAAATTAGGTGTACGGTCTACCCACAAGTAAGGTGCTAAGCGCTTACGAAGACTGTGTCTCGGTCATCCGTCTCTCAAACACCATGTAGTCACGAGAACCAAGCAGAGGCGATCGAGTCTTGTGGGGAAAAGTGCTAAACCTCTGCAGAGTGTATAAACTAATCATGATTAGCCGTGTCCCCGGTTATGGACATCTTGAGTATCTAGTACTTGAATATCATGTGAATCTCAACATGTTACTTCAAATAAATGTTATTGGGTTTTAATGAGTACTTTTAATTGGGATTGAGGATGTCAACCATTCTCAATGTTTAACAACCACCATGATAGTTAAATAAAATTATTCCTTTGATGTAGGGAAAAACTAGCTTTATGCAAAAATGTAAATCAGAGAGCTTTTCCACCAGCCATATATGCATGTAGTATAGGCTTATTCCTTCATTACTCTCTATGTGTTACATTGCCAGCATATTCCATGTCTTGACCCGTTTCGGGCTGCAACTTTCACGCTATGACTTTTCGCATTGACAGTAAGGTGTTAGGTCGTGGTTCTATACTCGATGATGCCGATGGAGTTGATGGACTCACTTATCTTCCAAGCCTTCGCTGTTATTATTAGATGGCCTTAAGCCATATTATTGTATTAAGTTCCTTTGTGGACAACGATGTAATAAGTGTGTGATTGCTACTCTGCTATAAATCCTTGAAATCTTGTGTGGTGTCGACATTCTTGATCCAGTGGATGACAACGAGCACGTAGATCGGATCCATTCGGGTCTGGTCGCTCTGAGAGAATGGTATCAGAGCACACGCTGACTGTAGGACACAACCACTAAGTTAAAGCCATAGATCACTATTCTCTTCCCATTTTCTAACTCCTCATCTTTTCTACTCTCTTTAGGATGAAGGACGTGAAGATCAAGTACACCCAACCAGATGAAGGCACACCTTTTGGATTTCACTTGAAGGAAGTTACCAAGTACCTGAACATTGGACTACCCAGCTTCACCGGGACTTTCAACGCCACTCTGCCTGAAGAGGAGCGCTGGTAGATTCAAGCTCACGTTCGGGAAGGACATTCGCCCCAATCACCAAGCCTATAGATAGTGTTTTGATTGCACCAACTTGGAGTGCAGGAAAGAGCATGGCAGCTCACATCACCATGGGACGCATTGGAGAAGTTTATCAAGAAGACCTCAAGGACACTATCTACCAGATTTGCGGACGCCGAGATGACAAATGGGACGTCGTCAGCACCAAGAAGGATAGATCCATTGCAGCATTCATCCAGGAGTTAAATCAGCACATTCGACGCCAGGAGAACCAGATGTGCAATGATATGTTGGAGTTGCAGAATGCAAAGGGAAGGATCATCGAACTTGAAGAAAAACTAAAGACAACACGCAAGGACTATATGGACGAGATCGTAGCTCTAGCAAGACACAATAACGATCTTAAGTACGAGATTGAAGAACTCAAGAAGAAGTTGGCGCTCGGGAATGAAGACGGTATGTCGATTGCCCAGCGACTACATCAACATCGACGACACCGATTCGGATCCAAGTGAACCCGACTTTGAAGACGGTTTGGAGCGGAGACATTATGGAGTCTTCCACCGGCTCAAATTAGTAGAAGTCTCCCACATATTAGTAGTATTCCTCCATGTAAACATTATAGTACACGCACTTTTGCGATAGTTAGATCGTTGTAAGCCCTTGTTTGATTGAATGAAGTGATTTTGTGTGCATTTGCTCATGTGCAATTGGGTAGTGATTCCTTAGACCTCATTCTATTCTAAATTCTCATCTTTTCTAAACCCATCGATGCCTCCGAGACGCGACCCCGGATTTGTTTTTCCGCCAGAGGTCACCCAACTGATCCAAAGAGTGAATACCCCGATTCAAACATTGGTGCGTAACCGTGGCAACAACAATAACAACCCACCACCACCACCACCACCGAGGATCATCTCGACTCGCTTCCTTAGACTAAACCCGCCGGTGTATTCCAGTAGCACCGAGCCGATTGTAGCAGATGACTGGCTCCGCAAGATAGGAAGGGAGCTGACCACTACAGGATGCACAGATGGAGAAAGAGTGAAGTTTGCAGCACATCAGCTTGAAGGACCCGCAGCAGCATGGTGGGAGAATTTCTGACCACTTACCCCCAGAGACACCATCACATGGGATCAATTTCAGCAAGCTTTCCAGACCGCCCATGTTTCAAAGGAGCTATGGCCATGAAGAAGCGTGAGTTTCGCAACTTACGCCAAGGAGGAAGGACTGTTGACCAAGACGTGGATGACTTTAGTAAATTAGCACGTTATGCCCCGGATGACGTTGCTACCGATGCGACTAAACAGAGAAGTTTCTAGAAGGACTGAATGATGAGTTCAAGATGCCGTTGATGGTAGCGGTTTCAATAACTACCAGGAGTTGGTAGACCGAGCCCTCATGATTGAAGGAAAGCAAGAAGAATTGAGAACTGCAAGCGGAAGTATGGGCAAGGGAAGTATAACTTTGGAGCTCGGCGAAACCTCGTTATACCCCTAAATCAGGAATTCGGGCCAAAGATACCCATGGAGGAGGTAATTTGCATAACCATAACAGCACCAAGAATGGGAACGGAATGGAGGAAGCAACGGACAAAATCGCACCAACCCGTCAACACCATCCAAAGTAGACTGAGTCATATTACTTGCTTTAAGTGCCGCAAGATCGGGCATTATGCCAATGATCGCCTGAAGGCCGAATGGAAATGGCAATGGAAGCTCTGGAAAGAAGCCCAACCCTTTCAACAGAGGACAGGTGAACCACATTGAGGTGGAGGAGGTTGAAGATCAGCCCGATGCAGTAATCGGTAAGTTTTTGGTTAAGTCATTTACTGCGCTAGTTCTTTTCGATACTGGTGCATCGCATTCATACATATCAAGGGGATTTGTAGAGAAGTATAGCCTACCTACTCGGATTCTTAAAACCCTTTGCTAGTAAGCTCACCAGAGCGGAGTATATGGCGGAACAAGGATGTTTTCACGTGCCATTAAGTATAGGAAGGCATGTATTCCCGACGGATTTGATCATTACGGAATCTCAAGGATTTGATGTAATTCTCGGTATGGATTGGCTGTCGATGTATGGAGGAAACATCGATTGCGCAAGTAAGACGATTTTTCTCACAACACCAGAAGGAAGAAGGATTAAGTATGTATCACGGCATCAGCTGAGGAGAGCTCATGTAAATTGCTTATCAGGAGTTGTGCAGGAAGAAGTACCAGTAGTGAAGGATTACCCTGATGTATTTCCTGAGGAATTGCCGGGAATGCCACCGGATAGAGACATTGAGTTTTTGATAGAACTTTTGCCAGGAACAGGCCCAATAACGAAGCGACCATACAGGATGCCCGCACAGGATTTGGCGGAAATCAAGAAGCAGATTAAGGAGCTATTGGATAAAGGTTTTATACGCCCAAGTTCTTCGCCTTGGGGATCACCAGTACTGTTAGTAGAGAAGAAGGATGGATCTTTGAGAATGGTTGTTGATTATCGTGGATTGAATGAAGTAACAATCAAGAACAAGTACCCACTACCTATGATAAATGATCTGTTTGATCGCTTGCAAGGAGCTAAAGTGTTTTCCAAGATCGACTTGCGATCAGGGTACCATCAGTTGAAGATTCGGGAGCAAGACATACCCAAGACAGCATTCACCACGAGATATGGATATGACGAGTATACCGTTATGTCATTTGGACTGACTAACGCACCAGCCTATTTCATGAACACGATGAACAAAGTGTTTATGGAGTTTTTGGATAAGTTCGTCGTGGTGTTCATTGATGACATTTTGATTTTTTCAAGAATGAAGAGGAACACAAGGAACATTTGCGATTGGTTTTGGAGAAACTGAGGGAACACCAGTTGTATGCCAAGTTCAGCAAATGTGAGTTTTGGCTAAAGGAAGTTGGATTTCTCGGACATGTTATATCTGGAGAAGGAATAGCAGTTGACCCCACAAAGGTTGAGACCGTAACCAAATGGGAAGCACCAACGACAGTTGGAGAGATTCGGAGTTTCCTTGGACTCACCGAAGATTCATTGAGAATTTCTCAAGGATTGCCAAGCCCATGACAGAATTGTTGAAGAAGGATAACAAATTCATATGGACTGAGGACTGTGAGGCAAGTTTTCAGGAGTTGAAGAAAAGATTGGTTACCTCACCGTGTTAATTTTGCCAGATCAGACCAAGGATTATGAGGTGTATTGCGACGCTTCACGTCGAGGACTTGGAGCAGTGCTTATGCAGGAAGGAAGAGTTGTTTCTATGCTTCACGACAACTTAAGCCCCATGAGTTGAATTATGCCACACATGATTTGGAGTTAGCAGCCGTTGTGCATGCCTTGAAGACATGGAGACATTTTCTCATTGGAAATCATTGTGAAGTATATACGGATCACAAGAGTTTGAAGTACATCTTCACACGGAAGGAATTAAATCTCGAGACAAAGGAGATGGTTAGAACTTATCAAGGATTATGATATGAGATTGCATTATCACCCGGAAAGGCTAATGTCGTAGGCGGCGCATTGAGCCGTAAGAGCCACGTCAATACCCTAAAGATGGGAGGAATACCCTATGAGTTAGCCGAGGGCCTTGAGAGCTATGTTTGGAAATAGTTCCGAGAGGCTATGTAGCGACATTGGAGATTCAGTCAACACTAATGGACAAAATCAGAGAAGCCCAAAAGGCGAGATAAGGAAGTTGCCTCTATAAAGGAGAAAATGAGCAAAGGAAAAGCTAAAGGATTCCGTGAGGATGAGCACGATACCCTATGGTTTGAAGACCGTGTTTATGTGCCCAATAACCCGTAGATAAGGAAGTTGATTTTACAAGAAGCCCATGATTCACCCTATTCGATTCACCCAGAAATACCAAGATGTATTTGGATTTGAAGAATACTTACGGTGGACCGGAATGAAGAAGGATATTGCGGAGTATGTAGCAGTTTGCGATGTATGTCGAAAGTAAAGGCGAGCATCGAAGCCAGCAGGATTGTTACAACCATTGCCGATACCGAATGGAAGTGGGATAAACTAGGCATGGATTTTATCACAGGTTTGCCAAAGACCCGTTCAGGTTATGACTCGATTTGGGTTATAGTCGACCGTTTGACAAAGGTAGCTCATTTCATTCCAGTCAAGACCACCTATAGCAGTGCTAAGTTGGCAAAGATATAAATGACCAGAATTGTGTGCTTACACGGAGTTCCGAGGAGCATCGTATCAGATAGAGGAACCCAGTTTACCTCGAAATTTTGGAACCAGTTGCACGAAACATTGGGAACCCGATTGGAATTGATGCGACTTTCCGCCTACAGACCGATGGGCGGTGAGAGAGTCAATCAGATTACGGAGGACATCTTTGAGAGCACATGTGCCCTAGATTATGGATCTAGCTGGGATGATAATTTGCCGTATGCAGAATTTTCCTACAACAACAGTTACCAAACCAGCTTGAAGATGGCACCTTTCGAGGCTTTATGCGGAAGGAGGTGCAGGACACCGTTATCATGGGACTAAACTGGAGATCGTCGATTGTTTGGACCAGATTTGATTAAGGAGTGCGAACGAAAGTTAAGTTGATTCGAGACAGGCTCAAGGTAGCCCAGTCCGGACAAAAGAGCTATGCCGATTCAAAGCGCAGCGATTGAGTATGAAGTTGGAGACAGTATATCTCGAGTATCCCCGCTTGAGGAGTTAAGCGTTTTGGAGTTAAAGGAAAGTTAGCACCACGTTTCGTTGGACCGTATAAGATTTTTGCAACGCATGGGAGAAGTTGCTTATAACTTGGAACTGCCGGAAGGACTGTCGAGTTCATGATGTATTCCATGTTTCTCGATTGAAGAAATGTCACCCGAGATAGCGAGAGGTACCGTTAAGAGACACAAGTACACTGGAAGCAATTCAGTTGAAGGATGACTTGACATATGAGGAAAAACCGGTTAAGATTCTCGATTATGCCGGCAGAGTTACCCGCAAACAAGGTTATCAAGTTTTGCAAAGTTCAGTGGAGCCACCACACCGAGGATGAAGCCACACAGGAAAGAGAGGAAGTTTTGCTCAAGGACCACCCTCACCTATTTTCTAGCCAACCCGAATCTCGAGGGAGATTCATCTTAAAGAGGTAGGTTTGTAACATCCCAAATTTTCAATTTGGAATGTTATACATTAGGTCATCATGCATATCATATTTTCTCGCATTTTTCCGATCCTAGAAAATTTCACGCAACTCAAGGACCCTCGGAGAGAGTTGGAAGTTTCATTATTTTCATATTTGGGATTTCTCAAATTTTGAAAATAGGATCATTGGATTTATTTAATTATCTTCATAAAATTTTCCTATAAAAAAACTTAAGAGAGGGAATAATATGACTTTCCCAATATTTAGGAAAAATGAAGATATTATAAATAAATCAAAATTTGGTTTTGGAAGATTTATTTTGCTTAGGCAAAAATGAGCTTTTAAAAAAAATGCATGTTTGCCGTTTTTAAAGTTCATTTTGTTCGACTCATTTTTAGGAGTCGAGGAAAATTTATTTTATTAAATTCGGAGTTCGTTTGGTATTTTTTTTAATCCGTTTAGTTCTGTTTAAAAAATCCGCACCGCCCACTTTGGGCCAAGGCCAAGGCCCAACCGCCGCCGCCCCGGCCCAGCGCCCCTCCCCCTCGCGCGCGCCCCGTGGGAGGAGTCCCGCCGCCGCCCGCCGCCGAGTCCGGCTCGGCTACGCCGGACCCGCCGACGTGCCCCTCCCCAAGGCACCGGAGCCCCCCCTCCTATTTATACCGAGCCCCCCTCTCTCCTCACCTCGAGCCGCCGCCCGCCCTCACCCGAGCCGCCCGCCGGCGAAGGACGCCCGCCGCACTGCCGTCGCCGCGCCGCGTCACCACCGCCACCTCACGACCCGCCCGATCGCGGACCCACCGCCGCCCGGGAGCCGAGCCTCGCCGGCGACTAGCCGGAGGTAGCCCTCGCCACGCCCGATCCGGTTTTTTTTAGAAAAACCCGATCCGGTTTTGCGTTCGTTGTTCGGTTTTTTCAAAACCCTAGATGTTTTTTTTTTATTTTCTCGGTTTTCTTATTTAGTGAACGTTCACCGACCCGTTCGTTTCAATGAACGTGTTCGTTGGATTAGTTCTGTTAACGAACGTCCGTTATTTAATCCGTTCGTCATTTTCTTTTAATCGGATTTAATCCGTTATTTTTCAGATTCGATTTCCGATCCGATTTTCAAATCTGTTTTATTTCTTGCTCGTTTATCGGAATCAGGTGATTCAAGCGCCTGGAGTTTCATATTCTGAAACCGCCGTTCCTAATAACATACTTACAGAGAGTTTTGCTACTATAAAATTTTGACCTAGTTTCAGATTGCTAAACCAAGTCGTTCTCTCTCGAGTTTCGACTTTCGATGATTTATTTGATTCGATTCTTTTGCAACCAGGGTTCTTAAGTTAAACTATCTGGTTAGATCTTTTATTCGAGATTTCCCCGTGCATTAGATGAGTACTTATTGTATGCTTGTTGTTTGTGCGTTAGATCACCGGTCGCCGCTTGTTACTTCGAATCTCTAGGTCTCGCGGATCATCAGCAAGGCAAGTAACACTTGATCATACCTTTTCTACTACCCAGTTTTATTGCATTAGATCAAGCCCTCAAACACTTGCATGATGAGGATCTAATTAAATTCTGGGTTTGGGAAGTAGATTGAGGTAGTACCTATTACCTGTTTTACTTATGAAACCTTGGGAGTTACTTCTACGTTTGCTTATTATGCTATGCTTTGCTAGTAGACGTGGATTGGGTGAGTGATATCCATGACAGATGTGAGATTGTTAATTTAATGGTTTATCTAAGGTGGCAACCTAAACACACATCTGGGTGGATTGAGGCACGTGGTTTCTATCAGATTTGCTGTATTTCTTGGACCGCCACCTGTGCTCAAAGGGATAATAAGATTATTCAAACTAGAAACTTCCGTGTGCAGCCACAAGCCATTATGGGCTCTGGCATAGTTGACTAAGTTGTGCGAACTCTTACGGTTAGACTAGCAGATGTAGGGGAAAGTAGGTGTACCGGACTACCCACAAGTAAGGTGCTAAGCGCTTACGAAAGACTGTGTCTCGGTCATCCGTCTCTCAAACACCATGTAGTGCGAGAACCAAGCGGAGGCGATCGAGTCTTGTGGAGGAAAAGTGCTAAACCTCTGCAGAGTGTATAAACTAATCATGATTAGCCGTGTCCCGGTTATGGACATCTTGAGTATCTAGTACTTGAATATCATGTGAATCTCAACATGTTACTTCAAATAAATGTTATTGGGTTTTAATGAGTACTTTTAATTGGGATTGAGGATGCTGTCAACCATTCTCAATGTTTAACAACCACCATGATAGTTAAATAAAATTATTCCTTTGATGTAGGGAAAAACTAGCTTTATGCAAAAATGTAACCGTAGAGCTTTTCCACCAGCCATATATGCATGTAGTATAGGCTTATTCCTTCATTACTCTCTATGTGTTACATTGCGGCATATTCCATGTCTTTGACCGTTTCGGGCTGCAACTTTCACGTTGCAGACTTTTCGCATTTACAGTAAGGTGTTAGGTCGTGGTTCTATACTCAATGATGCCGATGGAGTTCATGGACTCACTTATCTTCCAAGCCTTCCGCTGTTATTATTATTAGATGGCCTTAAGCCATATTATTGTATTAAGTTCCTTTGTGGACAACGATGTAATAAGTGTGTGATTGCTACTCTGCTATAAATCCTTCGAAGTACTGTGTGGTGTCAGCATTACTGATCCAGGGATGACACTGAGCACAGAGACTGGATCCATTCGGGTCTGGTCGCTACATCGCGATGGCACTCCGGCGCCACCAAGAGAGAGGAGGAGAGGTTCTCCCCCTTGTGCTTCCTCCTCCATGGCCTCCCCCTAGATGGGGAGAGGTTCTCCCTCTGGTCCTTGGCCTTCATGGCGATGATGGCTCCTCCGGGATCCTCCTCCATGGCCTCCGGTGATGATGGCCCCCTACGGCAGGGTGCCAGAGAGGGCCTAGATTAATTTCTCATGGCTACGGAGGCTTGCGGCGGCGGAACTTCCGATCTAGGTTATTTTCTGGAGGTTTCTATATTTATAGGAATTTTTGGCGTCGGTTTCACGTCAGGGGGGTCTCCGAGTCGTCCACGAGATAGGGGCGCGCCCAGGGGGGTAGGGCGCGCCCTCCACCCTCATGGACGGCTCGGGAATCTTCTGGTCCATCTCCGACGCTCCGTGGGCTTCTTCTGGTCCATAAAAAATTGTCAAAAATTGGCACGTCAGTTGGACTCCGTTTGGTATTCCTTTTCTGTAAAACTCAAAAACAAGGAAAAAACAGAAACTGGCACTGGGCTCTAGGTTAATAGGTTAGTCCCAAATATCATATAGAATAGCATATAAATGCATATAAAACATCTAAGATGGATAATATAATGGCATGAATACTTCATAAATTATAGATACGTTGGAGACGTATCAGCACCCCCAAGCTTAATTCCTGCTCGTCCTCGAGTAGGTAAACGATAAAAGAAATAATTTATGAAGTGTGAATGTTAGCAAGTGCACAAGTTTGATCAATGATAATTTCAATCACCTTTTCTAGCATCATTATATGTCATAACAGTAGCTCATCTCCTAAAACTTTTCATGATCAAGTAACAAGCTATTCACATGTTAAAGTATAGATCATAAACTTTCTTGAAACTAACAAACTATATTCTCAGTCATCAAACAATTGCAATTCATCTTATTTTCAGGAAGGGTCCATGTCAAAGCTTTGATTTAGCAAACTCCACATACTCAACTATCATTTAATCTTTCACAATTGCTAACACTCACGTGATATTTATGGGTTCAAAATTTTAATCGGACACAAAGAAAGATAGGGGATTATAGTTTCGCCTCCCAACCTTTTACCTCAAGGGTAATGTCAACAATAATACTTTATGAAAACCTACATCCAAGGGGATATATATATATATATATATATATATATATATCCAGATCGCTACAACACAAAGTGCTTGCCAAAGGAAAAAGTGTAAAAAGGAAAGGTGAAAATCACCATGACTCTTGTATAAGGGTAGAAGGTAAAAGTAAAAGATAGGCCCTTCGCAGAGGGAAGCAGAGGTTGTCATGTGCTTTTTTGGTTGGATGCACAAAATCTTAATGCAAAAGAACGTCACTTTATATTGCCGCTTGTGATAAAGACCTTTATTATGCAGTCCACCGCTTTTATTTCTTCCCTATCACAAGTTCGTATAAAGCTTATTTTCTTCGCACTAATAGATCATACATATTTAGAGAGCAGTTTTTATTGCATGCACCGATGACAACTTACTTGAAGGATCTTACTCAATACATAGGTAGTTATGGTGGATTCTCATGGCAAAACTGGTTTAAGGGATGTTTGGAAGCACAAGTAGTATTTCTACTTGGTGCAAAGAATTTGGCTAGCATGAGAGGGGAAGGCAAGCTCAGCATGCTGGATGATCCAAGACAATATAACATTTCGGATATAGAAAAACATAACCCATTAAGTTGTCTTCCTTGTCCAACATCAACTTTTTAGCATGTCATATTTTAATGAGTGCTCACAATTACAAAAGATGTCCAAGATAGTATATTTATATGCGAAATCTCTCTTCCTTCAATATCCTTTCATGAATTGTTCAAGTGACCACTTCTGCGTTTGCTAACTTTCAATAAGTTTACTACCTATACTATTCTGTGTGAAGTCATTACTCCCCATCGTATAAGCATATCAAACATATATAAATTCAGATTTATGATATTCAATTCATTCAACCATTTACTCATAGGATATACGTGAAGCACATGGGTAAATGACAAACTACTCCAAAAAGATATAAGTGAAGAACACTGCGTAGCCATGGGAGGATTATTTTTCATTAAAGATTTCAGATCCAATAATTTTATTCAAACATCAAGTAAAATTGAAAATATGCTCCAAGCAAAACACATATCATGTGACGAATAAAAATATAGCTCCGAGTAAGGTATACCGATAGTTTTGAAGACGAAAGAGGGGATGCCTTCCGGGGCATCCCCAAGCTAGGCGCTTAAGTCTTCCTTGAATATTACCTTGGGGTGCCTTGGGCATCCCCAAGCTTAGGTTCTTTCCACTCATTATTCTCCTCATATTGATATCTCACTCAAAGCTTGAAAACTTCAATCACACAAAACTTAACGGAACTTCGTGAGATAGGTTAGTATGATAAAGAGTAAACCATTCACTTTCGTACTGTCAAAGACAAGGTTCATAATTGTTCTCACACAATGCCTACTGTACCATACCATTTCTACAATTTATATCGAGAAATATAATCCATAGAAACTAGAAAACAAGCAAGCTATGCAATGAAAACAGAATCTGTCAGAAACAGAACAGTCTGTAATGATCTGAACAGCAACCATACTTCTGCTAATCCAAAAATTATGAAATAAATTGGTGGACATGGGCAATTTTTCTATTAATCTTCTGCAAAAATAATCAACTCAAAATCACTCTTCTGTAAAAAAATGGCAGCTAATCTCGTGAGCGCAAAGTTTCTGTTTTTTACAGCAAGATCACATTAACTCTCACCCAAGTCTTCCCAAAGGTCTTACTTGGCACTTTATTGAAACAAAAAGCTATAAAACATGATTAATACAGTAGCTTAATAATGTAAACACACAAAAACAGTAAGGGTAAGTATTGGGTTGTCTCCCAACAAGCACTTTTCTTTAATGTCTTTTAGCTAGGCATGATGATTTCAATGATGCTCACATAAAAGATAAGAATTGAAACATAAAGAGAGCATCATGAGGAATATGACTAGCACATTTAAATCTAACCCACTTCCTATGCCTAGGGATTTTGTGAGCACATAATCTATAGGAACAAGAATCAACTAGCGAAGGAAGGCAAAACAAGTATAACTTCAAAACTTTAAGCACATAGAGAGGAAACTTGACATTATTGCAACTCCTACAAGCACGTATTCCTCCCTCATAAAAAATTTCAGTAGCACCATCAATGAATTCAACAATATAACCATCACATAAAGCATTGTTTTCATGATCTACAAGCATAGAAAGTTTTCTACTCTCCACATAAGCAAAGTTCTTCTCACTCGGAATAGTGGGATCACTAATTCCTAAAGTTGACACTCTTCCAAACCCGCTTTAGATGATAGTATTATTCATACTAAAAAATATAAAAGTGAAGTTCATGGAGCATTCTACAGTTAATATAGACGAACCAATATCCAAGCTCAAAATATATAAGTGAAGCACACGAAGCATTCTATAAAACCATACTCAAAGGATTTAAGTGAAGCACAAAGAGCATTCTATAAGGTCATACTCAAAAGATATAAGTGAAGCACATGAATCATTATATAAATTTATGAAGGTACATCTCATACTAGCATGCTTATTAAAGAAAAATAAAAACACAAAGGACACAAATCATGTGAACAAAACAAAAACCAAGGTATACCGATAATTATTGAAGAAGAAAGATGGGATGCCAACCGGGGCATCCCCAAGCTTAGATGCTTGAGTATCCTTGGGATATTTACTTGGGGTGCCTTGGGAATCCCCTAGCTTGAACTCTTGCCTCTCTTTATTCTTCTCACATCGGTAACTCCTCGTTCTTCGAACAGTTCATCCACAAAAACTTAACAAAAACTTTGTGAGATCCGTTAGTGTACTAAAGCGAATCACTACCTTTAGGTATTGTTGCAAACTCATTACAATTTCATATTATCACTTTATCTACTGTATTCCAACTTCACCATGGTTCATACCCCCCGATACTACCCATAGATTCATCAAAATAAGCGAACAACACATAGAAAACAGAATCTGTCAAAAACAGGACAGTCTGTAGTAATCTGGAAGTTTAGTAAACTTATGTAAATCCAAGAAATTATAAAAAAATATGACAATTTAAAAAATTTGTACATAAGTAATGTGCAAAAAGTTTCAGACCCATTTGACTTTCCAGTAAAAAAATTTAAATTCACGCGCTACAGCCAAAGTTTCTGTTTTTGTACTGCACAAAGTAAACAAGCAATATAATCATCCTAAAACCAAAGCTTGGCACATTATTTTTATAATACAATGGATATATACAAGGGGATAATTATTTTCAGATAAGCTTCCATGAAAAACTTTACCTTTTTTCCATGAGCATGAACACAAGTGTTCAAGGTCGACCCTCACTTCTCCAATGCATAACCTTCCAATCACTTCTCTTATTGAAAAACTTTTTAGGCATGAGAGGCAAGTAATTTTTTTTGTATTTTCATTCTTTAAATTTTTTTGTATGTTTCACCCACAAATAAAAAGAAACAAAAAGGAAAAAACAAAATCTACTTAGTGAAGAAAGCAAAAAAGCACACACGAAAATATCAACCCCACGCTATTGCTCCCAAGAACGGCGCCAGGAAAAGAGCTTGATAATCCCCAAGTGCAGGGAATCATCGTAGCAATTCCCAAAGGTGGAAGTGATAAGTATGGAGTGTTGAACCCACAAGGAGCTAAAGGTAAGATCAACATTCTCTCAAGTCCTATCTGCCACTGATACGACTCTCACGCATTAACCGAACATTTGCTTCCAACTAGAAACGGGAAATAAAACTACGTTGTGGGTATGAAGAGGATAACTTTGCATGATATCAGAGAGCTAAAACATAAAAGTAGGTGCTGTTATCATAAAGTTAGAATATATTACTAAATATTATAAATAGCGAGTGTCGTATAATGATGGATCGGTGTCCGGAATTGTCCGAGGCAATTTTTAACAAGACCGGTAGTCGTCATTGCAATTTCATATGAGGGAGAGGCATAAGTTAACATACTTTATCTTCTTAGATCATATGCACTGATGATTGGAACTCTAGCAAGCATTTGCAACTACTAAATATCATTAAGGTAAAACCCAACCATAGCATTAACATATCAAGTCCCCTTTATCCCATACGCCACAACCCCCTTACTCGGGTTTATGCTTCTGTCACTCAAGCAACCCACTATAAGCGAATCATGGACGTATTGCAACACCCTACAGTGAGAATCCCTCACGCTTGCGCGACACAGAGGGCACGATAGGACATCACCAAAATAAAACATACAACCTGTACCAATCTAGATCACCAATCAACCCAAAGACAAAACATATCTACTCAAAACATCATAAGAAGGCAACACATCATTGGATCATAATATGTGACATAAAGCACTATGTTCAAGTAGGGATTACAGCGGGGTGCGGGAGAGTGGACTGCGTAAAATGGATGAGGATGGTGATGTTGATGAAGACGATCCCCGCGGCGATGATTCCCCTCCCGATGGCACTCCGGCGCCACCGAGAGAGAGGAGGATAGGTTCTCCCCCTTGTGCTTCCTCCTCCATGGCCTCCTCCCTAGATGGGGAGAGGTTCTCCCTCTGGTCCTTTGCCTTCACGGCGATGATGGCCCCTCCGGGATCCTCCTCCATGGCCTCTGGTGATGATGGCCCCCTCCGATAGGGTGCCAGAGTGGGCCTAGATTGATTTCTCATGGCTATAGAGGCTTGCGGCAGCGGAACTTCCGATCTAGGTTATTTTCTGGAGGTTTCTGTATTTATAGGATTTTTTGGCGTTGGTTTCACGTCAGGGGGGGGGGGGGCGGGTCTCCGAGTCGTCCACGAGATAGGGGGGCGCGCCCAGGGGGTAGGGCACACCCTCCACCCTCGTGGACGGCTCGGGAATCTTCTGTTCCATCTCCGATGCTCCGTGGGCTTCTTCTGGTCCATAAAAAAGGTCAAAAATTGGCACGTCAATTGGACTCCGTTTGGTATTCCTTTTCTGTAGAACTCAAAAACAAGGAAAAAACAGAAACTGGCACTGGGCTCTAGGTTAATAGGTTAGTCCCAAAAATCATATAAAATAGCATATAAATGCATATAAAACATCTAAGATGTATAATATAATAGCATGAACACTTCATAAATTATAGAAACGTTGGAGACGTATCAACGGTCAGCCAGATCAAGGTGTGTGTGTCATTTATGGCATGTGGTTCACTCGGCCTTGTCGTCAGTGTGTGACCTCTGTTGCAACCGTTCGCTCCCCACTAGCTTCTTCTTGTACCGTGGCAACCGTCCACCACCTCTTCGCCTTTCCCTCTCGATTTGGAACTGCTGTCGCACGCTCTTCCTCCCTCCATTTTCCTTCACCCTTCCTTTTGCCATTGTTCGATCATCTTCACAATGGAGGGAACAGGCCGGAAACGACCCCGTTATTCTTGCCCCGATCTGAAAGATGACGTGGTGGAGGAACTCATTGATCGGTGCGACATCATCACCTCGGCTAGTGCTACCTCTTGAGCATTGCGTTGGATTTCCCCGAAGAGGAGAGGATGATGCAGCAAAGTAGCATAAGTATTTCCCTTAGTTTTTGAGAACCTAGGTATCAATCCAGTAGGAGGCCACGCGCGAGTCCCTTGTACCTACACAAAGCGAATAGCTTCTCGCAACCAACGCGATTAGGGGTTGTCAATCCCTTCACGGTCACTTACGAGAGTGAGATATGATAGAGATGATAGATAATATTTTTGGTATTTTTTATATGAAGATGCAAAGTAAAATAAAAGAAAAAAGTAAAAAAGCAAAGCAATAATCAAGTGATTGGAGATTGATATGATGAGAATTGACCCGGGGGCCATAGATTTCACTAGTGGCTTCTCTCAAGAGCATAAGTATTTCTACGGAGGGTGAACAAATTACTGTTGAGCAATTGACAGAATTGAGCATAGTTATGAGAATATCTAGGTAATATCATGTATATAGGCATCACGTCCGAGACTAGTAGACCGACTCCTGCCTGCATCTACTACTATTACTCCACTCATCGACCGCTATCCAGCATGCATCTAGAGTATTAAGTTAATGAAAACAGAGTAACGCCTTAAGCAAGATGACCTGATGTAGAGGGATAAATTAATGCAATATGATATAAACCCCATATTGTTATCCTCGATGACAATAATACAATACGTGCCTTGCTGCCCCTTTTGTCACTGGGTAAGGACACCGCAAGATTGAACCCAAAGCTAAGCACTTCTCCCATTGCAAGAAAAACCAATCTAGTAGGCCAAACCAAACTGATAATTCGAAGAGACTTGCAAAGATAACCAATCATACATAAAAGAATTCAGAGGAGATTCAAAAATTGTTCATAGATAAACTTGATCATCAACCCACAATTCATCGGTCTCAACAAACACACCGCAAAAAGAAGATTACATCGAATAGATCTCCACGAGAGAGGGGGAGAACATTGTATTGAGATCCAAAAAGAGAGAAGAAGCCATCTAGCTACTAACTATGAACCCGAAGGTCTGAGGTAAACTACTCACACTTCATCGGAGGGGCTATGGTGATGATGTAGAAGCCCTCAGTGCTGGATTCCCCTTCCGGCGGAGCTCCAGAACAGGCCTCAAGATGGGATCTCATGGATACAGAAAGTTGTGGTGGTGGAATTAGGTTTTTGGCTCCGTATCTGATCGTTTGGGGGTACGTAGGTATATATAGGAGGAAGGAGTATGTCGTTGGAGCTTCGAGGGGCCCATGAGGCAGGGGGCGCGCCCTCCACCCTCGTGACCGCCTCGTGGCTTTCTTGACGGAGCGTCCAAGTCTCCTGGATCTTATCTGATGAGCAAATCACGTTCCCGAAGGTTTCATTCCGTTTGGACTCCGTTTGATATTCCGTTTCTTCGAAACACTAAAATAGGCAAAAACAACAATTCTGGGCTGGGCCTCCGGTTAATGGGTTAGTCCCAACAGTAATATAAAAGTGGAAAATAAAGCCCAATATGGTCCAAAACAGTAGATAATATAGCATGGAGCAATAAAAAATTATAGATACGTTGGAGACGTATCAGCTAGCATGGCAGGTTTGTTCAAGACCATTCTCGACTCAACTAATAACATCACTACAAGGAACCCAAGGGTCCATGAGCGGTTTGATCTCCCCTATCTTCTTCACCGTGACCCTGCTGACTGGCACGGGGACGACGGAAGCATCGCCTTGTGCAAGTTGATGCCGCTTGATAATGATACATGTGATGTTAAGATGCCATCGCTTGAGGGCAAGGCTTGGGCAGGCGCAAATGGAGATTGGGTTGTTTATATTGGGTACAACTGCGAGTGGGAACTTGTGAATGTGTACACTCATCACCGGGTTCCACTTCCAAAAAT
Source organism: Aegilops bicornis (assembly GCA_021605145.1). Classification (NCBI taxonomy): domain Eukaryota; kingdom Viridiplantae; phylum Streptophyta; class Magnoliopsida; order Poales; family Poaceae; genus Aegilops; species Aegilops bicornis. Next base: position 287,554,213 of record CM038670.1, read on the forward strand.
CTCAGACTGCCCAGAGGTTGAGTACACCAGTATTCTACGTGAGTCCAAATACGATCATGGTGACCGTCGTCTACGGAAGATAGCAATTTGTCAAGTTCCCAACCGCTCTTGGGACTACATGAACTATGAAGTTGTTGCTATCTTCGACCATCTTGTTGCCGTCCTTACTTCCACGCCTCGATGGATATTGCTCAAAAATCAATTTCTGTACACAGATGAGTACTGTGATGCAATTCAATACGAGGGTCTTGTGTTTCCTGCCACCACTCGTGGCACTATTTTTGCATGGAATCCTGATGCTTTCGATACGTTTGTCTTCCAGCGTAAGGATAATTGTTTCATCCACATGCATGTAGGTTAGCTAGTTTCTCTTTACTAATTAACCTTCTTGTGTTTCCAAGGTCCTGTGAACATTCCACCACATATACTTGAAAAAATTTATAACCAAGGGGGTGATGACGATGCTGATGATCACGAGCATGAGGACGAGCAGGACCCATATACTCGATGGTGCTGGCAACTTATTACGATGGATCACCTCTTCTTGTCTCAGACATGTGGCACTTCTGATGTTACTAAGGAAGCAGGTGTTGTCTCGCATGGTCGCACTCTCCGGACCTATTCCAACATCCGTTGCAGGGTATTTGGGATGGATACTAGTGTACTAGCGCTAACACCTTCTCCCTGGTTCAGTAGTGAAAGTCTTGAAGGAAACCCGCTCTTCCTTGGACAAAACTATCCAATGATGGTGGAAGGTGATCCAGCTGCTGTTGACACAACGTTACTACCATTTATGAGAAGCGACTGTATCTATACCTCGGACTTGCTATGCTTCCCTACCATCCCAATATGGGTCCTGATATAGGCCGCCTCAACCTGGATGATCAGTCCTGCGTTGGTCTCGAGATTGATAGTAGCTGGCCCTTCCCAGAGAATCACTTCTGGTTCAAAGCAAGCGTTTCGAACGCCGACGAGTGGTTGAGATGAAGTTCATTTCATTGCTTTGTTATTTGTTGTGTTAGAAAAAATTTACTTTACTAGAATGTTTTGTTGGAAATGATCTATAATCCAACATGTATCCTCGTTGTCGTTGTGGGTTGATGACTTGTTGTATGTAATCAATGGTACATTTGCATATGCATCCATCAACTCACGCCTGCTAGTGGTGTCCATATGAATAGTGCTAATGATTTTAGTTGCAAAAATTAGATAGTGCTAGTGATTTTTAGCTGCATATTTTGACAAATCACAATGTTACAAGGTTGACAAATGGCAATGTTACTAGATAAACAAATGTCAATCTTTCCAGTTTGACAAATGGCAACATACCCAAAATGACAGATGCAGATCTTACCCAATTGTTTCTACGTGGTTGCACACGGGTCATGCAAAACAATTGTTTGCGTTGAAGGGATGTGACGCCCGGGTGATTACGCTACAGTAATCCCGTGTTAATGAGGACACGTCACCTCGGTTACTGCTAATAATCTCGCGTCGGTTCGAATCTTTCAAATTCAAAGTCAAGCAAACAGTGTAAGTTTTCAAAATTTTAAACTAAAATGTCCGGAGTGTGCGATTAAATGCCTAGGTGATTATAGTGCAACAAACCCCCTTTCTGAAATTTTCTAAATATATGAAATGATATAAAACAGGTTTTTGAAAAGTAATAAAAGGAGAAAACAAAAATAAATCGAGAGGGGATAACTCTCTGCCCACCGCCCTCCCCACTTGGCCCCTCACCCGCCCCTGGCCCATTCCCCTTCCCCCCCCCCTGGGCCGGCCCATCGGCCCAGCGGCCCCCCCGGCCGCATAACCCCCCCCACCCCGCGGCTAACCCTAGCCGCCACCCCACTCCTCCCCCCCACGCGCCCCGCTCCTCGCCTCTCCCGATTGGATCGGGCGGAGATCCGGCCCGACCGAGCCAGCCCCGCCGTCCCCCACCTCGTGGCGGCCCCGCCCGCCGGGACCTCCCTCCCCGTCGCCACCTGAAGCCCCCTCATCCCCTCCGTCGCCTCAAACAGGCACCCGCATGGTCGGGCTCGCCTCGCCCTCCCGTCCGGGGCGCGCTTCCCCGACCTCCTCCCGACGGTCTCCCCGCCTCACCGAGCCCGTTGCCGAGGCCCTGCCCCCCAAAGTGAGGCTCTCCTCTCTCCCCACTTCCCCCGTCGTGAAGGCTCCGGCCACACAGACCAGTCCCAGCTCCCCTTCTCCTCTCCGCCGCGTGGCCGACCGGCCCGTCTGGCTCGGGCGCCATGGTCTTGCAGCGCCCCCGTTCCCTCTTCCTCCCCCTGGGATCCGGCCGTGGCCCGACTGCCCGGCCACCGCATGGCCTCTTCCCTTCCTTCCTCCGACGGCGACCTGCCGGCGCCCTGGCGCCCGATCCCTCGCCCGACCGAGGCCCTCCTTTCCCCCAAGGCGGCCTCGGCCCAAGCCCCCACCCGTTCGTCTGCTTCAGGCGCCCGGCGCCGCCAGCCCGGCCCCGTGCCTCGGGCGCCTGATCCGCCTGGATCGATCGATCCGCCATACAGTTCGTGCCCGATTAAGGCGTCGCCCGCGTCGCCCGCACTCCACCGGGATTTGGCAATGCCAGCGGCGTGGGGCCCCACCCCCAAAAAATAGGAACGTTTTAAATTAAAACAGAAATTAAAATGTAAATAAAAATGAATTAAAGTAATTAACTAAATAATTAATTAATTAAGTAATTAATTAAACTAATTAATTCTGAATTAATTAACCCTAATCATTAATTAACTTAATTAAGTATTGTTAATTAAATCTGGTTAGGTTAATTAGCCATTAGTGAATGACATGCGGGACCCACTGTCGGGGTTGACTCGACCAACCCTGTTGATCGATGATCGCCAAGACGACATCATCTTGATGTCATAAATGCATATTCGAAATTAATTAAATAATTAATAAAATTCCAGAAATTAATAAAATCTTTTAAAAATCATATCTTTTAATCCGTAATCCGGTTTAAAATATTTTCAACATGAAAGTTGCTCAGAACGACGAGACGAATCCGGATACGCGATGCATTGCGTCCACCACACACCCCTAACCTATCGAACCTGCAAACTTTCCTCTCGGTTCATCTGTCGACAGACGTCCGGAACCGGGAAAACTTCCCGGATGTTTTCCCCCCTAACCAGTAACCCTCTTACCACGTTAGGGCACGCCTAGCATCGCTTCTTGGCATGTCATACATCGATATGCATCTGTTTACTTTGTATTCATTGTTTCTTCCCCCTCTTCTCTCCGGTAGACTACGAGACCGGCTGCTGCGGCCGATTCGACTACGGTGTTGTGACCTCTCTCCCTTGCCCGAGCAACTGTGCAAGCCCCTCCCTTTGATCATCCCGATATCGCCCATTCCATTCTCTCATGCTTGCATTAGATTTTGCTACTGTTATTGTTTGCTCCTATTACATTGCATAGCCTGTTTATTGTAACCTCGCTATTGTTACCTACCGCTTATCCTAAACCGCTTAGTATAGGTTGGTTAGAGACCCATCGGTGACCCCCACCTTGTCCTTGTTGCCCTTGCTTCATCATTGAAGACCCGATCAACGGGATCGAAGACCGTGCCCGACACCGCACATCACTTCCCTTAGTTGCTCGACACTACTAGGTTACTATCGAGTACCGAGGGTGAAACCTCTCAAAGACTTCCGATATTAACCTCAGTAGTATAGCTATCCGGTTGTGGTCATCGAGGGTGATTTCCTCTTTAACCACTTCCGACACGACTGCTGCAACCCCTCAAGTGTGGACCTCGAGGGTGAATCCTCTTATGTTCACCTTGATGACTACATTGAGTGGAATCCACCGGGGTGATTCCTCGTGTTTTCCCTTGATGTTTGGACTCACGGTTACTTGGACTTTTACCACTGTTATTTGGAAAGACGGGTGCGACCACGAGGGGTACCTGCGTGCTTAATTGCGAGTGATGTGGAGACGGGTTGACACGGAGGGTGCCCGCGAGATAATTACGAGGCGTGGCGGGCATTCCTAGCCCTTGCCGCAAGTCCTCGAGACGGGCAACGGGTCACATCTTCGTGAGTCTCTGCTTGTTACCGCGTTCCTAATCCACTACGATTTGGATATTTGATCCGAGGGCCTCGGCCCGATAGCACTAACCATCACGTGGGCTAAGTATGGGCGTTCTGCGTCGTATACATCAGCCGAAGCTTATTAGACGTCACGACGGGCGGTAGCCGGATTGGACCGAACGCGATGGGCTAGGTCTGCTTCCGGCCACAGACGCAACGCAGGAGTTCGGGAGATGGCCCATGACCCACAGGGGCTTAGGTTTAGTCCGCGTCTGGCCTCTATTAAGCCTAGGTCGGGTTGCGGCGTATTGTTTGGCCGAGGCCGGGCATGACCACAGGAAGTGTGTCCGCCGAGTTAAGCGGCGTGGTGGGTAAGTTGGTGCACCCCTGCAGGGAAGAAAACATCTATCGATAGCCTGTCCCTACGGTAGCGGACACTTGGAGTTGTATCGATCGATACAACTAGAATCGGATACTTGAGATGAGACATGGATATGAGCAATGGATTGCGATGAGAACTGGATTGTGATGATAAGCTGGATAGTATGGCTTCGGGATTTCTTTCTCGCAGGAGTCGAGAAAGGATCTCGGCTGAGGTTGATAACACTACTACTTTAAGTTATGTTACTCTACTCCCTCTTGTTTGCTGCAAGATGGTGGTTTCCAGAAGATGCTAGTCTTCGATAGGACTAGGCCTTCTCTCTATTCTGGCATTTCTGCAGCCCAGTTCACATATACAGCCTTCCTTTGATAATGTTGCATATGTAGTGTAGCTCCTTGCTTGCGAGTACTTTGGATGAGTACTCACGGTTGCCTTGTTCCCCTTTTTCCCTATCTCTACTCGATTGCTGCAACTGCAGACGATGGAGCCCAGGATCGACGCCACCGCCTATGACGACTACTACTCGGAGGTGCCTACTACTACGTGCAGCCAGACGGCGACCGGGGAGTGACCTAGGAGGATCCTGGCGGGAGGCCTGCTCCTCTTCGATCTGTATCCCGCTTTGTGCTAGCCATCTTATGGCACCTTGTTTAACTTATATGCGTACTCAGATATTGTTGCTTCCACGACTTCGTCTATGATCGAGCACTTGTATTCGAGCCCTCGAGGCCCTGGCTTGTATTATGATGCTTGTATGACTTATTTTATTTGTAGAGTTGTGTTGTGATATCTTCCCGTGAGTCCTTGATCTTGATCGTATACATTTGCGTGCATGATTAGTGTACGATTGAATCGAGGGCGTCACAAGTTGGTATCAGAGCCGACTGCCTGTAGGAATCCCCCTTCCACACTCCTTGGCCGAAGTCGAGTCTAGACTTTGCAAAAACTTTTTCTAACTTGGCGGTGTGCCTTACGGGCCCACGTCGCTATCGGGTGGTATTAGGATCTTTTACTCCTCGATCTTTACTCTGGGTTTCTGAACTCTCTTCTATTCGGGTTAAACGATTTTGCTAAAAACAAAACTAACTTTAGGTTCTCGTAAGTACCTTTCTCCCGGAGAGCCCCTCACTTCAGATGATCGTCTGCTAATCAGAAGATTCCGAAGATACTCTCAGATGTTCTCTCGAGACTTTGTGCCCATCACTTTTGCTATTCCTGACCACCGATAAATCCGTATGGATAACTACTTACACTTGCCATTCATACGATCATCCCCATTGATCTTGTTACTACAAGATACCTCGAAGTTTTCTCTATTGTTCGAGAATACTTTGTGCCCACCGCCTAGCAGTTCTTTGCCACATGAATACCCTTGAATAAATCCTCGCACTTGTCGAGTATCCGCTCAACCCCAGTTGTTCATGTGTTTCACAAAAGTCTTCAAATTACTATTCGATCTTCCGAAAATCCTCTTGGAGCCATTGGCTCTTGAAATTCTTGCTTGTTTGCATTATGGTTAATCCCATAAGTCTCGTAGTCATATTGACATTCCTTGTCATTATCATTTTGAGTCTGTTGACTCAATATGTTTCTTGAATACACGCAATCATCATTGATCCTTATAAATTACTTCTCGGCTGAGCTGCCATTCTTTTAAATGGAATTGGTTCTCGACCAATCCAATTATCGTTGATTGTACCCTAAGGCTATTCAACTTATCCATCACTAATCAGAGCATTGCTCTTGATCCCTTGATTTGGAAATCATAATTCCTTTGAATTTGACAATTGAGTTAGTCAGTTGTTTCTATAATCTGATCTCCTTGCATTCTTCTTCCTCTAGTTGAGTACCGATGCTCACGTCAGATTCCTTGTGGACCACCAGATCCTTTGTTGGATTTTATCTGACAACGCCCTTCATATTCAATAACCTTGTGAGCCTTTCCTCTGATACATAATGCCTTTGGTAAATTGTATCCTCTGCTTTCTCAACCATGATCTGCCTTCGAGCTCGAAAGTTAATTATTTCTAAAGATTACGGTATATGATTCCAAGAAGCCCTATGGGTTGAACATATGCCTTCACTAAACCGTGTGAACCCGAAAGTTTTCACGAATCATACTCTTTCGGTGCTTCGCCAGATAAAATTTTCAACACTGCAACTTCATTGAACGTGAGAAGTGAATGAAAGGTTGTGCATTGGAGAAGTGGGAGACGACCTTGAACTTTGTGTTCATGCCCATGGACACGATGTAGATCTTATCATTAAAGCTTCTCTTAAATTAATTTTTCCTTTGGTATAAGCTCATCTTATATCTGAGATCCGGCCTTTTGCAATCGTGGTTCGACCATGTTCTCTTTTTAAATATCATGTCTGTGCAAGTTAAATCAATTGTCTCCTATGGATCAATACACCAGTCCAACCTTTACTTTGATCTTGTGTCGAGTATTACCCCACGGTATCTCGAGATTATCATGGAACCGCATAACTTCTTAGGAGTTCTTCATCAAGTGCTACCTTCCCACCGATTCCAATTCTTCATGTGCTCGAGTTATTAAACACTCAAAGACACCAATAATCGAACCGAGCCCGCACTCACGGTTCAACAACTCTTCAAGAAGCTTCTATAAGTACGAAGTTTGTACCCGACCACGCCATTCCTAGCCTGTTTGGCTATGTCATTGTCGTGATGATTTTAACTGCTACTGGTCCTTCTTCTCGGAGCACAATTTTCGACGATGAACTAACCTTACGCCGATCCTCATCGTCTTATCATTTCGCCTTGAACAACAAGCTTGGTTTCGAGTTTGTGTCGTACCCTTGGTTCCAATAACCTTTCACTTCATCATTACTTTGACTTGTTGTCGTTGCTACTCGATTACATCTGCATGAAATCTCTCGACAATTGTGTCGTGATCATCATCAACCTTATGAGCTCTTCCAGGAATTCAATTGAATTCATGATGGGTAATACCTTTCCTTGCCCTCGATGATTCCTGTTCTCATCGACCACTTTATTGCCTTCCGTTCAACACAACTTGTTCGTGTTTTGTGTAAACCTTGAGATCCCTGCTACCCAAATAGTTGATCTTCCTTACCTCGGAAGTATTACCATCTCCTTTTGTCGAGGATGTGGTGAGAATTTCACCACCTCTTAAGAATTCTTGATATCATAATACTTCTTGCCATCTTCGTTCATTCCTTGGCCCCCGTATTGTTTTCAACCGGAATACCGACAATGGAGCTATGACGTGTGAATTCAAAACTTCTAGCAAGCCTCTTGCTTTGAAGTGAAATTCTTAGACTATTGATTATTGAATCACCATTCCAACGTTGGTCGTGCAACCCGGCCCATATTTGGCGCACCTTTCAACCAGTGTTTACTTGTGTATGTTTTCCTCGAGCATACTTCCTTATATCATTTGATCGACAAATGTTATCTCCTTGTTCACTTAATTGCGGAAATCCATCTTTTGGGAATCTCGGTTAATTGCCGTTGAGTTCACCAGACACCTCCTTGCCCTCTCCTTGGGTTAATGATGGACTCTTGTTAACGGTAATCACTTCATAGTTCCTTTCCCCCGAGAATCTTACATTGTCATCTTGCCAATTTGCGTTGCACCTTGTCTTCTCAGGTATCCTAAGTCCGAGGTATCCGACACCAATCGGATCTGAATCTCGGTCGATATGATGGTTGGGACAACTTTCCAAGAGTTATGACGTTGATCCTTTGTTGACGCGGTAACATGATGTCATGCCTAGCACCCCGGCTGGAGGACCTATCATTATAGATTCCTTTTCAAGGTTATCCGTTCATCCATGAGGAAATTGTAAGACTTATTCTACAAGTTATTCTGATGAATCCTTCGTGTTTCCAAAGTCTGATCTTCACACGAAGACCATGTCAATGCTATCTCGAAGCATGTCAATGGTACTCGATTTTCAACAGGAACATTTGAAGCACGATGCTAAATTTTATTTATCATTTATCCTAACACCGTTGTATGGATAATATCATGAGATTCCTCCCCTTACCTAAAGAGTTTTCTACATTATATCCTGCCACGGATATCATGCTCGCTTGTCCTTGGTAAGGATATATCCCTGAAATATGTGTTTAAACACATTTTCCTTTCCATTGTTACATTTAATATGATAATCATATTTTACTTTCCATTGGTTGTTTGAACCTTTCTTGTGATCTTTATGATCTAAGCAGCAATATTCTACTGCTTATGTAAACACCTCGAGGTACAACTCTGTCAGTAAGACCCTGTTACTATTGTTGATGGCATTCCGGTAGCCATCGATGGACGAGAACTTTGCCTATTGGTCCGCCTCGTTCAACGAGCAGCAAGATGGTTCTCTTCGACCCTCGCCCTTGGTACCGATGTTGTTGCCGACATAACCGATAGGCTGATCCTCGACATGGCTTGCTAACATGACCATGCAAGATGTCAATGCCCTTTCCTACTTTTTAGCCCATATGGTGGGCCCATAACCTGATTCCACATGATCGAAACCTCGACTCTCCCGCACACCCCGTTGTCGAGTTATTCCTCATGCTTGACTTTGTATGCAATTCATCGCCACTTATTTGTTGACCTATTAAGTATCGGACACAATACTTATTCCCGTTGCTCTGAACCCCTTTCGCACTCTGCTTCAGGCAATGAACGGTTGCCTATCCGCTTGAAACTTCTTATTGCACCGTCTTACTTTACTCTCGATGTGTGTCATCTGTTCAACTCGAGAGATACTCATATGTTCATTCTTGGGATACCCCTAGATGAATTTCCTTATAACATCCTAACATTGTAGAGCTCCCCTTACCTATTCGTAAGTACGATGGAGTTCCTCAAGAAAGGACGACAACTTCATCATGATGCTTTGGAATAAAGAATTGAAGACATCAACGAAAGGGATTAACTTCTTCGAGAAGATCCGTTAGAATATCGTAACCAGAACTTCCCCCTTACTCCCCTCTTAAATCTCGGGACGAGATTTCTTGTAGTGGAGGAGAATTGTGACGCCCGGGTGATTACGCTACAGTAATCCCGCGTTAATGAGGACACGTCACCTCGATTCTTGCATCGCTAATAATCTCGCGTCGGTTCGAATCTTTCAAATTCAAAGTCAAGCAAATAAAGTGTAAGTTTTCAAAATTTTAAACTAAAATGTCCGGAGTGTGCGATTAAATGCCTAGGTGATTATAGTGCAACAAACCCCCTTTCTGAAATTTTCTAAATATATGAAATGATATAAAACAGGTTTTTGAAAAGTAATAAAAGGAGAAACAAAAATAAATCGAGAGGGGATAACTCTCGGCCCAGCCGCCCCCTCCCCACTTGGCCCCTCTTCCCCTTGGCCTGCTCCTTTCCCCGTGGGCCGCCCATCGCCCAGCCGCCCCCTACCGCATAACCCTCCCCACCCAGCGGTAACCCTAGCCGCCACCCCACCTCACCCCCCACGCGCGCCCGCTCCTCGCCCTCTCCCGATTGGATCGGGCGGAGATCCGGCCCGACCGAGCCAGCCCGCCGTCCCCCACCTCGTCGGCGGCCCCGCCTGGGACCTCCCTCCTCCCCGTCGCCGCTGAAGCCCCCTCATCCCTCCGTCGCCTCAAACGCGGGCACCTTGTGATCGGGCTCGGCCTCGCCCTCCCGTCGCCGGGCGCGCTTCCCGACCTCCTCCCCGACGGTCTCCCCGCCTCACCGAGCCCGCTGTCGAGGCCCCGCCCCCAAAGGAGGCTCTCCTCTCTCCCCACTTCCCCCGTCGGCGAAGGCTCCGGCGCCTTGTGCCACAGTCCCCGGCTCCCCTTCTCCTCTCCGACGTGGCCCGACCGCCCCGTCGGCTCGGGCGCCATGGTGCGCCGGCGCCCCGTTCCCTCTTCCTCCCCCCTGCGGATCCGGCCAGGGTGGCCCTGACTGCCCACCGCATGGCCTCTTCCCCCTTCCTTCCTCCGACGACCTGCCGGCGCCCTAGCGGCGCCCGATCCTCGCCCCGACCGAGCCCTCCTTTCCCCCCCAAGGCGCTCGGCCTCATTAAGCCCCCCACCCTGTTCGTCCCGACTGGGCGCCACGGCTGGCCAAGGCCGGCCCCAGTGCCTCGGGCGCCCGATCCGCCTGGATCGATCCCGATCCGCCAGTTCAGTGCCCGATTCAAGGCGTCGCCCGCGTCGCCTGCACTCCACCGCCTGATTTGGCAATGCCATCGACGTGGGGCCCCACCCCAAAAATCAAAAAAAGAACGCTTTTAAATTAAAATGTAAATTAAAATGGAAATAAAATGAATTAAAGTAATTAACTAAATAATTAATTAATTAAGTAATTAATTAAACTAATTAATTCTGAATTAATTAACCCTAATCATTAATTAACTTAATTAAGTATTGTTAATTAAATGCAGTTAGGTTAATTAGCCATTAGTGAATGACATGCGGGACCCACTGTCAGGTTGACTCGACCAACCACTGTTGATCGATGATCGGCCAAGACGACATCATGCCGATGTCATAAATGCATATTCAAATTAATTAAATAATTAATAAAATTCCAGAAATTAATAAAATCTTTTAAAAATCATATCTTTTAATCCGTAATCCGGTTTAAAATATTTTCAACATGAAAGTTGCTCAGAACGACGAGACGAATCCGGATACGCAGTCTGTTCGTCCACCACACACCCCTAACCTATCGAACCTGCAAACTTTCCTCTCCGGTTCATCTGTCTGACAGACGTCTCTAACCGGAAAACTTCCCGGATGTTTTCCCCCCCTAACCAGTAACCCTCTTACCACGTCAGGGCACGCCTAGCATCGCTTCTTGGCATGTCATACATCGATATGCATCTGTTTACTTTGTATTCATTGTTTCTTCCCCCTCTTCTCTCCGGTAGACTACGAGACGGACGCCGCAATTGCCGTTCGACTACGGTGTTGATTTAATTCTCTCCCTTGCTGTGAGCAACCAGTGCAAGCCCCTCCCTTTGATCATCCCGATATCGCCCATTCCATTCTCTCATGCTTGCATTAGATTTTGCTATCAAGTTATTGTTTGCTCCTATTACATTGCATAGCCTCGCTTATTGTAACTCGCTATTGTTACCTACACCGCTTATCCTAAATCGCTTAGTATAGGTTGGTTAGAGACCCATCATGACCCCCACCTTGTCCTTGTTGCCCTTGCTTCATCATTGAAGACCCGATCAACGGGATCGAAGACCAGTGCCCGACATCGCACATCACTTCCCCTTAGTTGCTCGACAAGATTAGGTTACTATCGAGTACCGAGGGTGAAACCTCTACAAAGACTTCGATATTAACCCTGTAGTATAGCTATCCGGTTGTGGTCATCGAGGGTGATTTCCTCTTTAACCACTTCCGACACGACTACGTCAGGCAACCCCTCAAGTGTGGACCTCGAGGGTGAATCCTCTTATGTTCACCTTGATGACTACATTGAGTGGAATCCACCGGGGTGATTCCTCGTGTTTTCCCTTGATGTTTGGACTCACGGTTACTTGGACTTTTACCATTGTTACTTGGAAAGACGGGTCGACCACGAGGGGTACCCGCTGCGTTTAATTGCAGTGATGTGGAGACGGGTTGACACGGAGGGTGCCCGCGAGATAATTACGAGGCGTGGCCGGGCATTCCTAGCCCTTGCCGCAAGTCCTCGAGACGGGCAACGGGTCACATCTTTCGTGAGTCTCGCTTGTTACCGCTGCGTTCCTAATCCACTACGATTTGGATATTTGATCCGAGGGCCTCGGCCCGATAGCACTAACCATCACGTGGGCTAAGTATGGGCGCTCTGCGTCAGATACATCAGCCGAAGCTTATTAGACGTCAATGACGAGCGCGCGCCGGATTGGACTGGAACGCCTGATGGGCTAGGTCTGCTTCCGGCCGCGTACGCAACGTGCAGGAGTTCCCGGGGAGATGGCCCATGACCCCTGGGGGCTTAGGTTTAGTCCGGCGTGCTGGCCTCTCTATTAAGCCTAGGTCGGGTTGCGGCGTATTGTTTGGCCGAGGCCGGGCATGACCCTGGAAAGTGTGTCCGGCCGGAGTTAAGCGAGCGTGGTGGGTAAGTTGGTGCACCCTGGAGGGAAGAATACATCTTTCGATAGCCTGTCCCTACTTAACGGACACTTGGAGTTGTATCGATCGATACAACTAGAATCGGATACTTGAGATGAGACATGGATATGAGCAATGGATTGCGATGAGAACTGGATTGTGATGATAAGCTGGATAGTATGGCTTTCGGGATTTCTTTCTCGCAGGAGTCGAGAAAGGATCTCTGGCCGAGGTTGATAACACTACTACTTTATGTTATGCTACTCTACTCCCTCCTGTTTGCTGCAAGATGGTGGTTTCCAGAAGATGCTAGTCTTCGATAGGACTAGGCCTTCTCTCTATTCTGGCATTTACGCAGCCCAGTTCACATACGGCCTTCCTTTGATAATGTTGCATATGTAGTGTAGCTCCTTGCTTGCAGTACTTTGGATGAGTACTCACGGTTGCCTTTGTTCCCCTTTTTCCCCTATCTCTACTCGATTGCTGCAACTGCACGATGGAGCCCAGGATCCGCACGCCACCGCCTATGACGACTACTACTCCGGGAGGTGCCTACTACTACGCAGCAGCCCACGACGACACCAGGAGTGACCTAGGAGGATCCTGTGCAGGAGGCCTGCTCCTCTTCGATCTCAGATCCCGCTTTGTGCTAGCCATCTTATGGCACCTTGTTAAACTTATGTCTCCAGATTTCAGATATTGTTGCTTCCACGACTCGCCTATGATCGAGCACTTGTATTCGAGCCCTCGAGGCCCTGGATTTTATTATGATGCTTGTATGACTTATTTTATTTGTAGAGTTGTGTTGTGATATCTTCCCGTGAGTCCTTGATCTTGATCGTACACATTTGCGTGCATGATTAGTGTACGATTGAATCGAGGGCGTCACAAGGGATGCACAAACCCTGCACTGCAAGGGAAGACCATAGCTCTCACTTTGCATACGGGTGTTCTAACTAAAACGTTTGTGATCAAGAGCTGCAAAAATCCTGCTCGACACATTTTCTCTTGGCTTTCTCGGGAAGCTGTCGATTTGCATACGAGTGTTCTAACTAAAACGTTTGCGATCAAGAGCTGTATAAATCCTGCTCGGCACATTTTCCCTTGGCTTCCTGGGGAAGCTATCGCTTTGCATACGGGTGTTCTAACTAAAACATTTGCGATGAGTGTTTTATATTTAAAAACACTTGACGTTTTTTCAAAAGAAAATCGTTTGATAAGTCTGTACATTAAGAGAGAAAAACACAAGTTCGTTCAAACCATATATTTCATTCAGTCACACTGTGAATTTATATTCATATGATCGAGAATTCGAGATACAATATTAAACCCCAAAAAAACTATTTCTGGCGGCAGCGGAGGCGGTGTGCCGCACCGTCGTTGTCGTCCTCTGAGATGCCGTTGTTGAAGTCTTCAAGGCAGCACAAAATGTTCTTCACTTGTAAATCAAACATCATGTCGTCGCGCGATCGACGGGCAGGGCGCGGGAGGACGGCAACTGGCGCCGCTGAGAGGTAGCGGTTGATGGCAGCGTCCCATGCCGCTGAGGGGGGCGCGCGCACGGGCACGGGCGCAGCGGGTGCAGCCAAACGCATGGGGACCGGTGCCGCGGTGGGTGGAGGGGCGCGCACGGGCACGGGCACGGGCACAGGCACGGCGGGTGTAGCCAAATGCACGGGGGTCGGCGCCATGGTGGGTGGAGGGGCACGAACGGGCACGCGCACGGGCGCTGGCATGTACACGAGCTTGCGCAGCTCCGTGGAGACCTCGCTGACGCCCGCGGCTTCCAGCTCTGTGATAGTGCTCGGCGACCAGCCTGTCAATGCTACGGGGATGGTCGCTGGCGCGGGCGCAGGGATGGGAGCTGGGACAGGAGCGGGGGCAGCAACCGCCGTGGCCATGAGGCCCCATTCCTCCTTATTTTCTATCTCCCCAGGCTCGGAGTCGACTTCACCAAACTTGAAGAGTAGTGGCAGATGATCATTCTGTGCCATGGCGTTGGTGCAAGTCTGCGGGAGGGAGGGGAATGGGAGGCGAATAGTAAGGTCGCCCGTTTTAAACAGCGGCTCGGGCGCCATTAATGGAGAGGAGGGCAGACGACCATGTAAGTCAAATGGCTCACTTCGGTGAGCTCACAAGAGCGCATAACTCGCAGATGCTTCGGTGAGCCTACGCATTCGAGGACAGCTTGCACGCCTCTTGGTCAGCCTATGCACCGGACTCCGCTTGCACGCCTCCCGTTCAGTCGAGGTCAATCAGATGTCCGCACGGCACCTCCTATAGCCATTAAAAACGAAGACACGTGTCGTCATGTGAATGGTTAACAAAACGCACATGATTTGAATTATAAAAACGTTTTGAGATATTAAAGTGGCAGCTATTTTTTCAAAATGCCTTTGTTAGCTGTTATTCGAGTGCGCCTTCTCTCAAAATGGACACGAAAAATACCACAACATGTCGTGTGCCATTCCAGGATAGCATGCCAAGTTTCATGAATTTCAGACGAGTTTTGGATTTACTAGAATTTAAAAACAAAGTATCTCAACGTTTTACCGGCAATCAACGGTGCCCTGGTGTTCTAAATTCATTCCCATTTCTTGTATGGGACCTAAGCATGCACCCAAGGGCATAGATTTGATTTTTCAACCAATTTATATGCATTAGAGCATGTGCATGTAGTTCAAATTTCAATTATGCACATAAATGCATTGAAAACTCAATTAATGCATAAAAACATCCAAACGAGCCCCGAAAAATCACAAAAAAATTCACAACACTCTTGTTGTTCTATGTTGACATGAGAAAAAAATTTGAAAGCAATAAGAGGCAATGGATATCATTTCGTCCCCAATGGTGGGACGTTCCCTACCGAAACCATGAGGCTTGTTGTGAGAAGCTCTCGTTTGTAAGAAGCATATCCCCAAACCTGGCCCAAATAGGACAAAAAAATTACCACGGCATGTTGATGGCACTCCATGATAGCATGCCAAGTTTCATGAATTTCAGACGAGCTTTGGATTTACTAGAATTAAAAAACCAGGTATCTCAATGTTTATGCCTAGTAACCGTAAGGTGGTGTTTGACATTCATTCAATTTCTTGCATGGGACCTAAGCATGCAACCAAGGACACAGATTTGAATTTTCAACCAATTTATATGCATTAGAGCATGTGCATGTAGTTCAAATTTGAATTATGCACATAAATACATTGAAAACTAAGTTAATGCATAAAAATGTCCAAACGAACCCCAAAAATCCCAAAAGTTGACACAACACTCCTATTGTTCTATGTTGACACGAGAAATTTTTTGAAAGCAATACGAGGCAATGGACATCGTTTCGTCCCCAAAGGTGGGACATTCCCTACCGAAACTCCATCAGGCTTGTTGTGAGAAGCTCTGGTTTGTGAGAAGCATATCCCCAAACCTGCCCCAAATGGGACAAAAATTTTACCACGGCATGTTGATGCCGCTCCATGATAGCATGCCAAGTTTCAAGAATTCCAGACGAGCTTTTTAATTACGAGAATTTAAAAACCAGGTATCTCAAAGTTTGCGGCCGAGTAAACGTGGCAGGGTGTTTGACATTCATTCCCATTTCTTGCATGGGACCTAAGCATGCAACCAAGGACAAATATTTGAATTTTCAACCAATTTATATGCATTAGATCATGTGCATGTAGTTCAAATTTGAATTATGCACATAAATGCATTGAAAACTCAGTTAATGCATAGAAATGTCCAAACAAACTCTGAAAAATCACAAAAATTGACACAACACTCCCGTTGTTCTATGTTGACACGAGAATTTTTTTGAAAGCAATAAGAGGGATATCATTTCGTCCCCAAAGGTGGGACGTTCCCTACCGAAAGCATCAGGCTTGTTGTGAGAAGCTCTGGTTTGTGAGAAGCATATCCTCGAACCTGCCCCAAACGGGACAAAAAATTTACCACGGCATGTTGATGACGCTCCATGATAGCATGTCAAGTTTCGTGAATTTAAGACGAGCTTTGGATTTAATAGAATTTAAAACCCAGGTATCTCAATGTTTGCGACCGAGTAACCGTGGTAGGGTGTTTGACATTCATTCCCATTTCTTGCATGGGACCTAAGCATGCAACCAAGAATATATATTTGAATTTTCAACCAATATATGCATTAGAGCATGTGCATGTAGTTCATATTTGAATTATGCACATGAATGCATTAAAAACTCAGTTAATTACAATTCTTTTACGACACACACATAGTTGCATGTTTACTGCAGATAAAAGGTCTAGCAATTCAAACACTGTCCATTGCTGCTGTGACCCCATTATGTAATTCAAATCAAGATGAAAAATCAAGTAGATCGCGCACAGTTTATTATCACCAACCGTGTGAGATGCAGCACAAAATATCCTGGAGCACCGTTGGTGTATAGTACACCTATGGCTTATGCGAGAAGGTGTGTCGGCTACAGTCTAGAGCCAGCGTCTCAAGCACACTAGCTCGCTCCCCAAATATCATTTCACTATTCAATCGTCGCCGGTGAAAGATGGGCACGTGGACTCGTGTCGTGAGGACAACTTTGGTGGCCCACTCCGGCGATAGCGCGGCCGCAGCCGCCATGCGCGTGCTAACAAGGTGCATGAGTGTGGCTGCAATCTACGACCAGGCGGCCAAGGCAGCCCAAACGACAGTTGTTGCTTCTCAGGTGGCGGCAGCAACATCTGCCTCAGGGATAGCAACTGGCGAGAGCGGCGCAACAGTTGTCTGTTCCGCAGCGCGGGCCTTAGCCCTGGTGGAGGCCACCCACGTCCATGTCGAGGCCGCCCACACCCAGCTCCTGGCGGTCATCGCACAAATTGAACGAAGCTTCTCCGACAACGGTCGGCAACCCACGGCCGAAGAGTTGGTAATCGCCGAGAGCGTTAGAGCAGCCGTCCGTTCCTCCGCCGCATACCTTGCGACGACGGAGCCCATCCAAGCCCAGATCGCGGCTGCCCACGCCCATCTCGTAGCGGCCTTTTCCACAGAGATGGTGGACACAGATGGCGAGATGCTTGCCGAGTATGGTGCGATGGATGCCATGGAGCCCCTTCCCCAGGAGACCGTCGGGCGCAAGCTGGACATGGAGGCGGCGGCGGAGATCGACGAGCACCAGCCATAGTAGTACTCTTTGTTTGGTTTAATTAAGAGCGCTGGTCTTTAATTTGTTAGAGTAATGTTTAGGTCATCTAACTCTATTTAATTGCTGAACTTGCTCGATTAAGAAGTGTGGGTGTGGTGTAGTCTCCTTTGTGTACCCAAATTATGCAATGACGTGGATGACCACTGTAACCAGGGAAATTCGAACCAAAATTTTGACGCTCAAACTCATCACACATGGGTTAAGCTTATCTGAATTGTTTGTGATGTTCACATATCGCATATAGTTCTGAATAAGGGACCGTGGTCTTATGACACTTTATGCTGCTTAGTTTTTCATTTGAAGCGATTCCAAATTTTCGCTTCCGTGGAAATATCTACCTCCCCGCCCCCTCCCCCTTACCAAAAGCCACATTTCCCATGTTTCCGCCTTCCTTTCCAAGTTGAAACCTTCACTCTTTACTTGCAGTGTCGGCTCCTCGCCGGAAAACCTCCTTCACCCTGCTCGGCCTCGCCTATCTAGGCAGGTAATCCACACCCGACCCCCATCCTCCTCCTCCTTCCACATCCCACATGCCCCGACCGTCGGCGCGAGCGTGACACCTTCCACCCAAATCACCGACCCCTCCATGAAATAAGCGTCGCCCTAAGCCATGGTGCACGCAGTATAGCCAGGATCTCAAGGAGCATTTGGCAGCGGAGAAGGAAATCGCGGCCGCATGCGCAGATGAGGTCGCGATGGCTGCCATTCGTGCCGACCGCCAGATCTTGGAGGAGCACCTCGCCGTTGAGGCCACCGTTGACGCCTCGCGCGCCGATGTCACGATGCGATTGGCTGCTTTAAACGACAGTTCGTGGTGTTTTCTCGAGGCCACCGTCGGTGCCTTCGACGAAGACTACGAGGTGTTTTCTCAGTGTGCACGTGCTTACCTCATCTCGAGTGCCAGCAGGTTGGTGCCCAGAGCGGCTTAGACAACTCACCACTACGACGAGGGCACCCACGAAGCGGAGGCCTCGCCCTCTTCCATGTCCAAGGAGCCAATCATCTCCGACAATGAGGAGTAGCTTGTCTTATTAGCTCACTATAAGGACCCATGTTCAGTTTGCTAGCTACTGCCTTTCCTTAACAAATTCTAGTGAATTGTGCTATCTACTTTTACCATGCAATCTTACGCTCTAGAGTATATGTTCTATATGTCGTGCAATGTGGTGTTCGATTAACTGCTTTGGTTCAACTCGCAAATGTGATGTTCAATTCTTCATGGTGCAATTTTCCAAGTTGTCAAGCATGCTCGGTTTGGTTAATCGTCCGATCTTCTATTAGGAGTATGTTATATTGTGCAATGTGGTGCTCGATTAACATTTGGTTCATTTGTTCTGGTGTTTAGTTAACTGTTTGGTCCAATTTTGCAATGCGATGTTCAATTGTTGTGGGTGCATTCTGTTATTGTATACCATGTGAGAAATAAATCAAATTTGGCTGTACTAAATACATGAGAAACAAATACAATTGCTATATTTCCAAGTTGTTAAGCATGCTTGGTTTGGTTAACTGTCTGATCTTCTATTAGCAGTATGTTATATTGTGCAATGTGGTGCTCAGTTAACGTTTGGTTCATTTGTTGTGGTGTTTTGTTAACTGTTTGGTTCAATTCTGCAATGCGATGTTCAATTGTTGTGGCTGCATTCTGTTATTGTATATACCATGTGAGAAATAAATCGAATTTGGCTATACTAAATACATGAGAAATAAATACAATTGCTATCCAAGTTGTCTGGCATGCTTGGTTTGGTTAACTGTCTGATCTTCTGTTAGGAGTATGTTATATTGTGCAATGTGGTGCTCAGTTAATGTTTGGTTCATTTGTTGTGGTGCTTAGTTAACTGTTTGGTTCAATTCTGCAATGCGATGTTCAATTTGTGGTGCATTCTATTATTGTATACCATGTGAGAAATAAATCGAATTTGGTTGTACTAAATACATCAGAAACAAATACAATTGCTATATTTCCAAGTTGATAAGCATGCTTGGTTTGGTTAACTGTCTAATCTTCTATTAGGAGTATGTTATATTGTGCAATGTGGTGCTCAGTTAACGTTTTGGTTCATTTGTTGTGGTGTTTAGTTAACTGCACATGCATGGTTCGTTGTCTAATAGCACATTATTGTGCAATTGCAGGAACCATTCTAATATTTAGGTTTTTAACAATTTGATCTTGCACATGTAGGTCCTGCTGTTAGAGGTTTTGATCCACTGTTCGGCCCTTTTTGCATATGGGGAAATGAGTTGTCTATGCATATCAATCAAGTCAAGAAACTCAGAAAGATTGTTAGGATAATGAAATTAGCGACAAAAAACAACAAGATCTTTGCCTGCACAATGAAGAATACATCAGTTCACTACAAGATGGTACTAACTATTATACCTTGCCTTTTTTATTCCTTTGCCGCATTTCCAATATAGAGAAGATATTTATGCACATCCTTGTTTTCAGGCCTTTCCAAAGCAGTTCACTGATGATTACCTCTCAAACCACCTATATGGTGAGGAGGCGAGGAAGGTTTTCATACAACACCCACGGTTCAATATTGAAGTGTTTCTGAAGAGGACGAAGGACGGATGGTCAATCATCCACAGGCACTGGCCTAAAGTTGCAAAGACCTTCAACATGAATGAAGGATCAATATTTGCCTTCCGCTTCAGCAGTTTTCTAGATGAGATGTGTCTGTCTATATACGTCTATGATGCTAATTTCGAAAGGTTCTACATGTTGCATGTGAAACTTGGTGCTGGTGCAGTTGTGTAATGGGGTATTTGAGTCTTTGAAGCTATATCATGTTGTACTCTGATGTATTTCAATTATGAAATTCTGCTTCCTTAATATGGAAATGAAATATATTATGTGCTTAATATGAATGTCAATTATATTAATAAATGGATTATTAATAATAGGGGAATTAGCCTGTTAATTGGGTTTTGCTATTGCAAATGGTTATTAAAAAATACAATGGGCAATGACCTCAGGCAACGTACACAGTTTCTAGGAATAAACTGCGTTCGATTAATGAACAATCACACACGACTTTCTCTTGAAAACTGTTTGCGTTAGGCCACCTTGCGCAAACGTTTACCACATAGAAACCGTGTGTGATGGACAGTCTTTGCCACACAGTTTCTTCTATGGACCGTATGTGATGCATTCAATGACGCAAATGATAAAATTGTTAATATCATGTGCAATGGCAACTGATACGTCTCCGTCATATCTACTTTTCCAAACACTTTTGCCCTTGTTTTGGACTCTAACTTGCATGATTTGAATAGAACTAACCCCGGACTGACGCTGTTTTCAGCAGAATTGCCATGGTGTTATTTATGTGCAGAAACAAAACTTCTCAGAATGACCTGAAACTTCACGGAACATCTTTTCGGAAATAATAAAATATCGTTGCAAAAGATGAAGGCCAAGGGGCCCACCACCTGTCCAGGAGGGTGGGGGCGCGCCCCCTACCTCATGGGCCCCCTGAGGCTCCTCCGATGCCAACTCCAACTCTATATATTTGCTTTCGGAGAGAAAAAAATCAAGGAGAAGAAATCATAACGTTTTACGATACGGAGCCGCCGCCAAGCCCTAAAACCTCTCGGGAGGGCTGATCTGGAGTCCGTTCGGGGCTCCGGAGAGGGGGATTCGTCGTTGTCGTCATCATCAACCATCCTCCATCACCAATTTCATGATGCTCACCGCAGTGCGTGAGTAATTACATCGTAGGCTTGCTGGATGGTGATGGGTTGGATGAGATCTATCATGTAATCGAGTTAGTTTTGTTAAGGTTTGATCCCTAGTATCCACTATGTTCTGAGATTGATGTTGCTATGACTTTGCTATGCTTAATGCTTGTCATTAGGGCCCGAGTGCCATGATTTCAGATATGAACCTATTATGTTTTCATGAATATATGTGTGTTCTGGATCCTATCTTGCAAGTCTATAGTTACCTACCATGTGTTATGATCCGGCAACCCCGAAGTGACAATAATCGGGACCACTCCCGGTGATGACCATAGTTTGAGGAGTTCATGTATTCACTATGTGCTAATGCTTTGTTCCAGTTCTCTATTAAAAGGAGGCCTTAATATCCCTTAGTTTCCATTAGGACCCCGCTGCCACGGGAGGGTAGGACAAAAGATGTCATGCAAGTTCTTTTCCATAAGCACGTATGACTATATTCGGAATACATGCCTACATTGCATTGATGAATTGGAGCTAGTTCTATGTCACCATAGTTTATGACTGTTACATGATGAACCGCATCCGGCATAATTCTCCATCACCGATCCAATGCCTACGAGCTTTCCATATACTGGTTCTTCGCTTATTTACTTTCCCGTTGCTACAGTTACAATCACTACAAAACACCAAAAATATTACTTTTGCTTCAGTTACTTTTATTACCGTTACCACTACTATCATATTACTTTGCTACTAAACACTTTGCTGCAGATACTAAGTTATCCAGGTTTGGTTGAATTGACAACTCAACTGCTAATACTTGAGAATATTCTTTGGCTCCCCTTGTGTCGAATCAATAAATTTGGGTTGAATACTCTACCCTCGAAAACTGTTGCGATCCCCTATACTTGTGGGTTATCAAGACTATTTTCCTGGCGCCGTTCTTGGGGAGCATAGCTCTATTCTTTGAGTCACTTGGGATTTATATCTGCTGGACACTATGAAGAACTTGAAAGACGCTAAGACAACAATTTATCCCTCAACTACGAGGGGAGGTAAGGAACTGCCATCTAGCTCTACACTTGATTCCCCTTCTTTTTTGAGTAAGCTTGCGACACCTAAACCTGCTTCTACTATTCGTTTTGATATGTCGCATTGTTATTGATGATGCCACATCTGCTATGCATGATACTTATGATGAAACTACTTCCATGCTTGATACTACTGTGCCCCTTAGTGAATTTCTTGATGAACAAATTGCTAGGGCTAGAGAGAAAGAAATTATTGAAACTGATTATAATGATGAAAGTGATGATGAAGATAGGCCTGTCATTCCTGAGGGTTATGTTTTTAATATGGAAGCTTCTGCAACCATTCTAGCTTGCAAAGATAGATATGAGCTCAAGAGGTTATTAGCTGAATGGAATAAGCAATCTCTTAGAGATAGAATGAGGCCTGACCCTGCTTTTGCTACTTCACCTATTTGTGTTGCCGATAAGGATTATGATTTTTCTATTGATCCTGATATAATTACTTTGGTTGAATCTGATCCTTTTCATGGCTATGAATTTGAAACTGTTGTGGCACATCTTACTAAATTAAATGATATAGCCACCCTGTTCACTAATGATGAGAGATCTCGCTACTTTTACATCCTTAAAATATTTTCGTTCTCATTAAAAGGTGATGCTAAGATATGCTTTAATTCTCTTGATCCTGGTTGTGTGCGTAGTCCCCAGGATATGATTTATTACTTCTCTGCTAAATATTTCCCTGCTCATAAGAAACAAGCTGCTTTAAAGGAAATCTACAACTTTGTTCAAATTGAAGAAGAGAGTCTCCCACAGGGGAGGCTTCTCAAGGTACTTAAAGCTTTGCCTGATCATCCTCTTAAGAAAAATGAAATAGTTGATATCTTTTATAACGGACTAACCGATGCTTCCAGAGATTACCTGGATAGTTGTGTTGGTTCTCTTTTTAGGGAAAGAACACCGGATGAAGCTGAAATTCTATTGAATAATATGTTGACAAATGAAAATAATTGGGCACCTCTTGAGCCAGCTCCTGAGCCAGCTCCCAAGCCAATTCCTGAGCCTGTTCCCAAACCAACTCCGAAGAAGAGAGGTGTTCTATTTCTCAGTCCTGAAGATATGCAAGAGGCAAAGAAATCTATGAAAGAAAAAGGTATTAAAGCTGAAGATGTTAAGAATTTACCTCCTATTGAAGAAATACATGGTCTTAATTTCATCACTGTTGAAGAAACATATGATCTTAATCCATTACCTATTGAAGAACCTCCTGGTCTTAATAACCCGACACAGGTAGTAAAGGTAAATTCTCTCTATAGATCTGATGAAGGTGATATTCCTCACTATAAGCCTGTCATACAATTCCGGTATGCTTAAACACTTGGGTGATTATATGGCTAATGTTAGAGGTGAACTTAAACTCGTTAGCAAACATGCATCTATGGTTACCACTCAAGTAGAACAAGTACTTAAGGCTCAAAATGATTTGCTCAATGAAATGAATAGTAAGAAAAATGATTATGTTGTTAGAGTGGATACTAGAACTGGTAGAATGACTCAGGAACCTTTGTATCCTGAAGGCCACCCTAAGAGAATTGAGCAAGATTCTCAGAGAAATAATATTGATGCACCTAGTTCTTCTAAAAGGAAGAAAAAGAAAATGATAGGACTTTGCATGCTTCTAGCGAACCTATTGCTGAACCACACGAGAATCCAAATGATATCTCTATTTACGATCTTTGAAACACAATCGGTAATGAACATGAACCTAGTGAAAATGTTAATGATGATGTTCATGATGATGCTCAACCTAGTAATGATAATGATGTAGAAGTTGAACTCATTGTTGATCTTGATAACCCACAATCAAAGAATCAACGTTATGATAAGAGAGACTTTGTTGCTAGGAAACATGGTAAAGAAAGGGAACCATGGGTTCAGAAACCCATGCCTTTTCCTCCCAAAGCATCCAAGAAAAGGATGATGAGGATTTTGAGCACTTTGCTTTGAAATGATTAGACCTATCTTTTATGTATGCGATTGGTGATATGCTCAAAATGAATCCTTATGCTAAATATATGAAAGACATTGTCACTAATAAAAGAAAGATAACGGAAGCTGAGATTTCCACCATGCTTGCTAATTATACTTTTAAGGGTGGAATACCAAAGAAACTTGGAGATCCAGGAGTACCTACTATACCATGCTCCATTAAAAGAAATTATGTTAAAACTGCTTTATGTGATCTTGGAGCCGGTGTTAGTGTTATGCCTCTCTCTTTATATCGTAGACTTGACTTGAATAAGTTGACACCTACTAAAATATCTTTGCAAATGGCTGATAAATCAACTGCTATACCTGTTGGTATTTGTGAGGATGTGCCTGTTGTGGTCGCAAACGTTACTATTTTAAGAGACTTTGTTATTCTTGATATTCCCGAGGACGATAGTATGTCTATTATTCTTGGAAGACCTTTTCTGAATACTGCAGGTGTTGTTATTGATTGCAACAAAGGAAATGTCACATTTCATGTTAATGATAATGAGCATACGGTACACTTTCCGAGGAAACAACCACAAGTTCATAGTATCAACTCTATTGGAAAAATTCCATCGATTATATTTGGAGGTTTTGAATTTCCTCTTCCCTCTTGTCAAGAAGAAATATGATATTCTTATTATAGGGATGTGCATATCCCGTTGAGGTAACATATAGTGTTATTCGAAATTTCTCCGGTTCCATGTTATTCGGAATGAGTTTATTAACAAGACCTGATCAACCTTGTTAGTGGATTCCTTTTGATGAGCATGAGATGGATGAAACTAGAAGGCACAACCTTCTGTACTCCCTCTCTACTTTTTGTCATTTAGTTGAAATAAAGTAAAAATAGTATTTTTCTGTCTGTTTTCTGATTTATCTGTGCAATATAAAAATACCCCAAAAATAAAAGTCCTCCAAATGCCATGCCAATTTAATATGATTTTTTCTGGAATATTTGAGGATTTATGGTACTGAAAACACTGCCAGGGGAGCTGCCACCTGGCCACGAGGGCGGAGGGCGCGCCCTACCCCCCCAGGGCGCGCCCCCTGCCTCATGGGCCCATGGTGGCCCTCCTCCACTTATTCCTGCACCCATCCACTTCTTCTTCCTCCCACAAACACGAATATCTGGCTCAAGCACGAGTTCTAGCTCACTTTGCTGCGATTTTTGATCTCCTTGCTCAAAGCACCTCTCACAAAACTGCTTGGGGAGATTGTTCCTTGGTATGTGACTCCTCCATTGGTCCAATTAGTTTTTGCTCTAGTGCTTTATTCATTGCAAATTTGTGCTACATAGGTGACCATGTTCTTGAGCTTGCATGTCAAATTTATATGGTTCAAAGTAGTTCTAATGCTTGATATAGGCTCTAGGCACTTGTAGGAGTAGTTGCTATCAATTTTGTTGAGCTTGGTTCACTTTTGTTTGAAGTTACTAAAAAATTCAGAAATTTTTCAGAGGAAGCAATATGCTTAGGAAAATGTTCCAAGGTGGTTCTTCAAGGAAGCAAGGACCCAGGCTTGCAATGTGTGATGCTAATGAGGAGCCCCCAAGGGATGCTCCAGTACGGCCCTGTGAATGGCCTTCGGAAAATTTTATGGATCGAGCGGGAATCAAAGAAGAATTTAGCGCATATTTGCGTAACGCCGATCTCGAGAGCTTTGAGGCAGACAAATGCCCACAGTACCATGATTCTCACTAGTTCATTTGTGAGGAGGTTTGAATTTTCATCTTCACGTAATTCTCCAATTGTCATGTTTGATCTTTATGACAAATCTTATACCATGGACTTGGAGGATTTTACTTTTGCTTGCAAACTTCCACAATGGGGTAATGCTAGTGATCCCCGTAAATCTGAATTTAGAGATTTTCTTGCTAGTATAACTGTAGGGGAATCTAGAGATGTAGCCCAAGCCACCATAGGGAGCATTCACTTTCCTGCTATACATTATTTTTCTCTCTTCATAGGTAGGTGCATAACCGGTAAGGATGAAGCATGTCATATGTGTGTGCCTGACCTCAGTATTCTTAGGAGTGCTGTGTTAGGAGACCAATCTTATCATTGGGAGCCATTGTAGCACGTAGGTTACATCATAATAGATATAATGGAGATTTCTTTGGAGGAATTTATGCAACCCGCTTAGCTAATTTTCATGAGGTGGACGTTCGTGAGGATGATATGGAGTTTCCTCCTACTTATTTAGATTTTAATTCTATGGTCTCTCATCAATTTGTCGAGAGGTATGAATCACCTCTCCATTATCGACTAATCTTTGACAAATGGCGTGTTGTCCGTATTACTCTCCCTGCTCCTGCCTTCTTTGATTATCAGGAAAGAGGAAGATATACTATTACCAGAGAGGAGGCGGATGAGTACGAGAGGAGAGCGGAGGCAGCCCGACGCCACGCTGCAGCTCAGGTGGCGATAAACGCTGCATCACAGTACGACCCTAGCTACACCTACGGGTATCCGCCAGGCCATCCCAGGCAATAGACCAACTCAGGCCAAAAGCCTAAGCTTGGGGGAGTACGTATTTCCCAACGACATTACATTTATGTTCACACACTCATTGCTAGATGTCGGTGCTCATACATTTTCACTGTAACATCCATGCTAGTTTATTTTATTTTTCCTGCTTTCTTCTTGTGTGTTTGTTAAACCTTGAGAAAAACCGAAAAAATAGTAGTAGTTTACTTTTCTTGCTGTAGTAGTAATAATTAAAAAGAAAACCCAAAAATATTTCCCGTTCTTCTTTTGCTTGTTGGGAGCTTTCCCGTGTAAATAGTTTTTATTTCTTTTCTTTTCTTTGGGGGTCGATAGGAGAAGACCATGATTAAATTGTTGAAGTGGCTCTTATATGCATTATTGTTGATTTAACCAAGAGCCCATATTGCCTTGTCTTCTCCTGTTTATTGAATGCTCGCAGATTCCAGCTTAGTCCAATGCACCTGCACTCTTATTATTATTCACTTCGTTCGGTCGTGCAAGTGCAAGGCAATTATGAT
This sequence comes from Aegilops bicornis, assembly GCA_021605145.1. Classification (NCBI taxonomy): domain Eukaryota; kingdom Viridiplantae; phylum Streptophyta; class Magnoliopsida; order Poales; family Poaceae; genus Aegilops; species Aegilops bicornis. The sequence goes on from CM038670.1 coordinate 287,581,660, forward strand.
GAAATATGATGGACTAACTGAGATGAGAAAGCTGGTATGAACTCGACCTCTCTTGTTTTTGTAAATATGATGAGTTCATCGTTCCTGATTCAGCCTATCATGAATAAACATGTTTGCAATGACAATTAGAGATCATAGTTGCTCGTGCCATGCTTGATTAGCTATGAGTTATAATGGTTTACCTTGCGTGCCAACATGCTATTAAAATGGTTGTGATGTGGTATGATGGGGTGGTATCCTCCTTTGAATGATTTAAGTGACTTGACTTGGCACATGTTCACGCATGTAGTTGAAACAAATCAACATAGCCTTCACGATATTTATGTTCATGGTGGATTATATCCTACTCATGCTTGCATCCAATGTTTATAAACTATGGTGCATGTTCATGATTGTTGTCGCTCTCTAGTTGGTCGCTTCCCAGTATTTTGCTAGCCTTCACTTGTACTAAGCGGGAATACTGCTTGTGCATCCAATTCCTTAAACCCCAAAGTTATTCCATATGAGTCCACCATACCTTCCTATATGCGGTATCTACCTGCAGTTCCAAGTAAATTTGTATGTGCCAAACTCTAAACCTTCAAATAAATATTATGTTTTGTATGCTCGAATAGCTCATGTATCAACTAGGCATGCCCTTATCTTCCATGTTAGGCGGGTTATTCTCAAGAGGAGTGGACTCCGCTCCTCACTCACGAGAAAATGGCTGGTCACCGGGATGCCCAGTACCATGCTTTATGCAAACTAAATTAAAATTAATTGCAAACAAAACTCCCCCTGGGACTGTTGCTAGTTGGAGACACTCGTTGTTTTGAGCAAGTCATGGATTGATGCTTGTTGGTGGAGGGGGAGTATAAACATTACCATTCTGTTTGGGAACCGCCTATAATGTGTGTAGCATGGAAGATATCGCCATCTCTTAGTTGTTATGTTGACAATGAAAGTATACCGCTCAAAATATCATTTATCTCTATTTCAAAACCGAGCGCTGGCACCTCTACAAATCCCTGCTTCGCTCTACGAAGGGCCTATATTTTTACTTTTATGTTGAGTCATCACCCTTTTATTAAAAAGCACTAGCTGGAGAACACAACTCTCATTTGCATCCATTACTATTAATTTATATTGGGTATGACTATGATTGGATCTCTTTTACCATGAATTACAATGTCTAGTCAGTCCGTGATCTTTAAAGGTGCTCTGCATTTATGTTTTGCGGTCTCAGAAAGGGCTAGCGAGATACCATCTTGTTATATCATATTATGATTGTTTTGAGAAAGTGTTGTCATCCGAGATTTATTATTATGGCTCGCTAGTTGATTATGCTATTGATATGAGTAAACATGAGACCTGAGAATTATTGCAAATGTGGTTAGTCATAATGTTTGCTGAAAACCTTAATGTTGGCTTTACATATTTACAACAACAAGAGCAAACAGAGTTTGTAAAAGTTTTTCTTTATCACTTTCAGTTTATCAACTGAATTGCTTGAGGACAAGCAAAGGTTTAAGATTGGGGGAGTTGATACGTCTCCATCGTATCTACTTTTCCAAACACTTTTGCCCTTGCATGATTTATATAGAACTAACCCCGGACTGACGCTGTTTTCAGCAGAATTGCCATGGTGTTATTTATGTGCAGAAACAAAACTTCTCGGAATGACCTGAAACTTCACGGAACATCTTTTCGGAAATAATAAAAAATCGTTGCAAAAGATGAAGCCCAGGGGGCCCACCACCTGTCCACGAGGGTGGGGCGCTCACCTCGTGGGCCCCGAGGCTCCTTCGACGCCAACTCCAACTCTATATATTTGCTTTGGAGGAAAAAAATCAAGGAGAAGAAATCATCGCGTTTTTACGACACGGAGCCGCCAAGCCCTAAAACCTCTCGGGAGGGCTGATCTCGAGTCCGCTCGGGCCCGGAGAGGGGATTCTTCGCCGTCGTCATCATCAACCATCCTCCATCACCAATTTCATGATGCTCACCGCAGTGCGTGAGTAATTCCATCGTAGGCTTGCTGGACGGTGATGGGTTGGATGAGATCTATCATATAATCGAGTTAGTTTTGTTAGGGTTTGATCCCTAGTATCCACTATGTTACGAGATTGATGTTGCTATGACTTTGCTATGCTTAATGCTTGTCACTAGGGCCCGAAAAGTGCCATGATTTCAGATCTGAAGCTATTACGCTTTTCATGAATATATGTGTGTTCTTGATCCTATCTTGCAAGTCTATAGTCACCTACTATGTGTTATGATCCGCAATCCCGAAGTGACAATAATCGGGACCACTCCCGTGATGACCATAGTTTGAGGAGTTCATGTATTCACTATGTGCTAATGCTTTGTTCCGGTTCTCTATTAAAAGGAGGCCTTAATATCCCTTAGTTTCCATTAGGACCCGCTGCCACGGGAGGGTAGGACAAAAGATGTCATGCAAGTTCTTTTCCATAAGCACGTATGACTATATTCGGAATACATGCCTACATTGCATTGATGAATTGGAGCTAGTTCTATGTCACCATAGTTTATGACTGTTACATGATGAACCGCATCCGGCATAATTCTCCATCACCGATCCAATGCCTACGAGCTTTCCATATACTGGTTCTTCGCTTATTTACTTTCCCGTTGCTACAGTTACAATCACTACAAAACACCAAATTGACTGAATTTAAGAAAAAAACAGAGGGCAAAGCTGCCAAATAGGCTAGCCCAGTGCAACCCAGCTTGCACAGGTAGCTGCCATGTGGCAGCTTTGCCGTCTGCTAGCTGATGGCAAAGCTCTTTGCCGTCTGCCAGCAGACGGAAGACCTTCGCATCTTTGCCGTCTGCCAGATGGCAAAGATGCAAAGGTCTTTGCCATCTGCGAGCAGACGGCAAAGCACACCGTTAACCCCTTAACAGCCCTAAGCTGCCACGTGTGCCATCCAGGTCCTTTGCCGTCTGTTGGCTGGCGGCAATGACCATTTCATCTTTGCCGTCCGCCAGCAGACGGCAAAGTGCCCTTTGTCATAGCTTATTCACCCTGACCTGTTGCCGTCTACTGGCTGGCGGCAAAGTCCTTTGCCGTCCGCCAGGCATGCCTTTGCCATCAGCCATGGCAGACGGCAAAGTGCCTGATTCCTGTGTATATAGGCGAAAGAATTAGGTCAGGAGATGCACGAGGGGCCCACAAGGGTGGAGGCGCGCCCTACCCCCCGGGTGCACCCTCCGTCCTTGTGGCCGCCTCGTGGCTTCTCCGACTTCATCTCCGAGTCTCCTGGTTGTCTTCTGGTCCAAAAAAATTATCACGAAGGTTTTATTCCGTTTAGATTCCGTTTGGTATTCCTTTTCTGCGAAACTCAAAAATAGGGAAAAAAACAGGAACTGACACTAGGCTCTAGGTTAATAGGTTAGTTCCAAAAATAATATAAAATAGCATATTAATGCATATAAAACATCCAAAACAGATAATATAATAGCATGAAACAATAAAAAATTATAGATATGTTGGAGACGTATCAGGCCACCCTTTTTGTTGATTTGTTGTGCCAAAATATCCCATATATTTCATAAAATATCACCATAAATTCTTATCGCGTTTGGACTTTGTTTTGTATGGATTTGCTGCGAAATACAAAAATATGCAAAAACACCAGGAACTGGCACTGGGCACTAGGTCAATATGTTAGTCCCAAAAATAATATAAATTGTTGTCAAAAGTATATGAAAGTTGTAAAATAATGGCATGAAACAATAAAAAATTATAGCTACAACAGAGATGTATCAACGGCAACCACCCCGCTGGTGGCGGGCCGGCCCGCGATGGTTCTAGGCCGTGCAAAAGGGGAGTAAAGCTCAGACGGCCTTGTAAGCAACCCCACCAGGTGAATTGGTGTTTTAAGAGGGCGCAACGTAAGCGCGTGGATCTCATTCAAAGGAGATAGGAGCTTTGAAGCAAAGGATCCACATGGAGCGATATATGTCGTGTGTATGAAATAAAAGAGCCGGACGGAGGTCTCAAGCCACTTCACCCGCGACCTCCACCATGCTCAGGTGCTACTGATAGGGCCACGACCTGGGGTTGGCTAACCAAGCCGGATCAAGTATAGAGATGGGCTTACGCCCAAGGACATGCATAGCGGAACTGACCTTGCTGTGACCTATTCCCCAGGACAAGGAAGGTGGCGACCTAGATCACATATACTTCTCTATAAACCCTATACCTCTTCATCTATATAAGGGAGGTCAGTGAACCCCCCTAGGGCATCTAATCTCACATAGACAAATTATTGGTAGCAATCTCAAAACATCATTGTAATCCCTCACACGAGGTATCCCACCACTATGAATAACAAGAAGCAGCAGGATGTAGGGTATTATTCTACGGAGGCTCGAAACTAGGAAGCTCGTGTGTGTCGGCTTCGTCCCGATACTTCAAACCTCATCATGAACCGTATGAAGGTATCTGACGGTATTTTGCACCGTCAGTCGCACCATGCACACTGCCCGCGCGCACCCGTGTGGGAGCAATGAAACCTGACCAGCTACCTCCACACGCATGCCAGCTAACGCAGGTGCAATGCGTGCCCCCACGCGTGAGTCGGCGCAGTTGCCGCCGGACCAACCTGATCCAGGGTGAGGACGCCAACCGGCGGATCCAGATGGCCCCTCACACGCGATAGGGCCATCACGGGCATGTCCAAGACCGCTGCATGAAGGTGGCCCTGCACGCGCCTGTGCTATTCATGATGGAGTTGTTGGATTTCCACGAAGAGGAAGGATAATGTAGCACAACTACAAAAAGTATTTCCCTCAGTTAAAAACCAAGGTTTATCAAACCAGTAGGAGTCACAAAGCTAACAATGTTGGTAGTACCTGCACACAAACACATAATTTACTTGCACCGAACAAAGGCAAGGAGATTGTCAATCTCCTTGTTCTTGCTAGCTACAAGATTAAAAGAAAATACTGATAGGGCAAAGCGGCAAGAAAGCAAAAAGCAATTGTTGGAGTTTTTGTATTGATGGAAAGTAGACCACGAGGCCATAGGTTCACGAGTGACATCCCTCTCGAAAGCATGTAGTGTATGGTAGACAAATTATTGTGGGACAATTAACGGAATAGCGCAAACTATCACTATGATCATTGATGGCATAATCTCACATATGCATTACATTCGTGATAAGTAGACCATTAAACTTACTGACGTCTACTACTATTACCCCACCCCAAGACCGCTATCCAGCATGCATCTCAAAGTATTAAGTTTGCAAGAAACAGAGTAACGCAGTAAGCAAGATGGCATAATGTAGACAAAAAAACTAGCAATAAGATTGACCCCATCGTTTATCCTTAGTGGAAACAACACAATACGTGCCGTCGTCCTTTTTATCACTGGACAAGATCACCACAAGATTGAACCTACAACTATGCACCACCCACTCTGAAGAACTACTCATCTATCTTAGCCAAAGAAGACTCATAGATCAGAAATCATAGGTAACTATAAAACTATGCAATAAAGAAACTTCAAGACATTCAATTAAATTCAATGAAAAATCTAATCATAAATTCATAGTTCATCGGATCCGAACGAACACACCACAAGAATTACATCGGATGGATCTCCGAAGAGACCATTGTCTTGAAGATCAAGATCAAGAGAGAGAGAGAGAGAGAGAGAGAGAGCTCTAGCTACTCCTATGGACCCATAGGTCCTGAAAGACCTAGTCACACATCATCATGGAGGCAGCAAGGTTGATGAAGATGGCCTCCCAAATGCCTCCCCTCCGGTAGAGTGCCAGAACAGGGCTCAAGACGGGATCGCGTCGGAATAGATGCTTTTGGCAAACGGAGCATCAGGGGACCCACAAACCTGCCCAGCGCACCCTAACCCAGGGCATGCCCCTGGCTTGTGGCCCATCATGGGTCTTCTGGTTTCTTCACGAAGCTTCTAGGGTCTCTTATGTTCCAGAAAAAATTGTCAAAAACTTTCTCGTGTTTGGACCTTCGTATATATCGATTTTCTACAAAACAAAAAACAGGCAAAAAATAGCAACTCGCACATGTTAGTCCAGAAAAATAATATAAATGATGGCCAAAGTATGTGAGAATGATAATATAATAGCATATAACAATCAAAATTATAGATATGTTTGAGACGAATCAGTCCACGGTCCAGTCGTCATGGACCCCCGAGTGGTTCACTCGGTGTGCGTCATACGAGAAGATTAGATAGTGCGGAGAGCCCCTGAAAGGCCTCCGTGAAAGAGATGGCGTGGAGGCCCTCTTTGCCCTTGAAGCCCCCCAGGAGGCGAGTACTTCAACATCCTTTATAGGAGTAACTAGACGTAAGTTGTAGTATGATGCTTAGGTGCTTGCAGCTTCACCAATTATCCCTTCCATACCTAATGTATTGTTAGTGCGAGTACATTTTGTTATGTGACTTGCATAGTACACCATGCACTAACCTTGCTACAACAAACACTTACATGTATGATGATGGACGACGTTACGCTACACCATGTAGCATGCATGTTTTTCACATGTACATTATGTGAAAGTGAAGTCTTGGGATCGATATTACGTGGAGGCTAGCGAGGTATGCTAGATCTGCATTCGGTTACATGACGCCACATTTAGTATCATTTCCATATAGCATACTCGCTATGATTGATGTCTTAGGCATCGACATGTTGTCCAATATGCATGTTTAAGTATTATTTTTTGTTTAGTTGTTGTATGTTTGCAGAAAATGTTGTTGACTTAAATGACCAGCACATACAACTAAACCAACCCCTCATACGTCCCACGACGCGACCGTGCGCATATGCGGACAATGGCTAGTCACACCTTAAATTTTCATTCCAACATTTGGGTACCTCAATTAGCAAACTTCAAATCCATACTACACATGCATCATAAACTTCTGATACATCCGGACATCCGACTACTACATCAATACATGTTATCGAACTACCAAAAATTGGTAGGTTCTACATACATACTATGCTATGGACAAAGATCATCCATGTTTGCCCTTTACCGGCACCCTTAGCATCTTTGTCGCGAAAGTAGCGGTCGAAGACACAATATGGATCAAGCCGGATCTCCTTCTCGTGGGAGTTGTTCGCCCCATTACTGTCCTCCTCCTATTCGGGGTTGGGGGGCAGTCCATCCATGATACAGACCGCCAAGGCTTGCTCTCGTGTGAGGGTGTGCATGTTCCTCCTTAGCCACTTTTGAAGGACGTGGACACGAATGGCTTCCTCTTCTGCGGTAGCGCTCATCGTTGCCTCCGCCTCAGCCACATCGACCGTGAGGCGGGCCTCACGCTCTCGCCTCCTTTGCTTGTTTTGGTGGGCACACTGGTCCATGTAACCCTCATATTCCTTGGGACTGGAGAAGAGGCAACTAGCAGACCTCGAGCTTCTTGCCCCGGCGGATACGAGCACTAGTTGCACCGACACAATGGATTTCCACCAAATCAAATCTGAGCTGGGTCGGGCGCACTCCTCCCGGGAGTGACGGAGGGCCATAGCCTCCTACTCCCTGCACTACTGGAATCAGCTACTTTGCCATCTGCCAGCTCTTTGCCGTCTGCTAGCAGACGGCAAAGAAGCTCTTTGCCATCAGCTACCCGAAAGCAGACGAGAAGAATCGGCCGATGGCAAAGAAAGCCTTTGCCATCACCAGCTTCTTTGTCCGTCATTAGTCGACGGCAAGAAGAATCGGCCGATGGCAAAGAAAGCCTTTGCTATCAGCAGCTTCTTTGCCGCCCTCTAGCCGACGGCAAAGATTCTTTGTCGTCCGCTAGCAGACGGCAAAAGGGATGGGGCCCCACCGAGGAGCTGGTTAAAAATACTTAACGGCCCCCTCTTTGCCGTCCGCTAGCTGACGGCAAAGAGCACATTAGCGGACGGCAAAGGTGGCGGACGGCAAAGATTAAACTTATCTAACAGCGCGCCCCCCACCCTGTCCCTCTCTCTCTCTGTTTCTCTCCCCTGCTCCCACACGTGCGCCGCCGCCCCCACCACTCGCCGCCGCCCGGTCGCTTCCACCGCCCGCCTCCCCACCCCCATCGCCCCTTCCCGTCGCCCCGCCGCCCTGCCGTCTCGGCGCCCGCACAACCCCGGCGCCCCGCCCGCCGCGCGCCGCCAGACCACCCGCCCCTCCTCCACTGCCCCGCCTTGTCGCCATCTTGGGCGCCGTGCCTGAGCCCCCGTCGCCCTGCCGCCTGCCGTCTCGGCGCCCAGCCTCCAGCCCCCGCCCACCGCCTCGGGCGCCATCAGGCCGCCCGCCCCCTCCTCCACCGCCACCTCCTCCACTGCCAGGTGAGCTCTACCTCTCCTCTGTTTTTCCTTTTTTCTTCTATTTTTAGTTTTAGGTTTATGTTTAGTTTAGATTTAGTTTTAGTTTTAGTTTTAGGTTTAGTTTTAGGTTTAGGTTTAGTTTTAGGTTTAGATTTAGTTTTTCCTTTTTCTGTTTTTTAGTTTTAGATTTATGTTTAGTTTAGATTTAGGTTTAGTTTTAGGTTTAGTTCAGTTTTAGGAAAGAAGAAGAAGAAGAAGAAGAAGAAAACAGGAGAGGAGGAGAAGAAGAAGAGGAAAAAGGAAAGGAAGAAGAAGAAGAGGAGGAGGAGAAGAAAAAAGAAGAAGAGGAAGAAGAAGAAGAAGAAAAAAGAGGAGAGGAGGAGAAGAAGAAGAGGAAAAAGGAAAGGAGGAAGAAGAAGAAGAAGAAGAAGAAGAAGAAGAAGAAGAAGAAGAAGAAGAAGAAGAAGAAGAAGAAGAAGAAGAAGAAGAAGAACGAAAAAAAGGAAGAAAAGGAAGAAAAGGAAGAAGAGGAAGAAGAAGAAAAGGAAAAAAGAGGGAAAAACCACGACCGAAGACGACACCCGACCCCGACCCCAAGACTCGACAAGACACCCCGCCCCCGAGACCGACCCCACACCCGACCCCCCGACCCCGACACCCCGACCACACCGACATTAACACCCCGACCCGACACCCCGACATCGACATTTACACCGACACGACACCTCGACCGACCCGCAAGACCCCGAGACCCGAGACCCGACCCCGACACCGACACCGACACCCCGACCCCGAGCTCGACGACCCGACACCCCGACACCGACATCGACGGCACCTCGACCCGACCCGACACCCGACCGGCACCCTCAACTCGGCACTCAAGACTGAGCCGACCTCTTCTTGCCACTCTTTGCCGTCCGCCGTCCGTGCCTTTGCCGTCCGCCGTGGCGGACGGCAAAATACTGGATTCCTATAGTGATGCATGGAACGACACTCCAATCAATGGATCAGGAGTGGTTGGAGTCGGATTCGCGGCCTTCCATGTCGGAGAAGGTCGGTGATTGCCAAAAGAGAGCTTGGGGGAGAAGCAGAGTTAAGTGGCTAGGGTTTGATTCGGGGAGCGGATAGGGACGAGTATGGGGTTGGGGTGGGCCGGCATGGGCTTTTCGACATGGCGGACGAAACCTCTCAACTTATATAGGCACCGGTGGTATCTAGGTTACATATGGTCGGTTGCCAACGAGGAATAACCAGCCGATAGTTAATGTTGTCCTTGAAGTATACGCCAAGTCTTCGGCGGTGTGCGTCTTGATCACGACAGGATTCATTGCTTCTGGAGTCCTTCTTTGTGGAGATCGGCGGTCCGTAAACTCGGCCCATGGATTGTGGGTCACATAGGTTGGTACCCCTAGTCCAGGACACCATCAACGGACGCGCCCGGGTCACCCCATATCCGCCCTAGATTTGGGCTGGATATGAGGGATGCCGGTATGAGGGGTTCGTCTGGGTCGGGTTTTTTATCTGTCAGTGACTGGGCCGTCAACCAGCGTGAGTGTTGGGGACGGTCGGCTGCAGATGCTGTTAGAGAGCATGTAAATTGCGCTTGTACCCTTTTCAACAAGAGAAAAATTCACCACAAGTCCTCATACTCGTCGCGTTGGCCGCGTTTCTCCCCGTACTTGCAAATACCCGAAATATAGTCCTACAACTTGTCTCGGGTGGTCATCTACGGTCTAAAATACCGTTTGCTCTACATATCTGCTGATCTGGCTGTTGACCGCTGGCCCATCGCTGGCTTTGACCGCCACCTCACCACCGTACGCCCTGGGCCGCTCGATTCGGGGGAATGCGGGGTTTTTTTTGCAAAATCGCCAGGGATTAAAACATTACCCACCTGGTCGGACCGATCCATCCACCTGGTCGGACCCGACCAGACCGAGTCGTTTCGCTCCCCTGCTCTGCTCCGCTCTGCTCCTCCCCTGCTTCGTCGTTGCTGCAGAGGTGCCTCGCCGGGCGTGGCGGTCTTTGGCGACTCCCGCCATGAGCTCGTCGTCGAACGCCGAGCCGCCGTCTTCTGCTCCGTTTGGTAGGGTACTGCGTGACGTCCCTCTCGCTCCCTCCCGTCATCAGGATCATGCCTCGCCGCTGCTATATGGTACGTCTCAGTCGTCACCACCTTCTCGCCCTGACCGTCTGCTTTAGCTCCAAGAAGAGTGCGTCCTACTCCATTGCGCATACGGGTTAGGGTTTAGGGTTCTTGGCCCTCTTTTTTGTCAGGGATGGGTGCGCATGGTAGGGTTTTAGCCGTGGATGGTGAAGTTAGTGGCAGATCCAAATTAGGGTTTCATGAGGCATTTCGGTAGGTTCTTTGTAGATGAACTACGGTTGTGCAGAGGTAATTAAGGTTTTGATTTCTCGAATTGTTAGGCAAAGGGTATGCCCTGTTTTTTTGGACGTAAATGTTAGCTTTAATTAGGTTACATGCATCGAACATATGTTGTTTTGTTAATGAGATGACTGTTGGTTTGCCAGATCCCCTAAAAGAACAGGCTTTTGTACGTGAAAGATCATACATTTGTTATTTGATATGCCATGAATTCCATCATTTTGTTGTGGAAATGTCTGAACTTTCAGTGTCTGAACCTGTCTGAAAATTGACATTTTGGTTAGATTGGTGCAGTTACACTGAGCTATTTGTAGCAAAGATGCTTTCAAATACATAGTTGATCATGTAATTTTGGTTAGGTTGGGTCATGTATTCAAGTGGCTGTCTGAACATTTTTGTCTGAACATTGACAGTTTTGTTATTATTACTGTCTGAACATTTTTCTCTGAACATTGACAGTTTTGTTAGACTGGTGCAGTTACATTGTGTCAATTTCCTAGCTCAGATGCTCTCAAATAGCATGGTTGTGTCATTGTGCAGTTGCATTGTCTCTTCCCCTATGTTATTACTGTCTATCTGATCAGTTTGTCATTTCATTTTGTTTTGCAGGCTCACTAAGCAACCACTTCTCTGTTCAGGTCATACATGGTGACTATTCCCTATGTGGAGGCAAGCATAGGGGTTATCACAAAGGTCACTCCATTTGGTATGACTACTGTGATGTAGATAATTGGACACCTACAGTTGTTGCCAGTCTGGTGGAGGAAATTGGGTATGAGTTTGAGGGCAGGATAAGGGCTTCACTACAAAAAAAGACACATCCGTGACATTTTGGGCCGAACGAAAAAAAATTCTGTCATACATACGACACTTCTATGACGATAATTGTGACAAAACCCGGTATCATCATAGATGTGGTGGGCTCCTACTTCTATGACAAAAAATCATGACAGAAAATGGGCTTTTCGTCCTGGGCGGGCCGGAGATGCAGCTGCATGACATTCTTTGGGCCGTCCATGACGGAAAAAACCATGGTAGAAGCGAGGGGGAGGAAAATTTCAGGGAGTTCTGCCATACGGTGGTGGTCGGGGCGAAGCGATGCACGCTTTCTCAGACACGCACGCTGCTGCAAAAGAGGCATTGGCTCTAATCGAACCCGAAGCGAGGCATTGGGCTCTAATCGAACTCCGAGTGATTGCAATCGCAGGCTACGCGTTATCGAACCAGTGATCGATCGATGGCTGTTAATCGAACCCGATCGAGCGATTCTTCGCCATCGCTGCTAATCAAGCCGATCGATTGGATGAACAGTGAGCGTTGGGGGGGGTGGATGAACAGTGAGCGGTGGCATTGCCTCTGGATGAACAGGACCCCATGGTGTGGTGGAGGGCTGGATGAACAGTAGACAGTGGAGGGGTGCCTGTGGATGGGTGGTTGAACAGGACCCCATAGTGTGGAGGGATGGATGAACAGTAGATGGTGGAGGGGTGCCTGTGGAGGGGTGGTTGAATAGTAGCCGGTGGAGTAGCGCGCGGTGGAGGCTGGATGAACAGGAGCCCGTGTAGGCTGGAGGAGGTCGACGGTAGCCCGTGGAGGGTGGAGGAGGTCGACGGTGGAGATGAATGATCCCGTGGAGTCCTGCTTATGCGGTACGCCACACCCTCCCGGCGAACAGGACCCCGTTTTGACCGTAGGGAGCATATGAGATGTTCAAGAGCTGAAAATGGTTTTCCAAGCTCATGCCGGGTCGAGAGATATGAAGTCTCCGACAAGTTCTTGGGTTTGTAAGATGGAGGAAAATAGTTACACAAGGAGCACATACTCAAAATGTTCAAGGTTGCACAACCGCCGACTCATTGGGAGTTAATCTCCCGGATGACGCGTGATCGTGTGAGGATCCTTCGGGCCGCTTCCAACGAGCTACAAGAGCTTTGTGATGAACTTCAATATGCAGGGGATGGAAAAGACCATTCTCGAGGTATATTCAATGCTGAAATCAGCGGAGGTGGAGATCAAAAGGAACATCAAGTGTTGATGGTGAATAAAACCACTAAGTTTAAGAAAGGCAAGGGTAAGAAGAACTTCAAGAAGGACAGCAAGGGAGTTGCCGCGCCCGGTAAGCCATTTGCCGGGAAGAAGCCAAAGAATGGACCCAGGCCTGAGACTGGGTGCTTTTATTGCAAGGGAAGTGGTCACTGGAAGCGGAACTGCCCCAAATACTTAGCGGACAAGAAGGCCGGCAACACCAAAGGTATATGTGATATACATGCAATTGATGTGTACCTTACCAGTACTCGTAGTAGCTCCTAGGTATTTGATACCGGTGCCGTTGCTCATATTTGTAACTCAAAACAGGAGCTGCGGAATAAGCGGAGACTGGCGAAGGACGAGGAGGTGACGATCTTGGCGTCGGGAATGGTTCCAAGGTCGATGTGATCGCCACAAGATGCTACCTCTACATTTACCTCCGGGATTAGTTTTAAACCTCAATAATTGTTATTTAGTGCCAGCTTTGAGCATGAAAATTGTATCGGGATCTCGTTTAATTCGAGATGGCTACTCATTTAAATCTGAGAATAATGGGTTTTCTATTTCGATGAGAGATATGTTTTATGGTCATGCTCACTGGTGAATGGTTTCTTATTAATGAATCTCGAGCGTAATGTTACACATATTCATAGTGTGAATACCAAAAGATGTAAGGTTTATAATGATAGTCCCACATACTTGTGGCACTGCCGCCTTGGTCACATAGGTGTCAAACGCATGAAGAAACTCCATGCAGATGGACTTTTGGAGTCTCTTGATTACGAATCGTTCGACACATGCGAACCATGCCTCATGGGTAAAATGACCAAGACTCCGTTCTCCGAAACAATGGAGCGAGCAACCAACTTATTGGAAATCATACATACCGATGTGTGCGGTCCAATGAGTGTTGAGGCTCATGGTGGCTATCGTTATGTTCTCACTCTCACTGATGACTTGAGTAGATATGGGTATGTCTACTTAATGAAACACAAGTCTGAGACCTTTGAAAAGTTCGAGGAATTTCAGAGTGAGGTTGAGAATCAACGTGACAGGAAAATAAAGTTCTTACGATCAGATCATGGAGGGGAATATTTGAGTCACGAATTTGGCACACACTTAAGGAAATGTGGAATCGTTTCACAACTCACGCTACCGGAACACCTCAAATGAAATGGTGTGTCTGAACTTCGTAATCGCACTCTATTAGATATGGTGTGATCTATGATGTCTCTTACCGATCTACCGCTCTCATTTTGGGGCTATGCTTTAGAGACTGCTGCATTCACTTTAAATAGGGCTCCGTCGAAATCCGTTGAGGCGACACCGTATGAATTATGGTTTGGGAAGAAACCTAAGCTGTCGTTTCTCAATGTTTGGGGATGTGATGCTTATGTCAAGAAACTTCAACCAGAAAAGCTCGAACCCAAGTCGGAAAAATGCGTCTTCATAGGATACCCTAAGGAAACCATTGGGTATACCTTCTACCTCAGATCCGAGGGCAAGATCTTTGTTGCTAAGAACGGATCCTTTCTGGAGAAAGAGTTTCTCTCGAAAGAATTAAGTGGGAGGAAAGTAGAGCTTGATGAAGTACTACCTCTTGAAACGGGAAGTAGCATGTAGCTCGTGAAGATGTTCTGTGGTGCCCGCATCGACTAGAGAGGAAGTTAATGATGATGATCAAGGTACTTCGGATCAAGCTCCTACTGAACTTCGTAGGTCCACAAGGACACGTTCCGCACCAGAGTGGTACGGCAACCCTGTCTTGGAAATCATGTTGTTAGACAATGGTGAACCTTCAAACTATAAAGAAGCGATGGCGGGCCCAGATTCCGACAAATGGCTAGAAGCCATGAAATCCGAGATAGGATACATGTATGAAAACGAAGTATGGACTTTGACTGACTTGCCCGATGATCGGCGAGCCATAGAAAATAAATGGATCTTTAAGAAGAAGACAGACTCGGATGGTAATGTGACCATCTATAAGGCTCGGCTTGTCGCTAAGGGTTATCGACAAGTTCAAGGGGTTGACTACGATGAGACTTTCTCACCCGTAGCAAAGTTGAAGTCAGTCTGAATCATGTTAGCAATTGCCGCATTCTATGATTATGTGATATGGCAAATGGACGTCAAAACGGCATTCCTTAACGGCTTTCTTAAGGAAGAATTGTATATGATGCAACCAGAAGGTTTTGTCGATCCTAAGAATGCTAACAAGGTGTGCAAGCTTCAACACTCAATCTATGGGCTGGTGCAAGCATCTCGGAGTTGGAACATTCGATTTGATGAGATGATCAAAGCGTTTGGGTTTATACAGACTTATGGAGAAGCTTTGTGTTTACAAGAAAGTGAGTGGGAGCACCGTAGCATTTCTCATATTATATGTGGATGACATAACGTTGATGGGAAATGATATAGAATTCTTGGAAAGCATAAAGGCCTACTTGAACAAGTGTTTTCAATGAAGGACCTTGGAGAAGCTGCTTATATATTAGGCATCAAGATCTATAGAGATAGATCGAGACGCCTCATTGGTCTTTCACAAAGCACGTACCTTGACAAGATATTGAAGAAGTTCAATATGGATCAGTCCAAGAACGGGTTCTTGCTCACATATTACAAGGTGTGCGATTGAGCACTGACTCAATGTCCCACCACAAAGCAGAAGATAGAGAAAAGATGAGCGTCGCCCCTATGCCTCGGCCATAGGGTCTATTATGTATGCCATGTTGTGTACCGGACCTGATGTAAACCTTGCCGTAAGTTTGGTAGGAAGGTACCAAAGTAATCCCGGCATGGAACACCGGACAACGGTCAAGAATATCCTGAAGTACTGAAAAGGACTAAGGACATGTTTCGTGTATGGAGGTGACGAAGAGCTCGTGCGTAAAGGGTTACGTCGATGCTAGCTTCGACACAGATCCGATGACTCCAAGTCACAAACCGGATACGTGTTTATTTTGAATGGTGGGGCGATAAGCTGGTGCGATTGCAAGCAAAGCGTCGTGGCGGGATCTACATGTGAAGCGGAGTACATGGCAGCCTCGGAGGCAGCGCATGAAGCAATCTGGGTGAAGGAGTTCATCACCGACCTAGGAGTCATACCCAATGCGTCGGGGCCGATCACACTCTTTTGTGACAACACTGGAGCTATTGCACTAGCCAAGGAGCCCAAGTTTCACAACAAGACCAGGCACATCAAGCGTCGCTTCAACTCCATTCGTGAAAATGTTCAAGATGGAGACATAGATATTTGTAAAGTACATACGGACCTGAATGTAGCAGATCCGTTGACTAAACCTCTCCCTAGAGCAAAACATGATCAACACCGTAACTCTATGGGTGTTCGATTCATCACAATGTAACTAGATTAGTGACTCTAGTGCAAGTGGGAGGCTGTTGGAAATATGCCCTAGAGGCAATAATAAAATGGTTATTATTATATTTCTTTGTTCATGATAATTGTCTATTATTCATGCTATAATTGTGTTATCCGGAAATCATAATACATGTGTGAATACATGGACCACAACATGCCCCTAGTGACCCTCTAGTTGACTAGCTCGTTGATCAACAGATAGTCATGGTTTCCTGACTATGGACATTGGATGTCATTGATAACGGGATCACATCATTAGGAGAATGATGTGATGGACAAGACCTAATCCTAAGCATAGCACAAGATCGTGTAGTTCGTTTGTTAGAGCTTTTCCAAATGTCAAGTATCATTTCCTTAGACCATGAGATTGTGCAACTCTCGGATACCGTAGGAGTGCTTTGGGTGTGCCAAACGTCACAACATAACTGGGTGGCAATAAAGGTGCACTACGGGTATCTACAAAAGTGTCTGTTGGGTTGGCACGAATTGAGACTGGGATTTGTCGCTCCGTATGACAGAGAGGTATCTCTGGGCCCACTCGGTAATGCATCATCATAATGAGCTCAATGTGACCAAGTGTCTGGTCACGGGATCATGCATTACTGACGAGTAAAGTGACTTGCGCAGAACGAGATTGAACGAGGTATTGGGATACCGACGATCGAGTCTCGGGCAAGTAACGTACCGATTGACAAAGGGATTTGTATACGGGATTGATTGAATCCTCGACATCGTGGTTCATCCGATGAGATCATCGAGGAGCATGTGGGAGCCAACATGGGTATCCAGATCCCGCTGTTGGTCATTGACCGGAGAGTCGTCTCGGTCATGTCTGCATGTCTCCCGAACCCGTAGGGTCTACACACTTAAGGTTCGGTGACGCTAGGGTTGTAGAGATGTTAGTATGCAGTAACCCGAAAGTTGTACGGAGTCCCGGATGAGATCACGAGGAGTTCCGAAATGGTCCGGAGGTAAAGATTTATATATAGGAAGTCAAGTTTCGGCCATCGGGAAACCATGTGTCGTGGTTCTAAGTCTGACAGTAGAATGGGGGGTAGGTATGGAGAGGCAAGATCCTAGCTATGGAGTAGTTGTATACGCAAGAGATTTACGAGTTCAGGCCCTTCTCGGAGGAAGTAATAGCCCTCGCCTCAAGCCCGGAGGCGGTCGATTGGATTATATGCGTATGTGTTATGAGGGTACGAACCCTTCTACCTGTGGAGGGGTGGCTTATATAGAGTGCGCCAGACCCCAGCCAGCCCACGTAGTAGAGGGTTTAAGGTGCGTTAAAGCTAGGCGTTCTTAGTAGCATACTTACATAAAGTGTCATTAAGGTCATAAAGACTATTTAGCTACTGCATCGCTTTGGGTACCGAGTGGCTCTTGGACTCCTGGTGGTCGAGTGGGTCTTCATAGTCGAGTGTCTTTGAATCTGTCGAGTGGAAACCTACCAGGTCGACTGGAAGGCTGCTTCTCTTGTGAGTGTCCTTGTGGAGGGTACCTTTGGGCAGGTCTATGACCCTACCCTGGTACATGACTTCATCATTAGCCCCGAATGGATCGAGGTTTGAGTGAGTAAGGAGTTGATAATCTTTCCGACCTGTTCTTGGCGTTGTGAGTGCGTCTTACTCTGGATCAACGACCTTTTAGTGATGGCATCAACTTCTCTTTCACGCTTTGATCCATTCTTCACGCTTTGTCGAGTAAACTTTGTGAACCTGAGGATTTCCGAGCGACGGATCGGAGGAAATCTGTTATCTGACGAGTTGCTCTGCGGTTAGCGAATTTCGCGGGATCCGAATTTTGGGAAGCGCGCGAAGCGGAGAAAAACGCGGCACTCGGATGGGATAAGACGATGACGCCTCGATCTTCGCGCCGCCTTTTTGGCCACGTATCGTGCGCGCGCCTGTTGCGGGATTACGGTGGGATTGCCTGGGCCTACCGGTCAGCCACTCGGAAGCGGCCCCATATAAAGCGTTGGACCGGGCATTTTGAACAGTGCGACCTCAGACTTCTCCTCTCCCCGCCTCCAAACCTTCTCACCGCGCTCTTAAATGCATCCGGTAGCAAGCTTCGGTACTTGCCTCGCCGGCGACCATGGTGAAGGAGAAGACCGCAGCCTCGAACGGGTGAAGAAGGCGGCGGCGAAGGCCAAGGGAGAGCGCCCGGTCAGGCGGCTCCTCTTCGCGGTCCAAGCTGCCGTGAGGCTGGATCCAAGGAGGCGGATCCGCTCGACCATCACCGAGAAGGATCTCACCGATCCGGCCAATGAAGGACTGATCCCCATGGGTCGGCGAGGCTTCCGGCACGGAGTGGCAACCGCAGCCCGAAGAGGGTGAGTCGTCCTCCTCGCCACCCACGTAGATCGGGGTTTTCTCGCCGCCAAATCCTTTTTTCCGGGGTTTTGAACTTTTTGGAGCGCAACTCCATCATTTCACTCCAAACTCCATTGTCTATCTTGTTGCTTGCTTTCGCTATGCGAGAATTTCTTGGGTTGTCGACCGCACTGGGGTCTCTTCAAGCACATATTCACCTGTCGCTCTCAGACGGTGAAGAAAACGAGGCCGAATGACGAGAGGACCCAAGTAATCCAAATGTGTGGGGGACTCGGGGTCCAGATGAGGGGGAAGAGTGCCTTTCCAGCTATGACTCTCCCCGACTCGGTTAGAGGGTGGCGATCGACCTGGTTTTATCGCCAAGACCAGCCGATGCCGGCGATCGACTAGGCTCCCTCCTTTCTCCATGAGTCGAGTGAACAAGCCATCTTCCCTGAAGGTGTTACCAGAGGAGAAGGCCCTAGTAAAGTTGCTGATGGTGCGTGTAGTCCAGCTTATTCGCGATGGGGTGACCGGCATGGATCTCCGGGAGGTTTTTCTCCGACGGCGTATTCAGCCACTCCAATACCGAGGTCATCCGATGTGGATGTACTCTGGTACGGATGATACCACTCGGGTCCATCCAGAGGAGGTCGATGACGCCACGCTGGAGAAGTGGATGACCGCCATCACAGGAAACAAAGACAACCCTCGCGGAGCTAGGAGGATTCCACCACTCGACCAGAGTAACCAACCCGGACAAGGTATAACCACTTATCTCCGATCGTGATTCTCGCTGCATTCATTCTGTTTGATGCCAATTCGTCGACTGACTTTCACCTTGTTTTGTTGTCTTCTAGGTTACCACTGAGATGTACTCGATGCCCAACGGGGCGCAGGAAACAGTCGAAGAAGAAGAAGAAAGTGGAGGTGAAAGTCCGGAGGAATGGGAGTCCAACGGCGAGGAGGATGAGGAGGATGATAGCTCTGATGACGAGGAGGAGGAGGAGGAAGACGTCGATCCCCCTCGCTCGGAGGGAAGGTCCAAGTTGACGCATGATCCGGTGGCCGGGCGCGGTAAAGCTGTTGTGCCCACCGGGCAGTCGACGAAGCGACCTAGGACAACTTCTCCCGCGCCGACTGAGAAACCGCCGAAGCAACCTCGAGCGACGTCGTGAAAGCCGGCCAAGGCCCTTCCCAAGATGCGAATGGTCATCCCCACCATCTCCGGGTAACTAACAGAACCTTGTATTTCCTTATTCAACATGAGTGAACTTTTGGTCGACTTGATGATTGATCAGCCGATTCTTGAAATTTACAGCGCCGCTACCTCCGAGACTTCAGCCAAGCATGAAGATCAGGAAATGGAGGATGCGCCCACCTCCAACCTTGGTAAGATCTCTGAGGTTTTGCTTTTAGTCGACTGGAGCTTTTAGTCGATTGGACTTCCATGTTTACTTCTGAACCTTTCTTGTAGTTCCACCTCACGTCATTGATCTCCCCGATGATGACGAGGAAGCGCCATTGAGGAAGAGGAAGAACAAGAGAGTGCCTGCTGGCAAGGCTGCTCAAGTCACGGCGATTCCTGAGACGCTGATTTCCGAGGGAGGCAACCCCACTCGGACTTCTGTCTTCGTTGTACCACTGACAAGTGCCCGACCCACTTCGCCGATCGTTGATCCACCATCTCTCTTTGCTACACACCACGTCCCGGAAGACCAAGTAAGTGCTGCTAAGGAGGCCATACGCCAGGCAGGGATCATGATGGAGCAGGTGAAAGCAGTCCGAGAGGCTAGTCAGGCGGCCTATGATGCCAGTTCAGCTCTCCAGAGCAATGTCCAAGTAAGTCAGTCGTTGCTTGCTTTGTTAGGATATGCTACCTGAAACTGCTTCCTTCTGGAGATTTCCATATCTGTACACCCACTGGGTGTGTGTGTCGATTGAATTTTTGTGGGGGCACGCTGAGTGCACCCACTGGGTGTAGTCCCCGAGACTATGGTCGACTGCGTGCAGTCGGCTAAAGTCTTTATGCTGTGATCTTCTTCACTCGACCTGGACGGACCAAGTTGAATGGAACCGTAAAACCGGTGGGGGCACGCTAAGTGCACCCACTGGGTGTAGTCCTCGAGACTATGGTCGACTGCGTGCAGTCGACTATAGTCTAAAGAGCTATATATATATATATATATATATATATATATTTACTGCGGCTGACTGCTGACAATTAGCCATGGTTTTGGAATCATAATTTCTTGCCTCTTTTGGTCGACTGGTCGAACCAAATTGGTAAACCAGTGGGGGCACGCTGAGTGCACTACCGAGTAGTCCCCGAGACTACCGTCGAATGTTTTGATTCGATCAAGTCTTAGAAATGCTACTATTTTTCCTTAATCACTGGAAGTGATCTGTCTTTGATGTCTTTCGTTGGTTGACTCTTTGTAGAAATCTTGCGAGCTTGTGGCTCGCTATACTGAGTTAGAGAACAAGCAGATCCAGCTCAACCTCGATTTGAAGCTTGCTCAGGAGAATTTGCAGAAGGCAAAGGATGAAGCAAAAGGTATGGCTGGTGAGAATTTTCGACGACTGCCTTTGTTTTTCTGCTCATTCTCAACTATGTTCTCATTTTTGCTTTGCAGATAAACTGGAAGAGACTTTGAAGAAGAAGGACCTTGACCTTGCAGAGAGAATGTATAAGGCGGCTTTGGAGAAAACAAAGCTCGCTGAAGAGAAGCTTGCCTCGGTCGACAAACTCGAAGATGAAAATGCCAAGCTGAAAGTCGCTTCTTGACGCGGCTAACAAGGAAGTTAGTCGATCAAGAATGACAAGATTTCTCTATCGACAAGGCCGCTAACCGGCGGGAAGCAAAGCGACCGGAGATTTATCTTGGAGGGCTCGCCAAGAAGTCGCTTTCTCATGCTTGAAGGTAATCTCTTTTATCCGATTGTCTTGCTCTCACCGGCTCATCACATGATCGTTATTTTGAGTCCGAGCTGTGTTTTCAGAATTACGCCAAAACTTTGAAGAAGAAACCGGTGAGTGGAAACCAGCTTGGACCCCATCAACTCTCTGTGAAGGATGAAGCTGCTATGAATGTGCTCCGACCGGAGTCTCGTGTTGCTAGTGTGGTGGATTATCTTGCTCGACCGAAAGTTGCATGTCGCGGATCGACTCGACTCTCCGCCGTAATGGACTCTTGTAATGATCTTGAATCCCTGATGACTCGACTGAATGAGATTCCAAGTCGAGTGCAGGAATGGAAAAAGCCTTCTGCCAGGTGTGGTGTTGATGTTGCTCTATCTCTGGTTCGTGTCCACTGCAAAGAAGTGCAAGAGGACAAGCTGGTGTGTCTCAAGGTTGCCAATACCAGGAAGCACGACTTCAGATCTTTCATGGAGACTTTCATCGCTGCTGCTACCCGTATTGCCGACGGAATCGACCTTGACCAGTTTCTTGCACCTTCCAGTCCTCACGAGGAGTAAAAAACTTCTAAGTCCCACTTTAAATTTGCCTTGGAATGCCGAGTGGTTTCTGTAACCGATAAACTTTAACAGGCTTAACGCCTGAGCACCTTTGGATCCGTAAGATGTTTATCCGAACTTGATTTTTCCTTTAACATGCTTTGTTTGCCTTCGAGAGAACTTTATTCTTCATTCGGAAGATATTCCGTTGAAATTCCAGTCGACTTGTGCTTCATTTATCCTGCAGGTAGAGATGGAACACAGACTGCGACTGACCTTGTCGTCCTTACGGATTGGGACGAACCGTACATTGTACTTGTGGCGAAGCTTCGAAGGAGGAGGTAGCAATCGACCTGCACCTCGTCGTCCTTGAGGATTGGGATGGACCGCACGTTGTACTTGTGGCGAAGCTCCGAAGGAGGAGGTAGCAGTCGACCTGCACCTCGTCGTCCTTGCGGATTGGGATGGACCGCACGTTGTACTTGTGGCGAAGCTCCGAAGGAGGAGGTAGCAGTCGACCTGCACCTCATCGTCCTTGCGGATTGGGATGAATTCCTTACTTAGGCAAGCACTGGGCTGCAGCTAAGCCCCCGAGTGGGAGGTTTGCTCTCCACTCGGTAGGATTTTTACTACTTAGGCGAACACTAGGTTGCAGCTAAGCCTCCGAGTGGGAGGTTTGCTCTCCATTCGGTAGGATTTTTATTACTTAGGCGAGCACTAGGCTGCAGCTAAGCCCCCGAGTGGGAGGTTTGCTCACCACTCGGTAGGATTTCTATTACTTAGGCGAGCACCGGGCTGCAGCTAAGCCCCAGTGGGAGGTTTGCTCTCCACTCAGAGGATTTTTATTACTTAGGCGAGCACCGGCTGCAGCTAAGCCCCCGAGTGGGAGGTTTGCTCTCCGCTCGGTAGGATTTCTATTACTTAGGCGAGCACTGGGCTGCAGCTAAGCCCCCGAGTGGGAGGTTTGCTCTCCACTCGGTAGGATTTTGAATACTTAGGCGAGTACTTTGACTGCAGCTAAGCCTCCGAGTGGGAGGCTGGCTCACCACTCGGTAGGATTTTGAATACTTAGGCGAGTACTTGGACTGCAGCTAAGCCTCCGAGTGGGAGGCTGGCTCGCCACTCGGTAGGATTTTGAATACTTAGGTGAAGCGGATTGTGATTAAGCCCCGAGTGAGAGACCTGGCTCACTGAAAGGATTTTTTTACAAACTTAGGCGAATCGGATTAGCGACTAAGCCACCCATCGGGCGAAATTTCAACAAAAAGCAATAACAATCCTTTGGGAAAATTATAACATTCTTGTCTTAGATAAACAAACTACAAAAGTACTTTTATTACATCTCAACCGAGTGAGTTTTAAGTGTAGAAGGGGCGGAGCAGCTCCGTGTTCCAAGCTCGAGGCTCATCGATCTGGCGATCAACGTTGTAGAGATGATATGCTCCATTGTGGAGGACTCTTGTGACGATGAAAGGACCTTCCCAAGTGGGGGCGAGTTTGTGTGGTTTCTGTTGATCCACTCGGAGGACTAAATCTCCATCTTGGAAGGCTCGACTCTTCACATTTCTGGCATGAAACCGACGCAAGTCTTGCTGATAGATAGTCGAGCGGATCAGGGCCATTTCTCTTTCCTCTTCCAAGAGGTCGACTGCATCTTGCCGGGCTTGTTGCTTCTTCTTGAGTATAGCTCGACTCGAGGCGCATTGTGAAGGTGTCACTCGGCGTAACTGCTTCAGCTCCATAGACCAGGAAGAATGGAGTTCTCCCGGTCGACCGATTAGGAGTGGTCCTCAATCCCGGAGAACTGATGGAAGTTCGTCGACCCAAGCTCTGCTGCGTGCTTGAGATCACGCATCGGCCGTGGTTTCAGCCCTTTGAGAATGAGGCCGTTTGCTCGCTCTCGCTTGTCCATTCGACCGAGGATGAGCCATCGAAGCATAGTCGACCCGCGTGCCTTGAGAGGCCTGAAGGCTTTGAACTTGTCATTATCGAAGTTTGACCCATTGTCCGGTGATGATGCTATGCGGAACTCCATATCTCGAATATCAACTCTCCGATGAAACCGATAGCAGCAGGCATGCATCGAGGTTCTTGATGGGCTTGGCTTTGATCCACTTGGTGAACTTGTCGATTGCTACTAGCAAATGAGTGAAGCCGCTTCGCCAGTTCTCAACGCTCCAATCATGTCCAATCCCCAAACAGCGAAGGGCCGACGAGTGGAATGGTCTTCAAGGCTGAGGCGGGCTTGTGCGACATGTTGGAATAGAACCGACATCCTTCACACTTGTCAACTATTTCCTTTGCCATTTCATTTGCTTTTGGCGGTAAAATCCCGCTTTCGATGCGCTTTAGCCACAATGGTCCGATAGGACGATGATGGCCACAGTCCCCGAGTGGATATCCTCAAGAATTATCGACCTTCTTACGGCGTGATGCACTTCTAGCCGACTCCGCCACGCTTTCTACGAACAATTGTCCCTTGATCACTGTGAAGGCCTTGGATCGCTTGGACGATCTGTCGAGCCTCTTCTTCATTCTCTGGGAGTTCTTTCCTTAGGATATATGCGATGTACGGCACCGTCCAGTCGGGAGTGATGACCACCACTTCCATAATTAGGTCGACCATGGTTGGGATCTCAACTTCAGTCGGATCATTGGAACTCTTTTGCTGTGGGGCTTCTTCTGTGAAAGGATCCTCCTGCACTGAAGGTGCATGAATGTGCTCCAAAAACACATTACTGGGAATGGCTTCCCTTTTGGATCCTATCTTCGCCAAATCATCTGCAGCTTGATTTTTCAGTCGGGGTATATGATGAAGCTCCAACCCCTCGAATTTCTTCTCCAGCTTTCTCACTGCATTACAATAACCTGTCATAGCTGGGCTTTTGACATCCCACTCCTTCTTCACTTGATTAACAACCAGATCCGAGTCGCCGTAGACCATAAGGCGACGGACGCCGAGTGAAATGGACATGTGCAACCCATACAGGAGTGCTTCATATTCTGCTTCGTTGTTGGAAGAATCAAAGTGAATCTGGAGAACATACTTGAGCCTATCTCCTGGGGAAACCAATACAACCCCCGCACTGAACCGTTCAAAGATCTTGGAACCATCGAAAAACATAGTCGTGCGGTTCGAGTGAATTTGAGTCGGAAGCTGCTGTTCGATCCACTCGGCGAGGAAATCTGCTATTGCTTGGGACTTGATGGCTTTCTTTGCCTCGAATTTGATATCAAGGGAAGGAGTTCAATCGCCCATTTTGCCACTCGACCAGTTGCATCTCCGTTATGAAGAATTTCCGACAAAGGGCGTCACGACGATCGTAATGGAATGGTCAGAGAAATAATGAGCAACCTTCTTCGTGGCCATATAGATCCCATAAACAAGCTTCTGATAGTGAGGGTATCTTTGCTTTGATGGGTCAGTACTTCAGAAAGATAATAAACTGGGCGTTGAACTTTGAAGGCTCTTTGCTTATTGGAGCATTGGAGCAGCAGGCACCAGCTGGGTGGAGAGCAGAGCTTTGAGCTCTACAAATGTTGCATCAGCTTCTAGAGTCCACTCGAACTTGTCTGACTTCTTCATCAGTCGGTAAAGAGGCAATGCCTTTTCACCGAGGCGAGAGATGAATCGACTTAAAGCGGCCAAGCATCCAAAGAAGTTTCGGACATCGCACACGCAGTATGCGCTTCATTCGAGTATGGTGCCAACCTTTTACGGTTAGCATCGATTCCTCGCCGTAAACGAAAACCGAGTAACTTTCCACCAGGAACTCCAAATGTACACTTTGATGGGTTAAGCGATATCATACCTCCACGAGATTGGCAAATGTTTCAGCAAGGTCACCAACAGGTCGGAACCCTTTCGTGGCTTGACCACTATATCATCCATGTACGCTTCCACATTCCGACCGATTTGAGTGAGCAAACACTTACGAATCATCCTCATGAATGTGGCTCCGCATTCTTGAGACCGAATGGCATGGTGACATAACGAAGCACCCGAATGGAGTGATGAACGCTGTTTTAATCTCATCGGGTCCATACAGACGGATCTGATGGTACCCGAATAGGCGTCTAAAAAGACAACCTCTCACATCCCGCAGTTGAGTCGACTATTTGGTCGATGCGAGGAAGAGGAAATGATCTTCGGGCAGGCCCGATTGATATGCTTGAAATCGATGCACATGCGCAACGACTTGTCCTTCTTGGGGACCATGACAACGTTGGCGAGCCACTCGGAGTGGTAGATCTCTCGGATGAACTCTGCTGCTAAGAGCCGAGCCACCTCCTCGCCAATGGCCTTTCTCTTCTGAACGGTGGACCGCCGAAGATACTCTTTAACCGGTTTGAATTTCGAGTCAACTCGTAGGCGATGCTCAGCCAGCCCCACAGGAACACGGCATGTCGCCAGGCTTCCATGCAAAGATGTCCCAGTTCTCACGGAGGAACCGGATGAGCGCTTCTTCCTATTTTGAGTCGAGTGTTGTTGAGATGTTGGTCGGAGCAGCATTGGGATCACCGGGTGAATGTGAACCTGTTTACGTCTCGCCACGGTCGAAATGCTGACTCCGTGGCGGGCTTCTTAGCTCGCAACAAATCACTCGGATCTGCAGTTTTCGATACTCTTGTAGCTCTACCATCGCCAACCGAGCATCGGCGATCTTAGAGCCTTCGAAGCACTCTTACGCCTTCTTCCGATTGCCCGTGATGCTTATCACGCCCTTGGGACCAGGCATCTTTAGTTTGAGATACACGTAACATGGTCGGGCCATGAAACGTGCATAAGCTGGTCTCCCGAATAGTGTGATAAGCGATGCGAAATCCACGACCTCAAAGGTCAACTTTTCTTTCCGGAAATGCTTTGAATCACCAAAAACTACATCAAGAGCAATTTGGCCGAGTGACTCACCTTCTTCTTTCCGGGAATGACTCCGTGGAAGCTCATGTTATCGGTAATCGAGTCCGGACATCGGAATGCCCATCCCTTTCAACGTCTCACAGATAATATGTTCAAGCCACTACCACCATCCATCAGGACTTTGGTCACCGAGTGCCTTCAACAACCGGGTCGACCACCAATGCTTGCCTCCTGTGGTGGCAATGTGCGTCGGGTGATCGATCGGGTCGAATGTGATGGCGGTCTGGGACCATTTCAGATAATTGGGAGTCGCCAGAGCAACAAATTTCACTTCCCGATTGATAACCTTCAATCGACGTTTGCTTTCGACATCAGCAAAAATCATCAGGGTGGAATTGACCTTGGGATATCCACCATCACTGTCATCTCTGTCCTCAACTTTGTCTGTCTCCTTATCCTTATCCTTGA
The DNA here is from genome assembly GCA_021605145.1 of Aegilops bicornis. Lineage (NCBI taxonomy): Eukaryota > Viridiplantae > Streptophyta > Magnoliopsida > Poales > Poaceae > Aegilops > Aegilops bicornis. The sequence goes on from CM038670.1 coordinate 287,608,856, forward strand.
GTTGTTTCCCTTGGAACTGCTGAATCAAGAGCCGACACTGTCGAGTGGTATATTTCGGGTAAATGAGTTTACCCTCTTCATCTTTCTTTGTAAGAATATGACATGGCAAATCCAACACGTCATTTCCATCCTGGTCTTTCACCTTCTTGGGGTTCCAAGGACCCTTGGGTTTCCCTTGAACTTTCACAGGGGTCACACAATGAAGGACTCTCCGGGAGCCGCTGGCTCGGCTTTGGCGCTTCTGCTTCCTACTGGAATTTCCTCCGCCGGCCTCATTGGCGGCCGATTTATATTTACCACTCCAGAGCCGATCCTTTTCTTCACCATTTGCATACTTGGTGGCAATCTCCATCATCCGACTCAGGGTCATATCTCCGGTTCGACCAAATTTCAAACTCAACTCTCTGTTCTTGACACCTTCCTTGAAGGCACAGATCGCACTGGTGATCGGATACATTCTCGATCGTGTGGTGCAAAGTGATCCACCTCTGGATATAATCTCTCAAAGTTTCACTCGACTTACGCACACACGATCGCAACTCCGTCAACCACGATGGTCGCTTGCAAGTTCCTTCAAATGTCCCGACAAACACTCGTGCAAGATCTTCCCAAGTGTAAATATCATTGGTGCTAATCGATTCAACCACGCCTGGCTGAACCCTCCAACATAAGAGGCAAATGCTTCTTGGCTACCTCATCGTTGCCGCCGCCGATCCGAACAGCCACTCGGTAATATTCAAGCCAAGTGTCGGGCTTGGATTCACCAAAGGAACTTATCGACTCCGATCGCCAACCTAAAGTTGGGAGGAATCACCGCGGCTCGATGGCTCTATTTGAAACACTGGCCCCGAGACATGAACTCTGCTGCTGGAGGGAACATCTACATCATGGCTGTCTCGGTGAGCTCAGACTGTCGACCAAACCTTGAACGATAATAGATCTCGCATCAAAGCCTGGTTCCTCGGGTCGACTGGAACTCTTCGCCCAACACTGTGCTGGCGTCTATCGTCCTGCTGCCGAGGAGCGTATGATCCACCCCTTGGGGGAGGAGTGGGCACTCGACATCGATCATTGCGATCGAATCGGTGCTCATATTGCTCGCGGCTCTTGTACGGATCATCACGCCGGCCCCCACGTTCCTCACGCCTCGGGGGCGATCTTGGACTATGGGCCGACTGGACTGAATTCGCAGCGACGGATCGGCTGTGAATCCTGTTCCGCGACTGTGATACGACTGAGTTTTGGTCTCCTGCCGCCCGGAGCAAATCCCTTGCAAACCTCTACCCGCCTCCGACTGGGAAGGCTGAATTGACTCTGCTATACGGGCGGCAGCTGCTAAATTCTGAATCGGAGTTCGATATACCTGAGTTGGCTGTTGAAAGAGTCGGCGTCGATCGGATTCTCGAACCCTTGGTCGCAGACGCTGCCGAGTACTGCTGAAGATTCTCCACCGAAAGTGCGCTCAGCCAGGTTGGCCAAGCGCGCATCCTCCAAGACGCGAGCCTCGGGGGTTTCTCCAACGATAGGAGTGTGAAGTGCATCCATGTTCCGACGGCGAAGCTCCTCCCTCTGGAGCGAAGTGAGGGGCTCGGGCAAGTACTCTTCGTGGGCTTGCTCCGGATCGTCTCCACCGCCACCTCCGTTGGTGCGGGTGAATCCAGGGGGACTGCATGGTCCATCGACCATCAGAACCTCTGCCGCCGGGTCACTGCTATCGCATTCGGACGCAGTCTCTATGGAGCCAGTCGAACAGGCCGTAGAGAGATTCGTCGGGCTCGATCGCCGCGACTTGGGGGATGGCCGACTGGCGGGCCACCGCATGCCTCACCCACCGCTGAAGCCTCGACCGACCGGAACGCTTGCCAAGCGGAGATCGGGAGTGAAGATAACAGGAGCCGACCCATACTGGGTCGACGGTTGCCGCAGGAGGATGCCGCAGACACACGCGCGAAAGTGCGTCGCCCCGCGGACGGGGAGCGCGTTCATGTCGAGTGGAGCCTCCTGAAGCCAAGCGGAGTCGTCGGCGTCGAACGTGAGCGCACCGAGACGGATCTCGTGGCCGTCGACCAGAACTCCACCTGAAACCATGATGCAGGAGATCGAAAGAATCCCAACTTCTCCAACAAATCGCTAGAACACCTGCCCCACGGTGGGCGCCAACTGTCGTGGTTCTAAGCCTGACAGTAGAATGGGGGGTAGGTATGGAGAGGCAAGATCCTAGCTATGGAGTAGTTGTATACGCAAGAGATTTACGAGTTCAGGCCCTTCTCGGAGGAAGTAATAGCCCTACGTCTCGGAGCCCGGAGGCGGTCGACTGGATTATATGTGTATGTGTTACAGGGGTGCGAACCCTTCTACCTGTGGAGGGGGTGGCTTATATAGAGTGCGCCAGGACCCCAGCCAGCCCACGTAGTAGAGGGTTTAAGGTGCGTTAAAGCTAGGCGTTACTGGTAACGCCTTACATAAAGTGTCATTAAGGTCATAAAGACTATTTAGCTACTGCACTGCTTTGGGTACCGAGTGGCTCTTGGACTCACGGTGGTCGAGTGGGTCTTCATAGTCGAGTGTCTTTGAATCTGTCGAGTGGAAACCTACCAGGTCGACTGGAAGGCTGCTTCTCTTGTGAGTGTCCTTGTGGAGGGTACCTTTGGGCAGGTCTATGACCCTACCCCAGGTACATGACTTCATCACCATGGGCTTAAGTGGGGAGGGGAACCAGCCCCTGGTGGGCTGGTGCGCCTTGGCCTCCCCTGCGCCTAGGGCAGAAACCCTAGGGGTGGGGCGCCTTGGCTTGGGGGCAAGCCACCCCTTGCCCCCCTTGGAGATCCCATCTCCTAGGGCCGGCGCCCCCCCTAGGGGCCCTATATATAGTGGGGGGAGGGAGGGCAGCCACACCCAGCCTCTGGCGCCTCCTCTCCCTCTCCAACACCTCCTCCTCTCCGTAGAGCTTGGCGAAGCCCTGCCGAGATCCCCGCTGCATCCACCACCACGCCGTCGTGCTGCTGGATCTCCATCAACCTCTCCTACCCCTTGCTGGATTAAGAAGGAGGAGACGTCTTCCCCAACCGTACATGTGTTGAACGCGGGGGTGACATCCATTCGGCGCTCGGTCATCGGTGATTTGGATCACGACGAGTACGACTCCATCAACCCCGTTCTCTTGAACGCTTCCGCTCGCGATCTACAAGGGTATGTAGATGCACTCCTTTTCCCCTCGTTGCTAGATAACTCCATAGATTGATCTTGGTGATGCGTAGAAATTTTTTGATTTCTGCTACGATCCCCAACAATTCTTTGAGCCGTCCATGACAAAAAAAACCGTGGTAGAAGCGAGGGGGAGGAAAATTTCGGGGAGTTCCCGGTTACGGTGGGAGGTCGGGGCCGAGCGATGCACGCTTTCTCAGAACGACGTATGTGTGTGCGAGGCGTTATTCTAATCAACCCGAGCGAGGCGTTGGGCTCTAATCGAACCCAAGTGATTGCACCGCAGTTACGCGCATCGAACCCGAGTGATCGATCGATGGCTGTTAACTGAACCCGATCGAGCGATTCCTTCGCTACTGCTGCCAACTGAAGCCGATCGATTGGATGAATAGTGAGTGTTGTGGGGGGGGTGGATGAACAGTGAGCGGTGGCATTGCCTCTGGATGAACAGGACCCCGTGGTGTGGTGGCGGGCTGGACGAATAGTAGACGGTGGAGGGGTGCCCGTGGAGGGGTGGTTGAACAGGACCCCATGGTGTGGAGGTCTGGATGAACAGTAGACAGTGGAGGGGTGCCCGTGGAGGGGTGGTTGAACAAGAGTCGGTGGAGTAAGCGCGGTGGAGGCTGGATGAACAGGAGCCCGTGGAGGCCGGAGGAGGTCGACGGTAGCTTTGTGGAGGCTGGAGGAGGTCGACGGTAGCCTGTGGAGGCTGGAGGAGGTCGACGGTGGAGATGAACAGATCTCGTGGAGTCCTGCTTATGTACGCCACACCCTCCCGATGAACAGGACCCCGTTTTCACCGTAGGTCCGTTGGCCCGCTTTTGCGGTACGCCAATCCCCTCCCGATCAACAGGACCCCCATTTCGACCGTAGGAGGTCTGTTTCCTCCGTTTTGTTGTACGCCATACCCCTCCCAATCAACAGGACCCCGTTCCGAACGTAGGAGGTCCGTTTCCTCCGTTGTGCGGTACGCCAGGCCTCGTTTCCATCGCCTGTTCCGTCCAAGCCCTCCCGATGAACACAACCACACATTCCGTTCCGACCCAACCGGTTGCCTCCCGATGAACACGACGCGTTCCGTTGCCTCCCAATGAACACGACGCATTCCGTTGCCTCCCCATGAACACGACGCATTCCATTGCCTCCCCATGAACACGACGACGACGCTGTTTCTCTGTTCCAACCCAGCCATGTACACAAGCCCTGGCCGTACGTATGCGCGAGTAGGCGTTCGAGACCCCGCCCGTATGTACACATACGTGGTCGTATTTTCTTTCTTGCACCCTGGCGGCAGACGTGCGTGTACATGCTACGTGCGCGCCTCTACTTACCGCGTAATGGCGCCTCTACTACGACACGCGTGCGGCGCCTCTACATCCACCAATATATGTAATGCACACGTTCACGACCAGAATGACAACGCTACGTACGCTTCGACCAGGTGGGTCCCGACTGTCAGGCACTTCCTTGCCTGCGAAGATGTAGCTGGTGGGTCCCAGCAGTCAGGGGGGCGAATCATTTTTTTGCCCGGACGCACTTCCTTGCGTGTGAAGATGTAGCTGGTGGGTCCCAGCAGTCAGGGGGAAACGTTTTTTCGCGAAATACAGTGGCCCGTCCGGTGGGTCCCAGCTGTCAGGTGGAGGAATCATTATTTTCCGCGTAATAAGGAGGCACTTCCTTGCTGCGGCCGTCGACCCAACTGTCAGCCCTCTCCACGCAGTCCCACGTCCGATGGAAGTCGTTCCTTGACCACGTTGACCACGCCGGCGCCGAGTGCACCAGTCACGGTGGATGACGGCGAGGCCTAGGAAGGGACGACGGGAGCCGGGGAAGATGCGGCGGGAAGCCCATGCGGAGAGGAGTACGAGGTCACTGGTTCGGCTGCGGTGTGAGGCTGCCGTCGCCGCAGGCCTAGCCAGCCGGTGGGAATAGTAGGGCGGTGAGGCCTCCATGGCATCTGACCCGGCCACAGGGAGGCAGGAGCATGCGGCACGACCAGCGCTGCGTTAGGCGGCCGGAGCAAGAAGACCAGAGGTTGAAGAAACACTGCGGCCGTTGGATGGACATCGACGGTCCTTTGGAGCTAGAATCGTTCATATTGACTAAAGTTGACAAAGGCCCGTCCCCTACCAACTTAGTAGGCCCACAAGTCAGCCTCCCACCATGGTGGGTCCCAGCTAGCAGGGGGTATTCATTTTTTTATGCATAATAAGGAGGCACTTCCAGTGGGTCCGAGCTGACAGTGGGGGGAACATTTTTTCGCGAAATACGCTGGCCCGTCCGTGGGTCCCATGCAATCGGGGAAACGTTTTTAGCGAAATAAGGTGGCCCATCCGGTGGGTCCCTCATGTCGGTGGAGGAATAATTATTTTGCGCGTAATAAGGAGGCACTTCCTTGCGGCCTCCTGGACCCAAATTGTCGACCTCTCCACGTCTGATACTCTTCCGATGGAAGTCGGTCGTTGACCACGTTGACCACGCCAAGGCCGAGAGCACCAGGTGGTGGTGCGGACGACAGCGAGGCCTAGGAAGGGACGACGTGGAGCCGGGAAGACGCAGGTGGAAGCCCGCATGGAGAGGAGTACGAGGGTTCACCGGTTCGGCTGCAGCAGTGAGGCTACCGTCGCTCTGAGAATAACAGGGGTGTGGGTGAGTAGAGGATGGCCTGGCCAGCGATGGGAGTAGTACGGGGCGGTGAGGCCTCCGCGGCATCACAGCCGGCCACGGGAGGCAGGAGCACGCGACACGACCGGCGCTGCTTTGGGCGGCTGGAGCAAGAAGATCAGAGGTTGAAGAAGCACTACGGCTGTAGGATGGACATCGTACGATCACTGCAGCTAGAATCATTTATATTGACTAAGTTGACAAATCCCTTGGTACGCGTCAACTTAGTAGGCCCATCGGATTTGGCAGAGAACATATAGCCCATTTGCGATTTGTAAGATGTATAGCCCATTTTTAAATTCTAATGGAATTTACTACATCTCATTTACAGTTTGTTAAAAGTACAGCCCAACTTCTAGCTAGGACAACGATTAATAATTTCAAACAACCGCTCAAAACAGAATTCAAAAAATTCCCACATTTTGATGGGATCCAAATATTTTTATCCAAAATTTCTAGTCAGGTTAAATATAATTTCAAAATAAATTTGTATTACGTTAAAATCGATTTAAATATTATGTATGCAACAAGTAATGAAATTAAAATTTTCAAATTCCAAAAATAATATATTTTTCAAACTAATTACGTGTTTGGTGCATAGTAACTGTCCAGTTATTATAATTACATCCCATTTATTATTTCTTAAAGTCCATTTTCTTGTTAAGCCTAATGCATACCTCCTAGGAAAGTTTGCAGCCCAGCGGGGCGGAGAATAACAAGTTGACCCGGATATTGTGTACAACTGTCGACCCAGTTGCATTGCTGATGTTGAAAAAAAAGGCATGTGTAGTACAGTACAACCTAACATGGTTACTCATCCCACATTCATCAAAGATGGAAAGGCCCAAACAAGGCTTCAGCACAACTTTTTGAAGTCAATGAGCTCAATTAATAACTTAAGAAAAAAGTTAGATTACAGTGGAACCTAATTAAAAGTTGTCACGAGCAAATAAATAATTCAACAGGTCCCACTTGTGCGTGTGCGTGCGTGTGTGTGTGTGTGTGTGTGTGTGTGTGTGTGTGTGTGTGAGAGAGAGAGAGAGAGAGACATCGGTCGATGCTCGTAAATACATCTTTCAGCCATATGCATTGTTGATGCTCAGTAAAAACTTATATAGTTGACACAATCATATAGAACATCATAGCACACTGGACTTGCATACAAAATATTTCACGCAGGCGGCACAATCAGGATGGAAGCAGTGGATCGCTACGGGAAGGGCTATGTTGAAACCAACGAAGTCGTACATAACGGGTCATCGTCTTTATCAATGACGGGGAAATATCTTGAATGTTGTGCAAAGAAAACAGACAGACAACACAATAAGTTTGCCTAGCACATTAAGTTGACGTACATCCCTTTCTAAAAAAAGTTCAGGTACAAAATTAGAACAGGTCACAATCAAATGTACTGGCATATCAGTGCTTCACACCCATAGCTCGGATTTAACAAGTATCTGACAAGATTCAGTTGTTACCTCAAATTAGAGCACATCCAGGCAGCCAGCCTTGCCTCTTCTCCCAAAGAAGCAGTGGCCTCTGCCGCGCGATGGAGTAGGCCCTGTGACATCCATCGTTCCGAGCAACACGGGGAAAGTCTAACGTTGACTCCTGTAATGGACGTGGTCGATGGACCCAGGCACCAGCGGCGGTGGCAGGACTTCGATTGATGGATTGACCACTTCTTCGACATGCACGAACACTCGATACAGGTACATCCCTAACGTGGTCCGCGGCGGCCTTGGTGGAAATGAATAGTATAACCCCGATTCCTGCATCGGTATCTCAACACCAATCACCTTCGGTATGGTGGACGGCTTCTTCATCCATGCCAAAACCGTCAGAGCCCAGCTATCTGGAGGAACAAACATACTTACGAGCTCACCTCCAAGGTCGTTGATAAGCTCGTTCATGGACTCGCTGTTCCAAGCACGTCGAGGCATGTCGTGGAAGGTAAGCTTTGTTAAATACTCAAGCTTAGAGGGCACCGAGCCCCATCCTGGGTGCCACCGATCAAACCTCACTAGCGCGCCATCGCAGAACAAACGCCGGGAAGATTCAAACACACGACTGCAGTCGAAAGTTGTCCGGAACCCGACGAAGAAATCAGCCGGTGGCGGACAGACTTCGACGAGCAAGTCACTTATTTGGATGCCGTGCGCAATGCCAAGAGCTTTGACAAGGTCGTCCGGCGAGACGGGAGGCCGGTCGCCATTGATGGTTACCATCAGCACTTTGCCGGCAAACTGGTCGTCAAGCGCCACCATGCCACTGTTGAGCGACAAAGATGCAGCGATCAAGGCAGGGCGGACCTCGGGATCTCGGCTCGGAGATCCGCGTTGACCGGGCGACATGATAGTGCGCTTGAGTACAGGGGAGTACAAGAGGGGGATTTGGGGGAACAGGAGTAGGAATCGAGATTCCAGAGGTGGGGGAGGGCGGGAGACTGGGGATGAAAAGGTAGCATGAATTTCGAGCACGCGCCAATATGCTATCGGCGCGCAAGCACACGAAAACACCAGTGGCGCCCACATGTCGGCCTAAGAGTCCTTATTCTTTGTTTTTTGGAGAGCCTGGCCTTTTTTCAACAGCACAATAAGAATTAAGGCCACGATGATGCGATCGCAGTGGTGGTTATAGAAGGCAAGAAGAAAGATGGATCCACGAACGTACGACCTCCTCCTCCTCAACTTAGTGTGCCGGGCCACCGACCAGCGGCTAAGGAGCGGCGGCTTTTGTGGAGAGGTCGAGGTGCTTCTCAGCAAAGGCATCCAAGGCTTCCAGCCGGTTGAGGAAGGCCAATGTCGTAGCGTCCTCACTGGCCTTGTAGATACCTATGTACACGATTTGCTCGTACACGTGGATGTGTAGGTCGACGAATTCTTGTAGGGCCTGGCGCCTCGCGGCGAGCGCGACTTCCAGGTGGACATTCTTCGTGGCGCCGGGCGGGCAGTCGCAGGGCCACCAGTGCTTGAAAGAGGTTCCGGCCATGGAGGCCGATTAGGGTGGCAGGCAATGAGGAGTCCGGGCGTGCAGGCTGGAGGAGTACGGCGATGTCGTCCGTGAGCTTCTTGAGGACAGTGAACTTGTTGCTGGTGGCAACGATCATCTGGTCCAACTGAGAGTCGTAGTTGGTGTCGACGGCGGCCATCCACCAGCCGGTCTCCAACACCGTCTGGAGACGATCCTCGGCGCCATGCCGCAGGCCGGCGTCGTGGACCATCTGGCGCAGCCGCTGGCCGCTGACGCATCGCCGCCATGGGTGCAGGTGAGCTCTTTTGCGCTTAGTGTAGGTGCTTAGGAAAATGCTTAGGTGTGTACGATGTGGTAGATGCATTGGAATGGAGGGGCGCCTTTATATGAGGGCAATGAGGGCAAACTGCGTTGCATTCACATCGTGCAGCCTCTTTTCCCGGACCTCCTCCCATTACTTCCCTCATGCATTAATTGAAGGAGGATGCATTGGCCGTTCAACATATCGGGAACCGCTACTCCCTCCCTCGTCTGCATTAAAGCCGTATCGGGAACTGCACCACCCGCTGTCAAATCGAATATTTCCTCCGTCTAGGTGAGTATTAAGTCATCTTATGAAAACCAAATAGTAAACACATAGGCGTGGTGCATTAACTCTCACGTTGTTTCTTATTTTTTGACATAAATAGAGGAATCAACCAAGAAGAGATGTGGGGCTTGTATGCTTTTAATGACTTGAGACTATCAAACATGACATGCGGTGGTTAGTTCATTGCACAAGAACAAATACAACCCACGTCGACACACGCATCTTATATAGCATCACATCCAATGGCTATAAAAGATGAATGAGACCAAATTATATCTCATCTAGATGAGTTCTAGCAAAACTGTATTAATAATACTTAGTACTCCTGCGCCATGTATCATATATTAGTATCATGTAATACTTTATTTATTGCCATGTATGACACATAGTACTCAACTCTCTCTCTTTCTTCATTTAATTCTATTGACACCTCATCAAAATTGCTAAGGCTAGTACCATTACAACCAGCCTTAGAAAATACTAAACATTAAGTTCTCTCGTTTTCCTCTCCACCTTGGTCACCTAGACGGAGGGAGTATACTGCGCGGGCTTTTCCTGCGCGGTAGGCGCGGCAGTTCCGCCTAGTCGGTTCGACAGAGACGTGAGAAGACGAGGGAGTAGGCTGCTGCAAACGTAGGGCTGTGTGATTTGACAATGAGTTACTCGGGATGTGTGGGGCCCGTGATTTGACTTGCCATTATCATTTTAATCATGTGCTACACGACCGTGTGAGTCTCCCGATTCCTGACCACCTGCATGCAGGTGCCTCTCCCAATGCTCCACCATGTAGTAGAGGTTGGCTCTTGCATGAGAGCCCACTTCTCCACTTTTTCCTTGCCTCTCTTTCCTCCACATATGCAAAAAGGCCATGTAAAGCGCACTATTGTAATTACTTGCTCCTACAGGTGCTTAAGCTTGCACATAGGCATAAATTCTGATGTGGCAAGTTAATCAAGAAGAGAGAGACTAGTTTGGTGACCCAAGGAAGAAATGGTGCTAAGCGCGTGTACCTAGGCGAAAAGACAATTTTGAGTCTATAGCTAATTAAATGAAGCAAACTTAGCAACACCATTTCATTGGAAGAGGTCACTCCTTGGCAAATGCAATAAATACTAGTACTCCATGTGTCCCATAATATAAGAACATTTTTGGCACTATACTAGTGTCAAAAACATTCTTATATTATGGGACGGAGGGAGTACGAAGAAAGAGATAGAGAGAAGTAAAAAGAATACACTTATAGCCAACCTTATAGCCAAAACCTTGTTGTAGTATGAGTGACTAAGTGATGACTATGTATGACATGCCAACATCAGATAGCCTAACGCACCGTGTTAAATCTCCAAGGGCGACCAAGACGAGCGACGCTGACGGTCGTGGTAGGCGCGACCACGACACGGGCTCTTGGCAGCCCTTGGATCTGAGATCAAGCGGTCGCATGCTAAGTTGCTGAAAATTTGCGTAATAACCCTCCAGATAGGATATTCACCCATAGGTCTAGAATCACGCCATGCAACCGCTCGATCTCAGATCCAAGGGCTCTCGGAAGCCCGTATCATGGGAAGAATGGAAAGCCACTACCCTGCTGCTCGCGACGGGCAGTTCGCTCCTACTCGTCCCCGCACGTCCTTCAATACTACGGTGGTTCGGCTCCTAGTCGTCCCTGGTCCATTCACATTACGGCAGTTCCACTAATCCTAACCCTCCTCCCAAATCCAGGGCATCCCAAATCTCCCCGATCGGCGGTGAGTACAAGGTTAGAACCATCACCGACGATGAGTTCGACGTCATCTACACCCGTTCTTCCGCGACGGTGAAAGGATGCCTTCCTCGCTTCAGAGGCATGTTCGAAGACTCAGATGATGAGTGGGTCGCTGGGCTAGATGTTGAGTACACCACAGTCCTGGGACGAGAGAAGGATCTAAAGGAAGAAGAGAGGAAGAAGCCCGCCGTGATCCAGATTTGCGTGCATGAGTTATGCTTGGTCTACCACATATGCCATGCCGACGTTGAGTGCCAGGATGTCAAGGACTTCCTCGAGAGCAACCTAGTCAAATTCGTTACTATAGACTTTGGTAACGACAAAGAAGTCCTGCGTCAGATAGGCCTCGTGTAGGCAACACCTTTGACCTCCAGAAGAATCGGCTGGTGTCCTCTCGTCGACCTTCACGCTGACTCGGCAGAGCCATGGTTCATCCTTCAGACGCAGAAACCGGAGAAACCTCCATACACGTTTCATCGTCATGCATGGCAGCGGAATGTACTAGATATAGACCACATCCACTACGCTGCAATGGATGGCGTCCTTTGCTTCAATATCTACAAGGGTTGGACGAAGAGCAACATCCAAGTGTGCGGTTCAAGCAAAGAAGTATCAGCCAAGAGGAAGAGGGACAAGGACGAATTTGAGGACGTGGATGAGGACTCCGAGTAAGGTGGCAGTGTCGTTGCTCATGGTGGTTCTAATGCAGTGTCTACCGGAATAGTTGCAAAGTTTAATTTCCGGTGTGCTTAATTTAATTTGAGGGGTGTGAGCCCCCAGCAGAACTATGTTATGTTTCTTCTTGTTACTTTAACTCTTCAATACGTACATACTAGTATTTATCACATTTCATCTTTTAGTCGGTATAGTACTACCACTCGTTTCTTCACATTATATATGTACAATATATATGGCCAACATCATATAGCCAGCAGTTTAGTTGTCAAAGAATTTCAGGGTGCTTAGTTTTGTCAAAGAATTCTGTGGTGCTTAGTTTTATTTGAGGGTGGGTTGTGCACTTGTCGGACACCATTATTGTGACAAGCCTTTTTAATAGTACTATATGCATAATTTGGCGACGAGCGCTCTCTATCTGTACCACCTTTTTTTTAATTTCAAGTTTTGCTCCATGGCGCAATCTATCGATACTACTACTGTACAAAAGTGGAGTATATACATTTTTTAAAAGGCTAGAGGGCGGGGCAGTCTAGCTCGGTCGGTTTCACGAGAGGCGGGGGCCTTTGTGATTTGGCGGCTCATTACTGCTGTCAAAACGAATAGTACTGCGCCGCCCGCTGCACGCCCGGCGCCTCCATTAAACCCGCATGCAAACCGAGAATCCTACTCCAGCCACACACGTCTGCTCATGAGCGGGCGGAATTAAACGCAACACCGCCGAGCTCCTCCCGTCCGCCTCGGTTTAAACGAGGCGGACACGCCAAGCTCCTACCGTCCGCCCTCTATTTACACGAGGCTAGACAGACAATGGGCAAGAATCGCACCCTCCGCCGCTCCCCATCTCCTCCTTCACCATTTTCTCCACTCTTCCGATGGCTTCCGATGAGCCGTTCTCCGGCATATTACCCGGCTGGGTGGCCCGCCGAGCCCTCCGGATACGGGCGAGGCCGCTCGGTGCTTCACCAACCTCGCTTGGCCTGACGGAACCAGTTGCCGCCCAAAGAAGGCGTGGTTCAAAGAACTTCGCCGCTCAGTTCAGCTCGATGAGGAGTGGCGAGTTGCTCCACGCTTGACGGGCGCCGCTGTCATTGCGTTGCATCTGCGCCAAGAAATCTGCGGTGGTCGCGCCTCCCATATCTGTGGGCGCCTCCCGTGCTGGCAGCGCCATGCGTGCAGAGATGTAAGCCGGTGTGTGGAGAGCGACGAGTTGGTGGCCAGCTTCTCCGTGTCCGCCGCCATCATCGAGGAGAAGTAGAACACGGGAGGCCGCCGGCACTAGGGACCCATGAAGGCCACCGCTGAGGCGACGACCGCGGATTCAGGTGGTTTCTTTGCTGCTTCATCTCTTCCGAGGACCTTCGTCGACCCCGCAAGTGTCCGACGGACATGAGGAAGACAAAGGGATCCATGGTGGCCATTTAGAACTAAAATAAGTCTAGATACATCCATTTCTAGGACAAGTATTTACGGACGGAGGGAGTATTAATTATACAAGAGAGCCGGATTGGCACCTCTTAGTTCATGTAAATGTAATGAAATCCATCATGTTTATATGAAGATCCGGCTTTTTATATGAAATCCTTCATGCTTATATGAAATCAGTCCGTGTTTGCACGAATTTCATCTGGTTGGTTAGAGTTGTAAAAATGTATGCCGCTGGCGTTTGATGTTGTCCTCCACTTAAGGAAGCGGGAGGAAATTTCCCGGCTGCCATTGGAGATGCTCTTTATGCTGGAAATAATAGAGTGACATCCAATCCATTTGAGTTAATTGCCTGCATGATTGTCCCTCTATAAAAAGTTAATTGCATGTATAGTGTAGACGTGACTTGCAGGGTGGCTACAGCTTCATACAGAAAGTTAAAAAGAAACAAGTCCATCCTTAATATTGTATTCTAAGTACTTTGTGGGTTCCACTGTCAGTACAGTAGCGAAAAAGTGTATATTAAATAAGTAGAGTAATATATAATATAAAAATATAAAGTTAAAAGACAGAATTCGAACTCATGTCATCGGGTTGCGAGCATCCGGCGCTAACCAGCCCAGCACATTTTTGTCGTAGACCATGCTGGAGATATATCTCCATGTCTACTCTTATATATACTCCATTCGTTCCTAAATATTTGTCTTTTTCAGATTTCAAATGGACTACCACATACGGATGTGTATGTAGACATATTTTAGAGTGTACATTCACTCATTTTGCTCCGTATGTCTTTTTAGGAAGGGGTCAGATTTTTCCTTGATTTATTTATGAGGTATCCAGATGGCACTGCACCGCCAAGAAAAGAGGGTAACATCAAAATTATGGACTACTTTTTGAGTATGTTGGTAAGGTCCGGTCATAGTCACTTGTTGCAATCTCTAAAAAGACAAATACTCCCTCCATCCGGAAATACTTGTCATCAAAATGGATAAAATGAAATGTATCTAGATGTATTTTAGTTTTAGATACATCTCTTTTTATCCATTTTGATGACAAGTATTTTCGGACGGAGGGAGTAGAAAACAGAGTTGGTGATGATGGTGTGCGTGCCATCACGCAATATAGGCCGTCGGATCTATATCTAACGGATAGGAAAGAAACTATAGCAATTTTGCAAAAATATACCCACAGGTCTCTCCACGTTCGCAAATAAGGCCTTCCCTCGTTCAACCTTTTCTCTCACAAGATAAACTACTCATACAAATGCATCTTGATGTTCCGTGCAACGCAGGGGCAGCTAGCTAATTTCTTTTAAAATAGTTGCTGCGATAATTGGGTTGAAGTGATATATTTTATGTCTGCCCCGAATTATTTCAGATTCACTAGTGGTAACAAAGAAAAGGTTGCCTTGTTAATTAACACAAAATAGGGTGAAAACTATCACATGAGGACGGTAAAAACAAGGCACACTGGGTTCAGCGTCATCGTCACTAGAGTTGTGCGCGCGCGAGAAGTCTACATATCGAAGGGGCTACCGAGCGAGGCACCGAGACAGAATGTTTGAGAGAGAAACCAATTGACAGATTATGATCAGATCGAGTTGTCACCCTTTTGCTGTCATTGTTGGGGGGGGAGAAGGAGGGAGAGAAAGACGTATCGAGAGTGTGCGCGGTAGGCACAGAGGCACAACTAGCGAGTGTGTGCATGTGTGTGTGTGTGTGTGTGTGTGTGTGTGTGTGTTTGAAAGAGGAGTAGATAGATTATTATCAAGATCGATGTGCCACCCTACTCCTTCGGTGTCAGGTAGTGTGTGTGTGTGTGTATGTTTGAGAGAGAAGCCAGTCGATATTAGTATCAAGATCGAGGTGTCACCCTACTCCTTCGGTGTTGGGAAGTGTGGGTGTGTGTGGGGGGGGGCAGTGACACTCACATATCTCTACTCTTATAAAAAAACAGAGTTGGTGATGATGGTGTTCCTGCCATCCTGCAATATAGGCCATCCAATTTATATCCGACGGACAGGAAGGAGACTATGGCAATTTTACAAAAAGATACCCACACCCCTCTCCGCATTTGCAAATAAGGCATTCACTCGTTCATCCTTTTCTCCCACAAGATAAACTTCTCATACAAATGCATCTTGATGTTCCCTGCAACGCATGGGCATCTTGCTAGTAGGGAGAAGGAGTTTGTGTTACACATATCTAGCTATATTAAGGGATAGGTGGATAGCATATGTGTGAGAGACATTATTATACTTTGAGACATTAGTGGTTGTGGGTGGGCGGAATTAAAGGGGTGGGCGTGTTAGACATAGAGAGCGTGTGTGTTTCTATGTGAGAGACTTGTAGGACGGGGTAGAAAGACGAATTTAACCCTGACGGAGGGAGAGAAATACATGAAGTACGCGTGTGTAATTCCGATGCCCATAGGGAAATGAGATATGTATGCGTGTGAGAAAGATTGCACAATTCATTCACGTATCACTATCTAGCAATCGTGGACGTGCATCGCTTGAACATAAGTCAATATCTACTTCGTATCGTGGCCAAAGGTACAATATCGATTCAAGGCTATAAAGATTGGACACTCACATATCACATTTTTTCTATTTAAATAAACCTTTTCAGTTGTGCATGCCAAAGTTAGAGTGATGTTTCTTCAAACAACCAATGTAGCTATCATGTACATGCACAATTGTTACTCTTGCATTCAAATTCATTAGTCTTGGATGATTTAAGTTTCTATTTTGAAGTAATATATGTAATATTCATATATGAATTCAACGGGTACACAATTTATGAAATGGAGGCTATGTAATCATATGAGGTAACACTTTTAAGTAGCTGACTACAATATCCATTTCTTTTTGTGCGCCTCTACACTAACACGTCAATGCATTATGTTTAAAGTAAATAACCAATGGCACTAAATTATCTATTTACACGAGAAATACATAGGATGAGCGTTTGATCCCTTTTTTTGTGAACGGGCCACTACACCCGTACAATTGGCCGCGCCCGTGTGAACGTCCAAGTTATCGGCGCATCATCCCGAGTTATTGTCTTTTTTTCTGGGGTGGACTTCACACCAGTTATTAACTGCTAACGCGTGCCCCGTGTACACAGTCTAGCATGGCCTTCCCGCTAGCACGGTCCAAAATTAGTTAAAACTGGATACGAACGATCCCGCGGGCGGCAAAATCTCCCGCCTCCTTCTAAAATTTCCGCCACCTTAGTCTTTAGCATGCGAAATCCCCCTTTTGTCCTTGGTGCATGGAGACCAACAGTTACAATACCGCCCTCATCTACATGATAGGTCGGGGCTGCTTTGGTAACTTCCGGTTCCCCCACTACACGACACCACCATTTCCTCTCCCCTCGCAAAAAACGACTAACTCCACAAAGACCAGAGCATCTTACATCACGCCGTCTGCATTTCATCGCCCTTTCTCCCTCCTCTCGAAACCCTAGACTGCTCATCCACCGCGTACCATAGCACATTCATCGGCAAGGCGTCCACCTCGCGGATCTGCCTGCGGCAGCATCAACCCATCCCACCTCACCTAGAAACAAGTAGACTGCTCATCCACCGCTGTACCACAGCCCATTCAGTGTCGGCCTTGTCCACGGCGCCGGATCTGCTTTGCCGGTACTCTCGTCAACCGTCGCGCATCTGCAGCGGCTCATTCGTACTCCACACCGGAGACGCTTTGTCCACACCCCTCGGAGCCGCCCCACCGACGCCCCCGTCGACGGCCTATGATCCTCTTCGCCGACACCTTCCTCAACCGTACCGGAGCCGCTTCGCCGACACCTTCCTCAACCCTACTGGAGCCGCTTCGCTGACACCATCGTCAACCCTACCGGAGTAGCTTCACCTATACCATTCTCAACCCTACCGGGGTCGCTTTGCCAACTCACAAGTCCACGGCCTCAGATCCGCTTCCTCGCACCCTCATCCAACCTACCGGAGCAGCTTCTAAGGCCCCGTCCACGGCCGCAGATCCGCATCGTCGACACCACCCTTAACCCAACCACCGGAGCAGCTTCTGACGCCCCATCCACGGCCGCAGATCCGCATCGTCGACACCATCCTAAACCCAACAACCGGAGCAGCTTCTGACGCCCCGTCCACGGCCGCAGATCCACGTCGTCGACACCATCCTTAACCCAATGATGACCCACAAGTATAGGGGGATCTATCGTAGTCCTTTCGATAAGTAAGAGTGTCGAACCCGACGAGGAGCAGAAGGAAATGATAAGCGGTTTTCAGCAAGGTATTCTCTGCAAGTACTGAAACAAGTGGTAACAGATAGTTTTGTGATAAGGTAATTTGTAACGAGCAACAAGTAAAAAAAAGCAAATAAAGTGCAGCAAGGTGGCCCAATCCTTTTTGTAGCAAAGGACAAGCCTGGACAAACTCTTATAATAGGAAAAGCGCTCCCGAGGACACATGGGAATATCGTCAAGCTAGTTTTCATCACGTTAATATGATTCGCGTTCGGTACTTTGATAATTTGATATGTGGGTGGACCGGTGCTTGGGTGCTGTTCTTACTTGAACAAACATCCCACTTATGATTGACCTCTATTGCAAGCATCCGCAACTACAACAAAAGTATTAAGGTAAACCTAACCATAGCATGAAACATATGGATCCAAATCAGCCCTTTCAAGCAACGCATAAACTAGGGTTTAAGCTTACATCACTCTAGCAACCCATCATCTACTTATAACTTCCCAATGCCTTCCTCTAGGCCCAAATAATGGTGAAGTGTTATGTAGTCGACGTTCACATAACACCACTAGAGGCTACACAACATACATCTCATCAAAATATCGAGCGGATACCAAATTCACATGACTACTAATAGCAAGACCTCTCCCATGTCCTCAGGAACAAACGTAACATATTTATGTTCATAATCAGAGGGGTATTAATATGCATATAGCATCTGAACATATGATCTTCCACCAAATAAACCAACTAGCATCAACTACAAGGAGTAATCAACACTACTAGCAACCTACTAGTACCAATCCGGACTTGGAGACAAGAATTGGATATAAGAGATGAACTAGGGTTTGGAGATGAGATGGTGCTTGGTGAAGATCTTGATGGAGATTGCCCTCTCCCGATGAGAGGAGGCGTTGGTGATGACGATGACGATGACGATGATTTCCTCCCGAGGGAAGTGTCCCAGAACAGCTCTGCGGAGCCCTAGATTGGTTCCGCCAAGGTTCCGCCTCGTGGCGGCGGAGTTTCGTCCTGAAAGGTTGCTTCTAGTTTTTTTCTCGACGAAAGACCTCATATAGCAGAAGATGGGCATCGGAGAGCCACCAGGGGGCCCATGAGGTAGGGGGCGCGCCCCCCACCCTCATGGACAGGGTGTGGGCCCCTGGCCTTCATCTTTGGCGAGGATTTTTTTATTTATTGTAAGATATTCCTTGGAGTTTCAGGACTTTTGGAGTTGTGCAGAATAGGTCTCTAATATTTGCTCCTTTTCCATTGAGAATTCCAGTGCGGCATTCTCCCTCCTTATGTAAACCTTGTAAAACAAGAGAGAATAGGCATAAGTATTGTGACATAACGTGTAATAACAGCCCATAATGCAATAAATATCAATATAAAATCATGATGCAAAATGGATGTATCAACTCTCCCAAGCTTAGACCTCGCTTGTCCTCAAGCGAAAGCCGATAACGATAAATATGTCCCCATGTTTAGAGGTAGAGGCGTCGATAAAAATAAAATACGGACATGAAGGCATCATGATTATTCTCATAATAGCAACATATATAGATATTTTCATATGATTTCTTATGTTCAAGCAATAATCCATTCACAATGCACAGTACAAGTCATAAAATTTATTGAGAACCAACAAACTATAATCTCAGTCATTGAAGAAATTGCAATTTATCATAACATCGGAAAGAGTCTATGTCAGAGCTTAATAGCAAGTCCACATACTCAACTATCATTTAGTCTTTCATAATTGCTAACAATCACGCGATACTTGTGGTTACGGAGTTTTAATCGGACACAAAGAAAGATAGGGGCTTATAGTTTCGCCTCCCAACCTTTTACCTCAAGGGTAATGTCAACAATAATAACGCATGCCCCCTACATCCAATTAGATATATTAATCAGGATTTTTCCAACACATTGTGCTTGCCAAAGGATAAAATGTAAAAAGGAAACGTGAAGATCACCGTGGCTCTTGCATAAGGTAGAGGAGAATAATAAAAGATAGGCCCTTCGCAGAGGGAAGCAGAGGTTGCCATGTGCTTTTATGGTTGGGTGCACAAAATCTTAATGCGAAAGAACATCACTTTATATTGCCCCTTGTGATATGAACCTTTATTATGCAGTCTGTCGCTTTTATTTGTTCCACATCACAAGATCGTATAAAGCTTATTTCTCCCACACCAATCAATCATACATATTTAGAGAGCAATTTTTATTGCTTTGCACCGATGACAACTTACTTGAAGGATCGTACTCAATCCATGGGTAGATATGGTGGACTCTCATGGCAAAACTGGTTTAAGGGTTTATGGAAGCACAAGTAGTATCTCTACTTGGTGCTGAGAATTTGGCTAGCATGAGGGGGAGGCAAGCTCAACATGTTGGGAGATACATGACAACATACTTTATCTCAGATATAAGAAAACATAACTCATTAAGTTGTCTTCCTTGTCCAACATCAACTCTTTAGCATGTCATATTTTAATGAGTGCTCACAATCATAAAAGATGTCAATAATAATATATCTATATGTGAAACCTCTCTTTCCTTATTACTTCCTATTAATTGCAACAATGACCAAAGCTATGTTTGTCAACTCCCAACAACTTTCAATCATCATACTCTTTCTATGTGAAGTCATTACTTTCAATAAGATCAATATGAGCTTTTTGTTTCTTTTTGTTCTTTTTCGCTATTCTTTTATTCACTCTAGATCATGGCAAAACAATCAAGCCCTTGACTCAACACTAATCTTTATTATATAGCTCACGGACTCGATTACATAGAGAGATCATAAAGCAAAAACTCAAAACTAGATCATGCCATAAACTTTATTCTACTAGATCAAGATACTACTAATAGGATCGAACTAAGAAAAATGGTAAAGATAGGAGATGTGGTTGTGATACGATACCGGGGCACCTCCCCCAAGCTTGGCAGTTACCAAGGGGAGTGCCCATACCCATGTGATTATGTCTCCTTCTTCGGAGTTGGTGAAACATTCTTGGCGATGATGCCCTTTAGGAAGCGATTCTCCTCCTCAAGCTTATTGACTTGCTGCTTGAGGTCCATTATTTCCTTGCGAAGCTTTCCTGTAACTGCTAATGCTCCTTGCACCCAAGGGTGTTGCATAGCTGCGGGGGAACAAGTGACACTCCTCTTCATATTTTCATAAGAAAGAAATCTAACATTGGAGGGATAACCGAGTTTGGAATAGTTGCGCTCTCTAGTTCCCCCATCGCGAACCCAGCTCGGAAGCGAGAGGTGACTTCTTGATCCTCCATGGCATCTACTCTCATCAAGTCAGCCTCCATCTCCTCCTCCGTTGCTGGCCCAAAGGGGTCGACTTCTTTATTTACCCTTGGTTCGGTCTTTGGATTAGATACCCGCTCTCCCGACCGACTCTTGAGAAGACATCTTGCTCTAATCTGCAGCAGCAACAGCTCGAAACAAAAACAGAGGATATTTGCGTGATACGGGAGTCAAAACCTTCGGGTGAATATATAATGAATTTTTACGGACCAAAATACGTATCATGCAAGAAAACGGAGTCCGAAAGGCACACAAGGTACCCACGAGGTAGGGGGCGCGCCCTCCACCCTCGTGGGGCCATCGTGTCCTTCCCGGACTACTACTTATTTTTCTATTTTTCTAAATACTCCAAAACAGAGAAATATTGCCTTAAAAATTGTTTTGGAGTCGGTATACTTACCGTACCACATACCTATTCCTTTTCGGAGTCTGAAACGTTCTGGAAAGTGTCCCTTATGTATTCCTCCGGGGTTACAGTTTCAATAATATTGGTTTCAACATTAATGGGATTACCTGAGATATAATGTTTGATTCTTTGACCGTTTCCCACTTTCAGATTTGTGCCCTTGAAGTTGTTGATTTTTATGGCACCGGAATGATAGACCTCCTCGATAACGTAGGGGCCTTCCCATTTAGAGAGAAGTTTTCCTGCAAAAAATCTTAAACGAGAGTTGTATAGCAATACATAATCACCTACATTAAACTCACGCTTTTTTATATCCTTTTATCATGCCATGTTTTAACCTTTTCTTTAAACAACTTGGCATTTTCATAAGCTTGGGTTCTCCATTCATCAAGTGAGCAAATATCAAATAACCTCTTCTCACCGGCAAGTTTGAAATCATAGTTGAGCTCTTTAATAGCCCAATAAGCCTTATGTTCTAGTTCGAGAGGTAAGTGACATGCTTTTCCATAAAACATTTTATATGTGAAAGTGCAACTATCCCTAGGTGGTTTTGGTAATTCATAACAACATATAGCTCATTGAGCTAATGCTATTCCAAGATGAACATTTCAGGAAAGCTCAATGAATGCCATGGCATGGATGATGAAAGTGGATCCCTCAAAATGCTAATGACAAAGGATTGGCTCAAGCTCAAAAGCTCAAGACTCTTCATTTTATATTTTAGTGCTTCAAGATCACATTGAGTCTATAGGAAAAGCCAATACTATCAAGAAGGGATGAGGTGTTGCTTAATGAGCCTCTTGCTTCATGTGCTTGGTGATATGCTCCAAAACCCTCAGCTACTTTCTCACATCCACATATGGCCTAAACCTAAAGCCAAAATCGTTCTCACCGATTCTTCCTATCCGGCGCCACCGATTCCATATGTCATAGCCACTGCCACAAACCCTAGGCAAATCGGTTCTACCGATAGGGATCTCGGTCTCACCGAGATGGGATTGTAATCTCTCTGCTTCCTTTTCGTAACTTTTCGGTCTCACCGAAAGAGCGGATCGGTCCCACCGAGATTGCAATGTAAACTCTCTGTTTCCCTTTTGTAACATTTCGGTCTCACCGAAAAGAACAAATCGGTCCCACCCAGTTTACCTGACCAGCTCTCTGGTTAGCTAATTACCAAAATCGGTCTCACCGAGTTTGTGTAATCGGTCTCACCAAGATTACGTTATGCCCTAACCCTAACCATATCGGTCCTACCGAGATGCAAGTCGATCCCCGAAAACCCTAACGGTCACTAGGTTTACTAAAATCGGTCGACCGAGTTTGTTGATTCGGTCCCACCGAGATTGGTAAATTGTGTGTAATGGTTAGATTTTGTGTGGAGGCTATATACCCCTCCACCTCCTCTTCATTCGTGGAGAGAGCCATCGTAACAAACATGCACTTCCAACTTACCATTTCGAGAGAGAACCACCTACTCATGTGTTGAGGCCAAGATATTCCATTCCTACCATATGAATCTTGATCTCTAGCCTTCCCCAAGTTGCTTTGCACTCAAATCTTCTTTCCACCAGATCCAAATCCTATGAGAGAGAGAGTTGAGTGTTGGGGATACTATCATTTGAAGCACAAGAGCAAGGAGTTCATCATCAACACACCATTTGTTACTTCTTGGAGAGTGGTGTCTCCTAGATTGGCTAGGTGTCACTTGGGAGCCTCCGACAAGATTGTGGAGTTGAACCAAGGAGTTTGTAAGGGCAAGGAGATCGCCTACTTCGTGAAGATCTACCGCTAGTGAAGCAAGTCCTTCGTGGGCGACGACCATGGTGGGATAGACAAGGTTGCTACTTTGTGGACCCTTCGTGGGTGGAGCCCTCCGTGGACTCAGCAAGAACTGCTACCCTTCGTGGGTTGAAGTCTCCATCAACGTGGAGGTGCGATAGCACCACCTATCGGAACCACGCCAAAAACATCCGGTGAAATCTCCAATTGCGTTTGAATCCTTCAAACCCTTCCCTCTACTTTCTTGCAAGTTGCATGCTTTAATTTCCGCTGCTCATACACTCTTTGCATGCTTGCTTGAATTGTGTGATGATTGCTTGACTTGTCCTAAGATAGCTAAAATCTGCCAAACTCTAAACCGGGAAAAGGCTAAGTTTTAATTGGTCAAGTAGTCTAATCACCCCCTCTAGACATACTTCAAGGTCCTACAAGTGGTATCGGGCGTTGGTCTCCATTTTCTTTGATTTCCATAGCTTTTGGTGGTCATAGCCTTGGTTTCACAACCTAGGAGAGTATGGCGTCTAGCGAGGGAAATTATCACCGTAGAGGTCCTTACTTTGATGGTACTAATTTTGCTAGTTGGAAGCATAAGATGAAAATGCATATTATCGGACATAACCCCGCAGTTTGGGCAATTATTTGTATTGGCTTGCAAGGTGAATTCTTTGATGGGAGAGAGCCGAACCGTGAAGCTAATGCAGAAGAATTGAAGATGTTGCAATACAACGCTCAAGCTTGTGATATCATCTTCAATGGATTGTGCCTCAAGAATTCAACAAAATCAGCCGTCTTGAGAATGCAAAGGAAATTTGGGATACTTTGATTGATATGCATGAAGGTACCGAATCCGTCAAGGAATCCAAGTTGGATGTGCTCCAAAGTCAGCTTGACAAGTTCAAAATGAAGGTTGGTGAAGGTGTCGCTGAAATGTACTCTAGGCTTGCACTTATCACAAATGAGATTGCCGGCTTAGGGAGTGAAGAGATGACCGATGATTCATCATCAAGAAGATCCTAAGAGCATTGGACGGAAAGTATGATACCGTGTGCACATTGATTCAAATGATGCCAAACTACAAAGATCTCAAGCCAACGGAAGTCATTGGAAGAATTGTTGCTCATGAGATGTCACTTAAGGATAAGGAGGAACTTCACAACAAGTCAAGTGGTGCTTACAAAGCCTCAAGTGAAGCCCCCACATCATCAAGTGAGAAACACACCTGCAATGAAGAATTGAGCTTAATGGTGAAGAACTTCAACAAATTCTACAAGAGTAGAAGCAAAGAAAGAAGCTCCAAGTCAATCAAGGTCTTACAATGACAAAAGATCTTCTAGTCGAGAGCGAAATTGCTACAATTGTGGGAGACCAGGACACTATTCCAATGAGTGTACGGCACCCTACAAAAGAAGAGAAGACTCTCCAAAAATAAGAAGTAGAAGATAAGAATCACCACCAAGAGAGAGGAGGAGTAGAGATGATCGTTATGAACGAAGACCCTCACGGAGAAGCAAGGATTCGGAAAGGAAGGACAAGTCATCAAAGAGCTACACAAATCGAAGACATCAAGCTCATGTTGGTGAATGGGTATCCGCCCGACTCCGACCATCACTCCGAGAGAAGCTATCACTCCGACTCGAATACACTCAAGATGAAGGTGTTGCGGTTTAGCACTTGTGTGAACCAACTCCTACGACATATTTGAATCACCAAATGAAGGAATTGGAAGATGCTTCATGGCGAAAGGTCCTAAGGTAACACACCCCGAGTATGTTGATTTTAATAGTGATGAAGATGACTTGCTAGGTGATGATGATTTACTTATTGACAACTCTAGTGATGAATACTATGATGAAACGTCAATTAATCATGCTAATCAAGATGAAACGAATGACAATGATAAGGAGAAGATTGAGCGTCTAACTAAAGAACTAAACACTCTTAAGTTAGCTCATGAAACTATCTTCGAAGATCATCGAGAACTTTTAAGGGCTCATGAAAAGTTACGCTTTGAAAAGCTCAATCTTGAGCAAGATCATGAGTTCCTAAAAGCGATCAATGATGATCTCCGTAAGAAAAGTTCTTCTTATATTGCCAAGCGTTTACTCTTATCTACTTACATGCCTCAAGTCAAGTCTAGCAACAAGAACAAGAAAGATTCTTCTTCTAGTAGTAACAATAACAATGCTAAATCCAATATTGTTGCTTCTAGTAGCTCTCTTGATTCCACTAATGATTCTCTTCGCCAAGTTACACTTGAGCAAGAAAACAGCTTATTGAAGGGAATTATAGAGAAAGGTGTATACAAGAGCCTTGCCGGAGTAAGCAATTCGAGGAAATTGTACGCAAGCAAGGAAGGCACCGGAAGAATCAAGGTGTTGGTTTTGAACGAAAGTTCAATGCCAATGGAGTTGAGTGGGAAGAAGATCAATAACCCAAGACGAAGTTTGTTCCTCAACAAGAGAAGTATGATCCTACTTCCTTCAAGGGAACACAAGCACAAGATGATCTTCCACCACAAGACCACAAGAACAAAGGCAAGGACAAGCTTCAAGAGGAGATTGATGCATTTTAAGAGGCACCTAAGGTCTCGGTCAAGTGGATTCCCAAGACTACGTCAAGTTGTACCTCATCAAGTACAACTGCAACTCCAAGGGTTCCCATCAAGATGATGTGGATCCAGAAGAAGAAGAACTAGAGAGTTCTTGAGGGTGACTCTGCCAACATTCTTCACTCATATCATTATGGCAAGGACAAGTGCAATCAACTTCCATATCTTGCACTAGTTCAAGGAGTCACAAACCCTCATGTTGGTAAGGCAAGGGACAAGGTAACCTAATGATTTCATGGACATCATTTTGTGTATGCATCACTATATGTCTATGGATATACTTGTTTGTTCCTTGTGGGACTAACCCATGTAGGTATTGAAAGTGCAACTCACTCCAAAGGATTGCTCCAAAAAGATCTACATCAACATTGAGCATCCACATCTTCAACACCTACATGAAGTCATCATCGACAAAACCCAAGGTTAGTTCATCCCTCTAAGGGGATCTCACATCTAGGGGAGCTTAACTCTAAGAATTGAGTCAAAGCAACTCTAATGGTGTGAACACACCAATACATTATGTAAAATTGGTAACCCCACTTGAGCTTAAACGATGAGTATGACCTATGATCAAATGTTTCTCATTTGACTCCTAAGTCAATATACTCATATATAGATGACCTAGTCATCGCCAATTGTCTGATAGATGCTAGAATTGGTTGTGCATGCTTTGCCACATATTTCATTTGCCATCTTATTGTGTGAGCATGTTGGTTGCATACTTTACTCATTCGAGGACATCCACTTGTTGTTTTGATTGATTGGCTTCTTTTCTTTGGCCAAGTGGATGGACAAGAATGCCTAAGAACCTTCTCTAGCTATCTATGCTTTTCTCGTCTCAAACTCTATTCATGCTACATCACAAAATTTGATCAAGTCAGATTTGAACCACTACGTGTGAGGAGCACTGAGTCCCCGATTCGTCATAGACTTAAACTTCCAAAACTTCTTTGTGATTCTCGGTCTGACCGATTCCTCAATTTCGGTCATACCGAGATCACTTAGTCGATCTAGGTTTTCAATCTCGGTGCAACCGATTTGAACTTTTCGGTCACACCGAGTTGTCAGAATCGAACACGTTATGCATCTCGGTGCCACCGAGTTGTTCCACTTTCGGTCACACCGGCTGTGGTCGGGCTATATATAGTCATAGGCAAAAATTTGGAAATTTCTCCGAACCTCTTCGCCTGCCAAGAATAGCTCGCTCTGCCTCCGTGGTCTCCGGATCGTCTCCTCGCCGCCACCGCCTCCTGCCGCTGGTATCCGCCGTCAACGGAATTCAACCTCATTGCCGCCGTAGCGAGTCTCCGCCGAACTAGGGTATGGACTCGATCACTGTGCTTTCCTCGTCCGATTCTCAGCACATTGTGTTCTTATTGATTCTTGCCACGATTGAAACACTCCTATCCAGTCAATGCAATCCTTAGAATAGTTTTGATTCGAAAATTTAGGGTTAGGTTTCATGAAACCATCTCGGACCCACCGATTTGAAAAACTCGGTCCCACCGATTTGGCTTATGCCATTGCACTAGTGAGACTCGGTCTGACCGAGAATTGCTAATCGGTGAGACCGATTTTAGGACTTTGTGAAACCCTAGCAGTCTCGGTGCCACCGAACTGTGACTCGGTCCAAACAAGTTCATCAGTTTAGGTTCCAAAACTGCTTCGGTATCACCGAGTTTGAAAATCGGTTGATCCGAAATGCTTTCTGTGGAAAACTAAAACTGAATTTTTGAGTCATTCTTTTGCAAAACTCTCTGCATTTTGTGATGCTCATCCACTCTACCTCATCTATCACTCTTCACATGGTCTTGATGTCGGACTGTGAGTGACAAATGTAGAACATGTCAGAGGAGCAGGTGAACATGAGTGAGGGCACTAGTCCCTCCAGCTCTTCAGACGAAGGCAGCAGGAGCACCCCAAGAAATTTCCCTAAAGCTTCCACCATGCAAAGGAAGAAGAAAACCTCAGATTCTGAAGATGAGGATTATAGGGCAGAAGAGGATGAAGCAACCTCCAAGAAGGTAGTGCTCAAAAAGGAGTATGGCTCAGCACATAGCACAAAGCCTGGACTCAATAAGAAGGTTCCTGCCAAGAGGACACCTATGCCAAAGGTCGAGCATCAACTCAAATTCTGAAAAGCCAGATCCCAAAGAGCCAAATTGATGCTAAAGGGAAGAAAAGGAAAGAGAGGGTCAAGAAGACCACAAATGAGTTATTGGGAAGCCTTCCATGATAGAAGAGGAAGAAGAGATTGTTGCACCAAAGACCAAAGGCACCCAAGCTTATGGGTGATGCTATAAGATCGGGGCTGCCACATCTAAGCCCAAGGAAGCACCCAAAGCTACCCCCAAGGCCAAGTTCAGACCAAAGAGGAATACCGGAGTATTCCAAAGAGCTGAGAAGAACAAGGCCCCAAAGGTTCGAGGTTCCGATGAAGAAGATGAAGAAGGACAAGTATTGAGGAAGCTCAAGCCCAAGATACCAGACCACAATGATGCCCATCCTGTGGCCGAGGACATGAAGATCGAAGAGACAATGGGTTGAGGCTATGGAGGATGACAGATCCATATGCCTCAAGGAGAAGGACAGCTGTGGACTACAGATTCCACACCAAGGAACAGCAGGACTTTTATGAGACAATTCTGCTGGATAAGAAGCCCATAGTGTGTGACATGAGGTGGGTTGACTGGACCTACATGAAAGAAAATGTAGAGCACTATCACGGAGTGCAAGACAGTTTTGTTCTCGTTGGAGTTGCAAACTTCGTTGGGCAAAGCTCACCAAGCTGGAACGATGAACTAATCATGCAGTTCTACTCCACAACACACTTTTATCCAGATGGCGAGGATAGTGTGGATGTCTCAAGGTACAAGGTACCAGTCAACTGTTGAGGAGTGGGCAAAGCTGATAAATGCCCCAAAGGAGAATGAAGATGACCTTGATGTATATGCCAAGAAGAAAATGGACCACAATTCCATGGCACACATGTACAAGGAGATCCCAGATACAGCCATTAAGACACATAAGTTTGGATCAGTCCACTTCCTTCCGCTGTGGCTGCCATCTATCAACTGCATCTTAAGGCACACTCTACTGCCAAAGTCTGGTGACCACAACATGATTAGAGGGCATGCAATCAACATATTGCATTTGTTTGATGTGCCACAGAAATTCAAAGTCATGAGCCTTATGGTTGAAACCATTAAGAGGACTGCAATGACCGTAAAAAGAAGTTGTGGATATGCCCCTCAGATCCGTGGAGTTGATTAACTCAAAGATGGGCACAGGCAAATATCTATTGGATAAAGAACATTTTCCAATTTATCCAGACTTTGAGGACAATGAGGTTGTCATGAATGAGAATGATCCATCGTCAGTTAAAGCACAAGAGAAGAAGGAGAAGGCAAGGAAGGAGAAGGCTGCCAGGATGCCAACTCAAGAGGAGGCATCTGAGTATTTCTTGAAGAACAAGCAAGAGCAGCTTGGATACTTAATAGCATCAACACTGAGGATTGAGAAGGGATTGGCCACCCTCACTCAAAATCAGGAGAGCTTGGAAAGAATCATAGAACAAAAGTTCTATGACTTAGATGTGAAAGTAACTGAGATTCAATCTGCTGTGGAGCAACTACAAGATGACATGCAGGAGAGGAAGGGCAAAACAACAACTGATGCATTTGCCAGAGTGCCTAGAGCCCAGAGGTCATCTGCTGTGCCAGTTCCTGACACCAGAGCCACTTCGTCTGCACCAGCTACAGCCTCAGTGCCACCAGCTCCAGCACCTACATCAGCTCCAGCTCCATCTACTTCAACTGAAGCCTTCGTCCTCGGTGCTATCCGAACACCACCACCAGAAGATCAAGCCTGAGAGTCGATCTAGCACTATGCATTTTCTATGAACTTTTTGGTAACTTGTTGCCAAAGGGGGAGAAAAATGTATAGATCATAGGCTTCGGGAGAGAGAGTGTTGCTTTTGTTCTCTCTTGATTTGGTGGTTTTAAACTTGTTTGCTTTTGATTGCTTGAGTTACTATGTTTGTGAGACATTGATGATCATGTGTTTGATCATAAGCTACACTTATGCATGTTTGATGATATTATCTTATCTATCCTATGTGATCATTCACTGTGCTTGGTGATGAGTGCATGTATTCAATTCGTATCATTTTGAGCGCTCCACCAAGATGTATGTGACATGGAAGAGTAATCCATGAACCTAATTCCTTGTCCATTTGCAGTCGAAAGCAAATCGTAAACTATGCACAAATCTAGGAGGAGCTCTTGCTTATCACATACTTCTCAAAGCGACGATGTTTTTCAATCTTATTATCATTTGTCGAAGCTTTGATCTATATGTTGTCATCAATTACCAAAAAGGGGGAGATTGAAAGTGCAACTATCCCTAGGTGGTTTTGGTAATTCAAACAACATGTAGCTCATTGAGCTAATGCTATTCCAAGATGAACATTTCAAGAAAGCTCAATGAATGGCATGGCATGGATAATGAAAGTGGATCCCTCAAAATGCTAATGACAAAGGATTGGCTCAAGCTCAAAAGCTCAAGACTCTTCATTTTATATTTTAGTGATTCAAGATCACATTGAGTCTATAGGAAAAGCCAATACTATCAAGGAGGGATGAGGTGTTGCTTAATGAGCCTCTTGCTTCATGTGCTTAGTGATATGCTCCAAAACCCTCGGCTACTTTCTCACATCCACATATGACCTAAACCTAAAGCCAAAATCAGTCTCACCGATTCTTCCTATCCGCGCCACCGATTCCATATGTCATAGCCACCGCCACAAACCCTCAGCAAATCGGTTCTACCGATAGGGATCTCGGTCTCACCGAGATGGGATTGTAATCTCTCTATTTCCTTTTCGTAACTTTTCGGTCTCACCGAAAGAGCGGATCGGTCCCACCGAGATTGCAATGTAAACTCTCTGTTTCCCTTTTGTAACATTTCGGTCTCACCGAAAGAGCAAATCGGTCCCACCGAGTTTACCTGACCAACTCTCTGGTTAGCTAATTACCAAAATCGGTCTCACCGAAGTTTGTGTAATCGGTCTCATCGAGATTACGTTATGCCCTAACCCTAACCATATCGGTCCTACCGAGATGCAAGTCGATCCCAATCAAAAACCCTAACGGTCACTAGGTTTACTAAAATCGGTGCGACCGAGTTTGTTGATTCGGTCCCACCGAGATTGGTAAATTGTGTGTAACGTTAGATTTTGTGTGGAGGCTATATATACCCCTCCACCTCCTCTTCATTCGTGGAGAGAGCCATCAGAACAAACCTACACTTCCAACTTACCATTTCTGAGAGAGAACCACCTACTCATGTGTTGAGGCCAAGATATTCCATTCCTACCATATGAATCTTGATCTCTAGCCTTCCCCAAGTTGCTTTCCACTCAAGTATTCTTTCCACCAGCTCCAAATCCTATGAGAGAGAGTTGAGTGTTGGGGAGACTATCATTTGAAGAACAAGAGCAAGGAGTTCATCATCAACACACCATTTGTTAGTTCTTGGAGAGTGGTGTCTCCTATATTGGCTAGGTGTCACTTGGGAGCCTCCGATAAGATTGTGGAGTTGAACCAAGGAGTTTGTAAGGGCAAGGAGATCGCCTACTTCGTGAAGATCTACCGCTAGTGAGGCAAGTCCTTCGTGGGCGACGGCCATGGTGGGATAGACAAGGCTGCTACTTCGTGGACCCTTCGTGGGTGGAGCCCTCCGTGGACTCGCGCAACCGTTACCTTTCATGGGTTGAAGTCTCCATCAACGTGGAGGTACGATAGCACCACCTATCGGAACCACGCCAAAAACATCCGTGTCTCCAATTGCGTTTGAATCCTCCAAACCCTTCCCTCTACTTTCTTGCAAGTTGCATGCTTTAATTTCTGCTGCTCATACACTCTTTGCATGCTTGCTTGAATTGTGTCATGATTGCTTGACTTGTCCTAAGATAGCTAAAATCTGCCAAACTCTAAAACTGGGAAAAGGCTAAGTTTTAATTGGTCAAGTAGTCTAATCACCCCCCCCCCTCTAGACATACTTCAAGGTCCTACAATATGGAGACATACCCATAGGAATTTTATATGCAGTTCTATAAGCCCATAATGCATCATCAAGTTTCTTGGACCAATTCTTTCTGGACCTATTGACAGTCTTTTGCAAAATTAATTTGAGTTCTCTATTACTCAATTCTACTTGACCGCTAGACTGTGTATGATAAGGATATGCAATTCTATGATTAACGTCATATTTAGCAAGCATTTTACGGAAAGCACCATGAATAAAATGTGAACCACCATCAGTCATTAAATATCTAGGGACTCCAAACCTCGGAAAAATAACTTCTTTAAGCATTTTCATATAAGTGTTATGATCAGTACTACTAGTTGGAATAGCTTCTACCCACTTAGTAACGTAATGAACAGCAACCAAAATATGTGTATATCCATTAGAGGTAGGAAAAGGTCCCATATAATCAAAGCCCCAAACATCAAATGGTTCAATAAAAAGTGAATAATTCATAGGCATTTCTTGACGTCTACTAATATTACTGATTCTTTGACATTCATCACAAGATAAGACAAACTTACGGGCATCCTTGAAGAGAGTAGGCCAATAAAAACCGGCTTGCAATACCTTATGTGCAGTTCTATCTCCAGCGTGGTGTCCTCCATAAGCTTCGGAGTGACACTTGCGTAGGATCTGTTCCTGTTCATGCTCAGGTACACAATGTCTAATAACACCATCTACTCCTTTATAAAGATGTGGGTCATCCCAAAAGTAATGCCTCAAATCATAGAAAAACTTTTTCTTTTGCTGGTATGTGAAACTAGGTGGTATAAATTTAGCAACAATGTAATTAGCATAATCAGCATACCATGGAGTACTATGAGAAGTGTTTATGACATTTAATTGCTCATCAGGGAAGCTATCATCAATAGGTAGTGGGTCATCAAGAACATTTTCTAGCCTAGACAAGTTGTCTGCAACAGGGTTCTCAGCTCCCTTTCTATCAACAATATGCAAATCAAATTCTTGCAGCAAGAGAACCCATCTAATAAGTCTAGGTTTAGCATCTTTATTTTCCATTAGGTATTTAATATCAGCATGATCAGTGTGAATAGTTACTTTAGAATCAACAATATATGGTATGAACTTATCACAAGCAAATACAACTGCTAAGAATTCCTTTTCAGTAGTAGCATAATTTCTTTGAGCATTCTCTAGAGTTTTTACTAGCATAATGGATAACATTTAATTTCTTATCAACTCTTTGCCTAGAACAACACCTACAGCATAATCACTAGCATCACACATAATTTCAAAGGGTAAATTCAATCGGTTAATTTGAACAATAGGTGCAGAGATCAATGCTTTCTTAAGTATTTCAAATGCTTCTACACCATCATCATCAAAGACAAATGGTATATCTTTTTGTAATAAATTAGTCGAGGTCGAGAAATTTTGAGAAGTCCTTAAAGAACCTCCTATAAAATCTGACGTGACCAAGGAAACTTCTTATACCTTTGATGTCCTTGGGACATGGCATCTTTTCAATAGCATCAACCTTGGCTTTATCAACTTCAATACCTCTTTCAGAAACTTTATGCCCCAAGACAATACCTTCATTAACCATAAAGTGGCACTTTTCCCAATTCAAGACAAGATTAGTTTCTTCACATCTCGCAAAACTCGATCAAGATTGCTCAAGCAATCATCAAAAGAGGATCCATAGGCGGAAAAGTCGTCCATGAAAACCTCACAAATCTTTTCACAAAAGTCAGAGAATATAGCCATCATGCATCTTTGAAAGGTAGCAGGTGCATTACATAAACCAAAAAGGCATCGTCTATAAGCAAAAGTACCAAAAGGGCATGTAAAAGTAGTCTTTGATTGATCTTTAGCCGACACAGCTATTTGAGAGAAACCAGAATAACCATCTAGAAAGCAATAATGTGTACGTTTGCATAATCTTTCTAGCATTTCATTGATAAAAGGTAAGGGGTAATGATCTTTCTTAGTAGCCTTATTTAATTTGCGGAAATCAATTACCATCCTATAACCTGTAATAATTCTTTGCGGAATCAATTCATCTTTATCATTAGGAAAAACAGTGAAACCTCCCTTCTTAGGGACACAATGGACAGGACTTACCCACTAACTATCAGCAACGGGATAAATTATACCTGCCTCCAGAAGCTTTAGTATTTCTTTTCTTACCACTTCTTTCATCTTAGGATTCAACCTTCGTTGATGATCACGAAACGGTTTGGCATCTTCTTCCAAATTTATTTTGTGTTGACATAGAGTGGGACTAACGCCCTTAAGATCATCAAGAGTATATCCAATAGCAGCACGGTGCTTCTTCGTAGTTTTCAATAATCTCTCTTCTTCATGCTCTGAAAGGTTAGCACTAATAATAATAGGATATATTTTCTTTTCATCAAGATAAGCATATTTAAGATTATCAGGCAACGGTTTAAGCTCAAACACGGGATCACCCTTGGGTGGAGGAGGATCCCCTAGGATTTCAATAGGCAAATTATGTTTCAGAATAGGTTCCTGTTTAAAGAATACTTCATCTATTCCCCTTCTTTCATTCATAAACATATCATTTTCATGGTCTAGCAAATAATGTTCCAAAGGATCACTAGGAGGTACTGCTATAGAGGCAAGACCAATAATATCATCCTTACTAGGCAATTCTTCTTCACGGTGTTGTTTACTAAACTTAGAGAAATTAAACTCATGAGTCATATCATCCAGGCCAATAGTAACAACATTCTTTTTGCAGTCTATCTTAGCATTAGCAGTATTCAAAAAGGGTCTACCAAATATAATGGGACAAAAGTTATCTTGTGGGGAACTAAGAACAAGAAAATCAGTAGGATATTTAGTTTTTCCACACAAGACTTCAACATCTCTAACAATTCCCACTAGCGATACAGTATCTCTATTGGCAAGTTTAATTGTAACATCAATATCTTCTAACTCAGCAGGTGCAATTTCATGCTTAATTTCTTTATATAAATCATAAGGTATAACACTAGCACTAGCACCCATATCACATAAGCCATGATAACAATGATCTCCTATTTTAACAGAAATAACAGCACGCCTACCACAGGTCTATGTTTATCTTTAGCGCTGTGTTTAGCAATTCTAGCAGATTCACCACGTAATTGAATAACATGTCCATCAATATTATCAGACAAGAGATCTTTAACAATAGCAATATTAGGTTCTACTTTGACTTGCTCAGGAGGTGTATAAGTTCTAATATTGCTTTACTTAACCTGATTGAAGCTTTAGCATGATCCTTCATTCTAACGAGGAAAGGTGGTTTCTGAACATAAGAGGTAGGAACAATAGGATCATTATAAGTGACAATCTTTTCTTCAACTTTAATAGGTGCAGCTACTTTTACTTCTATGGGAGGATGATATTTAAACCACTTCTCCTTAGGGAGATCAACATAAGTAGCAAAAGATTCACGAGAAAGAAGCTACTATCTCAGAGTCAAGTCCATATTTAGTGCTAAACTTATGGAAAATATCGGTATCCATAAAAGATTTAACACAATCAAACTTAGGTATCATACGACTCCTTACCTTTGTCGAGGTCCCAATCTTGAGTTGCGTTTAATTCTATCCAATAAATTCCATCTGAATTCAATAGTCTTCATCATAAAAGAGCCAAAGACAAGAAGTATCGAGCATGGTGCGATTGTTTTCAAAAAGCCAAGCATAAAGATTTTGAATAATTGTTTCTCTTGGGAGCTCATGATTGGGGCATGAATATAACATTGATTTAAGCCTCCCCCAAGCTTGAGCGATGCTTTCTCCTTCGCGAGGCCAAAAATTATATATATAATTGCGATCACGATGAACAAGATGCATAGGGTAATATTTTGATGAAATTCCAATTTCAATCTTTTGTAGTTCCATGATCTCGTATCATCACATAGCCTATACCATGTCAATGCATCTCCCTCCAAAGATAAAGGGAAGACCTTCTTCTTAACAACATCATCGGGTATACCTGCAAGCTTAAATAATCCACAAACTTCATCCACATATATTAGGTGCTCATCAGGATGCTTTGTTCCATCACCAACAAAAGGATTAGCTAGCAGTTTTTCATCATACCCGAAGGAAATTCAAAGGGAATATTTTCATATTCATTTTCAGTAGGTTCATTAGGTTGAGGAGCAAATCTTTGCTCTACTGGTCGGGGTGAAGATACCCGAACAAGACCCTCAGAGGAATACTTTCCATAGTAACAAGTGACAGTAAATTTAAGCACACTATATAAATTTTTCCTTACCAAATTCCACCTACCAAAGGCGCTTCACTCCCGGCAGCGGTGCGGAAAAGAGTCTTGATGACCCACAAGTATAGGGGATCTATCGTAGTCCTTTCGATAAGTAAGAGTCTCGAACTCAACGAGGAGCAGAAGGAAATGATAAGCGGTTTTCAGCAAGGTATTCTCTGCAAGTACTGAAACAAGTGGTAACATATAGTTTTGTGATAAGGTAATTTGTAACGAGCAACAAGTAACAAAAGTAAATAAAGTGCAGCAAGGTGGCCCAATCCTTTTTGTAGCAAAGGACAAGCCTGAACATACTATTATAATAGGAAAAGCGCTCCCGAGGACACATGGGAATATCGTCAAGCTAGTTTTCATCACGTTCATATGATTCGCGTTCGGTACTTTGATAATTTGATATGTGGGTGGACCGGTGCTTGGGTGCTGTTCTTACTTGAACAAACATCCCACTTATGATTAACCTCTATTGCAAGCATCCGCAACTACAACAAAAGTATTAAGGTAAACCTAACCATAGCATGAAACAGATGGATCCAAATCAGCCCCTTAAGAAGCAACGCATAAACTAGGGTTTAAGCTTACATCACTCTAGCAACCCATCATCTACTTATTACTTCCCAATGCCTTCCTCTAGGCCCAAATAATGGTGAAGTGTTATGTAGTTGAAGTTCACATAACACCACTAGAGGCTAGACAACATACATCTCATCAAAATATTGAGCGAATACCAAATTCACATGACTACTACTAGCAAGACTTCTCCCATGTCCTCAGGAACAAACGTAACTAGTCACAAAGCATATTCATGTTCATAATCAGAGGGGTATTAATATGCATATAGGATCTGAACATATGATCTTCCACCAAATAAACCAACTAGCATCAACTACAAGGAGTAATCAACACTACTAGCAACCTACTAGTACCAATCCCGGACTTGGAGACAAGAATTGGATACAAGAGATGAACTAGGGTTTGGAGATGAGATGGTGTTGGTGAAGATGTTGATGGAGATTGCCCTCTCCCAATGACAGGAGCGTTGGTGATGACGATGACGATGATTTCCCCCTCCCGGAGGGAAGTGTCCCCGGCAGAACAGCTCTGCCGGATCCCTAGATTGGTTCCGCCAAGGTTCCCCTCGTGGCGGCGGAGTTTTGTCCCGAAAGGTTGTTTCTGGTTTTTTTTCTCAATGAAAGACCTCATATAGCAGAAGATGGGCATCGGAGAGCCACCAGGGGGCCCACGAGGTAGGGGGGCGCGCCCTAGGAGGGGGGGCACCCTCGTGGACAGGGTGTGGGCCCCCTGGCCTTCATCTTTGGCGAGGATTTTTTATTATTTATTATAAGATATTCCGTGGAGTTTCAGGACTTTTGGAGTTGTGCAGAATAGGTCTCTAATATTTGCTCCTTTTCCAGCCCAGAATTCTAGCTGCCGGCATTCTCCCTCCTTATGTAAACCTTGTAGAATAAGAGAGAATAGGCATAAGTATTGTGACATAACGTGTAATAACATCCCATAATGCAATAAATATCAATATAAAAGCATGATGCAAAATGGAAGTATCACCCAACCACCGGAGCAGCTTCACCTACGCCCTCGTCCACGGCCACAGATCCGCTTCGCCCACACCGTAGTCCACCCTACCGGAGCCGCTCCACAAACACCCTACTCGACGGTTCTAGATCTCCTTAACGGACCCCGACAGCCAGCGCAGCATCATCACCCTCGATGTTTCTAACCTGATTCCCACCGTCTGGAGAGATGCCAAGCACCCGCCATGGCCTAGGTACTTGTCACCTTTAAACCCGTCCAGCAT
This sequence comes from Aegilops bicornis, assembly GCA_021605145.1. Taxonomy (NCBI): domain Eukaryota; kingdom Viridiplantae; phylum Streptophyta; class Magnoliopsida; order Poales; family Poaceae; genus Aegilops; species Aegilops bicornis. Next base: position 287,646,675 of record CM038670.1, read on the forward strand.
CACCTGCCCGATGTACTTCAAATATACTAACCGTCGTCATTACTGTTATGCACCGGCAAAAACTACAAGGACGATGTTTCTTACGGATCTAACAGCTTGGCCAACCAAGATCCCGGGTGAGGCATTGCTATGATCTTGTAAGAGCCTCTCTCTCTCTTGTATTGTTCTATGCCCGCCGTGCTTTGCTATGATTTTCGACCGATAATCCCTTTGTGCGAGACAATGATTTCTACTCTTGGCTGCTAAATTAGATATGTAGATGTCATACATGATACTACCTCGTACCTCCGTTCCTAAATATAAGTCTTTCTATAGATTCCACTATAGGCTACATACGGAGCAAAATGAGTGAATCTACACTCGAAAATGCATCTATATACATCTGTATGTGGTCCATACTGGAATCTCTACAAAGACATATATTTAGGAATAGGGGCAGTACATTACACAAAATCGTAGGTGGCATGTAGGAATTCCAGTGCACTACATTAGGCTCCCTTAGAGTGCCTGCTAGTCCAGCATACAGAATCATGGCTAGTTTATGGTATGCACACAATCGTTAATTGGTGGTTTAAATATGCCAAGGGATATGCAATGTAGTATCATGTAGAGATGTCTGAAATTAGCCGTGTCAACTTGCGGATAGGGTTACACAATGAAAAAGTACAAGATGTATGTGGCAATTTCATGGAACATCACAAAAAAAAGGAGAGGCAGCGGTGAGCCTATACAGATGTGCTATATGGTACGTCACTCCTCCATTGCAATCATCGTGACATGTTATTTGTATGCAGTTCTATTAGCCAAGTTTCTTAGGGATAGTTATTACGAGTTATCCTAAGAAAATAAGCACTGTCAATATAAGCTCCATGTAATAAGCCAACCAGTTCTTTTCATTGCGTTTTCAGCTTATCTTTGGTATGATCAGTGGAAAGTCTAGATTGCATTATATTTTTTTCATTTTGCTGCCCATATGGAAATTAATTTGACTTGCAAACATCACAAATTGAACCCAGTGCAGTAATTAATATGATAGAAAACAGACCATCACTATTTGCTCAAAATGCAAATACAAAGATACCATCTACTTGGCACAATCTACTTTGGTCAATGTTTTCCATAGAGATCCCATTGCCTAATTTAAACGAAGAACGCATGACCCACATTTAAATGAAGAACAATTATTTATTGAAATCTGATGGTCCATGTGGCTGGTTATTATCGTATAGCAGCACCACCTGAAAGCATCATATAGCAGCAAAGAGCTCATAGCAACTCATCATACAAAGCAGCGATGCGCAATTCATCATATACCAAAGCAGCTCATAGCAATTCATCATATAGCAGCAGCAGGAGCAGCTCATAGCAATTCATCATATAGCAGCAGCAGGAGCAGCTCATAGAAATTCATCATATAGCAGCAGCAGGAGCAGCTTGTAGCAACTCATCATATAGCAGCAGCAGCAACTCATAGCAATTCATCATATAGCAGCAGCAGCTCATAGCAACTCATCATACAAGAAGCAGCAGCTCATAGCAATTCATCATATAGCAGCAGCAGGAGCAGCTCATAGCAATGCATCATATAACAGCAGCAGAAGTAGCTCATAGCAATTCATCGTATAGTGGATCAGAATGAAAATTTGGCAAAAAATCATAGGAGATCCTCACCTTGTTGGATGAGCTCATCCTTCAACAGCACCTCAAGGCCATGGCACAGGAGGAGGGAGGGGGAATAAGGTGCCTTACGCCGATGTGGAATCAGCCGTGGTTGTGCAGCACACCGCCGGAGTAGTGCGTTGGACGAACCATGATGGAAGCGACTGCTTTGGAGACCATGAGAATGCGGGCGGCACCAGAGGGAGGAGCAGCAGGACATTTGCCCCTACCCGCCGGCCATGTAGCCTAGCTGGACATAGCATCGTCGAGGACCAGGCCAGATGGGACCAGTGGCGACGGCTCGCTGGAGGAACCCTAGTGCTACAGGCAGGGGATCGAGGTAGAGGGAAAGGGGAGAGGAGATGCAAGCGGGCAGGGCAATGAATGCTTGCGTGTTTGTTTTTACTTGAGGGTCAGGTGTGACACGGGCATCAGCAGTTGCATTTTGAGTGTAATATAGGCAGACAACAGAGTCATTTCACTATTCCCCTTCCCTTCAATTTTTAGTGAGGTTCTACCCGAAACACCCCCCTCCAAAGCGAAATTAGTTAAGCCCAAGCCCATAACTCAAAAATGACTTCTTTACATCTTTTATGGCTTATTTTGACAATATGCCCTGAAAAGGCGGAATCGAACTGGCCCTTGACATGGATTTTTCTTCCAGTATTTTTCTTATTTTCCAAATAGATGTTCCGTGGAGTTTCAGGTCATTCCGAGAACTTTTGTTTCTGCACATAAATAACACCATCGAAAGTCTGCTGAAAACAGCGTCAGTCCGGGTTAGTTCCATTCAAATCATGCAAGTTAGAGTCCAAAACAAGGGCAAAAGTGTTTGGAAAAGTAGATCTGACGGAGACGTATCAACTCCCCAAGCTTAAACCTTTGCATGTCCTCAAGCAATTCAGTTGATAAACCGAAAGTGATAAAGAAAAACTTTTACAAACTCTGTTTGCTCTTGTTGTTGTAAATATGTAAAGCCAGCATTCAAGTTTTCAGCAAAGATTATGACTAACCACATTCACAATAACTCTTAGGTCTCATGTTTACTCATATCAATAGCATAATCAACTAGTGAGCCATAATAATAAATCTCGGATGACAACACTTTCACAAAACAATCATAATATGATATAACAAGATGGTATCTCGCTAGCCCTTTCTGAGACCACAAAACATAAATGCACATCACCTTTAAAGATCAAGGACTGACTAAACATTGTAATTCATGGTATAAGAGATCCAGTCATAGTCATACCCAATATAAACTAACAGTAATGAATGCAAATGACAGCTGCGCTCTCCAGCTAGTGCTTTTTAATAAGAGGGTGATGACTCAACATAAAAGTAAATATATAGGCCCTTCATAGAGGGAAGTAGGGATTTGTAGAGGTGCCAGAGCTTGATTTAGAAATAGAGATAAATAATATTTTGAGCGGCATACTTTCATTGTCAACATAGCAACCAAGAGATGGTGATATCTTCCATGCTACACACATTATAGGCGGTTCCCAAACAGAATCGTAAAGTTTATACTCCCCCTCCACCAACAAGCATCAATCCATGATTTGCTCGAAACAACGAGTGTCTCCAACCATCAACAGTCCCAGGGGGAGTTTTGTTTGCAATTAATTTGATTTAGTTTGCATAAAGCATGGGACTGGGCATCCCTGAGACCAGCCATTTTCTCATGAATGAGGAGCAGAGTCCACTCCTCTTGAAAATAACCCACCTAGCATGGAAGATACGGACAGCCCTAGTTGATACATGAGCTATTCGAGCATACAAAACAGAATGTTTATTTGAAGGTTTAAAGTTTGCACATACAAATTTACTTGGAACGGCAGGTAGATACCGCATATAGGAAGGTATAGTGGACTCATATGGAATAACTTTGGGGTTTAAGGGATTGGATGCACAAGCAGTATTCCCGCTTAGTACAAGTGAAGGCTAGCAAAAGACTGGGTAACCTGCAATTCAATTGTGCGTGCAATGATGAATCACTCCTGCCTGCTATCTGTACATTTAGGCATCATCATACATGGCATAACCTAATACATGTGCATTCCATTGTAGAATCTGGAATATGCAATGTTTATGTTAGTTCATCGTTGCACATGATGTTTAAATGCCCCTTAAATCTGGTCAGTCAAGTGATGGTCTTTAAGCCTCCTTCTTTGCTTCTTTTCTTGATATGTAAGATTTGCTCACACATCTGTTCAATTGCTTGTTTGTATCAGCCAGCCATACTAGGACTGTTTGATTTGATTACTTGATGTTCTTGACCTAACACTCTAACAGAGCTTGTCAATGATTTAAACACTAAGGGCTGCTGTAGTGGGGCCTTGTCTAACTAATAGGTGACATAAAGGTTTGGCTGTACACTACAGTAGGCTCTCCAAGTGTACCTGGAGATCCAGTTCGAAGGTATGCCTAGTTTTTACATAGTGCGGACATAGTAAATGCTCATTTCATTGTGTGCAAGTGCAAGAGATGCGGCATGTTTCATTATGTGGTGTTGTTTTGTTATAATCTCATCCTTTTGTGTTCACAGACTGGAAAGTATGCATATTTATCTTCCAAGGAGACGAGTAACTAGTTTGTGTCACCTCGCAAAGGGGGTGCAATGAAGATAAGATTGAGGATTTCCAATTACAAGATGTTAGGAAGGAGCATTGCAAGAGAAGTAGGAGCTGCTACCGAGCCTCTTCACTGCTAAGGTAAGTCACTGTATGCAACTCAACAGTTCAATTCCTTGTTTGTTTCAGGCATAGTTAATTTTCTCTTTTCAATTGCTTTATTTGTCCTCAGTTAATGAGATGCCCAAATAATCATGCCTGATGTTCGATACTTGTATCACTATTAGTTGGCATAATTAAAGGCCTTACCATTTAATTACTCTGTCGAAGTGTGCCTGAAGCTTTAAAGTCTATTAACCAACTATTATTGCATGAGGCTCACAATCTAGTTTATACTACACTAATGATTGCATAGTTTTGCCTGCTGTAGTATGTTTGTATGAAACCCTCTGTTGTTCATTATGCTCCCTAAGACTTTAATTGAGGTACAGAATGGCTAACTGCTTGCTTACTTATACGCAACGTGCTGTCTAAATTTGTAACTTGTCTATGTTTTTGATTGGTCCCCAACATCATGCTCCTCTGGTGAGCTAAGAGGGATTTCTGTATGCAGGCTGCATAGACTATCTTTTTTATAATTTTTGAAATATCACCTGCTTATGCTTCATGACGTGTAACATTTTTTTTTGAAAGTGACGTGTAACATTATTGTTAGTCCTGTTTTGCCATGTAGTACAAAATAGTGTCTTGTTCGCTTCCTTTGTTGTAACTATATTTTTGCCCTAGTCATGTGTACTTACAGAAACATTTCAGGATAAAGTGACATCAACACAAAGATCTGCGAGCAGTGTGGCATGGCCGTTACCGAATGACTATGGATTGGAATTGGAATATGCTGATGTTCTCGAGCATCAACTAGAGGTGGCAAGACAACGTGTACATGATTGTCAACGTATAATCAACAAGTTGAGACTGGACATGCAGGTATTAGATGCACGAGTCAAAAAATGAAACAAGACACTGAGGTAACCATGAAGGAATTGGAGATTTTGCAGACTAAAATTTGTGCTATCTGAATCCGACCAATCCTATTTTCTGAAGAGATTATAGTTCAAATGGAGTTAAGTTGATGCGCGTCCATGATGTATGAGCTGTATTTGCCCAGTGTATGTAATTTGATGTTTGTGTATGCTTTATTATCACCGTGCGAACCATAATGCCTAGTGGGTATAATCGGCTGTAATTTCTTTATTGTATAGTGTAGGATTATTCTACCTTTCTATGCCTTGATCTCTTTGTTGTATAGTGTATGCTTTTTAGAGGTGATAGTATTGAGTAAGATAATTCTTTGAATATGCTATGTCGTTCAAACGGGGGCCAACTCGCCCGACCATGGCCCTTCACGGGCCGTCGGATCCATGGGCCTTCTACGTCTCGTAGGATCCATGGGCCTTCTACGTCTCGTAGGATCCATGGGCCGCCGACTCATTTATGGGTCTTATGCAGGGCCTTTAATGGGCCGTAGACGGGCCTTTAATGGAAATTGTATGTTTTATGGGTTGACCATAACGGGCCGTTAATAGGCCGTATTTGGTGATGCTATGAAAATGGCCCAACAGACTAACGGTCCACAAACGGGCCGACTGTAACGACGGGCTGAATTTGGCCCACAAGCGTAAAAATGACAAGAACGGGCCGTAAGTAACCGAATCCGCAAATGAGCCCAAGAATAAATGGGCCCTCGGAAGGCGAAAGTTAACTTGGGCTCAAACGCATTAACAGAATAACGGGCCGTTAATGGGTATAAAGTGATACACTGTTCATTACGGGCCAGTTTCACCACGGGCCGTTAATGGGTGTAAAGTAATACACTATTCATTACAGACCAGTTTCAGCACGGGCGCTAATGGGACAAGAGTTACAAAGGGCCTCATATGGGCCGAAAGACGTCATGGGCTACACATGGGCCAGAAGTGAAAACGGGCTGAAATCATATTGGATGGCCCAGATGACGCTACTGGGCCTAATTCGAATAGGGCGTAACGGGCCTTGGGTTAGCGGGCTGTAAATGGGCTATATGCGAACAGACCGTTAACAGGCTTTCCATAAGCCGGCCCGCCAGCTTTTAACCAAGTCAAACGGGTCGGCCTTTTCACAGGAATGGGCCACTGTTGGGTCGTGCCACGTGTCGACGTATCATAGGCTATACATCCAAAGGAGTGGATGACATCTGTCCCAACGATGAGCCGACACGTGTTTCCTCTAGCCAATGATGATTTTACACGTGGAAAATCCCCATTGGTCGGGGCTGTTAACGGGTTATCAAATCCAAAACCCGACCCGATAGCTTAACGGTGTTCCATTACGGTGGATGCCACGTGTCGGTCACCCTTGACGAAAGCACTTCTGTGGCGCGCGATTTATCGTCATGGAAGTGGACACTTCCGTGATGATAATTTTGGTAATGTCATGGAACACCTCTACGACAACACATGTATGACTATCTTGATTCTATCATAAATTTGTCATGGATGTACATGCATAACAAAAACGCGACCTACTATGACAAACATGTATCATCACGGAAGTGTATTTTTTTGTAGTGCTTACTGGTGTGTTCCTGGACTGACAGTGTATAAGAATGGCTTCAGAGAAATTAAGTTAGGGGACAACACAATGACAGAAAACATGAAGGATTGTGTTCTGAATGGGAACCATTTCCAGCAGATATTTCTTGATCATGATGACAGTATGAGGTCATATATTTCCCCTGTTCCAGTTCATTCTGATGATGAAGATCCTCCTCAAGTCAAATTCAGTGGCCTGAGGCCTAAGAAGGAGCAAGTGCTAGTGCAAGAGGACCAGTCACATCAATTGCTAGTGCAAGAGGATCATTCTGACCAAGTGCAAGAGGAAAATGTTGATCAAGTGCAAGTTACAGGAGCAGGCTGAGCAAGATCAATTGTATGATGCAGAAAGTGAGGAAGAGTCAGAAGAAGAGGAGTACATACCAGGTCCTCCTCAGCAAGGAGAATATATTCATACATTTCAATTTGAGTTCAGGGGCAGAAGGAAAACTTGTAGGGTTTTAAACATGGATGCAGAAGATGGAATTGGTGATTCAGCAATGAGATCTTCAGCAATTCATGACTCTGATGAAGATTTCAATCCACAACTTGTTGATTCAGATATTGATCTGCAAGATGATGATGACTTGTTTGACAGAAATGTTGATTGTGATAAAGGTAAAGATTTAGCATCCACGAACAACCTGATGATCCTATTGAAGATCTGGACCTGTGTTTGCCTTCTACTGATGAAGATAAGGTTAAGCTCAATTTCAAATGTTTCAGAGAAGAAGACTTGTCTAAACCAGAGTTCCAAGTGGGACAGACATTTGCAAGTGTTGAGTTACTGAGGAAAGCTATCAAAGAGTATAGCTGTAGGGAAAGGGTTGACATTAAGTGCCCCAAAAATGATAGGAAAAGACTGTAAGCCATTTGTGAAGAAGGTTTCCCTTGGTATTTGTTTGCATCATTTGATTCCAGAACAAAATGATTGATGGTCAAGAAATACAACCCAAAGCATACCTGCATAAAGAAATGGTCCGTGAAGTCATTCACTGCTCCATCCATGGCAGGAAAATATATTGATTCTTTCAGAGCAGATGAAAACATGAACATGAATTTTTTTGCAAGCGTGGTTCAGAAGGACTGGAACATGACAGCCACAAGGAGAAAATTTAGAAGGGCTAAGAGACTAGTGAAGAAGGTCTTTGAAGGGGATGAGTTTGAGCAGTACAGCAGCACGTGGGATTATGCACAAGAAGTCAGAACATCAAACCTAGGTAGCTCTTTCTATGTGGGTGTCAATGATGGCATATTCGGAAGTTGCTATTTCTCTCTGGATGCCTACAAAAGGGGTTTCATGCAAGCCTGCAGGTCTGTCATATGTTTAGATGGATGTCACCTGAAGAGCAAGTATGGAGGTGTTATGCTGTGTGCTGTTGGGATGGATCCCAATGACTGCATTTACCCTCTGGCATTTGCAGTTGTGGAGGTAGAGAACACTGATACATGGAAATGTTTTTTGTCAAATCTGAAGAGTGACTTGGGAATACTCAATACAGAGCCATGGACTATTATGTCAAACAAGCAAAAGGGGCTGATCAAGGGAGTGAGGCAGCACTTTCCTGATTCAGAGCACAGACATCGTGTCAGACATATATGGTAGAATTTTCAGCAAACACACAAAGGAGATGTACTGAAGAACCAGTTATGGAAGTGTGCAAGGAGCACAACACCTGAACTGTGGGCTGCAAACATGGAGGAACTAAAGGCCATGAGCTTGGAAGCCTACACATGGCTTGAGCAACTACCACCAAACACTTTGGTCAGGGGTTTCCAAAGAGATTTGCCTAAGTGTGATATCCTTCTGAACAACAACTATGAGGTTTTCAACAAATATATCCTTAAGGCTAGGGAGATGCTGATCAGATCAATGGTTGACAAGATCAAAACCCAGCTCATGGTCAGATTCTACAGCAAAATAAAGGAGGCAGAGAACTGGCCTGGCTCTATATGCCCAAAATAAGGAAAATAGTTGAAAAGAATATTGAGCTGTCAGCTACATGCATGGTTTCAGGGGCTGGTGATGGCATTTTCCAGGTTGACAACAAGAACAGGACATACATTGTTGACATCAAGGAAGAGAGTTGTACATGCAAGAGGTGGGATCTTAGTGGAGTTCCATGTCACCATGCAATTGCATGCTGCAGACATGAAAGAATTGACCCTGAGACTTTGGTGCACTCCTGCTACAGTATTGAGGCATTCAAGCTAGCATACCAACCCATTATCAAGCCTTGCAGAGATAGGAGGGAGTGGGAGAAGATGAATGGGTGTGAAATCAAGCCACCTGTCTATGAAAAAAAGTAGGGAGGCCTTCAAACAAGAGTAGGAGAAAGCAGCCTTATGAGATTGAATGGAAAGATGGAACCAAGGTAATGACCAGACATGGAGTTAAAATAACATGCTTATACTGCCATGAACAGGGCCATAATATCAAAGGATGCAATGTGAGAAAGGCTGGCATTTTGCCAAAGAAACAAGTGAAAAGGGGGCCAAGGGCTATACCTGATGATGTGTCAGATGATGACCAACAAGCTGCTGGCCAAGTACCACATGTTGCTCAAGAAGAAGGCCAACTCCCACAGCAGGAAGTCAATCTAACACAAGATGGTGGCCAACTCACACATGATGAGGTTAATCTAGCAGAAGATGATGCCCAAGTACCACAGCAGGAGGTCAATGTAACACAAGATGATGGCCAACTCACACACGAGGAGGTCAATGCTGCTCAAGATGCTGCTCAAGAAGATGAAGAATATGATACACCAGTTGTATTTCAGGCAAGTGTCAGATCTTTGTCCACTTCTTATCGGGCCAGTCCAATCAATTAAAATGTAGAATGCTTCATAGATGCTAGGATGCTTATCAGTTCTGTCCACCTCTTGTCTTTGAATAGGTGCAGGACTTTGGAAGTACAATGCTTCACAGGATGCAGCAAGCTAGACCAGTGCCTAGAGATTACAATGAAACCATTGTGCCAGATTCAGAATTTGTCTCTATGGCGGCTAATTCTCAAGCTACAACACATACAACAACAGCTACAATAGCTACAACTGATGGGAGCCTGACCATGAAGCTGTTGAAGATGAAGAAGGACAAAGAAAGGCAGATGGCAGCCAGAAGAGATGCAGCACTGGAGGCCATGAATGAGTTGGCAGAGAAAAGAGCAGAGGAGGCAGAAGCAAAAAGGCAAGAAATTACTCTCAGGAAAGCAGAGCAGGTAGCAAGAAGAAGAAGAGCAGCAAAAGACAAGAAGGCTGAGGAAACAAAGAAGAAAAGCAAAGAAGCAACAACAAAGAAGGAAAGCTGCATTGCAACAAGAGAAGGAAGCAAAAGCAATTGAAGCAATTGTAGCTAAAGCAGAGGCAGCACTTAAGAGAAAAGAAGAACAAGAAGCAAAGAGAGCAGAGGCAGCACTGAAGAGGAAGGAACATCAAGAAGCAAAGAGGAAACAACAAGAAGAGGTCAAGAGAAGAAGAGCTGAGGAGAAGAAGAAAGCAGGGCCAAGTGGGCATGTGCCCAAGAAGCAGAAAAGAGTCAATATGTTTGATGAGTTTAGATGAATCAGTGCTATTGCACTTGCAGTCATCTAATTTTTTGTCAAAAACTTCAATCTGAGTGCTTGAAACTATTCAAATGTACCAGCCATTCAGTGTTTGAAACTATTGAGATGTAGTTCAATCATTGCCTCATTCAGTTAACTGCATTTTTGACTGAAATTTATGCAAGTTAGTACTTATCTCAGCTAAATGTTGTGACTGAAATTTATGCAAGTTAGTACTCATCCCAGGGGTAGTACACTAACCTGTAATGAAAATTAATTTTTGATTGAAAAAAGACAAAAAAATGGTTGGCCTCAATGTAACTAGGTGTAGTACTAATGAATTTTTGATTCGAAAAAACAAAAAATGGTTGGCCTGGGGCTCGAACCCAGGCCTGTGGTATGAAGATATGCGTGCAATGCCAGTGGGATAGTACTAGTAGTCTGTTCAAATACTATTTAACACACCCCTTATTATTTCGTGGAGGGCCTCAGGTCCAGCGTTTGTTGCACATTATGTACGGCGACCGTGCGCTGCGTTGTCTGCATGCCGTTTCGGTTTCTCCTCCTCTGTCTTTAAGCCCACCCACCCGCCGCTCTCCACTCTCCACTAGCCACTCGCCACAGTCCACCCGCGTCGCCTCGGTTTCTCCTCTCTCAGTCCAGAAAACCCTCGTCGCCGACCACCACACCGCCGCCGCCGACATGGAGAACAGCCCCGCCTGGCAGAGGTTCATCGATGACCTCGCCGGCGACGACAAGGCGATGCGCGCGGACCTGATGGAGATCAGGAAGTGGTTCCCTAGCATTACCATGCTGCGTCACCATGCGCGTGTCCTCCTCAAGGTGATGACCGACGACGAGCTGGACCGCGCATGCACCTGAAGGAAATATGCCCTAGAGGCAATAATAAAGTTATTATTTATTTCCTTATTTCATGATACATGTTTATTATTCATGCTAGAATTGTATTAACCGGAAACATGATACATGTGTGAATACATAGACAAACATATAGTCACTAGTATGCCTCTACTTGACTAGCTCATTAATCAAAGATGGTTATGTTTCCTAACCATAGACATGTGTTGTTATTTGATTAATGGGATCACATCATTAGGAGAATGATGTGATTGACATGACCCATTCCGTTAGCCTAGCACTTGATCGCTTAGTATATTGCTATTGCTTTCTTCATGACTTATACATGTTCCTATAACTATGAGATTATGCAACTCCTGCTTACGGAGGAACACTTTGGTGCTACCAAACGTCACAACGTAATCGGGTGATTATAAAGGAGTACTACAGTGTGTCTCCAAAGGTACATGTTGGGTTGGCGTATTTCGAGATTAGGTTTTGTCACTCCGGTTGTCGGAGAGGTATCTCCGCCCTCTCGGTAATGCACATCACTATAAGCCTTGCAAGCAATGTAGCTAATGAGTTAGTTACGGAATGATGCATTACGTAACGAGTAAAGAGACTTGCCAAGAACGAGATTGAACTAGGTATTGGATACCGACGATCAAATCTCGGCAAGTAACATACCGATGACAAAGGGAACAACGTATGTTGTTATGCAGTTTGACCGATAAAGATCTTCAGAGAATATGTAGGAGCCAATATGGGCATCCAGGTTCCGCTATTGGTTATTGACCGAGAATAGTTCTAGGTCATGTCTACATAGTTCTCGAACCCGTAGGGTCCGCACGCTTAACGCTACGATGACAGCTTTTATTATGAGTTTATGAGTTTTGATGTACCGAAGGAGTTCGGAGTCCCGGATGAGATCGGGCACATGACGAGGAGTCTCTAAATGGTCGAGACGTAAAGATCGATATATTGGACGACTATATTCGGAGTTCGGAAAGGTTTCGAGTGATTCGGGTATTTTTGGGAGTACCGGAGAGTTATGGGAATTCGTATTGGGCCTCTTTGGGCCATACGGGAAAGGAGAGAAAGGGCCAAAAGAGTGGCCGCACCCTCCCTTGGACTAGTCCGAATTGGACTAGGGAAGGGGCGCACCTTCCTTCCTTCTCCTTCTCTTCCCTTTCCTTCTCTCCTACTCCTACTACATGGAAGGGTTCCTAGTTGGACTAGGAAAGGGGAATCCTACTCCCAAAGTGGGAGTAGGACTCCCTAGGGCGCGCCATAGAGAGGGCCGCCCTCCCTCCTCCACTCCTTTATATACGGGGCAGGGGCACCCCATGGACACACAAGTTGATCTACGGATCGTTCCTTAGCCGTGTGCGGTGCCCCTTCCAGCATGTTCCACCTCGGTCATATCGTCATGGAGTTTAGGCGAAGCCTCGCTACCGATAGAACATCATCATCGCCACCACGCCGTCAGGTCGACGGAACTCATCCCCGACACTTTGCTGGATCGGAGTCCGGGGATCGTCATCGAGCTGAACGTGTGCTGAACTCGGAGGTGCCGTACGTTCGGTACTTGGATCGGTCGGATCGTGAAGACGTACGACTATGAAAGTGCGTTATATCGACTAGAGGGGGGGTGAATAGGCAATTTTTATGAATTCTTCACTGAGGGATTTGCAGGTGAGGAAATTCCTTAGCGAAGAACTACTTGCAGCGGAATGAGTACTCAGAAGTAAGCATAACAGATTACAAGCATAGTCATCATGATGAAATGAAGACAATCACAGAGTACAGAAAGCGTAATCACAGGATAACACAGGATGAAGACAAACAGATCAAGAAATTGAACCGAGGAAATTGAGAAAGTCTTCACCAAAGTCTTCAAACACAGATATGAACAAATACTCAACACAAAGAATGAGGAAATGAAAGGGTTGAGGAAATAGAACCGATTAGGTTGGTGAAGACAATGATTTGGTAGACCAGTTCCAACTGCCCTGGGCCAGTACGTCTGGTTGGAGCGGCTGAGTATTTAAACTCGAGGACACACGATCCGGACACCCAACATCGAGCACACAGCTCAGGACACCAAGTCCTCGCCAGATTCTCCTTGAACTAAGGTCACATGCACCTCGTCCCAATCACTCGTGGTAAGTCTTCAGCGACTTCCAAACCTTCACAGACTTGGTCACTCGGCGATCCACAATTCCTCTTGGATGCTTCTAGACCATGACGCCTAACCGTCTGGAAGAAGCACGCCTTCAAAGGTAATAAGCGCCGGATCCACGCGGGATCAATTTCTTCAGTGATGCTCAATCACTTTGGGTTTGTTGGGGTTTGGTTTTTGGGTTTTTCCTCACTTTTGGGTTTTTCCTCACTTTTGGGTTTTTCCTCACTTTTGGGTTTTCACTCAAAGTCCTCAGAGGATGGGTTGCTCTCAAATGACAAGTGTCAAGTTCTCTCGGTGCAACCAACCAGCTAGTGGTTGTAGGGGGCGGCTATTTATAGCCTAGGGAGCAGCCCGACATGATAAGACAACAATAACCTTCAATGATATGACCGTTAGGTGGATAAGATATTTTGGGACAGTGGCCAAGAAGACAAAGAACTCGGAAATTTGACTCTCAAATTCCTCGTGGCTATCATGTTCCTCATCGTAGGCAATTCAAGACTGGAGAATTCCTAACTCCTCAGTCAGAACAAATTCTTCTGCGAGCAGAAGAGCTTCGTCTCTGTCTTTGTAGAAATTGACTGTACGGGATGAGATTTCCAGAAGCTTCACTCAAGGGATTGGTAGGTGTAGGATTTTGAGTTGAGCATCAAATGGAAATTTTTCCTTAGTATTTCCTAACCCCCTTTTTAACAAGACGGTGTTTCCTATGACTCAAGAAAGAGAAAAAGAAACTACAAAAACAAAAGTCTTCACGCTTCATGTTCCTCAAATGAATACCAAGTCTTCAAGGTCACACCAATTTCTTCACTTTCAAAGTCTTCAGAAAGTCTTCTGAATATCAAAGTCTTCAGATGAAGAACTTCATTTTTAGGGTCGACTTCCTCAGAAATATCAAACTCCTCATAGACTTATAGACCTGTGTACACTCACAACGCATTAGTTACTTAACCTATAAGTCTTCAATACACCAAAATCACTAAGGGCACTAGATGCACTTACAATCTCCCCTTTTGGTGATTGATGACAATATGGGTTAAGTTTTCAACGGGATAATCATGTGAATTGTAACATCGATAATGAGGAATTTGATTACAAGATATAGTAGAACTCCCCCTGAAGATGTGCATAGTGAGGAATTTGCTTTTGAGGCAATGCACATTTGAAGAATTGAATCATGGAGATCTCCCCCTATATCTTGTAATTCATACACGCATTTGACATATAATATGAAGAATTTGAAATGCATGATGAAATATGGTGCTTGATGAAATTCAGCATGAGGAACCATAGCACATAAAGTATCAGAGCACAAGTAGATTTGCTATGAAGCATAGTGCAAAATCATAATGCATCAAAAGTATCAAAGCACCATAGGGTTTTAAGATTACAACTCAATCCAATAAAAGTTTCAGAAGAACGAGAGTTGTAACTTAAAAAAACTGTATATAGGCAATAAACTAGACCCGCTTGAAGACTAACTCAAATTTCTCCCCCTTTGTCATCGAATGACCAAAAGGATCAAACCGAGGACTAACGCTCTTGAAGAATATCAAGTTGAAGACGGAGCGCCAGCATTATCGGGGTTGTTTGTTGAAGTAGGACAAGCCGCGGTGTCTTCCAAGTCTTCATTTTCATCACTGTCGCGAGATGAAGAATAGGAGCTGGCCACCAAGGAAGGAACTTTGACCTTCTTGAATTTCTTCGGAGGAGGTGCAGACCAGTCAAATTCTTCCTTGAGACCCATTGAAGTCAGTTCTTCTTCACTGTAGACATGTGAAAGAACAGCCCAGGTGCGCTTGAAGGTTTCATGAAGGTAGAAGTGGTTTTTCTTCACTGCATTGTGTGTTGAGGTCATGTTGTGAAGAATTGAACCAAATTGACGCTTGACCCACTTATGATTCCGATCAACCTTCTGATGAATACATAGGAGTAACTCACGGTCGGTCATCACCACAGGTGCAAGAGCTTGAGGACTTTGCTTCGACCGAGGTATTTATTTGAGTCATGTGTGGCGAGTCATCATTGGTGGAGTAGGATGTCGCTGCTGGCTTGTCCATCCAATGGACGTATGCCTTCATCGATCACAGCAGTGGCCTTGCCCTTGTCTTCAGTTGAGGTAATAGTCCGTTTGAGAACTTCAATCGGGGGCAAGTAGCTGCAGTGGTTCAAAGTATCAACTTTGTAATTGAGTGAAGACCTTGACCTGATGAATCTCATAATCCAAGGCGCATAAGGCTTCAGCTCAAATGGTGACATAGCAATGTTAGCCAGAGTCCTCATGAAGAAATCATGGAAATTGACGGGAACCCCATGGATGATATTGAAAAGCATATTCTTCATGATGCCAACGACTTCTTCATCGTTCGAGTCGTGCCCTTTGATAGGACTCATAGTCTTCGTCAGGATCCGATAGACTGTCCGAGGCACATATAATAATTCCTTGACGAGGAATTTGGTTCTTAGTGCTCGCCTTGGCTTCAAAGGCTTCATCAGCACTTGCATATAGTGATTTGAAAGTTCTTTTTCTTCATAGATACGACGTGCACCATCAAGCGGAGGACTGAGTGGTAGGGCACGAAGCAATTCAATTGCAGGTGCCTTGTAGTGAGTATTTTCGGTCATCCAATCTAAGACCCATGAATTTACGTCTTCGTCTCCGGTGATATGCAGGTTGCATAGAACTGAAGAATTAGCTCTTCATTCCACCACAAATATCGGTGCAAAGTTTAGAAGTCTGCGTCGTAAAGAACACCGAGGACCGGCTCAAAGTTCGGCAGCGACTCCATATCCACATGAGGAATATGAGCATGATCAAGATTTTATCCTTGTTGAAGAGCACCGAGGAATAGAAGTTGGCTTGGCTGGCAGTCCAGAAGCGCCTCTTCCTAATGCGAGCAGAATCATAAGGATTATATTCAGTGAAGAACACGTGCTCGGCAAAGAAATCTTCAGCCTTGAACTTTTGCTTGGTTGAGAACGGATTCTTTTGCTTGGGCAGAGGGGTGTCAGTGAGTTGCATCACCACCTCAGGAATCACAAGTTCAGTTTCTTCACTGAGGAATTTCTTGCTCCTCAACTTGTGCGTCGAGGATTAGCAAAGAAGCAGTTTCATCGGCACTAGTGGCTGGAATTTCTTCATGCACGTAATCGGTGGGTTGATTTTCTTGTAGTCGATCCGGACTGTTTGTGCAGGGGTGAGGAATCTGTTGGAGCGGGGTGAAGAGAGGAGTATTGGGATCTTGACTTTCCCAAAAGTCATCATTGATAACTGGTGTGGTGCATCCAATATCCACATCTTCATCTTCAATTTCCTCAAGACCGCCCGAGGAATTTCATAGTCCGATGAGGGAATAAGCGGGGTTGAAGGGATGACATCCACTTCAATTTCTTCATCAAGCTGCTCCGACGAAGCGGCAGACCGATGTTCTTCATCGGATCCGATTGGGATCTCATAGTCTTCTCCAAAAGGAACAACTTCCTTTGAGGGTATGGAGGAAATTGGAACAACATCAATTGGAGTTTGAATGAGCTGGTCATTGGCTTCATTTTCTTCACACCGAAGAATCTGACGCAAGTGATGCTTTCCTTTTCTTCACAGCAGCTCGTTACGCAGCCTTGGTTTTCTTCACATCAAAAGCGGATGGAAGAATTGGAGTTGGAGTTGGCGCAGAGGAGCCGAGGAATTTGGTTGATTTCTTCAGAGCAACCGATGCGGTTCCCTGTCTTGAGCAATTTCTTCAGCGCACCACTAGTAGGTGCCACGGCAATTTCTTCAATTTGGAATGGGATCATCAGCCTCGGAATCAACATTTTCATCAGCCTGAACGTCATCAGCGGTCGGGCATTTTTCTTCAAGATGGGCTGAGCGGAGGCTACTGACTGAGGAATTTCATGTTGCATTGGGACAGCAACATTTGTGAGATTCTTCGTCGGGTTGTGAATCGACCTTGGCTCCTTGCCAATCAGCATTGTATGAGTCGAAGTTTTTGCTGAGGTTTTGAATTTCAGTCTGGACCTGGAGAAGCTCCTCAGGTGTCATCTTGACAACATTTTTCTTCAGGAACTTCTCCTTCCTGTATTGAGCCTTTTTGATTTCCCTCGCCTTTTCATACTTCCATTTTTCTTCAGCTATGAAGTGAGTCAACATATGACTTTGTCCAGGTGTCAAATGAAGGTCAGGCAGAGGGGTATTGGGATCATTGTGCCAGAGATCAATGAAGTCGAGGACTATCTTCGGGCACAATAGCAATGGCACAGATGTACCTTTGGCTCTAGCGGCCCTTGCTTGACGGTCTCTGATGATTTCTGCGAGTTCTTCATCAGATGCCTCATCATCAGATGGCACATGGAATGCAACCATTTTCTTCGTTGGGCTAGGCCGAGGACCTCGTCCATTGTTGCTTTGGTCTTCAGCTGAGTCGGACCAGTTGAAGAAATGGGAGCTGCTGAGGAACTTGCAGAGATGCATGAGGCAATTGAAAAGCCAACAGTCCTTTGACATGTAGCTAGGTGCACAGGAACTGAAGGTTTTGACGGAGCTGTTGAGGACTTTGGAGGAGCAGCAGCAGTTTGAGGAATTTTCTTGGAAGGTGCTACTGAGGAACTTGGCCGTGAGGGCGCAGATGATGAAGCACTTGGCTTATGAGCAGGCTTCTTTTGCATTGATTTCCTCGGTTTGACTGAGACCTCTGTGGCGATGAGCGTGGCCAGAATCCTCATTGAATTTCTTCACTGCCTCCTTTGCTTGCTTTGCCAACTTTGCTTGGCGTTTAGCCCATTCCTCGGGAAAGTCCTCACCTCGTTTGATGCTTGTGGGATCAGCTATTTGGCCAGTGCCAAAGGAGCTCTTGGGCATGGAGGATTAAGAGCGAATTTCTTCATGTACTTAGGAGTTACATATCTATATTCCCTCCATTCCCGTGCCCATCTCCGCTCAATCTTCCGAATACGCACCTTGCGTTGATTTTTGCTTTCTTCATCTGGTGTGCGAGTCCATATATATCCTCGTGGATTTCAAACGCATCATAACCTCGTGTTTCTTTCCTCCCTTCTGCGGCTTCTTACCATCTCGCCATTTTCTTGCTTGAGGAAATTGAACAATTGAGTTCTCTGAAGAAGTGTGCAGTTTTTCTTCGAGGAACGCTGCAAATGAGTTAAGTTGATGAGAACCTAGTGATTCAAAGAATGACATTTGTACCGTGGAACAGAGTATAGGTGCGAGGAATTTGGAGAGGTCATATGCGTTCTCGGAAGGTTTTTCAAAATGAACAAGTTTTGAGGATTTTGACCAGATGAGCCTTGAAGAATTTCAATAAGCGTTCTTTGTCTTAGGTTCCAGAGTTGTATAGATTGAAGATCCACACAATTGAGGAATCTTGAAGAAAATCATAGCTTAGAGAAACGAGTCAAGAGATTTGAGGTGTTCATATGTGTGAAGATTTGAGGAATAAACACCTTTGAAGAAATTGAAGAAAATTTGAGAATCAAAGAGAGTAATAAAAGTAACTTTTAATTACCCGAAGTGAAGAACACGACGAACTGAGATGAACAGTTTGGAAGTTCGTCCGTTCAGATCTTCCACGCCCTAACTTGGCTGAGGAAGACAGCTACGGCGACGGCGGAGTGAAGATTTCCGCGGTCGGCGCGAGTACGTCGGCGACGAGGTCAAGGTAGTGAAGCTTTTCCTCACCGGCGACGATGGAGTAGCGGCGGCGCTAGGGTTTGAGGAACTCGAGCGGGAGAGAGAGGTCGAGCAGAGTAAAAGAGTGAGGAAGAGGAGAGGGATATTTATAGACGCGGTGAAAAACGGGTCGCTCAAGATTTAGGACGAACATGCCTGACCATTTCCCTTCTCACGACATGTGTCACCCACGTCTTGTGTAGTGGAGATCGTGTCTGATCGTGGGTGAATAAAGTAATGCATCGTGGGATGTGGAACGGTTTGAGCGGCAAAAACGAAGGTTTGGATAAGATTCGTTTTAAAGTTCGTTACTTAATTTCTTCAGTCAAGGACACAAAGTGAAGATTTTGAACGAAGTTTCAAAGTAGAGCACATGAAGAATTTGTGAATGGATTGGGTTGAGTATAGCATAGAGGAGGAAGGGTCCGATCACATTCACTTAGCATAAAAGCGACTTGAGGAAATAGCCATAAGTGAATGTCAGAGAGGACATAAACCCATATATATATAGCCAATGAAGAAAGACGACGGAAATAGTGAAGATTTTGCAAAGTTGAAGAATTTGAAAAAGCGAAGAATTTCAAAAGCGAGGAAAAACTCAGATTGAAGATTTCAACTTTGGTGGTGGCGTGACCCATCGTATAAGAATGATGATTTCGGACACCGTACAATGTCGTAGGGTTACGAGAATCAATTTCTTCATTAATTTCTTCACACTTAGAGTGTTATTCTTCATTGATTGAAGAAAACGTTTCTTCATGTGTTGCACATCTAAGTCATCAATTTTGCATAAGTGTTAGGATGTGTGTCCTTTTCAAAGAACATTCAAGATTCTAAGATATTTAGCTCACACCGCAACTTGCTAAATTTCTTCTCATCCAAGGGCTTAGTGAAGATATCAGCTAGCTGTTCTTGAGTCTTCACGTGCTCGATGGAGATGTCGCCCTTCAACACATGATCACGAAGAAAATGATGACGAATTTGAATGTGCTTTGTCTTCGAGTGCCGAATCTGGGTTGTGAGCAATCTTGATGGCACTCTCATTGTCACAATAGAGAGGCACATTCTTCACGTTGATGCCGTAGTCCTTGAGGGTTTGCTTCATCCATAGTAATTGAGCACAACACGAGCCGCCAGCAATGTATTCAGCCTGCGATTAGACGGTGATACGCAGTTCGCTTTCTTCGAGGACCAATGGACCAAAGATCGTCCGAGGAAATGACAAGTACCGGATGTTGACTTGCGGTCCACACGATCACCAAAGCATAGTCAGAGTCAGAATATCCAACGAGATCAAAAGTAGAGCCCTTGGGGTACCATAATCCTAGCGTTGGTGTGTGAGCTAGATATCAAAGAATATGCTTCACAGCCTTATGGTGTGATTCCTTCGGTGTAGCTTGAAATCGGGCACACATGCAAACACTAAGCATTATATCTGGCCTAGATGCACATAAGTACAATAAGGAACCAATCATGGAGCGGTATACCTTGTGATCAAAGTCAATACCATTTTCATCAGTGCATAGATGGCCATTTGTGGGCATAGGAGTTTTGACACCTTTGCAGTCTTGCATGCCGAATTTCTTCAGGACATCTTTGAGGTATTTCTCTGAGATATGAATATGCCATTGTGTTGTTGTGAATTTGAAGACCTAAGAAGAATTTCAACTCTCCCATCATAGACATTTGATATTCTTCACTCATCATGTAGGCAAATTCATCACTATAGCGTTGGTCAAGACAGCCAAAGATAATATCATCAACATATATTTGGCACACAAAAGTTCACCATCATAAGATTTAGTAAAGAGAGTAGGATCGAGTGAACCAGGTGTGAAGCCATTCTTCACGAACAATTCCTTCAATGTATCATACCACGCCCGAGGGGCTTGCTTGAGGCCATAGAGGGCCTTATTGAGTCTGAAGACTTTGTCGGGATTCTTTGGATCTTCAAAACCTGGGGTTGAGCAACATATACTTCTTCCTCAAGCTTACCATTGAGGAATGCACTTTTCACATCCATTTGATATAAAGTGATATTGTGATGGTTAGCATAGGCGAGTAATATGCGAATAGACTCAAGTCTAGCGACAGTGCAAAAGTTTCATCAAGTCAATTCCTTCAACCTGCGTGTAGCCTTGAGCTACTAGTCGTGCCTTATTCCTCACCACAAGACCATTTTCATCTTGCTTGTTGCGATAGATCCACTTTGTGCCAATGATATTATACTTGCGAGGATTTGGACGTTTGACGGTTCCCGGACATTGTTGAGCTCGAATCGATGTAATTCTTCTTGCATGGCCTGAATCCACTCCGGCTCGTAAATGCTTCATCTACCTTAGTGGGCTCTGTGATAGAGACAAAAGCATAGTGCCCACAAAAGTTAGATAAATGTGAAGCTTTTGAGCGTGTGAGAGGACCTGGCGCTTTAATGTCATCGATGATCTTGTCAACTTGCACTTCTTTTGCAACGCGAGGATGAGCTGGTTGTCGCCGAGGAATTTGATCATTTTCCTCGGCACCATTTTCTTGACATTATCTTGTGTGCATCATTTCGACGTTCTTCACGTCTGTGAATGAATTCTTCAGCAGTTTCTTGATGGGAATAACATCCTCGGTTGCCTTGAACACGATAGAATCCTCGGTGCTGGTTCGTCTAACACAGAAGGTAGGTGCTCTCTTTGCGAGCCATTAGTTTCATCGAACCGCACATCTATGATGTCAACAATCTTGTGAAGAGCGATGTTGAAGACTCTGTAGGTGTGCGAGTCCTTTCCGTAACCAAGCATAAAACCTTCATGTGCTTTCGGTGCAAATTTAGAGTTGTGGTGAGGATCTCTAATCCAGCATTTAGCAATCAAGACTTTGAAATAATTTACATTAGGTTTCTTGTCAGTGAGGAGTTCATAGGCAGTCTACTTGAAGAATTTGTGAAGATATACTCTGTTGATGATGTGGCACGCATTGTCTATTGCTTCAATCCAGAAACGACTTGGCGTTTTTTATTCATCAAGCATAGTGCAGCCATCTCAACAAGAGTTCTGTTCTTGCGCTCCACGATGCCATTTCTTTGAGGAGTATAAGGAGCAGATAACTCATGAGTAATACCAAGTTCATCAAGATAATCATCAAGACCGAATTCTTGAACTCAGTTCCATTGTCACTCCGGATGTGCTTGATCTTCACACCAAAGTTGGTTGAAGCCCTCGAGGAAAATCGTTTGAAGATTTCCTGCACTTGATTTTTGTAAGTAACAATGTGTACCCATGTGTAACGAGAGTAATCATCAACAATAACAAAGCCATATAGTGATGCTTCATTAACGATATTTGAATAATGATTGGGACCAAAGAGGTCCATGTGAAGCAATTCAAGGGACGAGTAGTGGTCATGATAGTCTTCGCTGCATGCTTGGCCTTGGTCATTTTTCCAGCTTCACAGTTCGCATAGGTGATCCTTGAGGAATTTGACATTCTCAATGCCAATGACATGCTTCTTCTTCGCATGGCGTGTGCAAATTTCTCATGCCTGCGTGACCAAGTCGTCGATGCCATAGCCAGCCTTATACGAAGCTTTTGCAAGTAGGCACACGGCTGGTTGTGGTCCCGTAGAGAAGTCAACAATATACAGGTCTCCTCTCCTAAAGCCTTCAAGACTTTGGAATTGTCGACTTCCATAATCACAACACACCGATACTTGCCAAAGATAACAACCATATCAAGATCACAAAGCATTGAGACCGACATGAGGTTATATCCTAAAGACTCAACAAGCATGACTTTGTCCATGTGCATGTCCTTAGAGATAGCAACCTTACCAAGTCCC
This sequence comes from Aegilops bicornis, assembly GCA_021605145.1. Lineage (NCBI taxonomy): Eukaryota > Viridiplantae > Streptophyta > Magnoliopsida > Poales > Poaceae > Aegilops > Aegilops bicornis. The sequence continues at coordinate 287,669,635 of CM038670.1, forward strand.
AATACACGACTTTTGCCTTTGTCACAAAAGATGATATGCTTCAGATGTGACGGTGATAAGGTAGCATCCATCAATAGATTCTTGTCACCGGTCATGTGATTTGTACATCCACTATCGAGAACCCACTCGGTGGCTTTGGGTTGATCATCCTGCAGATGAATTAGTACAACTTACGATCTCATATACTTCATCGGTGAAGAATATGATATCAAGTTCATCGATGAATTTCATCGATCGGTATTCAGATAAGCGGTAGGAGGACGTGTGAAATGAAAGTTCATTTCATCATGATTAGCCTGCGTCCTTTCGGGCATTTTGTCGTGCCCCCAAAGAAATTCTTCAGACGTTTAGGCACGCGTCTGGAGACCTGACCTGCGTAAGAGATTAGTTCTTTTCTTCACCACCCACATCCGAAGGGGTGGCAAAGAGTTCATCATTCTGCGAGCACCATACGAGAATGGTGGCATAGAGGCCAAACCATTTCGTTTCACATAAGAGGGGTTAGGGTAAGCATATGAATAAGCGGAGAAATTCTTCGAGGACTTATGAACATATTGGTTCGAAGAATAATGCACATATTCATAGCCCTTAGCTCTACCTCAAAATGTAATTGTTAGCACGATGATAATCATATGAGGACTTTGATCCTTTTGAGGAATTTGATCCACGTGAGGAATTTGGTCCGTATGAGGACTTGGATCCATATGAAGAATTTGGTCCATATGAAGAATTTGATCTGGGGTTCCTATTCTTCACCGGTGGTGTCATGAGGACATTCACTGAAGACTTTCAAGGCACTTCTTGGGAACCCAGATTTTCTTCATAGGGGAACCGTTCCTGCAGCTTAGTGCCAACATATCTAGCAAATACTTCACCACTGATTTTTGAACAGTTTATAGTTGGAGTCAAATGACTCATCGCCAGAATGAGGAAATTCACACGTAAAACCAGATAAGGTAGATGGATCAACTGGAGGTCCCTTTGCGGCAACCCATGAGGTTTTGGGATACCGCTCGGGCTTCCAATACGCTCCATCAAGATTGAGTTTCCTCTCAAAGGCAATGCCCTCTTTCCTAGGGTTCCTATTGAGGATCTGCTTTTAAGCACATCACAAAGAGTCTGATGCCCTTTGAGGCTTTTGTACATGCTGTCATGTACAATTCCTTCGATCTGCATTGTCGGTGACACTAGCAATGTCCTCGGATGAGGAATTAGTGATAGCAAGAGGCAGGTGAAGAATTTGTAACAGTTGAAGCATTTGAACATTCAGGTGAAGAATTAGCAGTTTCATGTTCAATGCACTTTAAGCATGGAGGAACAAATTCTTCTTGAGAAGCGCTGATTTGTTGAGCAAGTAATGAATCGCGCTCCTTCTGAAGATCTTCATAACTCACTCTTAGCTTCTCAAGATCTTGCTTTCTTTGAAGAAATTCATAAGAAAGTTTCTCATGATCGAGATAAGAGAGTGTTATGATGACCTTGAAGGTTGTCAAGCCTAGACTGAAGTCTCTGAAGATTTTCATCGAGGGCTTGAGTGCGATCCATTTCTTCACCTAACATATCATCACTCTTATCTAGCATGTTTTGAACCTTCTCAAAAGCCCTTTGTTGTTTGATAGCAATCTTAGCAAGTTTAGAGTAGTTGGGCTTGAGATCCTCATCAGATTCATTTTCACTAGATTCAGAGGAGGTGAAGTTTAGTACCTTAGCACCTTTTGCCATGAAGCAATAGGTGGGAGCGTAGTCATCATCATCCTCATCGGGCTTGTCGGCTGAGTCGGTTTCTTGATGTTGAAGATGGACTTGCTAACAAAAGCGATAGCAAGAGCGGACTAGCCACACCAGATTCGGATTCTTGAGACTCCTCCTCTTCCTCATTTTCCTCGATTCAGCTTGAGTCCATTTCCTTGCCAATGAATGCCCGAGCCCTTTTGGAGCTGCTCTTCTTGTGAGAAGAAGGTTTTGAGGATTTTGATGATGAAGATTTTGATGATTTCTTTTTCTTCTTCACGCCATCGTAACTGTAATCCTTGTGTTTCTTCTTTCTTAATTCCTTTTCCCAATCGAGGACAATCTTGGATATAGTGACCAGGTTTCTTGCATTTGTGACAAAGTCTTCTCTTATAGTCACTAGATGAGGAATCACCGCTTCTTGAGGATTTTCCAAACCGACCACGTCTTGAGAATTTCTGGAATTTCTTCACGAGCAAAGGTGCTAGCTCTCGCCAAATTCTTCAGGATCTCCAAGGCTACTACGAGTCTTCACTCTCGATTCGAGACTTGACCTTGGCCTTCGTGGCACGTGTTTTTCCATAGCCGTAACCATAGAGATCTCTCTTTTGACAAAATTTGGAACTTCGTGAGTATTTAGCCTTTCGAGGATATCGGCAGGATCAAGAGACTTGTAGTCAGCTTCGTTCTTGTATCATCGGTGCGGAGTATCAAATGAGGAATCAAGCGATCTTAGCAATTTCTTCACCACCTCATGGTCGGTGATGTCGGTGGCACCCAAAGTGCTTGAAGCTCATTTGAGATGTCGGTGAGGCGATCGAAGGTTTGTTGAACATTTTCGTTGTCGAGTCTTTTGAAGCGGTTGAAGAGATTAGAAGAACATCAACTCGAGAGTCGCGCTTGAGTTGAAACACCTTCATTTACTTTGGACAGCATGTCCCGAGATGAGTTTGGCGATTCCAAAGCACTCACTCTTCCATATTGACCTTTGCTTAGATGGCCACATATGATATTCTTCGCTTGAGAATCGAGTTGCTTGAATCTCTTCACATCAGCATCATTCGGAGAAGGTGTGGTGAGGAAACACCTTTTGTCACAACATACCGAGAGATCGTTGTCAATTGCTTCAAGATGCATTCGCATTTTGTTCTTCCAAAGAGGGGTAGTCCGTCCCATCGAAGGTAGGACACCTGCTGAGACCTTGATCATACTGCGGTCGATAACTAAAACTCCGTGTGGTTAAACCAAAATCACACGTAACAAGGGAGTACCTTGCTCGATACCAATTGAAAGTGCGTTATATCGACTAGAGGGGGTGAATATGCGATTTTTATGAATTCTTCACTGAGGATTTGCGGTGAGGAAATTCCTTAGCGAAGAACTACTTGGCGGAATAAGTACTCGAAGTAAGCATAACAGATTACAAGCATAGTCATCATGATGAAATGAAGACAATCACAGAGTACGTAAAGCGTAATCACAGGATAACACAGGATGAAGACAAACAGATGAAGAAATTGAACCGAGGAAATTGAGAAAGTCTTGATCAAAGTCTTCAAACACAGATATGAACAAATACTCAACACAAGAATGAGGAAATGAAAGGGTTGAGGAAATAGAACCGATTAGGTTGGTGAAGACAATGATTTGGTAGACCAGTTCCAAGCTGCTGTCTCGGTTGTACGTCTGGTTGGAGCGGCCGAGTATTTAAACTCGAGGACACAGTCCGGACACCCAAGAATCGAAAGCACGCAGCTCGGGACACCAAGTCCTCGCCAGTATTCTCCTTGAACTAAGGTCACACAGACCTCGTCCAATCACTCGTGGTAAGTCTTGAGCGACTTCCAAACCTTCACAGACTTGGTCACTCGGCGATCCACAATTCCTCTTGGATGCTCTAGACCATGACGCCTAACCGTCTGGAAGAAGCACAGTCTTCAAAGGTAACAAGCGTCGGATCCACGCGGGATCAATTTCTTCAGTGATGCTCAATCACTTTGGGTTTGTTGGGGTTTGGTTTTTGGGTTTTTCCTCACTTTTGGGTTTTTCCTCACTTTTGGGTTTTTCCTCACTTTTGGGTTTTCACTCAAAGTCCTCAGAGGATGGGTTGCTCTCAAATGACAAGTGTCAAGTTCTCTCGGTGCAACCAACCAGCTAGTGGTTGTAGGGGGCGGCTATTTATAGCCTAGGGAGCAGCCCGACATGATAAGACATAAATGCCCTTCAATGATATGACCGTTAGGTGGATAAGATATTTTGGGACAGCTGGCCTTGGCAAGATGCGATCGGAAATTTGACTCTCAAATTCCTCGGGCTATCATGTTCCTCATCGTAGGCAATTCATGGCGAATTCCTAACTCCTCGATCAGAACAAATTCCTCAACAACTGGAAGAGCTTCGTCTCACATCAAGAAATTGACTGAACTGTATGAGATTTCCAAAAGCTTCACTCGAAGGGATTGGTAGGTGTAGGATTTTGAGTTGAGCATCAAATGGAAATTTTTCCTTAGTATTTCCTCGACCCCTTTAACAAAGACGGTGTTTCCTATGACTCAAGAAAGAGAAAAAGAAACTACAAAAACAAAAGTCTTCACGCTTCATGTTCCTCAAATGAATACCAAGTCTTCAAGGTCACACCAATTTCTTCACTTTCAAAGTCTTCAGAAAGTCTTCAGAATATCAAAGTCTTCAGATGAAGAACTTCATTTTAGGGGTCGACTTCCTCTGTAAATATCAAACTCCTCATAGACTTATAGACCTGTGTACACTCACAAACGCATTAGTTACTTAACCTATAAGTCTTCAATACACCAAAATCACTAAGGGGCACTAGATGCACTTACAGACTACATCAACCGCGTTGTCATAACGCTTCCGCTTACGGTCTACGAGGGTACATGGACAATACTCTCCCCTCTCGTTGCTATGCCATCACCATGATCTTGCGTGTGCGTAGGAAATTTTTTGAAATTACTACGTTCCCCACAGGGTATCGAGCCTAGGTTTTATGCGTTGATGTTATATGCACGAGTAGAACACTAGTGAGTTGTGGGTGATATAAGTCATCTTGCTTACCAAAGATATGTCATACTTTGGTTGGCGGTATTGTTGGATGAAGCGGCCGGACCGACATTACGGTACGCTTACGCCACGCGAGACTGGTTTTACCGCCGTGCTTTGCACACAGGTGACTAGCGGGTGTCAGTTTCTCCAACTTTAGTTGAACCGAGTATGGCTACGCCCGGTCCTTGCGAAGGTTAAAACAGCACTAACTTGACAAACTATCGTTGTGGTTTTGATGCGTAGGTAAGAACGGTTCTTGCTAAGCCCGTAGCAGCCACGTAAAACTTGCAACAACAAAGTAGAGGACGTCTAACTTGTTTTTGCAGGGCATGTTGTGATGTGATATGGTCAAAACATGATGAGATATAAGTTGTTGTATGAGATGATCATGTTTTGTTGAAGTTATCGGCAATCGGCGGAAGCCCTATGGTTGTCTCTTTGTTGCATAAGATGCAAGTGCCAAATAATTGCTTTACTTTATCGCTATGCAATAGCAATAGTTGCAAGAGCAATAGTTGGCGAGACGACCATGTGACGACACATTGATATAGATCAAGATGATGAAGATCATGGTGTCGTGCCGGTGACGATGGAAATCATGACGATGCTTTGGAGATGGAGATCAAAGGCACAAGATGATGATGGCCATATCATGTCACATATTTTGATTGCATATGATGATTATCTTTTATACAGCTTATTCTGTTTGGCTTGACGGTAGCATTATAAGATGATCTCTCACTAATTATCAAGAAGTGTTCTCCTTGGGTATGCACCGTTGCGAAAGTTCTTCGTGCTAAGACACCACGTGATGAACGGGTGTGATAGGCTCTACGTTCAAATACAACGGGTGCAAAACAGTTGCGCACGTGGAATACTCAGGTTAAACTTGACGAGCCTAGCATATAACAGATATGGCCTCGGAACACGGAGACCGAAAGGTCGAGCGTGAATCATATAGTAGATATGATCAACATATTGATGTTCATTGTTGAAACTACTCCATCTCACGTGACGATCGGACATGGTGTAGTTGATATGGATCACGTAATCACTTAGAGGATTAGAGGGATGTCTATCTAAGTGGGAGTTCTTAAGTAATATGATTAATTGAACTTAAATTTATCATGAACTTAGTCCTGGTAGTATTTTGCAAATTATGTTGTAGATCAATAGCTCGCGTTGTTGCTTTCATATGTTTATTTTAATATGTTCCTAGAGAAAGCGTGTTGAAAGATGTTAGTAGCAATGATGCGGATTGGATCCATGATCCGAGGTTTATCCTCATTGCTTGCCTGAAGAATTATGTCCTTAATGCACCGCTAGGTGACATACCTATTGCAGGAAGCGATTCACGGGGCGTTATGAGCGTTTGGCTAGCTCAATATGATGACTACTTGATAGTTTAGTGCACCATGCTTAACGGCTTAGAATCGGGACTTCAAAGGCGTTTTGAACGTCATGGACCATATGAGATGATCCAGGAATTGAAGTTAATATTTCAAGCAAATACCGAGTTGAGAGATATGAAGTCTCCAACAAGTTCTATAGCTAAAAGATGGAGGAGAATCGCTCAACTAGTGAGCATGTGCTCAGATTATGCAGGTACTACAATCGCTTGAATCAAGTGGGAGTTAATCTTCCGGATAAAATAGTGATTGACAGAATTCTCTAGTCACCATCACCAAGTTAGTAGAACTTCGTGACGAACTATAATATGCAAGGGATGACGAAAGTGATTCCTAAGCTCTTCGTGATGCTGAAATCAACGAAGGTAGAAATCAAGAAAAACATCAAGTGTTGATAGTTAACAAGACCACTAGTTTCAAGAAAAGGGCAAAGGGAAGAAGCGGAACTTCAATAAGAACGGCAAGCAAGTTGCTGCTCAAGTGAAGAAGCCCAAGTCTGGACCTAAGCCTGAAACCGAGTGCTTCTACTGCAAAGGAAATGGTCACTGGAAGTGGAACTACTCCAAATATTTGGTGGATAAGAAGGATGGCAAAGTGAACAAGGGTATATTTGATATACAGGTTATTGATGTGTGCTTTACTAGTGTTTATAGTAGCCCGAGTATTTGATACTTGTTCGGTTGCTAAGATTAGTAACTCGAACCAGGAGTTACAGAATAAACAAAGACTAGTTGAAGGGAAGTGACGATGAGTGTTGGAAGTAGTTCCAAGATTGATATGATCATCATCGCACACTCCTATACTTTCGTGGATTAGTGTTAAACCTAAATAAATGTTATTTGGCGTTTATGCGTTGAGCATGAATATGATTTGATCATGTTTATTGCAATATGATTATTCATTTAAAATCAGAGAATAATTGTTGTTACATTTAAATGAATAAAACCTTCAATGGTCATACACCCAATGAAAATAGTTTGTTGGATCTCGATCGTAGTGATACACATATTCATAATATTGATGCCAAAAGATGCAAAGTTAATAATGATAGTGCAACTTATTTGTGGCAATCGCCGTTTGGGTCATATCGGTGTAAAGCGCATGAAGAAACTCCGTCTTTGATGGGTTTTTGGAATCACTTGATTATGAATCATTTGATGCTTGCGAACCGTGCCTTTTTGGCAAGATGACTGAAACTCCGTTGTTCGGAACAATGGAACGAGCTCTTGACTTGTTGGAAATAATACATACCAATGTATGCGATCCAATGAGTGTTGATGCCCGTGGCAAGTATCATTATTTTCTAACCTTCACAGATGATTTGAGCAGATATGCGTATATCTTCTTGATGAAACATAAGTCTGAAATAGTTGAAAAGTTCAAAGAATTTCAGAGTGAAGTGGAAAATCATCGTAACAAGAAAATAAAGTTTCTGCGATCTGATCATGGAGATGAATATTTGAGTTACGAGTTTGGTCTTCAATTAAAACAAAGTGGAATAGTTTCACATCTCACGCCACCTGCAACACCACAATGTTATGGTGTGTCCAAACGTCGTAACCGCAGTTTATTGGATATGGTGCGATCTATGATGTCTCTTATCGGTTTACCACTATCGTTTTGGGGTTATGCATTAGAGACAGCTGCATTCACGTTTAATAGGGCACCATCTAAATCCGTTGAGACGACACCATATGAACTATGGTTTAACAGTAAACCTAAGTTGTCGTTTCTTAAAAGTTTGGAGTTGTGATGCTTATGTGAAAAAGTTTTCATCTGATAAGCTTGAACCCAAATCGGAAAGGTGCGTCCTCATAGAATACCCAAAGGTAACTATTGGGTACACCTTCTATCACAGATCCGAAGGCAAGTTATTCGTTGCTAAGATGGATCCTTTCTAGAGAAGAAGTTTCTCTCGAAAGAAGTGAGTGGGAGGAAAGTAGAGCTTGATAAGGTAATTTGTACCATCTCCCGAATTGGAAAGTAGTGCATCACATAAATCAGTTCCAGTGATTCCTACACCAATTAGTGAGGAAGTTAATGATGATGATCATGAAACTTCAGATCAAGTTGCTACCAAACCTCGTAGGTCTTCCAGAGTAAGATCCGCACCAGAGTGGTACGGTAATCATGTTATGGAAGTCATGTTACTAGACCATGATGAACCTCACGAACTATGAGGAAGCGATGATGAGCCCAGATTCCACGAAATGGCTTGAGGCCATAAAATCGAGATATGATCCATGTATGAGAACAAAGTATGGACTTTGATTGACTTGCTCAATGATCGACAAGCCATGTTAAATAAATGGATCTTCAAGAGGAAGACGGACAACGATAGTAGTGTTACTATCTACTAAGCTCGACTTGTTGCGAAGGTTTTCAACAAGTTCAAAGTGTTGAATACGATGAGATTTTCTCACTCGTATCGAAACTTAAGTCTGTCCGAATCATGTTAGCAGTTGCCACATTTTATGAAATCGGCAAATGGATGTCAAAACTGCATTCCTTAATGAATTTATTAAAGAAGAGTTGTATATGATGCAACCAGAAGGTTTTGTCAATCCTAAAGATGTTAACAAAGTGTGCAAGCTCCGGTGATCCATCCGTGGACTGGTGCAAGCATCTCGGAGTTGGAATATACGCTTTGACGAGTTGATCAAAGCATATGGTTTTATCTGACTGTTGAAGAAGCCTGTATTTACAAGAAAGTGAGTGGGAGCTCTGTAGCATTTCTAATATTATATGTGGATGACATATTGTTGATTGGAAATGATATCGAAATTCTGGATAGCATGAAAGGATACTTGAATGAGAGTTTTTCAAAGCAAGACCTCGGTGAAGCTGCTTACACATTGAGCATCAAGATCTATATAGATAGATCAAGACGCTTGCTAAGATTTTTCAATGAGTACATACCTTGATAAATTTTTGAAATAGTTCAAAATGGAACAGTCAAAGAAGGAGTTCTTGCATGTGTTACAAGGTGTGAAGTTGAGTAAGACTCAAGACCCGACCATTGCAGAAAATAGAAAGAGAATGAAAAGTCATTCCCTATGCCTCAGTCATAGGTTCTATAAAGTATGCTATGCTCTGAACCAAACCTATTGTATACCTTGCTCTGTGTTTGGTAAAGGAATACAATTTTGATCTAATAAGTAGATCACTGGACATGGGTCAAGAATATCCTTAGTGAGGACTAAGGAGATGTTTCTCGATTATGGAGGTGATAAAAGAGCCCGTCGTAAAAGTTACAATGATGCAAGCTTTTACACCAATCCAGATGACTCTAAGTCTCAATCTGGATACATATTGAAAGTGGGAGCAATTAAGCTAGAGTAGCTCCATGCGAGCATTGAAGACATAGAATATTTGCAAAATACATACGGCTCTGAATATGATGAGACCCGTTGACTAAGCTTCTCTCACGAGCAAAACATGATCATACCTTAGTACTCTTTGGGTGTTAATCACATAGCGATGTGAACTAGATTATTGACTCTAGTAAACCCTTTGGATGTTGGTCACATGACGATGTGAACTATGGGTGTTAATCACATACAGATGTGAATATTAGTGTTGAATCACATGATGATGTGAACTAGATTATTGACTCTAGTGCAAGTGGGAGACTGAAGGAAATATGCCCTAGAGGCAATAATAAAGTTATTATTTATTTCCTTATTTTCATGATAAATGTTTATTATTCATGCTAGAATTGTATTAACCGGAAACATGATACATGTGTGAATACATAGACAAACATATAGTCACTAGTATGCCTCTACTTGACTAGCTCATTAATCAAAGATGGTTATGTTTCCTAACCATAGACATGTGTTGTTATTTGATTAATGGGATCACATCATTAGGAGAATGATGTGATTGACATGACCCATTCCGTTAGCCTAGCACTTGATCGTTTAGTATATTGCTATTGCTTTCTTCATGACTTATACATGTTCCTATAACTATGAGATTATGCAACTCCCGTTTATCGGAGGAACACTTTGGGTGCTACCAAAGCGTCACAACGTAATCGGGTGATTATAAAGGAGTACTACAGGTGTCTCCAAAGGTACATGTTGGGTTGGCGATTTCGAGATTAGGTTTTGTCACTCCGATTGTCGGAGAGGTATCTCTGGGCCCTCTCGGTAATGCACATCACTATAAGCCTTGCAAGCAATGTAGCTAATGAGTTAGTTACGGAATGATACATTACGTAACGAGTAAAGAGACTTGCGATGTGAGATTGAACTAGGTATTGGATACCGGCGATCAAATCTCGGGCAAGTAACATACCGATGACAAAGGGAACAACGTATGTTGTTATGCGGTTTGACCGATAAAGATCTTCGTAGAATATGTAGGAGCCAATATGGGCATCCAGGTTCCGCTATTGGTTATTGACCGAGAATAGTTCTAGGTCATGTCTACATAGTTCTCGAACCCGCAGGGTCCGCACGCTTAACGTTACGATGACAGTTTTATTATGATTTTATGAGTTTTGATGTACCGAAGGAGTTCGGAGTCCCGGATGAGATCGGGGACATGACGAGGAGTCTCGAAATGGTCGAGACGTAAAGATCGATATATTGGACGACTATATTCGGAGTTCGGAAAGGTTCCGAGTGATTCGGGTATTTTTGGGAGTACCGGAGAGTTACGGGAATTCGTATTGGGCCTCTTTGGGCCATACGGGAAAGGAGAGAAAGGGACAAAAGAGTGGCCGCACCCCTCCCCTTGGACTAGTCCGAATTGAACTAGGGAAGGGGGGCGCACCCTTCCTTCCTTCTCCTTCTCTCTTCCCTTTCCTTCTCTCCTACTCCTACTACATGGAAAGGTTCCTAGTTGGACTAGGAAAGGGGGAATCCTACTCCCGGTGGGAGTAGGACTCCCCTAGGGCGCGCCATAGAGAGGCGGCCCTCCCTCCTCCACTCCTTTATATCACGGGGCAGGGGGCACCTCATGGACACACAAGTTGATCTACGGATCGTTCCTTAGCCGTGTGCGGTGCCCCTTCCACCATATTCCACCTCGGTCATATCGTCACGGAGTTTAGGCGAAGCCTGCGCCGTAGAACATCATCATCGTCACCACGTCGTCGTCTTGTGGAACTCATCCACGACACTTTGCTGGATCGGAGTCCGGGATCGTCATCGAGCTGAGCGTGTGCTGAACTCGGAGGTGCCGTCGTTCGGTACTTGGATCGGTCGGATCGTGAAGACGTACGACTACATCAACCGTGTTGTCATAACGCTTCCGCTTACGGTCTACGAGGGTACGTGGACAATACTCTCCCCTCTCGTTGCTATGCCATCACCATGATCTTGCGTGTGCATAGGAATTTTTTTGAAATTACTACGTTCCCCAACAGCACCGACCTCTTCGGTATCCCTCCTGCGCTCGTCCTCTGCTTTGCGATGCAAGAGATGTGCTCCGACGACCCGAGCCGGCAAGCCCGGTGGTGGATGTACCGGTCCGCCTCCGCGCTGCGGCAGCCGGATCCGTCGCGCGTTGGCTCGCGAGCGGAGCGCATCCACAATGTCGACCTGGCCGTCCCCGCGCCTGTCAACACGGCCTACTGGGACTACTACCAGCCCGATCTCCTCCGGCGCGATGACGTCTCCGATTACATCTCGTTGGACTCGGAGTATGACTCTGGCTCCGACGATGACTCTTGCTACGCCGCCGACTCGTCTTGGTCGACTGGCGAGCCGGACATATCGGTGGTTGTCATCTCTAACGACGAGATGGGGGAGCCGGAGGAGGTAGAGGAGCCGGAGGTCCAGATGGTGGCTCCAGTCCTCGACGCGAAGGAGGGTGATAAGAAGCGCCCGATCAACGTCGACCTGCTTCCAGAGGTGGCAGAGAACAAGAAGAAGAAGGAGGTTGCAGAGGTTGCAGTCATGGTCAAGCAGGAGGTGGAGGTAGTCTTGGCACTTGAAGCACATGTAGAGCTGGCAGAGAACAAGAAGAAGAGGAAGATGCCTGAAGAAGGTGCAGTTGAGGTTCGCCGGTCAGAGCGCTTGAAGAAGATCAACAACTGAAATGTGGGCTAAAGAAGTGAAGAAGGTGGTTAGTTAGGTATACTAAAAGTATACTATTTTCAGCATATAAGTTATAAGTAGAGATGTCTGGTCAGGTGTGCTTGTATAATGTGAGCACATAAGTTAATTATTACTGTCTGCTGGTCTTCTTTTGGTAATGTGATGTTATGGCTACTACTGAACTTTATATTTGTGGACAAGTACTATGAAATGCATCTTCAGTTGTCAGTTACTATGTTGAGCAACTGTTGTTGTCATTGTTGCTATCATCTTCAGTTGTTGTCAGTTACTCTGTTCAGCAATTGTTTTAGTGTTGCTGTTATTGTTAGTATGCTGAATGTTGTCAGCTAACTGAGTGTTGATGTTTAACTGAATGTTGTCAAATTTCAGTTAAGCATTTCTCTCTTTTGTCAGCACCAAATAAACATCAACTAAATGAATTTTGCAGTTATTATCTATGTCATTCAATATTTAGTTAGTCATCTCCAACTGGAAATTTGTTATCTATGCATATGCGGTTAGCTGTTGCATAAACAAATTCACTTGAATACCAAAACTATCAAACTGGAAATTGAGCATCTAGTACAACATCAGTTCAATCAAATTCATTAAGCATCTAGTACAACATCAGTACAATATGAAATTAGTTAAATTATTCAGCATGTAGTACAACATCTGCTCAATCAAAACCATCCAGCATCCCCTTAAGCTTCCTTATCTTCTCCTTGGTGTCCTCTTTGTGTTTGAACAAGTCACCAATCATGTATTCAAGCTTTCTCTTCTCTTGCTTTAATTTATCCATCTCTCCAATGACTTGGTCCCTCTCCTGCATCACTTAATCTCTCTCTTTTTCTGCCTTAGCCCTGAATACCTGATGAATGCTTGTTACTGTTTTGTCATTCATCTTCCTCTTCTCAAGCTCTTCCATAAGATCAGCCATAGCAATTTGTGTGCTGCCTAATTGGCTAATTGCCTGCTCCTTATCAGCCACCATATTAGCAAGATCAAGTTTGAAATTGCTAAGCTCCTTTTCCAACTTCTTCTTCTCTTCCATAATCTTCAAGTTTTCCTCAGCATTTAGAACATTTTGTCTCAGATTCTGTTTTGTCTCCTCTTCATACATGCTCCATATCCTAGCTAGGCTCATCTTCATAGTATCAGGCCACTCAGGGTCAACCCACTCCACATAGTTGCAGCTAGGTACTTCCTATGTATTTAAGAAAAACATAAATTCAGTTAACTAATCAAGAAATTCAGTTAACTACTAAAAAAATTCAGTTAACTACACATAGCACTTTAACACATAGCACTTTAATGGCATACAAATTGACTACTGAAAAATAACTAAAATTTGAGATTTTTAAACTTTTGGAAGTGTGAATGAATTTGTACTAACCTTATGGGCACAGGTTAGGAACCTCCTGTCAGTATCAACTGATTCAAATGCCACAACCTTCACACACAAAGTTCCATGCTGACATGTAAAACTAGGCAAATCTGTGGCCATGCCTCTCCATTCCTCATAGAAGATTGTGGCAGGAGCCTAAAACAAATTCAGATTGGATTCAGAATGAAGAAAGAAAACCCTAGCTGTTGGTAACCCTAGTAGGACATGAGGAGGAGATGACCCTAGTAGGATATGAGGAGGAGATGACCAACCTTGCTGGTTGCTACCTCTTGAGCACTGCGTTGGTTTTCCCTTGAAGAGAAAAGAGTGATGCAGCAAAGTAGCATAAGTATTTCCCTCAGTTTTTGAGAACCAAGGTATCAATCCAGTAGGAGATCACGCTCAAGTCCCACACACCTACACAAACAAATAAGAACCTCGCAACCAACGCGATAAAGGGGTTGTCAATCCCTTCACAGTCACTTACGAGAGTGAGATCTGATAGATATGATAAGATAATATTTTTGGTATTTTTATGATAAAGATGCAAAGTAAAATAAACGGCAATAAAAATAGCTAAGTGTTGGAAGATTAATATGATGGAACATAGACCCGGGGGCCATAGGTTTCACTAGTGGCTTCTCTCAAGAGCATAAGTATTGCGGTGGGTAAACGAATTACTGTCGAGCAATTGATAGAATTGAGCATAGTTATGAGAATATCTAGGTATGATCATGTATATAGGCATCACGTCCGCGACAAGTAGACCGAAACGATTCTGCATCTACTACTATTACTCCACACATCGACCGCTATACAGCAAGCATCTAGAGTATTAAGTTCATAAGAACAGAGTAATGCTTTAAGTACGATGACATGATGTAGAGGGATAAACTCATGCAATATGATATAGACCCCATCTTTTTATCCTCGATGGCAACAATACAATACGTGTCGTTTCCCTTTCTGTCACTAGGATCGAGCACCGCAAGATTGAACCCAAAGCTAAGCACTTCTCCCACTGCAAGAAAGATCAATCTAGTGGGCCAAACCAAACTGATAATTCGAAGACACTTGCAAAGATAAACAATCATACATAAAAGAATTCAGAGGAGATTCAAATATTGTTCATAGATAATCTTGATCATAAACCCACAATTTGTCGAATCTCGACAAACACACCACAAAAAAGATTACATCGAATAGATCTCCAAGAAGATAGAGGATTACTTTGTATTGAGATCCAAAGAGAGAGAAGAAGCCATCTAGCTAATAACTATGGACCCGAAGGTCTGAGCTAAACTACTGACACATCATCGAAGAGGCTATGGTGTTGATGTAGAAGCCCTCCGTGATCAATGCACCCTCCGGCGGAGCGCCGGAAAAGGCCCCAAGATGGGATCTCACGGGTACAGAAGGTTGCGGCGGTGGAAATAGGGTTTTGGCTCCGTATCTGATGTTTTGGGGGTACGTAGGTATATATAGGAGGAAGAAGTACGTCGGTGGAGCAACATGGGCCCCACGAGGGTGGAGGGCGCTACCGGGGTAGGTGCGCCCGCCTCGCGTGCTCTTCTCGTTGATTGCTTTACGTAGACTCCAAGTCCTCTGGATCACGTTTGTTTCGAAAATCACGTTCCCGAAGGTTTCATTCCGTTTGGACTCCGTTTGATATTCTTTTTCTATGAAACACTGAAATAGGCAAAAACAGCAATTTGGGTTGGGCCTCCGGTTAATAGGTTAGTCCCAAAAATAATATAAAAGTGTATAATAAAGCCCATTAAACATCCAAAACAGAATATAATATAGCATGGAACAATCAAAAATTATAGATACGTTGGAGACGTATCACTGGTAACCGAGTCGTCTCCAGAAGAGCTAGGGAGATCATCCCACGACACCATGGTTGACGCTGGAGCAAGAAGAGAAGAAGGGGAACGAGTGGTGATGGATCTGGTGGTGGACGAACAGAGAAGAGAGATACTTGTGGCTGGGGAGGAAGCAAAGGTGGATCTGGTGGTTGTGGACCAAAGGCAAACGTACAATGCAAGTTGTAGGGTGCCAGTGTGCATGGTTCAGTTAAATTCAGTTACATTTTGGCCATATCAATCAAACTCATTTAACTGAATCTTTTTTCAGTTAAGTTCAGTTAAATGATGTGTTCTCCATATAATGATTTATCAACATCTTAAACATAAAATTTTGGCTATATTGTAATACATGTTGGCTCAGAAAAGACAAAGACAAAGTTTAGCTCAGAGAGCTCAGAGAAGACATAGTTAACTGATATTTTTCAGTTAAGTTCATCTCAGAAAAGACAAAGTTAACTGAATATTGACAACAAATTGGAAGATTCAACATTGACACTGAAGCCTTCATATTACTTGATAGATACATATCCATTACAACCATACAGCCAAAATAACATCATATCCATTACAACCATAGATACATATTCAGCTGAGGCACCCACTAATTTATCAACATCTCACTTCTTCACAATGAAGATGAAAGACATCACACAAAGCACCACAACACTAGCCATAAGAAGCTTTAACACTAGCAGGATCTCTCTACCTAATCCAAGAGGCATAGCAACTTGCTGCTTGGTAGCAAGGTTTTTCTCACTAGGGCTGTCAAAATTCACCCTGCCTACAATGCCTCTTCCAGCCAAGGCCCTTCCAGCTAAGTTTCTTCCTACCATCCACTCAGTCCTCTTCCTCTCAAGCTCTTCCCTCCTGTCCTCAGCTGCACCAATTGCATCTACAACAACATTACCAACAAGAACCCTAGTTTTAACCAGATGCTGCACATATTCCATCTCCCAAATGTAAATCACGGTGACCTACAACCAAAGCAATGCAATGTGTGAAAATGACCGAAAAAGTTACATTAACTACTAAATTCAGTTAACTGTGCAAGTACTCTATGTATTTGTTGTGGAAATGTACGAACTTTTAGTGTACGAACACATCTA
Source organism: Aegilops bicornis (assembly GCA_021605145.1). Lineage (NCBI taxonomy): Eukaryota > Viridiplantae > Streptophyta > Magnoliopsida > Poales > Poaceae > Aegilops > Aegilops bicornis. The sequence goes on from CM038670.1 coordinate 287,686,249, forward strand.
AATGTTGATTAATCGAACATTCAATTAACTAAATGACTAAAAAATTATCTATACAGAGTGTCTGAACTTGTCTAAAATTCAGTTAACCAGGGCAGTTAACTACTAAAATTTAGTCTAAGCACATCATGGCAACTGAACATTCAGTTAACCTGTTAACTTCTAAGCACATCACAGCTAGTTAACCCATCATGGCTACTGAGCGCAACATGGGTACTGAACATGGCAGATTCATGAATCGAACAGAGAAGGACTGAAGTTTACATTGTCGTGGGTGCACTTGTAGAAAACCCAGCCATCATGCTCATCGGTGCTAGAGCGGTAGCACTTGACAGGTTCGGCGCAATCGGGGCATCCCACCAATGGCACCTCAATAGAGCGGCCACGCATACCAGAGCGCACACCGGAGCGGGAGAATCTCGCAGATGACATGCCATCGGCGAGAGGTGGCAGCAGATCCAGGCGGTGGTGGCTGCGGCGACGGTGGCGGTGACGACGACTAGGGTTCGAGATGGGAGAGGAGAGGGGAGAGGTGCGGTGGGTGTGGAGAGGTGCGGTGCGGTCGGCCCGACCGGGTGCTCTGCGCTCGGTCCGACCAGGTGCGGCGGCCCAGGTGACGCGCGGTCCGACCAGGCGGGGGGAACAACGTAAATTCGGCAATTTTGCAAAAAAAATACCACATTCCCCCGAATAGAGCGGCCCAGGGGCGTACGGTGGTGAGGTGGCGGTCAAAGCCCGCGTGGACGCGCCAGTCAACAGCCAGATCAGTAGATACGTAGAGAAAACGGTATTTTGACCGTAGATGACCACCTGAGACAAGTTGTAGGACTGTATTTCGGGTATTTGCAAGTACGGGGGAAAATGCGGCCAACGCGACGAGTATGAGGACCTGTAGTGAATTTTCCTCGTTCAGCAAATAACGTCTTCACTGAGGAGTTCTCAATTACTCCTTCTGTTTCTAAAAAGATTTTTTTAGATATTTCAATACGAACTACAATCGAATGTATATAAGCATATTTTAAAGTGTAGATTCACTTATTTTGCTTCGTATGTAGTCTCTATTGAAATCTTTTTGGGTTATATTTAGAAACAGATAAATTAAAGTTTTCCAAGAATCTGAAACATGCAAATAACACCCTGAGCACACACCGCTCATCTTTGGTCGATAAGCCGTCCTAAGAGAAGACAAGCCTGTACACACGCACAGAGAGCGAGCCTAATAAAAGGCAATATCAAAGGTTTTGAGGTGGAGGATGGCATGTGGGGGCGACGAGGAGTAGTTTGTTTATGACTCATTAGGTGGCGTCGGATAATCCCGACATGTAAATAATGTTGTAACCGTGGATTTGGAGAATCCTCCCTCTTCTTCTTTAATGAATGATACGCACACTTGTGCGTATTCAAGAAAAAAAATGTACACGCGTGCATGACAAAATGACAGAGAGGAGTGGAGAGGAGAGGGAAGAAGAACTAGGCAGGCAATAAATAGGGGTGAGGTAATAATAATATAGGTTGCAGTCTTCAAACACACAGGGCATTTGGTGTGACCCGTCGGTATCTCCTCTCCTCTCCTCACCTCACCCTTCCCTTGCGTTCTTCAATTCAATTCTGGCCAGAACCTGCCGCCTTCTCCTCCTCACTTCTTCTATCCCACACTCCGCCTGGTGCGCAAAGATCTTCAAGCGCTTCAAGATTCAGAAGGCTGGTAGCTATGCCGCAACATCCTTTTATCTCATTGCGTTGTGTGATATCTCAAACGACTGTGCTGTTGGGGTGAGCCATTGTTTATCGTTAATCTCACCCAAAGAGCCAAGGCACAAAGTAGGAAGCGGAGCATTCGCACGGGATCATACAACAAAGAAGAGGACACTTTGATTTGCAATTGGATGGAGATAGGTCAAGATCCCAAGACCGATGCCGAACAAAAAGGACCCGCCTTTTGGATGAGAATTCATACTACCTTTCATGAACGGAGGAAGTTTGCATCCTACAAGTTTCCGAGCAACCGTGGCATCAACTCAATCCAAAAGAGATGGGGATTCATTCAACAAGAATGCAACAAGTATTGCGCCGTGCTTGAGAGCATCGAAGCCCACCCTGTGGGTGACCTAGGCGTGGGTGACTTGGTATGATGTCTTCTATTTCATTGCTATGCCATGTTCATGTTTGTTGCATCTTGTGTCCTTCGCTGTTACATTTGTGGCCATCTCTTTGATTGTGTAGGCATTCCAATCTTTGGAATACTTCAAGGCCCGGCATAAGAACAAGCCATTCATTCTCACCCATTGTTGGTCTTTCATCAAAGATTGTCCCAAGTTCGAAGATCAATATGCCGCTCTAAAGAAGAAAGGAGGGTCGACGGCCGTGGTTGGGAATGGAGATGCGCTCAAGAGGCCGATGGGCAAGACCAACTCGAAGCTTGACGAGAAGCGTGATGCGACATCTATCGCCTTGCAAGAAACTTTGCACGGCATGATGACTCAAAAGGAAGTGGGGGAGGAGAGGAAGCGCGAAGGAAATGAGGATATAGTTGGAGCTCCAAACGAAGAAGATTGACATGGAAGAGGCTGCCAAGAGGAGGAAGCTCGCAATCGAGGCCACCAATGCCGACACCAAAGCAAAAGAGGCGGTGCTAGCAATCATGAGCATGCACTTGACCAACATGTCCCTGAAGAGAAGAATTTGGTTAGCGAACCGGCAAAAGGAGATGTTCGACCAACACAGCCTGAGCTAAGGAGGCCTCGACCGTGGACTATGGCCGTTCTTTTTGAAGGCTGGCAAGTGTGTTGGCCGGTGGCTTTATTGCCAACGAGAAAACTTATTCATTTTCAAAGGCTGGCTAGTGTGCCGGCCGCTGATTTGTTTCCGGCAGGAAAACTTGAGGGTTGACTATTTTGTAGGCTAGCATACGTTTGTCGGCCGCTGGCATGAACTACAACCACGGTGGACAAGAAAATCATTTGCAAAAAAATTCAGGCGGCCGAACCAGATGTGTTCGTGCGTTGGACGCATGACCAGCGCATCCAAAAAAATGACCGGATGCTACCCTATTAGTTTGGGGTCGTGCGTTGGAGTTGCTCTAAGACCACCTAAATTGGGCTTGTATCCTTTTCAACAAATAACATGTTCACCGAGGAGTTCTCAATTAGAAATTTCCAAGAATGTGCAAGATGCAAATAACCCCCTGACCACATACCACTCGTCTTTCGCCGATAAGCCGTCCTAGAAAAGACAAGCATTGTCCTGGCGCACATGACAAAATGACAGAGAAGAGAGGAGAGGGAAGAAGAACGAGGCAGGCAATAAATGGGGGCGAGGTAATAATAATACAGGTTGCGGTCTTCAAAACACACAGGGCGTTTGGTGTGACCCCATTGTGTATATCTCCTCTCCTCACCCTTCCCTTGTGTTCTTCAATTCAATTCTGGCCAGAAGCTGCCCCCCTTCTCCTCCTCCCTTCTCCCTCCTGGTGCGCAAAGATCTTCAAGCTCTTCAACATTCAGCAGGCCGGTAGGTACGCTGCAGCATCCTTTTATCTCGTTGCTTTGTGTGATATCTCGAACGGCTGTGCTGTTGGGGGGTGAAAGAAAGATTGTTGGTGGTAGCTCCTTTGGGGATCCAATCCAGAGGTCCTGACCCTCTCACCATTTCTTCTTGCGGATGGTTTGGCTTGGTGCCATTTCCCTCGAATCTGTCCCGGATTGCTAATTGTCTGTGGTTCCAAATGTTTTTTCTTCTCCCAAATTGTCACTTGTGTGTAGACTAGTCCATTATATCTTCATTTTCTCCTTAACTAGCAAGATTGTGTTATGGAGAGCTCTTGACCAGAGCCGCTCGTCCGGTGCTTCTTCTCAACGAAATCTTCTGTTCCAGTTCCTGTGTTCGTCCGTTTCAGTGTTCCTTAGATTAATGAGTTTGGCCGGAGCTGCCACATGATTTGGTGCCGCATTAGATTATTAATCAATCACTAGACCAGTAGCCCAAGGAATCCAAGAATAGATATGCAGAAAAAGAATGCGGCAGGAGGAAGGAAGTAGTAGGTTCTTTGCTTTGCCCAGTTGGCATCCCATCAAGTGATGCTTGATGCCATTTGTTTCTTGTTGCTGCTGTTTGTGCCAAAATCATTATACTTATTAGTAGTACTACTACTTCTCTGAAAGGGGATAACATACCAATGTGGCCTACTTATTAGTTTTTTGTATGCTAAAACGTTTTTGTCTGAGAAGTAGGCCTACATGATATACAGTATGGTCTAAAGGTAGGCATCAGTAGATGCACTCAGGAAATTAAGGCAGAAAAGAAGGAGCAGAAAGCATTTGAGAAAAGGGGATAAAAATGTTTGTGTGTCTAGTGCATCTTTACACCTCAGATGCTGGTCAAATTGTCCTGAAAAGGCCCTCAATCAGAGCTTAGATAACATGAACAAAACTTTTGAAAGCACGCTGAGATTTTTTAATCTTTGTAATTGTTTGTCAACACTGCATTGGTTGTAGCAACAGGTTGGCTGTCCATTTGCTTCCTCCTTCTGGTACTAGTGTAATGTACTGTATTATACTCCTACTACTAGTTTCAGACTGTCGGTGCTCGGTCGCATCATGTAATTCAACTCAACGTTGTGCACAAAAAGTATATCAGTTTTTCTGGGGAAAGTGGTGTCGTTCTTAAGCATATCTACAGTGTTTTTATTGCGAAAATCGTATTGGTACATGATGTGACTGCCCATCAGATTCTATCGGAACAAAGGTGTCATTTCTGCAATGATTCGGTTAAATTTGTCGTAACTCTTGCATTAGGAGAATGACTTTATTAGATTTGTTGGGTGGACATGATAACTCTTGAATAGGAAAACAAACTAGGCCGATTTGTTGTGTGGATACCACTAGTCCTCATCTCGGAACAGAAAGGGGTTGACTGCCATGCCATGCCATGCATGTTAGTCCGCTAGTGGTATAATCATGACAGCCCTATCATTCTCCATGTTTTCTCAAGTGACAATCATGGAGGCAAGTGTCTGTTATTATACGCCTCTTATCTTGCATGGAGGAAACACCATGATTTTCATCCTAGTTGTCATGCAACTTTCTACCTGGTTTTTCACCTTTGCCCCTGTCTCCTCTCTTGTCAATAAATCTTGCTTCACCACCTTCCTCATTTGTGACAAAACCTAACAAGTTACCAGTCTCTTCTCATAAACAGATCATGCCGTGCGCCGCCGAGCTTGTCAACGGTGAGGGGGGCGCTATCAAGGTGGGCACAACCGGCACCATCGGCTCGCTCATGACGAGAGAACTGGAGGCCATCAAAGTCGCGCCGCAAGGAGCTGCCACCCCGCGCCTGAGACGCCAAAGCAGTCCGGTTTCGGTGCCCTGCGGCGCTAGCCCCCGGAAGATCATCCCAAGGAAGAGCTCGTCCAGTGTCTCCAGCAGCAGCAATGGCAGAGCTGACCGTGTGAGCGCTGAAGAAGCCTGCAAGGCGAGGAGGAGCTCTCAGCGGAACAAGTCGAGCTCCCCAATGCTGCACTCGGATGGCGCGCTGGTTGACAGGAGCCCCAACTTCGAGAAGGCCAAGAAGAAAGGAAATGTGCATGGCGTCGAGGTGGTGGATGTCAGGTGCGGTAATCCGATGAGCAGCCGCCTCAGGAAGCTGGGTTTCTCCAAGCTGTCGGAGACCTTTGCCTAGCGCTAACGGAAGATGACTGAAATCAAAGCTGCTGCTGTTGCTGCTGCTGCTGCCCTTTCCTGGAGGGCATCTTGGGTTTCTTTGTGCAAGCCTTTGGAGGGCAGTACGATGCCATCTTTGGTGAGCCAATCATTTCATCCACCTGACTGCATCCCTGTGTGTCGCGATCCCGTTTAGGTCAGCTTTCCTGCTCATGTGCTCTGATGCCTGGTCTATGAAAAGCATTTCCCATCAGAAGCTAGATGTCAAATTGTCAATGGATGATATAATGTAGAGGGTGTTTAGATACTCTCTAGTCATGTGACTAGTAGTAGTCAGACTAAAAGTTTTTAGTCAGGCCCTGTTTGGAAGGTGACTACTACTCAAAGATTATATGTCTCAAGATTAAATGTCCTTGTGCAACACCAATTAGAGGAGAGAGGAGACTTTAGTCAGTAAAAAGTCAGGGTGTTTGGAGGTTTCTTGACTAAAGGTGACTACTACTAGTCTCTAGTCAGTAAAAGTTGGGGGTGGGGTGACTAGGGACTAAACTAATTTTAGTCACCCACTAGTCAGGGGTGTTTGGAGGTTTACTGACTAAGAGGGTGCTTGGATACGTTTTAGTCCCATGACTAAAAGTAGTGGGACTAAAACTTGCTAGCATCACCCATGCTTGGATACAAATACTAAATAGACTAAAATGAGTCAATGAGCATTTATTATCCTCCAAACCCTCCAATCCCGAACTCGCATGTGTTAAGGAGAGGAGTTAAATAAGGAGAGAGGACTAATCCATATTTTAGTAGGGTTTCGACTAAAAAGTTTTAGTCTCAAGACTAGTTCTAGCCTCTCTTTAGTCCGGGGTGATTGGAACTTTAGCCTCTAAAAAAGACTAGTTTTAGTCAGACTAAAAATAGTCCCTTGGATCCAAGCATGCCCTAAAGGTGACTACTACTAATCTCTAGTCTCTAGTGATCCAAACACCCTCGTAGTTCTCGCAAAACCTCGCGCTTCTGGGGTAGCAGATAAGATTCCTAGACTCTTGAATTGAGTTTCTGTCACCGTTAGATCCCATGTGATGGTCGCAGTGGAAGAACTTGCAAGTACTCTGCCTAAATAGCAGCTTTACTTTACTGAACAAGCATGATTGGTGGTCAGTGTCGTGTTCTGTGAGCCAGCGGAGAGGCGAGTCCCACGGAGGAGAGACCCGATGGAATTTGATTAACAGTTATATAGCCGTGCAGGTCACAAACTTGGACATACAAGAACTTCAAAAGTGTTGTGCTAAGGTCTCAAACTTGGACATACGAAAAGGCCACGTCGCCTACACTCTCACCAACCCATCTACCAAAATGAAGTCGCGCTATTTAGCCCCCACCCCCTCGTTTTCATTTTGCGATCTTGTCCTCTTACTCGTCGCTCCCTATCTGTTTAGGACCCTGTGCAAGCAGGAACACAAAGCATACACATTTTTTTCTCGTCACTTCCCGAAATCTACAAATCCCCATCATCATCCCGTGTCGTGTATGCTGGCCTTTGCTTCTGTCATCTCCTCTCCCCATGTCTGCTACCAGCTCTTCTTTGTGCGTTCCCCAAATCCCTTCCCCGCGTGCCTTGCCCCGACTGTCGCCACGAGGTTCTTTTTCTCTAGAATATGCATAAGTGTGCATCTCATATACTATAAAAGAAAGGGGTGAGAGACCCTCCATAAGGTTTACAATAGATTTATAAGGCTGTAACTACAGCCTTCACAAGCATGTTTTTTTTTTTGAACTGTCAACCGGGGGTGGGGGGACTCCCCACCTGAATATCTTTATCTTTACCTAATAATAAAGAGAGTTGGGTTTCTGTCGTACGTCGTTGGCATTTTTGCACAAAAGTCCCTCCATTTCTGAGAAATTAACCCGCAGTCCTATTTTAAGTGTGTTCCTGATGAGATAACGTTCCGTTTTTGCAAAAACAACCCTGGCGTCGCAGCGGGCGTTCGAAAGCACGGCAGACAGGAAGTCGTCGAAGGTGGCCTTCGCCGGCACGGGGGCGAGCTCGCGGGCGCGCTTGCGGCAGCCGAGCCTAGACCACAAGTCCTCCCGTTACTTGCCGAGGTCCTTGGCCTTCTTGCCGGCCTTGTCATCCTCAGCGCTGGCCTTGGCGGGCCGAGGGGTCACGGAACGGGCGGCGGATCTCAGCTACTCCGCCATGGATCTGGCCGCGGACGGATCGAGACAAAAGAGCCGGCAACCTCCATGGCGGGGTCCCTGGAGGACACCAGCGTGGATCCGGCGATGGACATATCGAGACAGAGAGGCGACGACCTCCATGGCGGGCTCCGGGGCAGAGGAGACAGTGTCTTGTGGCGGCGCTCGCCTGTCCCGGCGCTGGGGAGAGGTCGGAAACGGGGGAAGAACGGCGAGGGAGGTCGGAGACGGATCGGATCTGGCGATTCCCGAAGACGGACGGGCGCCCGTGGTCTATATGCTACTGGGTCGGCTCGAATTCCTGCAGCGGGCATGGTGGTCTTCCTGGAGAAAGGAGGCGAGCGCCGCCACAAGAGAGAGGCGGGGGAGAGGTAGAGAAGGAGAAAGGAGGCGGGGGAACATCGTGGTGCGGCTGCTGCTCACCTAGGCAACGACGTCGGCAGGGCCGCCGGGGCGTGGGTCGGAGTAGAGGACCTCAAGCGTCCATGGCGGCCTCCCTGTAACCAAGAGCAAGAGAGATAGAGGGAGATGGGAGTAAATGGGAGAAAAAAGAAGGGAATAGGGAGATGACGGGGATTAGTAGGCAGGGGAGAAGGAGCTCGGGGTCGGGGACGAGGTGGCTGCGCTCGGGAGCAGCAGATCGAGCCGTGGCATGGCTATGGTGGTGATAGACGGCGTCGCGACAGAGATGAAAGGATGGGCTAGAAGGAGGAGGAGCAGCAGGGAGGAAGGATAACACCAGAAGCGAAGTCAGAGCGGCGGTAGCAGCTGCCAAGGAAGACACGAGAGAACTAGGTGCTGTTGTCGCCTGTGGTAGTGGGCACCCTTGAGTATATGCTGTGAATGAAGATTTTTTATACCAGGTACGTGTCTGGTCATCAGTTCTGCAGGCCACGTGCAAATCCAATCGAAGACACCAGAAACACACACACACGCAGGCTCTTTGCAGAAGAGAACCCCTTGTCTGTTTTGTACACTAGATGACCAGTTGCGCCAATGGCGCAAAGGCCGAGAGCAACCATATATTGAAAGAGTGTACATTAATATTATGCAGGCATATATTGAAGTGATAAACATTAGACAAAGTCATCGCTGCACGTTGGACCATGGCGCAAAAAGCGAAAGCGAGCCAAGCATTCAAAGCATGTGTATGAGATTGATTTAGAATAACTTAAAGAGACTTATATTCCATTACATAAAAGCTTGATTTAAAAGAAAATATTCAGATCACTTGGTAATAGCATACATTGGCTTTAAAAGACAGGCTATATTAGAAAAGATGGATGGTGCAAAGGCCGAGAGCAAGCCATGTATTGAAAGAGTGTACATTGAAGATGACTTTATCATCTAAGCAGCACTTAATGGTGGGTTTGTTTGATGGACTGTCATTGCCCAAAGCACAAATGCGTTCAATACCATCGTCCAATCCAAAATAATACTTATTTATTTCCTGTAGAATGTCCTATGATTGTGAAGTTGTATCGTCAAGACAATCTCCAACATATCTTATCTATGATAGGGTATGGTTCAGATCTAAAGAAAAACAACAGAGAAGAAGCACCTGCAAAAGAGTTCAGATAGTAGTTACATAACACCTCAGTACCTTACTGGGCATTCCAGTGTTCCTATGCAAACACACTAATAAACAAAATGACCACTAAAAGATGCGAGCCACTTTGCTAATCACATAGTCATTGAATGGAGTAGCAACCAATTCTTTTAGTCTGTTAGTAGATATGCGTCAACAGTTATGATTCTTTTTGTACGTCTCCCTTTGAAACATTAGCACCAGATAGAACCATATTTTCTCAGCGCTTTGAACCCTGGTTTCAGAATGATTCTCAAAATACAAATGTCTGGAGACAACAGAATGAACACAAAACGGTTCAGTATTAACGGAGGCTTCTTTACTTAAATCAGGACAAATCCAAATCAAATGTATAGAGATAATACAAAGACCAAACTCTACGGCTATTGTTTCAATGCACAGTAAGCCGTATCTTCTATAAAATAGTGTCCCGATACAATTGGTAACGAACGATTTGGTTCCAAGTACACAAGTAAAGGAAAAGGTAACCTTCTTATTTTTGAGATATTAACAATAGTTTCTACAAAAGACTTATATATACCTAAGTACAGGAGGTACCTAGTTTCTACAAAAGGCTAGAGGAACTACATCTTCAAAAAAAAAGCTAGAGGAACCAAAGCACAACTATCCATTGCTGCAAAGTAGAAATTAGAGATATAAAAATATTATTCTTTGGGTGGAATATTACTCAAAGCAGCAATATGCAAAAGTAAATAAAAAAATACCGAGATCATTTGCAATAACAATGTTACTGATTAGAGAGATTAATTATACTGCAAATGGATAACTAATATTAATTATCGGAAGAAGCAAATGCCAGCATAGGGAAAACACACATGTTAAAACTGCTTCCCTCACCAGCAAATAAATGTGCACAAGAAAGAGACTAACCGGAGCATGTAGCACTATTGTCGGGAAGTTATGATATTGTGAGTGAGACATAAGCTAGCTCTTGGCCTGATGTAGAGTTGACAAACAGAAAATCTTCTTTTGAGATAGAAGCATCCAATCCTGCCAACTCTTCTACTTTGGCCTGACATGCTAGATGTGGTTCATTTGTAGTAACCCGAATCAGCTGCATCAACTATTTATTTCCTAATTAATTACACGAACTTGGAGCTACTTTAGTCTAAAGTAAGCTAAAGTTGGTAGTACAATAAAATGTTAGAAACATGGGTTGTCCACATCAGTAATTCTTCCAAAAATAATTACGATCACAGATTTTTTAGCCTTAACTTAGGCCAATCTTATATGCTCGCTTATGCGGTCAAGATTCTAATACTTATAAGTCAGTTTATCGTATAGTTATTGGCCATAATCACTAAAAATGGGAACAAAAAAATTTGTCATTTAAATATAAGCATAATAGAAGTGGCAAAGGAAGACTTACCAAAGACTTAGTGGGAGCATCGATGAAAGTTAAATGCATTCAAGATATAACATCTGAGCAGGACCATAGTACTGAACTTTATATCTACTCTGCTCTGCACATAGGATACTGGAAGACGACACACAAATAAGAATCAATCAAATAAAAATTCAACGGACATCACAGACCAAAGTGTGCTATAGATGTTTGATAAATTTGTAATCTATCAAGAAGCTTCTTGCTAATAAAACTATGCAGTTCTTTCTGACGCTCAATTACACATGTGATGTGTACATGTAAGTTTGGACGCAGTGAAGCATTATACATAATTTTAAGTGTAATCAAGTATAGCATGAGATGCTTAGAAAGGTACATTATGTTCGAGTTGGCAAGAGCAAAGCAGTACAAACATAACCTGCTCTATGGATAAAACATGGAGGAATCTCTCCAAGTGCAGTTCTAATGTCATAAAGAACATCTTGAAGATGAACTTGCATATGTAAACAGTAAAAGGTGATTTGCTAGATTCTAGAACACGTGTATTAACATTTTGTTTAAGCAACTTTCCTTCATCAGCAAGCAACAACTATTGGTTTGAGCAAGATGAGTCAAGCTAGCATGCACGAAAATAGTAAATTAATGGCCTACTGGACCATTCAACCTATCGTTTCCTATTTTTCTGCCACTTAATTAACTTCCATCTATAAGTGAGCAACAAGCATCACTTTGCATATGTAAACAACATAAGGTAATCTGTTGGATCGTATAAACCTTTCCTTCATCAGAAACCAGCACCCAGTTGTTTGGGAATATATAAACAAGAAACAACACCATATCCAAAGGAGGTGAACCCCAAAATTTATAGACAGCCAACCCAAGTTCATGGAATATGTACCAAGACATAATCAAGCAACCCAATCAGAGGAAACCTAACCTTGTTTATCAACATCACACACGTCCAACGAATAAACAAAGAACCTGCCCAGGGAAAAGAACATGGAAGAAAAAAGATAATTGTCAGTAGTTCAGTACCAATGGCAGTAGGGATAACCTTGTAGAGTGCACTCATTACTCATTGGTGTTAAAAAATAAGTTTCCTTCCTTTTCTACTGCCCATTAACAAATAAATTTGTATAGCCATGAGATGAGTCGCACCATGGGCATACTGTGTTAGTTCCACTCGAAACAACCCCTTGGTGACAGAGATATTGTCTCCACCTGCGTCATAAAAGTACAAAATCATTTAATTGTCTACATTCTTATATGGTTTTTGGTGTCTAAATAGACGATCAGCAATGCAACATTGAAGCCAAGCTGAATAAAAAATAATGGTATAGTAGGCAAATTTTTAAATGGTGAACCAACCACCAATCATATTTGTATTTTCCCATTTTTATGCTCTGTAGTGTACATATATGTTCATAAACTGAATAAGGTTAATTACAGGGTCAGTCATCTAATGGTATCCTTATTAACTTAAATATTCAGAGTATTATGCTGAAGATCTAACACTACTTAGTAAAGGTTAATTACATGAGTAGGAAACAGTAGTAGGAACAATGGGGGCTGAGATCCAGTCATATAGTTCATCAATCTCGATAAAAATAATCCCTCGCACGAACAAGATCATGTAAATAAAGTGGTGACCAGACTGGGTTGGACTTGAAGAAAATTTGTGCAGCTCGGCAACAGCAAAGCCGCAAGTATGATCTTACATATGTCACATAAGGATAAGGGTGCTGGAAAATCCAACCGATGGTGGAGTTTTTTTTGCAGGTAAACAGCAGCAGTAGGCCAGAAGCTGCCGTGAGGAAATTCAGTACCAGTGAGATACAATACCTATTTTTTTACCATTTATTAACGCACACTAAAAATAGACATCAGATGATAATATAAATGCACAATAAAGGATCTACAAACCTGAATAGCAGGGCAAAGCCATACGATTCTGCCATCATGCCGAAGGCAGGCCAGCCAATAAGGAAGAGGGAAAGTACAACCACGAAAGCAATCGAACCCTACACATTCAAGTGATCTTGTTAGCTCATAACTAAACTGGAACCGAAAAAATTGGATACATGACTAATTCTTAATTAGGCCTGCATTGTTACATGTATATGACCTTGCGATCCTTGGGCTTTGTGAAGAACTATATGGTTGACTTCAGCCCAATTGTTAGCGAAACACCAGAGACGAAGATAATCTGACATGAAATTCATGATAATTAGGAAAGAATACCTTAGAGTGAAGATATGCAAGTGCATTGTAGAGGACAAGTATCACTTAGTTAAACTAAACATCCAACAGGCATACTTAGAAACTATTAGATTGTTTCTCCTGGTTAGACATAGTTTGAGCAAGTTCAGAAGTAACTTAAGCAACTATTAGATGGTCCCTCCTGATTATATCTTCCTGGAAATCTGTACAACAACCAATGACCAAACAGTAAAACACCGAATAGCGCTAAGCATGATCGATCTACACTATAACTATACGAAGTGCGGTTCTGTGAAAAATATCTAGAGGAATCAATTCTTTATTCCATCCAGCCCTTCATCCGACGTAGCAAGATGGATCCATATCCATAATTGGCGTTGCATGAACTGCAGTTTTCTTCATTAAATCTAGACTGAGAATTGGACAAATTTGCTTCCATGTACAACAGAGATAGATCAGGGGAAGAGAGAGACAGAGAGAGAGAGCAAGGAAAGGAGTGGGGAAGTACCTACGCTTGGAGGGGAGGCTGGCCTCACCAGCGCCCAGCCGTGGGGGTGAGGATGGGCACGTGAACGACGATATCCTCGACCAAAAGAATGGAGTGACAGATCTGACGGCCTCGGGCTGCAATTTTCAACACCTACCTCACGTCCTCGCCGTCCTCATCGGGCGGGGAAGCATCTAGCTGCGGCGCTGCTCATGTAGGCACGGCGTGGGGCGACTGGATTTTGGGCATGAAGCTCCTATCCATCCCGTTCACCGTCGCTCCTCTACCTCCCTTCCTCCTCTCTGTTGTCCATCCCCTTCCCCGTCGTTCTACCTCCCTTCCTCCTCTCTACTACCCATGGATCCGTCTGTGTCAGGCTGGGACGAGAGAGGGAGGAGCCTACCGGACCCCGGGGCGGCCGCATCTGGGCCACTCTGCGTCGCCGCAACGGCCAGCGGCACGAAGAGAAGGGAGTGGCTCGCGGCACGGGGGAGGGGGGGCAGCACCAGGAGGCTAGGGTTCGTGGGAGGGGATCGGGGAAGAGAGCAGAGCGGGTGGGTGCGGGCGCGAGTGCGGACGGAGGCAGCGGCTAGGTTTCTCCGGGGGAGGCTGCGTTTTATATGCCTGCGCGTGAAATGACTAAAATGCCCCTGGCGGGGCACGGAATTTACCGGCGGTGGCACAAGTACTGTTCATGGCGAATTAAAGGCGACGTGGCTGCCTTCGTTGTGACTACCACTTCTTCAGAGTTTATAGGTTAAATTTGATACATAAATTTTCTGACACTAACAAGATACTTCCTTTGTTTTGTAAAATTTGGTACATAAATTATCTAACACAAATCATAGTACCTGATAATATGTCTTGATGTTTCGTTGAGTACTGTTTTGAAAAATACATACTTCTAAGTTTGTATTCATCATGTACATTCATCCGTTTTTGTAAACAAATAAGTTACGGTTATATATGTGAAGAAAAAATCTCCCCTCCCGTGTTTGTTCAAAACAGAGAAAAATTGCGACAACAAAGAAATGATTTGCATGTTTATAAATTGATTTTCAAAATGAAAAATGCAGTTTTCAGTCACTTTTGAAAACTTTTTGACCATGGCCATATTGTTAGATGCTTGGAGTATATTAGCCGCACATGTTCCTAAGTTAGCTGGTTTCCAAATTCCCATGATGTATGACAAAAGGCCTTTGTTTGACTAACGATGTTTAGATATATAAGAGAAGATTCATATGATGTTATCCTGCAAATCTAACTATGAACTCAGAAGTGAGTTTTAATCATTTTCTTACTAAATAATTGAAGTGATTGCTTTTCTCTTTGATTTTCTTTGTGTTAGCAATATATAGGGTCGTTTTATAGTTATATTTAACCTGGAACGAAATAAGGTCCATTATTCACTCCAAACCTGCATATTTGTTAATGGAATTTTATGTTTGTTCCAATCCACACAAAGACTTACTTGCATCAATTATGTCATTTTTATATGAGGATATATGTAGCAAACAATGTATTGTAATCATTTTTGTACGTATAGTTAATTAGCACTAAGACACATCATATGTACTTATTGTAAAACTAGAAATTGATGTAAGTTCTTTTGATGCACTATAAATAAATGAACACCGTTAGCCCAAAATCAGAGGGTACTAATAATTTTCTAATTAAATAATTGAAGTGATTGCTTTTCTCTTTGATTTTCTGTGTGATATATATAGGGTTGTCTTATAGTTATATTTAACCTGGAACAAAATAAGGTCCATTATTCACTCCAAACCCGCATATTTGTTCATGGAAGTTTATATTTGTTCCTTCCGACACAAAGACATACTTGCATCAATTATATCATTTTTATATGAGGACGTATGTAGCAAATAGTGTGTTGTAACCATTTTTGTACATACAATTAGCACTAAGACACATCATATGTATTTATGGTAAAAACTAGAAATTGATGTATGTTCTTTTTATGCACTACAAATATATGAACAATGTTAGCCCAAAATAAGAGGGTGCACTAAATTATTGGGCATATTTAGATTCATGGTTTTGATGTTAATTGTTCTACAATGAACATTCTATTCCACTAGCAATCGAACAGTAATGTCTAAACCGCGATTGAACCTGGGACCAACAGATTGTTTGTAGAATGAGCTGGCCACAACACCAAAGTAAGTGTTCCATTCTGCATGTATAGGGATCTTGTAGAGTTGGAATGTTAAGCTTTACTTTAATTGCTTTGCGGAATATGTGCACTGAAAGCATTTTAATTTGTTATGTCAGGCCATTGGAAAGATCTCAAAATTTTTTTACATTGTTTTCTTTCACAAGTGGGGTGCAGAGATGATTTCTCCCGTTGCAACGCACGGGCAATTTTCCTAGTATTTCAAAAGTATTTTGTTACAAACTAGACAAGGCGAGAAGTAAAATAGTCCCACCACAGGCCGGCGTGAACTTTGTCCTCCACCTTCTTAAGGCGATGAGACCATAATGTGAGATCCGCAATGATACCCCTGGTAACATCATGGGTTGAGACATCTAAATCCCTAATGGTTTTAGCATTACGAGCGTCCTAAATTTTCCAAATGATAAGAAGAAGAATGAAAGGCCACACTGACTCAGGGAGACCCAAAGATCTGCAAAGGGGGCTGAGCAAGGGTGTAGATCAATGGCATCCCAAATGGCACAAGCTGCCGAACAGTGGAAGAAAAGGTGTGCCCGATCTTGAAGTGGTCACAAGATCGGGGCAAAAGCGGCGGAGTCGATGATGGACTTCCGGTGCAGGTTTGCTCGGGTGTTGAGCCGGTCAAGGTAGAAGAGCCAGCCGAACACCCTCACTCGACTAGGGACACGCGAGTCCCATATATGAGCAAGAGTAGGGTCGGCCATCTGAGAATCCATCGCGTCGTAGGCGCCCTTGGTGGTGAAGGCAGCGCCATAAGCAGGGACCTGACGTCGGGGGCACCTGACAGACTGACATCCTTCAACAGTAATCTCAAGGAAGCAGTTAAGATTAGCCGGCTATGCAAGCCCAGATCAATCCCATCCATCATTATAGTGGCTGCAAATGCATTAGGCTTTGTATGGTGTGTAAACGGTGCTGGGAAAGCAATGCACAGGGGTTCAGGGAGAACCCAACGATCTAACCAGAAGAAGGTGGATAAGCCGTCCCCAATGGTCACACACGATATCTCACGAAGAGAATTAAGGTGTCTGAAAATAGCACGACCAAGGCAGGAGGCATTTTTGCCTAGCCGTATATGCATTGGAGAATGGTTGATGAGCCAATCCTTCCAAGGAAAAAGAGGGGAATGCAAGAATTTGAATGCAAATTTCAACATAAGGCAAAAGTTTAATGCTCGCAAGTTTGTGACCCCATGACCACCAGCAAGTTTGGGCATACAGACTCGGTCCCACGCGACAAGACACTTAGCCCTAGAGAAGGATTCATCGTTAGACCAGACAAAATCCTCCTACGCTTGTCTATCTCCTTGAGGACACGCATGGCTTGAGAAACGCATCATAAAGAATTGGCAAGCATCATCCCGTTGAACAAATTCTTGGTGACATCAACTCCGGGACAATTACTCGCTCTAAATCTCGTTTGGCTAATTTTTGTGAGCATTACCCATTCATCTCTAGTATTGAGCCTATGAAGGTTGATGAAGCCCTCGAAGACCCCGATTGGGTGAATGTTATGCACGAAGAACTATAAAACATTGAGAGGAATAAAGTGTGGACATTGGTTGAAAATCCCAAGGATGAACAAAATGTCATCTGAACCAAATGGGTATTCCGGAACAAGCAAGATGAGGATGGGCAAGTCATACACAACAAGGCTTGTCTCGTTGCCCAAGCTCCACTCAAGTTGAAGTTATGGACTACGGTGAGACCTGATACGTCTCCATCGTATCTACTTTTCCAAACTCTTTTGCCCTTGTTTTGGACTCTAATTTGCATGATTTGAATGAAACTAACCCAGACTGATGTTGTTTTTAGCAGAATTACCATGGTGTTGTTTTTGTGCAGAAATCAAAATTCTCGGATTGACCTGAAAATTTACGAAGTATTTTTGTGGAATATATAAAAAATACTGGCAGAAAAAGATACCAGAGGGGGGCCACCCAGGATCCACAAGCTCTGGGGGCGTGCCTACCCCCCCAGGGCACGCATCTCAGTCTTGTGGGCCCCTGGAGCTCCGGCAACCCTAAGTCCAACTCCATATATACCTATTCACGGAGAAAAAATCAGAGAGAAGGATTCATCGTGTTTTACGATACAGAGCCGCTGCCGCCTCCTGTTCTTCATCGGGAGGCCTGATCTGGAGTCCGTTCCGGGCTCCGGTGGGTGGAATTCGACGCCGTCGTCATCATCAACCTTCCTCCCACCAATTTCATGATGCTCACCGCCGGGAGTGAGTAATTCCTTCGTAGGCTTGTTGGACGGTGATGTGTTGGATGATATTTATCATGTAATCGAGTTAGTTTTGTTAGGGCTTGATCCCTAGTATCCACTATGTTTTGAGATTAATGTTGCTATGACTTTGCTATGCTTAATGCTTGTCACTAGGGCCCGAGTGCCATGATTTCAGATCTAAACCTATTATGTTTTCATGAATATATTTGTGTTTTTGATCCTATCTTGCAAGTTGTAGACACCTATATGATTTATGAACCGCGTACCCCAAGGTGACAATAATTGGGATTCTTTCCGGTGATTACCGTAGTTTGAGGAGTTCATGTATTCACTAAGTGCTAATGCTTTATTCTGATTCTCTATTAAAAGGAGGCCTTAATATCCCTTAGTTTCTTTATGGACCCCGCTGCCATGGGAGGGTAGGACAAAAGATGTCATGCAAGTTCTTTTCCATAAGTATGTATGACTATATACGGAATACATGCCTACATTGCATTGATGAATTGGAGCTAATTCTGTGCCACCCTGGTTTATGACTGCTACATGAATATTATCCAACACAATTATCCATCGCTGATCCAATGCGTACGAGCTTTTCACATTGTTAAGTTACTTTCTTTGCTCCTAAACCTAGCACTCCTAGATATACCTGAGGGTTATGTTATGGATGAAGAGGTAGCTAGGGACTTTCTTGCTTGTAAGGATAGAGATGATATTAAGAAATTACTAGTCAAGTTGAAAGAAAATCTTTGAATACTAGAATGAAATATGATCCTAAGTTTGCTACTTCACCCATGTTTGTTACTGATAAGGATTATGAATTCACCGTCAATTCTCGAGTTAATTACTTTGGTTGAATCTGATCCTTTCCATGGTTATGAATCTGAAACTATTGTGGCATATCTTACTAAACTAAATGATATAGCCACCCTATTTGCTCATGAGGAAAAAAATCGCTACTTCTATATTCTTAAGTTGTTTCCTTTCTCGTTAAAGGGTGATGCTAAGACATGGTATAATTCTCTTGCTCCTGGTTGTGTGTGTAGTCCCCATGATATGATATATTACTTCTCTAAAAAATATTTTCCCGCTCATAAGAAACAAGCTGCTCTACATGAAATATTTAACTTTGTGCAAATTGAAGAAGAGAGTCTCCCACAAGCTTGGGGGAGGCTTCTCCAATTACTGAAAGCTTTGCCTGATCATCCTCTCAAGAAAAATGAAATACTTGATATTTTTTATAATGGACTAACCGATGCTTCTAGGGACCACCTAGATAGTTGTGCTGGTTGTGTTTTCAGGGAACGAATGGCTGAACAAGCTGAAGAATTATTGAATAATATGTTGAGTAATGATATGATTGGACTCTTCCCGAACCACCACCCAATCCAACTCCGAATAGAAGGGGTATTCTCTTTTTCAGTCCTGAAGATACGCAAGAGGCAAAGAAATCCATGAAAGAAAAAGGTACTAAATCTGAAGATGTTAAAAATTTACCAGCGATTGAAGAAATGCATGGTCTTAATACCCCGACACAGGTAGTGGAGGTAAACTCTCTCTATAGATTAGATGAAGGTTATATTCCTCATACTAAATATGCTAGTCAATGTTTGGATGAATTTGATAACTTCATTGTTAAACAAGAAAACTTCAATGCATATGTTAGTAGACAATTGAAACGAAATGCTTATATGATTGAACACTTGAGTGACTATATGTTTAGAACTGTAAATGATCTAAAGGTTGTTAGTAAACATGCTCCCATGGTAAAAACTCAAGTAGAACAAGTTCTCAAGGCACAAAATGATTTGCTTAATGAAATGAACAAAAAGATGAAAGATCATGTTGTTAGAGTTGTGACTAGAGGTGGTAAAACAGGAACCTTTGTATCCCGAGGGCCATCCTAAGAGAATTGAGCAAGATTCTCAAAGAATTAATACTGATGCACCTAGTCCATCTAAAAAGAAAAACAAAGATGATAGGAATATGCATGCTTCTAGTTAACCTACTGTAGACACACCTGTGAATCCAAATGATATTTCTATTTCTAATGCTGAAACGCAATCTGGTGATGAACATGAACCTAATAATAATGATAACGATGATGTTCATGTTGATGCTCAACCTAGTAATGATAATGATGTGGAGATAGAACCTGCTATTGATCTTGATAACCCACAACCTAAGAATAAAAGATATGATAAGAGAGACTTCATTGCTAGGATACATGGTAAAGAAAGAGAACCATGGGTTCAGAAACCCATGCCTTTTCCTCCTAAAGCTTCAAAGAATAAGGATGATGAAGAATTTGAGCGCTTTGTTGAAATGCTTAGACCTGTCTTTTTGCGCCTTCGTTTGACTGATATTTTGAAAATGTCTCCTTATGCTAAGTATATGAAAGATATTGTTACAAATAAATGAAAAATACTAGAGGCTGAAATTTCTACCATGCTTGCCAATTACACTTTTAAAAATGGAATACCAAAGAAACTAGGAGATCCAGGAATACTAACTATACCATGCTCCATTAAAAGAAACTATGTTAAAACTGCTTTTTGTGATTTGGGAGTCGGTGTTAGTGTTATGCCCTTCTCCTTATATCGAAGACTTGATTTGAATAAGTTGACACCAACTGAAATCTCTATGCAAATGGCTGATAAATCAACTACTATACTGACGCGGCTTGAAACTACGTCGGTATTTCCCCAAAGAGGAAGGGATAATGCAGTACAGCTACGGTAGGTATTTCCCTCAGTTATGAAACCAAGGTATAATTCTAGTAGGAGAACCAAGCAACACTATGTAAACTGTACCTAGACACAAAGAACAAATCCTCGCAACCAACGCGTAAGAGGGGTTGTCAATCCCTCCTCGGTAAAAAGATAGAATGGTTCGTATGTGTTTGGATAAATAGATCTGAATAAAACGTGAAATAAAAGATGCAAATAAAAAGTGCAGAAAAGTATTTTTGGGTTTTTGGAATAATAGATCTGAAAACAAATACGGTGAAAAAATAGATCTGAAAGCAATATGATAAAAGGTAGACCCAGGGGCCTTAGATTTCACTAGTGGCTTCTCTCGAGAAAATAACATATGGTGGGTAAATAAATTACTGTTGGGCAATTGATAGAAGATCGAATAATTATGACGATATCCAAGGCAATGATCAATGTATAGGCATCACGTCCAAGATTAGTAGACCGACTCCCGCCTACAACAACAACTACTACTACTACTCCACACATTGACCGCTATACAACATGCATCTAGTGTATTAATTTCATGGAGAAATGGAGTAATGCAATAAGAACGATGACATGATGTAGACAAGATCTATTCACATAGAAATAGACCCCATCTTGTTATCCTTAATAGCAATGATACATACATGCCTCACTACCTCTTCTATCACTGGGTGAGGACACCGTAAGATCGAACCCATCACAAAGCACCTCTTCCCATGGCAAGAAAAATCAATATAGTTGGCCTAACTAAACCAAAGATTCGAAGAAGAAATATGAGGCTATAAATAATCATTCATATAAGAGATCAAAGAAACTCAAATAATATTCATGGATATAGATCTGATCATAAACACAAAATTCATCGGATCCCAACAAACACACTGCAAAAAAGGTTTACATAAAATAGATATCCAACAGACCATTGTATTGAGAATCAAAAAGAGAGAAGAAGCCATCTAGCTACTGCCTACGGACCATCAGGTCTATGGTGGACTACTCACGCATCATCGGAGAGGCACCAATCAGGATGATGAACCCCTCTGTGATGGTGTTAGATTGGATCTCGTGGTTCTAGAACTTGCGGCGGGTGGAATTGTGTTTCGTCTGCTCCCCTAGGGTTTCTGGAATATTTGGGAATTTACATGGCGAAGAGGCGGTGCAAGAGACCCCTATGGGCCCCACAACCCACCACAGCGCGCCCGGGTGTCTTGTGGTCCCCACGAGCCTCCCCTCTGGTCCTTCCTTGGCTCTCTTCTGGTCCAAAAAAATCTCCAGAAAGTTTTGTTGCATTTGGACTCCGTTTGATGGGATATTCTGCGAAGTAAAAAACAAGCAAAAAAACAGCAACTGGCACTTGGCACTATGTCAATAGGTTAGTCCCAAAAAATGATATAAAGTTGCTATAAAATGATAGTAAAACATCCAAGAAGGATAATATAACATCATGGAACAATCAAAAATTATAGATACGTTGGAGACATATCAGCACCCCCAAGCTTAATTCCTGCTCGTCCTCCAGTAGGTAAATGATAAAAACGGAATTTTTGATGTGGAATGCTGCCTAACATGTTCATCATATTTTATTTTCTTTTGTAGCATGGACATTCGGACTTTTAGATGGTTCAAATAAATATTCTATATTTGACATGATAACTTCATACTCAAGCATATCAACAAGCAACCACGTCTTTCAAAATATCAACGCTAAAGAAAGTTATCCCTAGCCTATCGTGCTCAATAATTGAACCATTCATGAAACAAACTCGTATATTAGCTACCTCCAATGCTCAAGTGCGATCATAGTGCCCCCTAGTTGGTGCTTTATAAGAGAAGATCGAGATTCACATAAAAATAAAAATTGTATAAAGTAAATAGATAGGCCCTTCACAGAGGGAAGTAGAGATTTGTACAGGTGCCAGAGCTCAAAGCTTAAATTGAGAGATAATTTATTTTTGAGAGGCATGCTTTTCCCGTCAACGAAAACGACCTAGTAATTCCCAACATTTTCCATGCTAGATATATCAAAGGCGGTTCCCAAACATAAAATAAAGTTTATTCCCTTTTCCACCATACTTTCACACTCCACGGTTACCCGTATCCACGGGTATCGTCCATACCAACACTTTTCTAAGGAATTTATTACTTGACAACATAAAGTAAATTTCTTTTTCATTTCGAGACTGGGCATCCCTATTACCGCCATACTCTCATGCAATGACAAGTGAATAAACACTCATCTTGAGAATAACACATCTAGCATGGAAAATATTGGTCACCCCCTGCCGCTTCATGAGCGGTACGAGAACACAAAAAGGAAATTCATTTTGAAAAATTAGAGTTGGCACATACAAATTTACTTAGAACAACACTGAAATACCGCATATAGGTAGGTATGGTGGACACATATGGCAAAACTGGGTTTAAGGATTTTGGATGCACAAGTGGTATTTCTACTTAGTACAAGTGGAGGCTAGCAAAAAGTATTGGAGAACGCAATAATTTCAAAAAAAAACCTACGCACACGCAAGATCATGGTGATGCATAGCAACGAGAGGGGAGAGTGTCGTCCACGTACCCTCGTAGACCGTAAGCGGAAGCATTATGACAACGCGGTTGATGTAGTCGTACGTCTTCACGATCCGACCGATCATAGTACCGGAAGTACGACACCTCCGCGACCGCACATCGCTCGGCTCGGTGACGCCCCACGAACTCTCGATCCGGTGAGTGTCGAGGGAGAGCTTCACAAGACGACGGCGTGATGACGGTGATGATGAAGCTACGCGCAGGCTTCGCCTAAGCACCGCAACGATATGACCAAGGTGGATTATGATGGAGGGGGCACCAGACACGGCTAAGAGATCAATGATCAACTTGTGTCTCACGGGTGCCCCTCCCCAGATATAAAGGAGTGGAGGAGGGGAGGCCGACCTCTATGGCGGCATACTGAGGAGTCCTACTCCCACCGGGAGTAGGATCCCCCCCCCCCTTCCCTAGTTGGACTAGGAGAGAAGTAAGGGGGAGAGAGGGAGGAAGGAAAGGGGGGCGCCGCCCCCTTTCCTAGTCCAATCCAGACTAGAGGGGGAGGGGGCGCACAGCCTGCCCTAGCTGCCCCTCTCTCTCTCCACTAAAGCCCATTACAACCCATATACTCCCCGAGGGGTTCCGGTAACCCCCAGGTACTCCGGTATATGCCCGAACTCTCTCGAAACCTTTCCGATGTCCAAACATAGTCATCCAATATATCGATCTTTATGTCTCGACCATATCGAGACTCCTCGTCATGTCCGTGATCATATCCGGGACTCCG
The DNA here is from genome assembly GCA_021605145.1 of Aegilops bicornis. NCBI lineage: Eukaryota > Viridiplantae > Streptophyta > Magnoliopsida > Poales > Poaceae > Aegilops > Aegilops bicornis. The sequence goes on from CM038670.1 coordinate 287,710,239, forward strand.
AACTACCTTCGGTACATCAAAACACAAAAACTCATAATACCGATCGTCACCGAACATTAAGGCGTCACGGACCCTACGGGTTCGAGAACTATGTAGACATGACCGAGACTCATCTCCGGTCAATAACCAATAGCGGAACTTGGATGCTCATATTGGTTCCTACATATTCTACGAAGATCTTTATCGGTCAAACCGCATAACAACATGCGTTGTTCCCTTCGTCATCGGTATGTTACTTGCCCGAGATTCGATCGTCGGTATCTCAATACCTAGTTCAATCTCGCTATCGCAACTCTCTTTACTCGCTCACGTAATGCATCATCCCAACTAACTCATTAGTCACATTGCTTGCAAGGCTTATAGTGATGTGCATTACCGAGAGGGCCTAGAGATACCTCTCCAGACAATCGGAGTGACAAATCCTAATCTCGATCCACGCCAACTCAACAAGTACCATCGGAGACACCAGAGAGCACCTTTATAATCACCCGATTGCTAGGACGCTTTCGTAGCACACTAAGTGTTGCTCCAGATTCGGGAGTTGCATAATCTCATAGTCGTAGGAACATGTATAAGTCATGAAGAAAGCAATAGCAACATACTAAACGATCAAGTGCTAAGCTAATGTAATGGATCAAGTCAATCACATCATTCTCTAATGATGTGATCCCGCTAATCAAATGACAACTCATGTCTATGGCTAGAAAACTTAACCATCTTTGATTCAACGAGCTAGTCAAGTAGAGGCATACTAGTGACACTGCTTTGTCTATGTATTCACACATGTACTAAGTTTCCGGTTAATACAATTCTAGCATGAATAATAAACATTTATCATGATATAAGGAAATATAAATAACAACTTTATTATTGCCTCTAGGGCATATTTCCTTCAGTCTCCCACTTGCACTAGAGTCAATAATCTAGATTACACAAAGAATGATTCTAACACCCATGGATTCTTGGTGCTGATCATGTTTTGCTCATGAGAGAGGCTTAGTCAACGGGTCTGCAACATTCAGATCCGTATGTATCTTGCAAATCTCTATGTCTCCCTCCTTGACTTGATGGCGTATGGAATTGAAGCGTCTCTTGATGTGCTTGGTTCTCTTGTGAAATCTGGATTCCCTTTGCCAAGGCAATTGCACCAGTATTGTCACAAAAGATTTTCATTGGACCCGATGCACTAGGTATGACACCTAGATCGGATATGAACTCCTTCATCCAGACTCCTTCATTTCTTTGCTAAGCAGCTATGTACTCTGCTTCACACGTAGATCCCGCCATGATGCTTTGATTAGAACTGCACCAACTGACAACTCCACCGTTCAATATAAATACATATCTGGTTTGTGACTTAGAGTCATCCGGATCAGTGTCAAAGCTTGCATCGACGTAACCATTTACGACAAGCTCTTTGTCACCTCCATAAACGATAAACATATCCTTAGTCCTTTTCAGGTATTTCAGGATGTTCTTGACCGTTGTCCAGTGATCTACTCCTGGATTACTTTGGTACCTCCCTGCTAAACTAATAGCAAGGCACACATCAGGTCTGGTAGACAACATTGCATACATGATAGAGCCTATGGCTGAAGCATAGGGAACAATTTTCATTTTCTCTCTATCTTCTAAAGTGGTCGGGCATTGAGTCTGACTCAACTTCACACCTTGTAACACAGGCAAGAACCCTTTCTTTGCTTGATCCATTTTGAACTTCTTCAAAACTTTATCAAGGTATGTGCTTTGTGAAAGTACAATTAAGCGTCTCGATCTATCTCTTTAGATCTTGATGCCCAATATATAAGCAGCTTCACCGATGTCTTCCACTGAAAAACTCTTGTTCAAGTATCCTTTTATGCTATCCAGAAATTCTATATCATTTCCAATCAACAATATGTCATCCACATATAATATTAGAAATGCTACAGAGCTCCCACTCACTTTCTTGTAAATACATGCGTCTCCAAAAGTCTGTATAAAACCATATGCTTTGATCACACTATCAAAACGTTTATTCCAACCCGAGATGCTTGCACCAGTCCATAAATGGATCGCTGGAGCTTGCACACTTTGTTAGCATCCTTTGGATTGATAGAACCTTCGGGTTGCATCATATACAACTCTTCTTCCAGAAATCCATTCAGGAACGCATTCTTTACATCCATTTGCCAAATTTCATAATCATAAAATGTAGCAATTGCTAACATGATTCGGACGGACCTAAGCATCGCTACGGGTGAGAAGGTCTCATCGTAGTCAACTCCTTGAACATGTCGAAAACCTTTTGCAACAAGTCGAGCTTTGTAGACAGTAACATTACCGTCGGCGTCTTCTTCTTGAAGATCCATTTATTCTCTATGGCTTGCAGATCATCGGGCAAGTCAACCAAAGTCCACACTTTGTTCTCATACATGGATCCCATCTCAGATTTCATGGCCTCAAGCCATTTCGCGGAATCTGGGCTCATCATCGCTTCCTCATAGTTCGTAGGTTCGTCATGGTCAAGTAACATGACCTCCAAACAGGATTACCGTACCACTCTGGTGCGGATCTTACTTTGGTTGACCTACGAGGTTCAGTAGTAACTTGATCTGAAGTTACATGATCATCATCATTAGCTTCCTCACTAATTGGTGTAGGAGTCACAGGAACGGATTTCTCTGATGAACTACTTTCCAATAAGGGAGCAGGTATAGTTACCTCATCAAGTTCTACTTGCCTCCCACTCACTACTTTCGAGAGAAACTCCTTCTCTAGAAAGGATCCATTCTTAGCAACGAATGTCTTGCCTTCGGATCTGTGATAGAAGGTGTACCCAACAGTCTCCTTTGGGTATCCTATGAAGACACATTTCTCCGACTTGGGTTCAAGCTTATCAGGTTGAAGCTTTTTCACATAAGCATTGTAGCCCCAAACTTTAATAAATGACAACTTGGGTTTCTTGCCAAACCACAGTTCATAAGGTGTCGTCTCAACGGATTTAGATGGTGCCCTATTTAACGTGAATGCAACCGTCTCTAAAGCATAACCCCAAAACGATAGCGATAAATCAGTAAGAGACATCATAGATCACACCATATCTAATAAAGTGTGGTTACGATGTTCAGACACACCATTACGCTGTGGTGTTCCGGGTGGCGTGAGTTGTGAAACTATTCCGCATTGTTTCAAATGAAGACCAAACTCGTAACTCAAATATTCTCCTCCACGATCAGATCGTAGAAACTTTATTTTCTTGTTACGGTGATTTTCCACTTCATTCTGAAATTCTTTGAACTATTCAAATGTTTCATACTTGTGCTTCATCAAGTAGATATACCCATATCTGCTTAAATCATCTGTGAAGGTGAGAAAATAAGGATACCCGCCGCGAGCCTCAACATTCATTGGACCACATACATCAGTATGTATGATTTCCAACAAATCTGTTGCTCGCTCCATTGTTCCGGAGAACAGCGTTTTAGTCATCTTGCCTATGAGGCATGGTTCGCAAGTACCAAGTGATTCATAATGAAGTGATTCCAAAAGTCCATCAGAATGGAGTTTCTTCATGCGCTTTACACCAATATGACCTAAACGGCAGTGCCACAAATAAGTTGCACTATCATTAACAACTCTGCATCTTTTGGCTTCAATATGATGAATATGTGTGTCACTACTATCGAGATTCAACAAAAATAGACTATTCTTCAAGGGTGCATGCCCATAAAAGATATTACTCATATAAATAGAACAACCATTATTCTCTGATTTAAATGAATAACCGTCTCGCATCAAACAAGATCCATATATAATGTTCATGCTTAACGCTGGCCCCAAATAACAATTATTCAGGTCTAAAACTAATCCCGAAGGTAGATGTAGAGGTAGCGTGTCGATTGCGATCACATTGACGTTGGAACCATTTCCCACGCGCATCGTCACCTCGCCCTTAGCCAATCTTCGCTAATCCATAGTTGTTGTTTCGAGTTACAAATGTTAGCAATGTAACCAAAGATCAAATACCCAAATACCATCATGCGAGCACTAGTAAGGTACACATCAATAACATGTATATCACATATACCTTTGTTCACCTTGCCATCCTTCTTATCCGCCAAATACTTGGGGCGATTCCGCTTCAAAGGACCAGTCCCTTTGCGAGAAGCACTTTCCCTCGTGCTTAGGTCCAGACTTGGGCTTCTTTACTTGAGCAACAACTTGCTTGTCGCTCTTCTTGAAGTTCCCCTTCTTCCCTTTACCCTTTTTCTTGAAATCGGTGGTCTTGTTGACCATCAACACTTGATGCTCCTTCTTGATTTCTACCTTCGCAGCCTTTAGCATTGTAAGAGCTCGGAATTGTCTTATCCATCTCTTGCATATTATATTTCATCACGAAGCTCTTGTAGCTTGGTGGCGATGATTGAAGAAATCATAATGACACTATCATCGTGAAGATTAACTCCAGTTGAATCAAGTGATTGTTATACCTGCACATTTTGAGTACATGCTCACCGACATAACTATTCTCCTCCATCTTGCGTAGTAGAACTTATTGGAGACTTCATATCTCTCAATCCGGCATTTGCTTGAAATATTAACTTTAACTCCTGGAACATCTCATATGCTCCATGATGTTCAAAACGTCGTTGAAGTCCGGTTCTAAGCCATAAAGCATGGCACAATCGAACTATCGAGTAGTCATCGCTTTTGCTCGCCAGATGTTCATAACATCCGGTGTTGCTCTACTGAAGCTGGTTTGGCACCTAGCGGTGCTTCCGTAACGTAATTCTTCTATGCAGCAATGAGGATAATCCTTAATTACGGACCCAGTCCGTGTAGTTGCTACCATCATCTTTCAACTTAGCTTTCTAGGAACGCATTAAAATTCAACGGAACAACAACACGGGCCATCTATCTACCACAACATAGACATGCAAAATACTATCAAGTACTAAGTTCATGATAAATTAAAGTTCAATTAATCATATTACTAAAGAACTCCCACTTAGATAGACATCCCTCTAATCATCTAAGTGATCACGTGATCCAAATCAACTAAACCATGTCTGATCATCACGTGAGATGGAGTAGTTTTCAATGGTGAACATCTCTATGTTGATCATATCTACTATATGATTCACGCTCGACCTTTCGGTCTCAGTGTTCCGAGGCCATGTTTGCATATGCTAGGCTCATCAAGTTTAACCCGAGTATTCTGCGTGTTTAAAACTGGCTTGCACCCGTTGTATGTGAACGTAGAGCTTATCACACCCGATCATCACGTGGTGTCTCGACACGATGAACTTTCGCAACGGTGCATACTCAGGGAGAACACTTGTACCTTGAAATTTAGTGAGAGATCATCTTATAATGCTACCGCCATACTAAGCAAAATATGATGCATAAAGGATAAACATCACATGCAATCAATATAAGTGATATGATATGGCCATCATCATCTTGTGCCTTTGATCTCCATCTCCAAAGCACCATCATGATCACCCTCGTCACTGGCGCGACACCTTGATCTCCATCGTAGCATCGCTGTCATCTCGCCAACTATTGCTTCTACGACTATCGCTACCGCCATCGATAAAGTACAATTACATGGCGATTGCATTTCATACAATAAAGTGACAACCATATGGCACCTGCCAGTTGCCGATAACTATGTTACAAAACATGATCATCTCATACAATAAAATTCAGCATCATGTCTTGACCATATCACATCACAACATGCCCTGCAAAAACAAGTTAGATGTCCTCTACTTTGTTGTTGCAAGTTTTACGTGGCTGCTACGGGCTGAGCAAGAACCGTTCTTACCTACACATCAAAACCACAATGATTTTTCGTCAAGTATGTGCTGTTTTAACCTTCAACAAGGACCGGGCGTAGCCACACTCGATTCAACTAAAGTTGGAGAAACCGACACCCGCCACCACCGTAATGCGGTGCGAAGCACGTCAGAGAACCAGCCTCGCGTAAGCGTACGCGTAATGTTGGTCCGGGCCGCTTCATCCAACAATACCGCTGAATCAAAGTATGACATGCTGGTAAGCACTATAACTATTATCGCCCACAACTCACTTGTGTTCTACTCGTGCATATAACATCTACGCATAAACGTAGCTCGGATGCCACTGTTGGGGAACGCAGTAATTTCAAAAAAATTCCTATGCACACACAAGATCATGGTGATTCATAGCAACGAGATGGGAGAGCGTAGTCCACGTACCCTCGTAGACCGTAAGCGGAAGCGTTATGACAACGCGGTTGTTGTAGTCGTACCTCTTCATGATCCGACCGATCCTAGTACCGAAAGTACAGCACCTCTGCAATCTGCACACGTTCGGCTCGGTGACGTCCCATGGACTCTCGATCCAGCCGAGTGTCGAGGGAGAGCTTCATCAGCACGACGACGTGATGACGGTGATGATGAAGCTACCGACGCAGGGCTTCGCCTAAGCACTGCAACGATATGAGTTATGACCGAGGTGGATTATGGTGGAGGGGGGCACCGCACACGGCTAAGAGATCAATGATCAACTTGTGTCTCTATGGGGTGCCCCCCTCCCCCGTATATAAAGGAGTGGAGGAGGGGGGAGGGCCGGCCCTCTATGGCGCGCCCTGGAGGAGTCCTACTCCCACTGGGAGTAGGATTCCCCCCTTCCCTAGTTGGACTAGGAGAGAAGGAAGGGGGAGAGAGGGAGGAAGGAAAGGGGGCGCTGATACGTCTCCGTCGTATCTACTTTTCCAAACACTTCTGCCCTTGTTTTGGACTCTAACTTGCATGATTTGAATGGAACTAACCCCGGACTGACGCTGTTTTCAGCAGACTTTCCATGGTGTTATTTATGTGTAGAAACAAAATTTCTCGGGATGACCTGAAACTCCACGGAACGTCTTTTCAGAAATAATAAAAAATCCTTGCCAAAGATGAAGACCAGGGGCCCACACTGTCCACGAGGGTGGGGCGCGCCCCCTAGGGCGTGTCCCCTCACCTCGTGGCCCTCGAGCTCCTCCGACGCAACTCCAACTCTATATATTTGCTTTCGAGAGAAAAAATCAAGGAGAAGAAATCATCGCGTTTTACGATAGGGAGCCGCCGCCAAGCCCTAAAACCTCTCGGGAGGGCTGATCTGGAGTCCGTTCGGGGCTCTGGAGAGGGGGATTCGTCGCCGTCGTCATCATCAACCATCCTCCATCACCAATTTCCTGATGCTCATCGCCGTGCGTGAGTAATTCCATCGTAGGCTTGCTGGACGGTGATGGGTTGGATGAGATCTATCATGTAATCGAGTTAGTTTTGTTAGGGTTTGATCCCTAGTATCCACTATGTTCTGAGATTGATGTTGCTATGACTTTGCTAAGCTTAATGCTTGTCACTAGGGCCCGAGTGCCATGATTTTAGATCTGAACCTATTATATTTTCATGAATATATGTGTGTTGTTGATCCTATCTTGCAAGTCTATAGTCACCTACTATGTGTTATGATCCGTCAACCCCGAAGTGACAATAATCGGGACCACTCCCGTTGATGACCATAGTTTGAGGAGTTCATGTATTCACTATGTGCTAATGCTTTGTTCCGGTTCTCTATTAAAAGGAGGCCTTAATATCCCTTAGTTTCCATTAGGACCCGCTGCCACGGAGGGTAGGACAAAAGATGTCATGCAAGTTCTTTTCCATAAGCATGCATGACTATATTCGAATACATGCCTACATTATATTGATGATTTGGAGCTAGTTCTGTGTCACCCTATGTTATGATCATTACATGATGAACCGCATCCGCATAATTATCCATCGCCGATCCAATGCCTACGAGCTTTTCCTATCTTGGTTCTCGCTATTTACTTTTTCCGCTTTACTGTCCACAATCACTACAAAACACCAAAAATATTACATTTGCTTCATTACCTTTTGTTACTGCTACCACTACTATCATATTACTTTGCTACTAAATACTTTGCTGCAGATATTAAGTTATCCAGGTGTGGTTGAATTGACAACTCAACTGCTAATACTTGAGAATATTCTTTGGCTCTCCTTGTGTCGAATCAATAAATTTGGGTTGAATACTCTACCCTCGAAAACTATTGCGATCCCCTATACTTGTGGGTTATCAGGCGCCGCCCCCATTCCTAGTCCAATCCGGACCAGAGGGGGAGGGGGCGCGTGGCCTGCCCTGGCTGCCCCTCTCTCTCCCCACTAAAGCCCATTACAGCCCATATACTCCCCGAGGGGTTCCGGTAACCCCCAGGTACTCCGGTATATGCCTGAACTCTCCCGAAACCTTTCCGATGTCCAAACATAGTCATCCAATATATCGATCTTTATGTCTCGACCATTTCGAAACTCCTCGTCATGTTTGTGATCATATCTGGGACTCCGAACTACCTTCGGTACATCAAAACACAAAAACTCATAATACCGATCGTCACCGAACGTTAAGCGTGCGGACCCTACGGGTTCGAGAACTATGTAGACATGACCGAGACTCATCTCCGGTCAATAACCAATAGCGGAACTTGGATGCTCATATTGGTTCCTACATATTCTACGAAGATCTTTATCGGTCAAACCGCATAACAACATGCGTTGTTCCCTTTGTCATCAGTATGTTACTTGCCCGAGATTCGATCATCAGTATCTCAGTACCTAGTTCAATCTTCGCATCGCAACTCTCTTTACTCGCTCAGTAATGCATCATCCATAACTAACTCATTAGTCACATTGCTTGCAAGGCTTATAGTGATGTGCACTACCGAGAGGGCCTAGAGATACCTCTCCGACAATCGGAGTGACAAATCCTAATCTCGATCTATGCCAACTCAACAAGTACCATCGGAGACACTTGTAGAGCACCTTTATAATCACCCGATTCGTTGCCAGGACGTTTGGTAGCACACTAAGTGTTGCTCCGGTATTCGGGAGTTGCATAATCTCATAGTCATAGGAACATCTATAAGTCATGAAGAAAGCAATAGCAACATACTAAACGATCAAGTGCTAAGCTAACGGAATGGGTCAAGTCAATCACATCATTCTCTAATGATGTGATCCCGTTAATCAAATGACAACTCATGTCTATGGCTAGGAAACTTAACCATCTTTGATTCAACGAGCTAGTCAAGTAGAGGCATACTAGTGAAACTCTGTTTGTCTATGTATTCACACATGTACTAAGTTTCCGGTTAATACAATTCTAGCATGAATAATAAACATTTATCATGATATAAGGAAATATAAATAACAACTTTATTATTGCCTCTAGGGCATATTTCCTTGGGCCTCCCACTTGCACTAGAGTCAATAATCTAGATTACACAAGAATGATTCTAACACCCATGGAGTCTTGGTGCTGATCATGTTTTGCTCGTGAGAGAGGCTTAGTCAATCGGTCCGCAACATTCAGATCCGTATGTATCTTGCAAATCTCTATGTCTCCCTCCTTGACTTGATCGCATATGGAATTGAAGCGTCTCTTGATGTGCTTGGTTCTCTTGTGAAATCTAAATTCCCTTTGCCAAGGCAATTGCACCAGTATTGTCACAAAAGATTTTCATTGGACCTGATGCACTAGGTATGACACCTAGATCGGATATGAACTCGTTCATCCAGACACCATCATTTCCTGCTTCCTAAGCAGCTATGTACTCTGCTTCACACGTAGATCCCGCCACGATGCTTTGCTTATAACTGCACCAACTGGCAGCTCCACCGTTCAATATAAATACATATCTGGTTTGTGACTTAGAGTCATCCGGATCAGTGTCAAAGTTTGCATCGACGCAACCATTTACGATGAGCTCTTTGTCACCTCCATAAACGAGAAACATATTGTCGGTGTCAAAACCGGCGGATCTCGGGTAGGGGATCCTGAACTGTGCGTCTAGGCGGATGGTAACAGGAGACAAGGGACACGATGTTTTTACCCAGGTTTGGGCCCTCTCGATGGAGGTAATACCCTACTCCTGCTTGATTAATATTGATGATATGGGTAGTACAAGAGTAGATCTACCACGAGATCAGAGAGGCTAAACCCTAGAAGCTAGCCTATATTATGATTGTTGTTCGTCCTATGGACTAAAACCCTTCGGTTTATATAGACACCGAATAGGGTTAGGGTTGCAAAGAGTAGGTTACAATGGTAGGAAATCTACATATCCGTATCGCCAAGCTTGCCTTCCACGCCAAGGAAAGTCCCATCCGGACAAGGGACGAAGTCTTCAATCTTGTATTTTCATAGTCCAGGAGTCCGGCCAACGGTGATAGTTCGGCTATTCGGACACCCCTAATCCAGGACTCCTCAAGAGTCTCTGAACCAGGCTTCAATGACGCATTTAGTCCGCACGCATATTGTCTTCGGCATTGCAAGGCGGGTTCCTCCTCGAATACTTCATAGAAGGTTTTGAACACAAGGATAGTGTCCGGCTCTGCAAAACAAGTTCCACATACCATCGTAGAGAGAATAATTTTTGCACAGATCTACTGACGTATTCCGCGGCGTGACATCACACCATGGCTAGGCCTTTATACGAATCGTTTTTTACTGTCCTGCCTCAACGCGTTTAGCGAGGCGGTTTCCTTGGCACGTCTTATCAAAGCGGAGATCGTGCCCCCTTTTTCCGGGATTCTCATCAATACGGACGTGGGTAACCCATCCGCACCATTGATTACGGCGCTTGGAGATAAGCGAGTTTTACCAGGCTGGCGGGGGACGCATAGCTTCGTCCGTCCATATAAGGGGATAAGGATCCACCTTTTCACCTACGCCTTCTTCCTCCTTTGCTCATCCATTTCACAAGACTTTCGAGCTCCAGCGCCTAAGTTCACACATCCCACCTCAACCTTCTCCAACTATGTCCGAGCGGGAGGCGGTGGATGGCCTCCTCCGTCACGGAGGGGCACATTGAAAAGCTGCGGAGGCCGGATACTTGTCCAAAGCAACATTGGCGCACGGCCACCCGACGAGGGGCAGCTCATTCCAACCCCTGTGCCCCATGAGAGGGTGGTGTTTCTCACCCACTTCCTCCATGGACTAGGTTTTCCACTTCACCCATTTGTCCGGGGGCTCATGTTCTACTACGGCCTGGATTTCCACGATCTGGCCCCGAACTTTATCCTCAACATCTCGGCATTTATCGTCGTGTGCGAGGCCTTCCTCTGCATCCAGCCCCACTTCGGCTTATGGCTGAAGATCTTCAATGTCAAGCCAAAGGTAGTGGGTCGGCGCCAAGCGGAGTGCGGAGGCGCCATGGTTGGCAAGATGGCCAAATTCCTATTGCTCGAGGGCTCCTTTGTGGAGACCATAAAGGGGTGGCAATCGGGGTGGTTCTACATCACCGAGCCGCGCGACTCTCAATGGGCGGCGGCCCCGAATTCGATCTGGCTTCCCCACACGGCTCTCATCATGGAAAGAGACGGGCTCGACGTGGGGGGATTCGGACGAGCTGTCCGGACTCCAAACCTGCGTCCAAACCTGGTGGAAAAGAATCTCGGGCTTGTCAACGTAATCCGGTGATGCTCATCCGCGGATTCTCCCATGCCAACAACGGGCCTTCAAATTGTGGGAGTTCGATCCCAAGACAACACTCAATCTCTGAAAAGGCTCTTCGACACTACGCATTTAAGATGCCCGGAAGGTCTTGTTCAAGGGCGCCGAGGCTCCCACATCCGCCATCAAGATCGCGGATTCAGCTCGCAGTCAAGCCAGCGAGGTAAGTTATTTTACCCTTTATGGGACTCTTGTTTTTCATAGATTGACTCTATGTGGGATCTAAAACTCCCTAACCTTTCGACAGATCGGTGAAGACGTCCGGACAGATTAACTGTCCGCCCTTTGCCGAAGACCCAATGACGCCTGATTGATGAGCTGCTGGCTCCGGTACCTCACGTGGTGCCGAGAAGAAGGCCAAGAAGGAGGCCACGGAACTCAAAGAGCTCCGGCGCCAGTCTTGTCGGACTCACCGCCCGACAACTCGAGGCGGAATCCTCCTCCGAGGAAGAGGAGGAGGAAAGAAGCCTCTCCCCAGTGGGGGAGAGAAGAAAAGGAAGGCCGCCTAACCGGGAGGCCGGAGGGTCCAGGAAGGGAAGGACCCTTCCTCCGGACTTTTCCACCAACGCCGACAACGACGAGGAGGAGTGGCCCACAAGGGCCAAGCCCCTGACGAGATCGTAAGTGTCCAGATACCCATGGCTTTTTTCATTGCATAGTGTTCTCTAATGCCGAACAATCATGCAGCCCGCCCAAGGACGGCTCCGCTGGCCGAGCGGGTCCTCGAATTCGCTTAAGTGGAGAGTACCTCACTTCCGGCCGGTGGGGCCCCGAGGGGGCCTGGCCAAGAGGAGGTGGCGCAGAGGCGCCGCAGTAGCCTCCTGACTCCAGCGCGAGGAGCGAGACCCCAGAGGCTCTAAGCCCTACCTCGTCTGGACTCCATACCGGAACCTTGAGTGGTTCCAAGTCCCAAGCGGTCCCTTCGTAGGAAGGGTAAGACGCCGTGTCCTCCGGCCCAACCGAGGCACCGGATAGCTTATCAAGGCGCTTAACGGCGCCTCCATCAACGAGGAGCACCGTGACCGTTATGAGTGTGGTGATCCAGAAGTTCACCCGCTTAAGAGCGGGCCGATCAAGCCTGCATCAGCCTTCTAACAGGCTTTGAGGTAAGTTTAGAATATGTAATACCGCATAAACAGTAGCCCCTGATGCTTAGTTCGGTGTTCCGAAAGAAAAGCCGGACTAAGGATCTAAAAAGATATACGCAGGAGTCTAACATAAGTATGTCAATATGCGAATGCAGGCTGCCTCACGACCTCTGGCCAAGACCGATCATGGAGGTCAATGCATTGAAGCGAGCCTCGAGCGGTCCGAGAACGAGCTCGGCCTTGCCAAGAAGCAGCTCGAGGACAAGGAAGGTAAGTAATACCTTATTAAAGAAATACCTTATAGAAAGGATTTGGTTTCAAAAATAACAGGAATAACATGGGTACTGTAGGGCCACGAGCGAGGTGGCGACCACAAGGAGGCGGTGTCCGCGTCGAAAACAAAGCGGTCAAGTGAGCGCACCGAGCGAGAGAAGCAGGAGGCGGGTGGCGGAGGTGCGGCAAGAGCTCTAGGCTCTCGTGGAAAAACACGAGAGTTTGGAGCGTGACTCAAGACTCGAGAGTCCGAGCTCGCCTCGGCTCTTGAGAGTGCCAAAGCCGCTAAGGCCAAGCCAAAAAGCCCTCCAAGAAATTGAATCATTAAAGAAGATAGCGGCGGTAAGGCATTCTTTATGCAAAGCAAGCATGTGAAAGTGAATTACCTATTACTTACCCGGATTCAGAGCTCTCCAGAGCGTTCGCAGATCTGCCCGTGTAGTGTGTCTCGATGCTACCGCGTTCTACCGCGCCAAGGAGGATGTTGGGGAACGTGGCAGAAATTCAAAATTTTCCTCACGTGTCACCAAGATCTATCTATGGAGAAACCAGCAACGAGGGAAGGAGAGTGCATCTACATACCCTTGTAGATCGCTAAGCGGAAGCGTTCAAGAGAACGGGGTTGAAGGAGTCAGTACTCATCGTGATCCAAATCACCGGAGATCCTAGTGCCGAACGGACGGCACCTCCGCTGCTCAACACACGTGACAGCCAAGTGACGCCTCCCATGCCTTGATCCAGCAAGGAGAGAGGGAGAGGTTGAGGAAGACTCCATCCAACAGCAGCACTGGCAGGCGTGGTGGTGGTGGAGGAGCGAGGCAATCCTGCAGGCTTCGCCAAGCACCTACGGGAGAGGAGGAGGTGTCACGGGAGGAGGGAGGCGCCAGGCTCATGTGTGGATGCCCTCCTCCCTCCACTATATATAGGGGCAAGGGAGAGGGGAGGCGCAGCCTTGCCCCTTCCTCCAAGGAAGGGGTGCGGCCAAGAGGGGGAGGAGTCCATCCTCCCCAAGGCACCCTGAGGTGCCTTCCCCTTGAGGACTCTTCCCTCCCCAAGTTTCCTTGGCGCATGGGCCTCTTGGGGCTGGTGCCCTTGGCCCATATAGGCCAAGGCGCACCCCCTACAGCCCATGTGGCCCCCCGGGGCAGGTGGTGAAGGAAATATGCCCTAGAGGCAATAATAAAGTTATTATTTATTTCCTTACATCATGATAAATGTTTATTATTCATGCTAGAATTGTATTAACCGGAAACATAATACATGTGTGAATATATAGACAAACAGAGTGTCACTAGTATGCCTCTACTTAACTAGCTCGTTAATCGAAGAGGGTTATGTTTCCTAACCATAGACATGAGTTGTCATTTGATTAACGGGATCACATCATTAGGAGAATGATCTGATTGACATGACCCATTCCGTTAGCCTAGCACTTGATCGTTTAGTATGTTGCTATTGCTTTCTTCATGACTTATACATGTTCCTCGTAACTATGAGATTATGCAACTCCTGCTTACGGAGGAACACTTTGGGTGCTACCAAACGTCACAACGAATCGGGTGATTATAAAGGAGTACTACAGGTGTTTCCAAAGGTACATGTTGGGTTGGCGATTTCGAGATTAGGTTTTGTCACTCCGATTGCTCTGGAGAGGTATCTCTGGGCCCTCTCGGTAATGCACATCATTATAAGCCTTGCAAGCAATGTGACCAATGAGTTGGTTACGGGATGATGCATTACAGAACGAGTAAAGAGACTTGCGGTGACGAGATTGAACTAGGTATTGGATACCGACGATCGAATCTCGGCAAGTAACATACCGATGACAAAGGGAACAACGTATGTTGTTATGCGGTTTGACCGATAAAGATCTTCGTAGAATATGTAGGAGCCAATATGGGCATCCAGGTCCCGCTATTGGTTATTGACCGAGAATAGTTCTAGGTCATGTCTACATAGTTCTCGAACCCGTAGGGTCCGCACGCTTAAGGATTCGATGGCGAGCTTATATTATGAGTTTATGAGTTTTGATGTACCGAAGGAGTTCGGAGTCCCAGATGAGATCGGGGACATGACGAGGAGTCTCGAAATGGTCGAGACGTAAAGATCGATATATTGACGACTATATTCGGAGTTCGGAAAGGTTCGAATGATTCGGTATTTTTCGAGTACCGGGAGAGTTACGGGAATTCGCCGGGGAGAAGTATTGGGCCTTATTGGGCCCTGGGAAAGAGAGAGGGCTGCCTAGGGCAGGCCGCGCCCCATGGCCTAGTCCTAATTGGACTAGGGGAGGCCGCACCCCTCCTTCCTTCCCTTCTCTCTTCCCTTCCTTGTCTCCTACTCCTAATACATGGAAGGACTCCTAGTTGGACTAGGAAAGGGGAATCCTACTCCCGGTGGGAGTAGGACTCCCTTGCGCGCCTCCTCCTAGGCCGGCCACCCCCTCCCTTGCTCCTTTATATACGGGGGCAGGGGGCACCCCATGGACACACAAGTTGATATACGGATCGTTCCTTAGCCGTGTGCGGTGCCCCCCTCCACCATATTCCACTTCGGTCATATCGTCATGAGCTTAGGCGAAGCCCTGCGCCGGAGAAGTCATATCGTCATGAGCTTAGGCGAAGTCCTGCGTCGGTGGAGCATCATCATCGTCACCACGCCGTCGTCTTGTGGAACTCATCCCCGACACTTTCTTTGGATCGAGTCCGGGGATCGCCATCGAGCTGAACGTGTGCGTAACTCGGAGGTGCCGTGACGCTCGGTACTAGGATCGGTAGGAACGTGAAGACGTACGACTACATCAACCGCGTTGTTATAACGCTTCCGCTTACGGTCTACGAGGGTACGTGGACATACACTCTCCCCTCTCGTTGCTATGCATCACCATGATCTTGCGTGTGCGTAGGAAAACTGTTGAAATTACTACGTTCCCCACAGTGGCATCCGAGCCTAGGTTTTTATGGTTTGATGTTTTGCACGAGTAGAACACAAGTGAGTTGTGGGCGATACAAGTCATACGCCTACCAAAGCATGTCATACTTTGGTTCAGCGGTATTGTGAGATGAAGCGGCCCGGACCGACATAACGCCAGACGCTTACGCGAGACTGGTTTCACTGCTATTTAGCACTCGTGCTTAAAGGTGGCTGGCGGGTGTCTGTCTCTCTCACTTTAGTTGAACTGAGTGTGGCTACGCCCGGTCCTTGCGAAGGTTAAACGGAGTCTATTTGACAAACTATCGTTGTGGTTTTGATGCGTGGGTGAGAACGGTTCTTGCTAAGCCCGTAGCATTACGTAAAATTTGCAACAACAAAGTAGAGGGCGCCTAACTTGTTTTTGCAGGGCATGTTGTGATGTGATATGGTCAAGACGTGATGAGATATAAGTTGTTGTATAAGATGATCATGTTTTGTTGAAGTTATCGGCAATCGGCGAAGCCCTATGGTTGTCTCTTTGTTGCATAAGATGCAAGTGCCAAATAATTGCTTTACTTTATCGCTATGCGATAGCAATAGTTGCAAGAGCAATAGTTGGCGAGACAACCATGTGATGACACATTGATATAGATCAAGATGATGAAGATCATGGTGTCGTGCGGTGATTTATAGAGATCATGACAGTACTTTGGAGATGGAGATCAAAGGCTAAGATGATCATGGCCATATCATGTCACATATTTTGATTGCATGTGATGTTTATCTATTATACATCTTATTCTTGCTTTGATTGACGGTAGCATTTTAAGATGATCTCTCACTAATTATCAAGAAGTGTTCTCCCGAGTATGCACCGTTGCCAAAGTTCGTCGTGCCTGGACACCACGTGATGATCGGGTGTGATAAGCTCTACGTCCATCTACAACGGGTGCAAGCCAGTTTTGCACACGCGAATACTCAAAGGTTAAACTTGACGAGCCTAGCATATGCAGATATGGCCTCGAGCACGGAGACCGAAAGGTCGGCGTGAATCATATAGTAGATATGATCAACATAGTGATGTTCACCATTGAAAACTACTCCATCTCACGTGATGATCGGTTATGGTTTAGTTGATTTGGATCACGTGATCACTTAGATGACTAGAGAGATGTCTGCCTAAGTGGGAGTTCTTAAGTAATATGATTAATTGAACTTAAATTTATCATGAACTTAGTCCTGGTAGTATTTTGCAAATTATGTTGTAGATCAATAGCTCGCGTTGTTGCTTTCATATGTTTATTTTCATATGTTCCTAGAGAAAATTGTGTTGAAAAATGTTAGTAGCAATGATGCGGATTGGATCCATGATCCGAGGTTTATCCTCAATGCTGCATGTAAGAATTATGTCCTTAATGCACCGCTAGGTGACAGACCTATTGCAGGAGCGTATGCAGGCGTTATGAACGTTTGGCTAGCTCAATATGATGACTACTTGATAGTTTAGTGCACCATACTTAACGGCTTAGAATCGGACTTCAAAGACGTTTTGAACGTCATGGACCATATGAGATGTTCCAGAATTGAAGTTAATATTTCAAGCAAATACCCGAGTTGAGAGATATGAAGTCTCCAACAAGTTCTATAGCTAAAAGATGGAGGAGAATCGCTCAACTAGTGAGCATGTGCTCAGATTGTCCGAATACTTCAATCGCTTGAATCAAGTGGGAGTTAATCTTCCAGATAAGATAGTGATTGACAGAATTCTCTAGTCACCATCACTAAGTTACTAGAACTTCGTGATGAACTATAGTATGCAGGGGATGACGAAAACGATTCCCGAGCTCTTCGTGATGTTGAAATCAACGAAGGTAGAAATCAAGAAAGAGCATCAAGTGTTGATGATTGACAAGACCACTAGTCTCGAGGAAAAGGGCAAAGGGAAGAAGGGGAACTTCAAAAGGAACGGCAAGCAAATTGCTGCTCGAGTGAAGAAGCCCAAGTCTGGACCTAAGCCTGAGACTAAGTACTTTTGCTGCAATGGAACAGGTCACTGTAATCGGAACTACCCCTGAAGATTTGGTGGAAAAGAAGGATGGCAAAGTGAACAAAGGTATATTTGATATCTGATTATTGATGTGTATTTTACTAGTGTTCATAGCAACCCCTCGGTATTTGATCTTGGTATAGTTGCTAAGAGTAGTAACTTGAAACGGGAGTTCTGAGAATGAACAGAAACTAGTTGAAGGGAAGTGACGATGAGTGTTGGAAGTAGTTCCAAGATTGATATGATCATCATCGCACACTCCCTATACTTTCGGGATTAGTGTGGAACCTAAATAAGTGTTATTTGGTGTTGAGCATAAATATGATTTGATCATGTTTATTGCAATACGGTTATTCATTTAAGTAAGAGAATAAATTGTTGTTACATTTACGAATAAAACCTTATATGGTTACACACCCAATGAAAATGGTTCATTGGATCTCGATCATAGTGATACACATATTCATAATATTGAAACCAAAAGATGCAAAGTTAATAATGATAGTGCAACTTATTTGTGGTAATCGCCGCTTAGGTCATATTGGTGTAAAGCGCTTGAAGAAAACTCCATGCCGATTGACTTTTGGAATCACTTGACTATGAATCATTTGATGCTTGCGAACCGTGCCTTTTGGGCAAGATGACTAAAACTCCGTTCTCGGAACAATGGAACAAGCTCTTGACTTATTGAAAATAATACATACCGATGTATGCGATTCAATGAGTGTTGATGCTCGTGGCAAGTATCGTTATTTTCTCGACCTTCACAAAATGATTTGAGCAGATATGGGTATATCTACTTGATGAAACATAAGTCCGAAATAATTGAAAAGTTCAAAGAATTTCAGAGTGAAGTGGAAAATCATCGTAACAAAAAAAAAAGTTTCGCGATCCGATCGTGGAGATAAATATTTGAGTTACGAGTTTGGTCTTCATTTGAAACAATGTGAAATAGTTTAGCAACTCAAGCCATATGGAACACCACAACATAATCGAGTGTACGAAAGTCTTAACCGCACTATATTGGATATGGTGCGACCTATGAAGTCTCTTATCAAATTACCACTATCGCTTTGGGGTTATGCATTAGAGACAGCTGCATTCACGTTTAATAGGGCACCGCCTAAATCCGTTGAGGCGACACCGTATGAACTATGGTTTAACAAAGAAACCTAAGTCGTTTCTTAAAGTTTGGAAGTTGTGATGCTTATGTGAAAAAGTTTCATCCCGATAAGCTCAAACCCAAATCGGAGAATCGTCTTCATAGAATACCCAAAGGAAATTGTTGGGTATACCTTCTATCACAGATCCGAAGGCAAAAACATTCGTTGTTTATAAATGGATCCTTTCTAGAGAAGGAGTTTCTCTCGAAAGAAGTGAGTGGGAGGAAAGTGGAGCTTGATAAGGTAATTTGTACCTTCTCCCGAATTGGAAAGTATTTCATCACGGAAATCAGTTCCAAAGTGATTCCTACACCAATTAGTGAGGAAGCTAATGATGATGATCATGTAACTTCAGATCAAGTCACTACCGAATCCCGTAGGTAAACCAGAGTGAGATCCGCACCAAAGTGGTACGACAATCCTGTTCTGGAAGTCATGCTACTAGATCATGACGAACCTACAAACTATGAAGAAGCGATGGTGAGCCCAGATTCGCTTAAATGGCTAGAAGCCATGAAATCTGAGATGGGATCCATGTATGAAAACAAAGTGTGGACTTTGGTTGACTTGCCCGAGGGTCGGCAAGCAATAGAAAATAAATGGATCTTCAAGAGGAAGACGGACGTTGATAGTAGTGTTACTATCTACAAAGCTCGACTTGTCGCAAAAAAGGTTTTTGACAAGTTCAAGGTGTTAACTACAATGAGATTTTCTCAATCGTAGCGATGCTTAAGTCTGTCCGAATCATGTTAGCAATTGCCACAATTTATGAAATTTGGCAAATGGATGTAAAACTGCATTCTGAATGGGTTTACGGAGGAAGAGTTGTATATGATGCAACGAGAAGGTTTTATCGATCCAAAGGGAGCTAACAAAGTGTGCAAGCTCCAAATGATCCATCTATGGACTGGTGCAAGCATCTCGGAGTTGGAATATACGCTTTGATAAGTTGATCAAAGCATATAGTTTATACAGACTTACAAAGGAAGCCTGTATTTACTAGAAAGTGAGTGGGAGCACTACACATTTACGATAAGTATATGTGAATGACATATTGTTGATCGGAAATAATGTAGAATTATTCTGCAAAGCATAAAGGAGTGTTTGAAAGGAGTTTTTCAAAGAAAGACCTCAGTGAAGCTGCTTACATATTGAGCATCAAGATCTATAGAGATAGATCAAGACGCTTGATAAGTTTTTTCAATGAGTACATACCTTGACAAGATTTTGAAGTAGTTCAAAATGGAACAGTCAAAGAAAGAGTTCTTGCCTGTGTTACAAGGTGTCAAATTGAGTAAGACTCAAAACCCGACCACGGCAGAAGATAGAAAGAGAATGAAAGTCATTCCCTATGCCTTGGCCATAGGTTCTATAAAGTATGCCATGCTGTGTACCAGATCTATTGTATACCCTACAATCGAGTTTGGCAAGGAGTACAATAGTGATCTAGGAGTAGATCATCGACAGCGGTCAAAATTATCCTTAGTGGAATAAGGATATGTTTCTCGATTATGGAAGTGACAAAAGGTTCGTAAAGGGTTACGCCGATGCAAGTTTTGACACCGATCCGGATGACTCTAAGTCTCGATCTAGATACATATTGAAAGTGGGAGCAATTAGCTAGAATAGCTCCTTGCGAGCATTGTTGACATAGAAATTAGCAAAATACTTACGGATCCGAATGTGATGTAACCCGTTGACTAAAAATATCTCACAAGCAAAACATGATCACACCTTAGTACTCTTTGGGTGTTAATCACATAGCGATGTGAACTAGATTATCGACTCTAGTAAACCCTTTGGGTGTTGATCACATATCGATGTGAACTATGGGTGTTAATCACATGGTGATGTGAACTATTGTCGTTAAATCACATGGCGATGTGAACTAGATTATTGACTCTAGTGCAAGTGGGAGATCAAGGAAATATGCCCTAGAGGCAATAATAAAGTTATTATTTATTTCCTTACATCATGATAAATGTTTATTATTCATGCTAGAATTGTATTAACCGGAAACATAATACATGTGTGAATATATAGACAAACAGAGTGTCACTAGTATGCCTCTACTTGACTAGCTCGTTAATCGAAGAGGGTTATGTTTCCTAACCATAGACATGAGTTGTCATTTGATTAACGGGATCACATCATTAGGAGAATGATCTGATTGACATGACCCATTCCGTTAGCCTAGCACTTGATCGCTTAGTATGTTGCTATTGCTTTCTTCATGACTTATACATGTTCCTCGTAACTATGAGATTATGCAACTCCGTTACGGAGGAACACTTTGGGTGCTACCAAACGTCACAACAATCGGGTGATTATAAAGGAGTACTACAGGTGTTTCCAAAGGTACATGTTGGGTTGGCGATTTCGAGATTAGGTTTTGTCACTCCGATTGCTCGGAGAGGTATCTCTGGGCCCTCTCGGTAATGCACATCATTATAAGCCTTGCAGCAATGTGACCAATGAGTTGGTTACGGGATGATGCATTACTGAGCGAGTAAAGAGACTTGCCGGTGACGAGATTGAACTAGGTATTGGATACCGACGATCGAATCTCTGCAAGTAACATACCGATGACAAAGGGAACAACGATGTTGTTATGCGGTTTGACCGATAAAGATCTTCGTAGAATATGTAGGAGCCAATATGGGCATCCAGGTCCCGCTATTGGTTATTGACCGAGAATAGTTCTAGGTCATGTCTACATAGTTCTCGAACCCGTAGGGTCCGCACGCAAGGTTTCGATGGCGATGCTTATATTATGAGTTTATGAGTTTTGATGTACCGAAGGAGTTCGGAGTCCCAGATGAGATCGGGGACATGACGAGGAGTCTCGAAATGGTCGAGACGTAAAGATCGATATATTGGACGACTATATTCGGAGTTCGGAAAGGTTCGAATGATTCGGTATTTTTCGGAGTACCGGAGAGTTACGGGAATTCGCCGGGGAGAAGTATTGGGCCTTATTGGGCCTCAAGGGAAAGAGAGAGGGGCTGCCTAGGGCAGGCCGCGCCCCATGGCCTAGTCCGAATTGGACTAGGGGAGGCCGCACCCTCCTTCCTTCCTTCTCTCTTCCCCTTCCTTGTCTCCTACTCCTAATACATGGAAGGACTCCTAGTTGGACTAGGAAAGGGGAATCCTACTCCGGTGGGAGTAGGACTCCCCTGGTGCGCCTCCTCCTAGGCGGCCACCCCTCCCTTGCTCCTTTATATACGGGGCAGGGGCACCCCATGGACACACAAGTTGATATACTGGATCGTTCCTTAGCAGTGTGCGGTGCCCCCTCCACCATATTCCACTTCGGTCATATCGTCATGAGCTTAGGCGAAGCCCTGCGCCGGAGAAGTCATATCGTCATGAGCTTAGGCGAAGTCCCACGTCGGTGGAGCATCATCATCGCCACCACGCCGTCGTCTTGTGGAACTCATCCCCGACACTTTGCCGGATCGGAGTCCGGGATCGTCATCGAGCTGAACATGTGCGTAACTCGGAGGTGCCGTGACGTTCGGTACTTGGATCGGTCGGATCGTGAAGACGCATTTACTACATCAATCAGCGTTGTTATAACGCTTCCGCTACGGTCACGAGTGCGTGGACATACACTCTCCCCTCTCGTTGCTATGCATCACCATGATCTTGCGTGTGCGTAGGAAAACTGTTGAAATTACTACGTTCCCCAACAGGTGGACCCCCCCGGTGGACCCCCGGACCCCTTTCGGCACTCCCGGTACAATACCGATAAAGTGCGAAACTTTTCCGGCGACCAAAATAGGACTTCCCATATATAAATCTTTACCTCCGGACCATTCCGGAACTCCTCGTGACGTCCGGGATCTCATCCGCGACTCAACAACATTCGGTAACCACATACAAACTTCCTTTATAACCCTAGCGCCATCGAACCTTATGTGTAGACCCTACGGGTTCGGGAGACATGTAGACATGACCGAGACGTTCTCCGGTCAATAACCAACAGCGGGATCTGGATACCCATGTTGGCTCTACATGTTCCACGATGATCTCATCGGATGAACCACGATGTCAAGGACTCAATCAATCCCGTATACAATTCCCTTTGTCTAGCGGTATTGTACTTGCCCGAGATTCGATCGTCGGTATGCCGATACCTTGTTCAATCTCGCTACCGGCAAGTCTCTTTACTCGTTCCATAACACATCATCCCGTGATCAACCCCTTGGTCACATTGTGCACATTATGATGATGTCCTACCGAGTGGGCCCAGAGATACCTCTCCGCTTACGGAGTGACAAATCGATCTCGATTCGTGCCAACCCAATGACACTTTCGGAGATACCGTAATGCACCTTTATAGTCACCCGATTACGTTGTGGACGCTTTGGTACACCCAAAGCATTCCTACGGTATCCGGGAGTTGCACAATCTCATGGTCTAAGGAAATGATACTTGACATTAGAAAAGCTTTAGCATACGAACTACGATCTTTGTGCTAGGCTTAGGATTGGGTCTTGTCCATCACATCATTCTCCTAATGATGTGATCCCGTTATCAATGACATCCAATGTCCATGGTCGTGAAACCGTAACCATCTATTGATCAACGAGCTAGTCAACTAGAGGCTTACTAGGGACATGGTGTTGTCTATGTACCCACACATGTATCCGAGTTTCCTATCAATACAATTATAGCATGGATAATAAACGATTATCATGAACAAGGAAATTTAATAATAACTAATTTATTATTGCCTCTAGGGCATATTTCCAACAGTCTCCCACTTGCACTAGAGTCAATAATCTAGTTCACATCGTCATGTGATTAACAACGATATGTCACATCGCCATGTGACTAACACCCAAAGAGTTTACTAGTGTCTCAGAAACTAGTTCACATCATCATGTGATTTAGACTCAATGAGTTACCGAGGTTTGATCATGTTTTGCTTGTGAGAGGTTTTAGTCAACGGGTTTTAGTCAACGGGTCTGAACCTTTTAGATCCGTGTGTGCTTTGCAATTCTCTATGTCATATTGTAAATGTCGCTTCCACGCTCCACTTGGATCTATTCCAAACGGTTTGCTCCACTATACGTATCCGGTTTGCTACTCAGAGTCACTTTCGGATAGGTGTTAAAGCTTGCATCGACGTAACGCTTTACGCCGAACTCTTTATCACCTCCATAATCAAGAAACATGTCCTTATTTACTCCAAGGACAATTTTGATCATTGTCCAATGATCCATTCCTGGATCATTCTTGTACCCCTTATAGTGACTCATGGCATGGCACACTTCACAGTGCGGTACACAAAGATAGCATACTGTAGAGCCTATGTCTAAGGCATAGGGACGATCTTAAATCCTTTCTCTCTGCTCTGCCGTGGTCGAGCTTTAAGTCTTAACTTCATACCTTACATCTCGTGCAAGAACTCCTTCTTTGATCGATCCATCTTGAACACCTTCAAGATCATGTCAAGGTACATGCTCATTTGAAAGTATTATTAAACATTTTGATCTATCTTATAGATCTTTGATGCTTATTGTTCAAGTAGCCTAATCCAGGTTTTCTATTGAAAATCATCTTTCAAATAACCCTATATGCTTTCCAGAAATTCTACATCATTTCTGATCATCAATATGTCAACAACACATACTCATCAGAAATTCTATAGTGCTCCCACTCACTTCTTTGGAAATACAAGTTTCTCATAAACTTTGTATAAACCCAAAATCTTTGATCATCTCATCAAAGCGCACATTCCAACTCCGAGATGCTTACTCCGGTCCTTAGAAGGATCATTGGAGCCAAAGATACCTTTTAGCATCCTTAGGATCGACAAAACTTTTACGATTGTATCACATACAACCTTTCCTTACGTAAACCGATAAGGAAACTCATTTTCACATCCATCCGCCAGATTTCATAAATGCAGCTTATGCTAACATGATTCCGACGGACTTAAGCATCGCCACGGATGAGAAAATCTCATCGTAGTCAACTCCTTGAACTTGTGAAAACTCTTCGCCACAAGTCGAGCTTCATAGACGGTGACATTACCGTCCACATCCGTCTTCTTCTTAAAGATCCATTTATTTCAATGGCTTGCCGATCATCGGGCAAGTCCACCAAAGTCCATGCTTTGTTCTGATATATGGATACTATCTCGGATTTCATGGCTTCTAACCATTTGTCGGAATTTGGGTCCACCATCGCTTCTCCATAGCTCGTAGGTTTATCAAGACAGGATCACCGTACCACTCAAGCAAAGACGCTGCCCTTGTCGCCCTACGAGGTTCGGTAGTGACTTGATCCGAAGTTTCATGATCACTATCATAAGCTTCGACTTCAATTGGTGTAGGTGCCACAGAAACAACTTCCTGTGCTCTGCTACACACTTGTTGAAGTGACGGTTCAATAACCTCATCCAGTCTCCACCATCCTCCCACTCAACTTTTCGAGACGAACTTTTCCTCGAGAAAGGACCCGATTCAAGAAACAATCCCTATTGCTTCCGGATCTGAATTAGGAGGTATACCCAACTGTTTTGGGTGTCCTATGAAGATGTATTTTATCCGCTTTGGGTTCGAGCTTATCAACTGAAACTTTTTCACATAAGCATCGCAGCCCCAAACTTTTAAGAAACGATCTTAGGTTTATCTAAACCATAGTTCATACGGTGTCATCTCAACGGAATTACGTGGTGCCCTATTTAAAGTGAATGTGGTTGTCTCTAATGCCTAACCCATGAATGATAGTGGTAATTAGATAAGAGACATCCTGGTA
The DNA here is from genome assembly GCA_021605145.1 of Aegilops bicornis. NCBI lineage: Eukaryota > Viridiplantae > Streptophyta > Magnoliopsida > Poales > Poaceae > Aegilops > Aegilops bicornis. Next base: position 287,736,044 of record CM038670.1, read on the forward strand.
CGCACCATATCTAATAGGGTGCAACTATGATGTTCGGACACACCATCACACAATGGTGTTCCAGGCGGTATTAATTGTGAAACAATTTCCACAATGTCTTAATTGCGTGCCAAAGCTCGTAACTCAGATACTCATCTCTATGATCATATCATAGACATTCTATCCTCTTGTCACGAAGATCTTAAACTTCACTCTGAAATTACTTGAACCATTCAATAATTCAGACTTGTGTTTCATCAAGTAAATATACTCAATATCTACTTAAATCATTCGTGAAGTAAGAACATAACGATATTCATTTGCATGCCTCAAAGCACTCATTGGACTGCACATATCAAAATGTGTTGCTTCCAACAAGTTGCTATCTTGTTCCATCTTCTTTGAAACCGAGGCTTTTCAGTCATCTTGCCCATGTGGTATGTTTTGCATATCTCAAGTGATTGAAAATCAAGTGAGTCCAAACGATCCATCTGCATGGAGTTTCTTCATGCGTATACACCAATAGACATGGTTCGCATGTCTCAAACTTTTCAAAAACGAGTGAGTCCAAAGATCCATCAACATGGAGCTTCTTCATGCGTTTATACCAATATGACTCAAATGGCAGTGCCACAAGCAGGTGGTACTATCATTACTATCTTATATCTTTTGGCATGAAAATGTGTATCACTACGATCGAGATTCAATAAACCATTTATTTAGGTGCAAGACCATCGAAGGTATTATTCAAATAAATAGAGTAACCATTATTCTTCTTAAATGAATAACCGTAGACAAGTGCAGACATAATCCAATCATGTATATGCTCAACGCAAACACCAAATAACAATTATTTAGGTTTAACACCAATCTCGATGGTAGAGGGAGCGGCGATGCTTGATCACATCAACCTTGGAAACACTTCCAACACATATCGTCACTCACCTTTAGCTAGTCTCCGCTTATTCCGTAGCCTTTTATTTCGAGTTACTAACACTTAGCAACCGAACCGGTATCTTAATACCGGGTGCTACTAGGAGTACTAGTAAAGTACACATTAACATAATGTATATCCAATATACTTCTTTCGACCTTGCCACCTTCTTATCTACCAAGTATCTAGGGTAATGCTGCTCCGATGGCTGTTCCCCTTATTACGTAAGCACTTAGTCTCGGGTTTGGGTTCAACCTTGGGTTTCTTCACTAGAGCAAAGAAATGATTTGCCGCTTTCATGAAGTATCCCTTCTTGCCCTTGCCCTTCTTGAAACTAGTGGTTTCACCAACCATCAACAATTGATGCTCCTTCTTGACTTCTACTTTCGTGATGTCAAACAACGCGAATACCTCAAGGATCATCATCTCTATCCTTGATATGTTATAGTTCATCATGAAGCTCTAGCAGCTTGGTGGCAATGACTTTGGAGAAACATCACTATCTCATCCGGAAGATCAACTCCCACTCGATTCAAGTGATTGTTGTGCTCAGACAATCTAAGCACAAGCTCAACGATTGAGCTTTTCTCCCTTAGTTTGCAGGCTAAGAAGATTGTCGGAGGTCTTATACCTTTTGACGTGGGCACGAGCTTGAAATCCCAATTTCAGCCCTCAAACATCTCATATGTTCATGACGCTTCAAAACGTCTTTGGTGCCTCAACTCTAAACCGTTTAACCGAACTATCATGTAGTTATCAAAACGTGTATGTCCGATGTTCGCAACATCCATGACGACGTTTGGGGTTCAAAGACATCGAGCGGTGCATTAAGGACATAAGCTATTTATCGTCGCATAATCGCTCTTGTCAACTTTCAACTATATTTTCTCTAGGAACATATCTAAACGGTGGAACTAAAGCGCGAGCTTACGACATAATTTGCAAAAGGTCTTTTGACTATGTTCAAGATAATTAAGTTCATCTTATGAACTCCCACTCAGATAGACATCCCTCTGGTCATCTAAGTGATTACATGATCCGAGTCAACTAAGCCGTGTCCGATCATCACGTGAGACGGACTAGTCAACATCGGTGAACATCTTCATGTTGATCGTATCTACCATATGACTCATGCTCGACCTTTTCGGTCTCTGTGTTCCCGAGGCCATGTCTGTACATGCTAGGCTCGTCAAGTTAACCCCAAGTGTTTTTGCTGTGTAAATCTGTCTTACACCCGTTGTATGTGAACGTAAGAATCCATCACACCCGATCATCACGTGGTGCTTAGAATCGACGAACTGTAGCAACGGTGCACATCGAGGAGAACACTTCTTGAAATTTGTGTAAGGGATCATCTTATTTACTACCGTCGTTTCTAAGTAAACAAGATGCATAAACATAATAAACATCACATGCAATTATATAGTAGTGACATGATATGGCCAATATCATATAGCTCCATTGATCTCCATCTTCGGGGCTCCATGATCATCATTGTCACCGGCATGACACCATGATCTCCATCATCATGATCTCCATCATCGTGTCTTCATGAAGTTGTCTCGCCAACTATTACTTCTACTACTATGGCTACCGTTAGCAATAAAGTAAAGTAATTACATGGCGTTGTTTAATGACACGCAGGTCATACAATAAATAAAGACAACTCCTATGGCTCCTGCCGGTTGTCATACTCATCGACATGCAAGTCGTGAATCCTATTACAAGAACATGATCAATCTCATACATCACATATCATTCATCACATTCTTCTTGGCCATATCACATCACATAGCATACCCCGCAAAAACAAGTTAGACGTCCTCTAATTGTTGTTGCATGTTTTACGTGGCTGCTATGGGTTTCTAGCAAGAACGCTTTCTTACCTACGCAAAACCACAACGTGATATGCCAATTGCTATTTACCCTTCATAAGGACCCTTTTCATCAAATCCGTTCCGACTAAAGTGGGAGAGACTGGCACCCGCTAGCCACCTTATGCACCAAGTGCATGTCAGTCGGTGGAACCTGTCTCACGTAAGAGTACGTGTAAGGTCGGTCCGGCCGCTTCATCCCACAATACCGTCGAAACAAGATTGGACTAGTAACGGTAAGCATATTGAACAAAATCAACGCCCACAACTACTTTGTGTTCTACTCGTGCAAAGAATCTACGCAATAGACCTAGCTCATGATGCCATTTGTTGGGGAACGTGGCGTAAATTCAAAATTTTCCTACGTGTCACCAAGATCTATCTATGGAGAAACCAGCAACGAGGGGAAGGAGAGTGCATCTACATACCCTTGTAGATCGCTAAGCGGAAGCGTTCAAGAGAACGGGGTTGAAGGAGTCGTACTCATCGTGATCCAAATCACCGGAGATCCTAGTGCCGAACGGACGGCACCTCCGCTGTTCAACACACGTACAGCCGGTGACGTCTCCCATGCCTTGATCCAGCAAGGAGAGAGGGAGAGGTTGAGGAAGACTCCATCCAACAGCAGCACAACGGGCGTGGTGGTGGTGGAGGAGCGTAGCAATCTGCAGGCTTCGCCAAGCACCCACGGGAGAGGAGGAGGTGTCACGGGAGGGAGGGAGGCGCCAGGGGCTCATGTGTGGATGCCCTCCTCCCCTCCACTATATATAGGGGCAAGGGAGAGGGGAGGCGCAGCCTTGCCCCTTCCTCCAAGGAAGGGGTGCGGCCAAGAGGGGGAGGAGTCCATCCTCCCAAGGCACCCCTGAGGTGCCTTCCCCTTGAGGACTCTTCCCTCCCCAAGTTTCCTTGGCGCATGGGCCTCTTGGGGCTGGTGCCCTTGGCCCATATAGGCCAAGGCGCACCCCTACAGCCCATGTGGCCCCCGGCAGGTGGACCCCGGTGGACCCCGGACCCCTTTCGGCACTCCGGTACAATACCGATAAAGTGCGAAACTTTTACCGCGACCAAAAAAGGACTTCCCAAATATAAATATTTACCTCCGGACCATTCCGGAACTCCTCGTGACGTCCGGATCTCATCCGGGACTCCCAACAACATTCGGTAACCACATACAAACTTCCTTTATAACCCTAGCGTCATCGAACCTTAAGTGTGTAGACCCTACGGGTTCGGAGACATGTAGACATGACCGAGACGTTCTCCGGTCAATAACCAACAGCGGGATCTGGATACCCATGTTGGCTCCCACATGTTCCACGATGATCTCATCGGATGAACCACGATGTCAAGGACTCAATCAATCCCGTATACAATTCCCTTTGTCTAGCGGTATTGTACTTGCCCGAGATTCGATCGTCGGTATCCCGATACCTTGTTCAATCTGCTATCGGCAAGTCTCTTTACTCGCTCCATAACACATCATCCCGTGATCAACCCCTTGGTCACATTGTGCACATTATGATGATGTCCTACCGAGTGGGCCCAGAGATACCTCTCCGTTTACATCGGAGTGACAAATCCAGCCTCGATTCGTGCCAACCCAATGAGACACTTTCGGAGATACCTGTAATGCACCTTTATAGTCACCCGATTACGTTGTGACGTTTGGTACACCCAAAGCATTCCTACGGTATCCGGAGTTGCACAATCTCATGGTCTAAGGAAATGATACTTGACATTAGAAAAGCTTTAGCATACGAACCACGATCTTGTGCTAGGCTTAGGATTGGGTCTTGTCCATCACATCATTCTCCTAATGATGTGATCCCGTTATCAATGACATCCAATGTCCATGGTCAGGAAACCATAACCATCTATTGATCAACGAGCTAGTCAACTAGAGGCTTACTAGGGACATGGTGTTGTCTATGTACCCACACATGTATCCGAGTTTCCTATCAATACAATTATAGCATGGATAATAAACGATTATCATGAACAAGGAAATATAATAATAACTAATTTATTATTGCCTCTAGGGCATATTTCCAACAGGGAGCTCGACGGAAAAGGTGTTACGGTCTCGATGTCGAGGCGAACGTTCGGTGCTCTCGAGCGACCAAATGAAGCAACTGGTCGAGCTCCACAAGGTCGCCGAACAGCCATGAAGGGCCTCAGAGTTCGGCTGTGGCCATTTGAAGACATGCCTGGGAGCTTCTTCGGGCTAGTGCAGCGGTGGCGGGGCCTTTGTCCATGGATTGAAGTCATCAAGCGCTCCGTCTGCATTGAAGGTGCCCGTCGGGCCCTTGCCTCGTGCTAAAGTGCACCGGGGCAAGCTGGATGCGGAGAAGCTTTTGTGACGACAGACCCTTTGAAGGGCAAGGAGCATCGCAAGCCGAAATGTACTATGAGGGCGTCTGAAGGGTGCCCACCGTATAGCGGATGAGTGCTCCAAAGATGTAATTTTGAATAGACTCGCATTTGTTATCCCAGACGCTGAAAACTTGTTCATATGCGCTTAAGCAACGCTTGTTAATTTAAAATATTACCTTCTGTGCGGCCGTTAATCAAATTTGAGAGATGGCAAGTCGTTGGCTTCAGCCCCCATGCCACAAGTGCTGGGGTGTTCGGGATAAACTTGAGCGCTCTTGTTCCCATTCTTGGGTCCGTCGAGGGAGGCGCTCAACGCAACAAACAGGGCAACTGGACTTATAGTGCTTGAACACTCTCACTTAGCCATAGAATTCTATAATTTTAAATTTCGGCGAAGCCCCTAGTATTCGGAAGACCGAGTTCGGGGCGCTATCCACGCCTTGGCCGGACAATGTCGGTTCCTCGCTCTAAGCGGTATAAGTCTTTAGGGACCCGAAAAAACCTCTCGAACTGCGACTGGCTCTCGCCCTATCATGACGGCCAGTTTTAGCTTTCTCCACTGAGGTGCTCAACCCAGCTCAACCGGGGCACAATCGCAGTGGTTCTCCCAGCGCTACCTTAGCCGATATAACGGAACGTAAGGTACCAAAACATGGGAGCCGGCAAACCCAACTATTGACCCAAGACATGATTCGAGCCGATGCATATAATGCTATAAGTTCGGTGCCGCACTTGTGAAAGTGTTCGGACTTATCACACCATATTTTTGGGGTACTTAAGCCCTCGGTGTATTGGCCGTACCAAAGTGTACGGGTGCAACATGTCATGAAATGAGCATATATATATATATATATATATATATATATTATATATATATATATATATAAAGAAAGGAGTGCAATAATAGGCAAAAGCTATGTATATTGTTTATTCGAAAAGGTGCTGCAATGGAAGCAGAATGATACAAATAGTGCGATAAGCAAGGGATGGGACTATTAACATGTCCCCCTCCAGGGGTAAGCTGCGGGATGGTATGTAAAACAGGTATAATGCTCGTAGTAGAGACCACCTGGACACTCGACGTAACTACGCTTCCTCGGCTGTTGCATCGTGAGTTCGACAATTCTAGTGCCGACGGGACTTCCGGAAACGGAGTCCTGAAAGTAAGAAAAAAGAAAGAAAAAGAATGACACAATTGGGAGCCCTGGTATGGTTGAGCCGCGTGCAGGCGTGCCATGGTCGTGCCCTCCCCTTAGGCCCATGGTATCTCCAGGGCGTAGTTATGTGCCAGCGTAATCTTGGCTTATTTGTTCGCGAGGGCTGGGGTTGGGGCCGCATTGCTACGCATGCTTGGATCCTGCCAGGCGGTCTTGTTGTAGGTTACTCCGGGCGCGCTTGGCAGTGTCCGGACGTTTAATGGCCGGACTCGAGAATTGCTGTGAGAGGCTGCTTTGCACCTCCGCCGCGAGGGCCGCCGTGTGCTCCTCCGTTCGGAGAGAGCGTTCGGTGTTTCCATTGACCGTGATTACTCCTCGAGGGCCTGGCATCTTGAGCTTGAGGTATGCGTAGTGCGGCACCGCATTGAATTTTGCGAATGCGGTTCGTCCGAGCAGTGCGTGATAGCCGCTGCGAACGGGACTATGTCAAAGATTAACTCTTTGCTTCGGAAGTTATCCGGGGATCCGAAGACCACTTAGAGTGTAACTGAGCCTGTACAATTGGCCTCTACACCTGGTATGACGCCTTTAAAGGTCGTCTTTGTGGGTTTAATCCTTGAGGGGTCTATGCCCATTTTGTGCCTTTGTATCCCGATAAAGCAGGTTCAGTTGCTACCGTCGTCCCATCGGGACTCTAGTGAGGTGAAATCCGTCGATGATTGGGTCAAGAACCAATGCGGCGAATCCGCCGTGACGGATGCTAGTGGGGTGGTCCTTCGATCAAATGTGATCGGGCAGGAGGACCATGGGTTGAACTTCGGGGCGACTGGCTCCATCGCATATACGTCCCTTAGTGCACGCTTCCGCTCCCTTTTGGGTATGTGGGTTGCGTATATCATGTTCACCGTCCACACTTCTTGTGTGGGAAAGCCCTTCTGTCCTCTATTGTTCGGTGGCCGGGGCTCTTCCTCGTCATCGCTATGCAGCCCCTTGTCATTGAGTTCGGCACTTAACTTGCCTGCTTGCTTGAACACCCAACAATCCCTGTTGGTGTGGTTGGCTGGTTTTTCGGGGTGCCATGTATCCGCACAGGCGATCGAGTATTCGGTCCAAGTTGGACGGGCCCTGGGTATTTCTTTTGAATGGCTTCTTCCGCTGACCGGGTTTAGAGCCTCTGAATCCGGCATTGACCGCCGTATCTTCATCATTATCGCCGTTAATGCGACGCTTGTTCTTGTTGCGACGCGACCTGCCATTGCTGTCCTTGGTATCTGAACTACCAGGGTTTTTGGTCAAGTTGTTACTACGAGCTAGCCAGCTGTCCTCTCGCATAAAAGCGGGTCATGAGTGTTGTGAGGGCTGCCATGGATTTCGCTTTTCCTGTCCTAGGTGCCGGGCTAGCCACTCGTCATGGATGTTATGTTTGAAGGCTGCAAGGGCCTCTGCATTCGGATAGTCAATGATTTGATTTTTTCTTGGTTAGGAACCGTGTCCGTAATTGTCGACCGATTCTTCCGCTGCTGAATTATGTGGCTGAGGTCGTCGCCGTCGGTGGTCGCACCTATGTGCCCCGGAAGTTATCAAGGAATGCGGCTTCCGTGTCCTCCCAACAACCAATTGATTACGCTAGCAAGCTGTTGAGCCAATGCCGAGCTGGTCCTTTAAGCTTGAGTGGGAGGTATTTGATGGCATGTAGATCATCACCGCGGGCCATGTGGATATGTAGGAGATAGTCCTCGATCCGCACCGCAGGATCTCGTGGTACCATCGTATGATTCGATGTTTACGGGTTTGAAGCCCTCAGGATTTGATGATCCATTACTTCATCTCGTGAAGCATAAGCGGGTGTGCGGCGCCTCAGTATTGAGCTATATCACGACGCAGCTCAAATGAGCTTTGTTCATCGTGTTCGCCCGCCGAAATTATCGTATCCGGCGTGACGGTTATCGCCACGCGTCGTGGCGCACGCCGATCCGTAGATCGATCTTGTTTGCCCTGCCTTGTCCTCCAATATGTCTCGCAGGTCTGGCGCGTTCATCGTGCCTTGGTACTTTTTGAGCGACGCCGGGTGGGGCTTGAATGGAGGGCCTAGAGGCCTCTCTGTCGCGGCCACGGGGTGGCCGGTCGGCCGCATCATGCGCTGGTGATGTAGGTTTGGGTGCTTCCTCCTCTAATTGGGGTAGCAGCTTGCGTTTGGGGTATCTCTTGGAGGCGTTCGAGTTCATACTCTTGGCTGCAAGGACTTGGTCCATCTATCGCCTAGCAGGTCTTGGTCAGCTCTAAGCTACCGCTGCTTTTTCTTGAGGCTGCTTGCCGTGGCCATAAGCCTGCATTTGAAACGCTCTGCTCGGCAGGATCCTCGTGCACGACAAATTAAATGCCGTCGTCGAGGCTTGCCTCATCTTCGGAGGGAGGTATATAATTATCGCCCTCTACCTCTTTTTACGCCGACCGTCAGGCGGACTTGCTTCTCCCTCCTCTGTCCGAGTCCTGCCGGAGGGGGTCGTCTTCGCACTTTCCGGGATATTATTGTCTCCGTGCGGAATCGCCGTTTTCTTGTGGCGGGATTTAGAGCGGCGCCGCTGACGCCGGCGCTTGGGCTGCTTCTTGGAGGGGTCATCCTCCATTGTTCCATCGCCGTTCCCATCTTTTGGGATGTCCACCATGTATATGTCGTATGACGAGGTGGCCTTCCAGTGCCTCAGAGGCGCTGGTTCTTGGTCGTCTGCGGCATCGTCGTCCATACCGTCGATGTCTTTAGAGTCGAAGTCGAGCATGTCGGTTAAATCATCGACAGTGGCTACAAAGTGGGTGGTGGGTGGGCGTTGAATTTCTTTGTCGTCCGCATCCCAACCTTCCTGACCGTAGTCCGGCCAGGGCTCTCCTGATAAAGAGAGAGACTTTAGTGAATTCAGGGTGTCGCCAAAGGGCGAGTGCTGAAAGATGTCCGCGGCAGTGAACTCCATGACCGGCGCCCAATCGGATTCGATCGGCAGGGGCGCGGAGGGTTTGTAGTCCGGAGAGGAGTCCGGCACCTTGGAGTCATAGTCTTTGCAAAGGACAGGGATGGAGTTCGGCTCAATCGCCATTGAGATCGTAGCCCCCCAGGCGGTGTCCAACCACTCGTCCTCGATCGGGGGAGTCGGCTCTGAGCTAAGGGTCGGAGCGGACTACAGTGCGGACTCGAGGGCTGTCCGTGGCGAGAGCTAGATCGTGCCCATCGAGACAGAGCGGCGCGCTTGGCTGTGGCTCGAATCCGTCGAAGATCAAGTCTCCGAGGATGTCGGCCGTGTAGTTCAAACTCCCAAATTTGACCTGATGGCCAGGGGCGTAGCTTTCGATCTGCTCCAGATGGCCAAGTGAATTGGCCCGATGCAAAGCCGCCGAATCTGAAGATCTGTCCGGGAGAAAAGTCTCACCTGGACCGGCGTCGTTGTTGATGATCGAAGGAGCCATTGGGCGTATAGGTGACGACACAGAGGAACTCTCAATGAAAGCACCAATGTCGGTGTCAAAACCGCGGATCTCGGGTAGGGGGTCCCGAATCATGCGTCTAGGCGGATGGTAACAGGAGACAAGGGACATGATGTTTTTACCCAGGTTCGGGCCCTCTAGATGGAGGTAATACCCTACTCTGCTTGATTAATATTGATGATATGGGTAGTACAAGAGTAGATCTACCACGAGATCGTAGAGGCTAAACCCTAGAAGCTAGCCTATGGTATGATTGTTGTTCGTCCCTACGGACTAAAACCCTTCGGTTTATATAGACACCAAATAGGGTTAGGGTTACACAGAGTCGGTTACAATGGTAGGAAATCTACATATCCGTATCGCCAAGCTTGCCTTCCACGCCAAGAAAAGTCCCATCCGGACAAGGGACGAAGTCTTCAATCTTGTATCTTCATAGTCCAGGAGTCCGGCCAACGGTGATAGTTCGGCTATCCGGACACCCCCTAATCCAGGACTCCCTCGCATATCCTTGGTCCTTTTCAAGTATTTCAGGATGTTCTTGACCGCTGTCCAGTGATCCACTCCTGGATTACTTTGGTACCTCCCTGCTAAACTAATAGCAAGGCACAGATAAGGCTGGTACACAGCATTGCACACATGATAGAGCCTATGGCTGAAGCATAGGGAACAATTTTATTATATCCCTCTTGAATATCTATCACTTTGGGACTAATTTCATATATTGGAATTGCTTTTGACAAGCTCAAATAAATTTAAGTGAAGAACATGAACATAAATAATTTCATCTCTCAAAATAGTATAAGTGAAGCATGAGAGAATTTCTTCAAAAATTTACTAGCTTCTAAATAAATATAAGTGAAGAATGAGAGAATTTCTTCAAAAATATTAAAGCACACCATGCTCAAAAAGATATAAGTGAAGCACTAGAGCAATTCCATAGCTCAAAAAATTTAAGTGAAGCATATAGAGAAATTCTAACAAATCATAGCATAATGTTGGCTCTCTCAAATAGGTGTGTCCAGCAAGGATACTTGTGACAAATTAAAAAGCAAAAAAAGAAAGAATCATATAATACAAGACGCTCCAAGCAAAACTCATGATATGTGATGAATAAAAATATAGCTCCAAGTAAAATACCGATGGTCGTTAGAAGAAAGAGGGGATGCGTGAGATCCCCAAAGCCTTCGTGAGATCCGTTAGTATAATAGAGCAAATCACGACTCTAAGTACTGTTGCAAACCCATTCATATTTTATTATTGCATTATATCTACTGTATTCCAAATTTACCGTGGCTTATACCCCCAATATAGTCCATAGATTCATCAAAATAAGCACACAATGCAACGAAAACAGAATCTGTCAAAACAAGAACAGATTGTAGTAATGTGAACTCTAACCATACTACTATAACTCCAAAAATTCTGAAAAAATAGGAAAACATGGGAAATTTGTATATCAATCTTGTGTTAAAAATTCAGAACTGTTTGACACTTATGTGATTTCTAAAATTCCGCTACTGAACGCAAAAGTTTCTGTTTTTCAACAAGATCAAATCAACTATTACCTAACATGATCCCAAAGGCTTTACTTGGCACAAACACTAATTAAAACATAAAAAACACAATCATAATAGTAGAATAATATTTCAAACACTCAAAAACAGAAATAAAAAGGCAAAAAAAATTTTTATTCATTGGGTTGCCTCCCAACAAGCGCTATCGTTTTATGCCCCTAGCTAGGCATAATGCATAGATTCAAGTATTTTCATCTTTAGTTTTCAACTCCTCAATCAAACACCTAGAATTATTCAAAGATTTAGCATATATATTTTTAATAACAAGACTCCTAGGAACAAGATTGAAGAATTCATTCTTGCAAGTAGGGTCTTTTATCACTTCACGAAAATTGGGATGAATACTAATCATTTTAAGATCTTCCTTGTTGCTATTAGAAGTGACACCCTTGTTTTTAGTAATGTTTGAAGACTTGCAAGTTTTTACGAGAGTTTTTTAAATAGTTTTAACAGAAGAAAAGGTCGTGCTTAAGTTACTAAAAATTTCTTCCAACTTATCAATTCGAGAAGGATTTTCTTCTAGTCTTTCGTTAACTACGGTTTCCTTTTCCCTTAGCAATTTAAAAACATCTCCCACTTTTGACCTAATTTTATTAGCAGAATTATGCATTCTTTTTTCTAAGTTTTCAATATGTTCTTCGGTGAGCATTTTCTTTTCAATAGCATCAAGCCTTTGCATAACATGCTCAAGTGTTAAAACAGTTTCGTTGATAGTGAAGGGTGGTGCACCCACTAGATCTCCCATAGAATTAAAAGCATCCAAAGATGGACACATCAAGAAGTTCCCACCGGTAATCGCATCAAGGACGAATCTATACCAAGTGGTAATACCCACATAAAAATTGCAAAGAAGAACAACGGTAGATTGCTTACAAATAGATCTATTATGAGCATTGCAAATTCTATACCAAGCATCTTTTAGATTCTCCCCTCCCCTTTGTTTAAAATTAATAACCTCATTCTCGGGGGTACACGCAATAGAGGAGGAACTAGCCATAGCAACAAAGTGGGCAAGCAAGATCACAAACAAACAAGAGATCTGACGAGAAAAAGGCGAATGAAAAAGAAGGCGAATAAAACGGCAATTTTTTGTGAACTGTGGGAGATGAAAACGAGAGGCAAATAGAAAATAATGTAAACTGCAAGGAGATGATATTTGTGATTAGGAACCTGATAGATGTTGATGATGTCTCCCCGACAACGGCGCCAGAAATTCCTTTTGATGTGGCTTGAAACCGCGTCGGTATTTCCCCAAAGAGGAAGGGATGATGCAATACACCTACGGTAGGTATTTCCCTCAATTATGAAACAAAGGTATCAATCTAGTAGGAGAACCAAGCAACACTATGTAAATAGTACCTACACACAAAGAACAAATCCTCGCAACCCAACGCGTAAGAGGGGTTGTCAATCCCTCCTCGGTAAAAAGATAGATTGGTTTGTATGTGTTTGGATAAATAGATCTGAATAAAATGCGAAATAAAAGATGCAAATAAAACATGCAACAAAGTAGTTTTGGGTTTTTGGAATAATAGATCTGAAAACAAATACGGTGAAAAAATAGATCTGAAAGCAATATGATAAAAGATAGACCCGGGGGCTGTAGATTTCACTAGTGGCTTCTCTCGAGAAAATAGCATACGGTAGGTAAACAAATTACTGTTGTGCAATTAATAGAAGATCGAATAATTATGATGATATCCAAGGAAATGATCAATATGTAGGCATCACGTCCAAGATTAGTGGACTGACCCCCGCCTGCATCTACTACTACTTCACATATCTACCGCTATCCAGCATGCATCTAGTGTATTAAGTTCATGGAGAAACGGAGTAATGCAATAAGAACGATGACATGATGTAGACAAGATCTATTCATGTAGGAATAGATCCCATCTTGTTATCCTTAATAGCAACGATACATACGTGCCTCGCTACCCCTTCTGTCAGTGGGTGAGGACACCATAAGATCGAACCCATCACAAAGTACCTCTTCCCATGGCAAGAAAAATCGATCTAGTTGGCCTAACTAAACCAAAGATTCGAAGAAGAAATATGAAGCTATAAATAATCATGCATATAAGAGATCAAAGAAACTCAAATAATATACATGGATATAGACCTGATCATAAACACAAAGTTCGTCGGATCCCAACAAACACACCACAAAAAAGGTTTACATCAAATAGATCTGCAAGAGACCATTGTATTGACAATCAAAAAGAGAGAAGAAGTCATCTAGATACTACCTACAGACCCTTAGGTCTATGGTGGACTACTCATGCATCATCGAAGAGGCACCAATAAGGATGATGAACCCCTCCGTGATGGTGTTAGATTGAATCTCGTGGTTCAGGAACTTGCGGCCGCTGGAATTGTGTTTCATCTGCTCCCCCAGGGTTTCTGGAATATTTGGGAATTTACAAGGTGAAGAGGCGATGTTGGAGACCTCCGCGGGCCCCACAACCAACCAGGGCGCGCTTGGGCTCCTGGGCGCGCCCTGGTGTCTTGTGGCCCCCATGGGCCTCTGATACGTCTCCAACGTATCTATAATTTTTGCTTGTTCCATGCTGTTATATTATCATTCTTGGATGTTTTACAATCATTTTATAGCAACTTTATACCATTTTTTGGGACTAACCTATTGACATAGTGCCCAGTGCCAGTTGCTGCTTTTTGCTTGTTTTTTACATCGCAGAAAATCAATACCAAACGGAGTCCAAACGCAGCGAAACTTTTTGGAGATTTTGTCTGGACCAGAGGACACCCGGTGGGCCAAAGAAGTACCAGAGGGGAGCTCCAAGGAGAGCACAACCCACCAACGCGCACCTGGGGGCCCAGGCGCACCCAGGTGGGTTGTGCACACCTTGGTGGCCTCCCGCGCCGCCTCTTCGCCCTCTAAATTGCCAAATATTCCAAAAAATCCAGAGAGAACCCTAGATCAGAAGTTCCGCTGCTGCAAGCCTCAGTAGCCAAGAAAAACCAATCTAGACTGTGTTCTGGCACTTCGCCGGAGGGGGAAATCATCACCAGTGGCCATCTTCATCATCCCGGCGGCCACCATGATGAGGAGGGAGTAGTCCACCCTCGGGGCTAAGGGTATGTACCAGTAGCTATGTGTTTAACCTCTGTCTCTCATGTTCTTCAGATGGCACGATCTTGATGTATGCGGGATTTGTTAATATAGTTGGATCATATGGTGTTTCTCCCTCTCTATCTTGTTCTGATCAACTGAGTTTCCCTTTGAGATTTCGTTTTATCGGATTGAATACTTTTATGGATTTGACAGCACTTGATATATGCCTTGCATATGAATACTCGTGGTGACAATGGGGTATCATGTTGATTCACTTGATATGTGTTTTGGCACTCAACTCGCGGATTCCTGAGGTGACATTGGGGTAATCTATGCATAGGGGTTGATGCATGTTCTCGTCTTTGTTTCTCCGGTAGAAATCTTGGGGCACTCTTTGAGGTTCTTTATGTTGGATTGAGTATTATAAATCTGAAATTGTTTGATGCATATCGTATAATCAACTCACGGACACTCGTGGTGACATTGGAGTGTCTAGGTGACATTAGAGTTGGTTGATGTGTATCATATGGTGTTATTTTACTATGAACTCTTGGTTAGATCGATCGGGAAGAATAGCTTGGTGTTATTTTAGTATGAACTCTAGGATAGATTGATCGGAAAGAATAGCTTTGAGGTGGTTTCGTACCCTACAAATAATTTCATCTTATGTTCTCTGCTAGATAGGAACTTTGGAGTGATTCTTCATCACATGCTGAGGGATGGTTATATGATCCAATTATATTTGCATTGTTGAGAGATTGCACTAGCGAAAGTACGGACCCTAGGCCTCATTTTCCAGCATTGCAATACCGTTTGTGCTCCATAGTGCACCTATACAATTTACCATTGTATTTGGTGTGTTGGGGACACAAGAGACTCTTTGTTATTTGGTTGCAGGGTTGTTTGAGAGAGACCATCTTCATCCTACACCTCCCACGGATTGATAAATCTTAGGTCATCCACTTGAGGGAAAATTGCCACTGTCCTACAAAACTCTGCGCTTGGAGGCCCAACATGAGTCTACAAGAATAAAGTTTCGTAGTAGACATCAATCTCTTTTCTAGCGCCATTGTTGGGGCGGTGAGTTCTTGAAGGTATATCTTTAGATCTTGCAATCAAATCTTTTAGTTTCTTGTTTTATCACTAGGTTGTATGTAAAAGAAAACTACAAAAAAATGGAATTGAGGTTGCATCATATTGTTCATCTTTATAATGTCTTTCGCTCAAATGATGGAAAGGAAAATTGTGCTCAATTGATAGAGGAAGAATTCTCTAAAATGTTTGACAAAAAATATTTGAATGAGGAGCATAATTGCAATGTTGTTAGTATGAATTCTTTTAATATCCATGATGCTAATGATATGCAAAGCCATAAGCTCGGGGATGCTATGTTTGATGAAGATGATATTTTTAGTCCCCCAAGTTTTGATGAGAAAATTTATTATGATGAAAGCATGCCTCCTATTTATGATGATTATATTGATGAAAGTTGATTTGGAGATGTCATGATTTTATTTAATGATGATTCCACTCTGTTGGAAGAGGTTTCACCGATTATGACAACAAAATTCCTATCTATGATGATTATGGTGATGACATGTATGCTATACATAATAATGATAACGATGAAACATGTCATCATGATTTTAATTTTCAATCACATGTTAGTTATTTTGTTAAATTTGCTCCCACTGTTATTCATGAGAATAAATTTGCTTATGTGGAGTGTAATAGAATTTCTATGCTTGTGGATCATGAGAGGAATGCTTTATGTGATAGTTATATTGTTGAATTCATTCATGATGCTACTGAAAATTATTATGAGAGAGGAACATATGCTTCTACATATTGCAATAATATCAAGTTTCCTCTCTATGTGTTGAAAGTTTTGAAGTTTTGCTTGATTTGCCTTCCTATGCTAGTTGATTTTTGTTCTCATAAGTTGTTTGCTCAAAAAATCCCTATCCATAGGAAGTGGGTTAGACATAAATGTGCTAGTCATATGCTTCATTATGCTCTCTTCACGTTTCAATTCTTATCTTCTATGTGAGCATCATTGAAATCATCATGCCTAGCTAAAAGGCATTAAAGAAAAGCGCTTATTGGGAGACAACCCAACACTTTTACCTACTGTTTTTGTGTGTTCACATGATTAAACTACTGTAGTAATCATGTTTTATAGCTTTTGTTTCAATAAATTGGCAAGAAAAGCCTTTGGGATAGTGTGGATGATAGTTGACTTGATTCTGTGCAAAAATAGAAACTTTTGCGCTTTGTCCAGGAATTTTGGAAATTCACTAGAATGTGCTTTTGATCTATTTTTTTTACAGGTGATAGATATACAAATTCCCTATGTTGTCCTAATTCTTCAGAAGTTTTGGAATGGCAGAAGTATGGTTGTTGTCCAGATCATTACAGAGTGTTCTGTTTTTGACAGATTCTGTTTCCAATGCATAGTTTGCTTGTTTACTAGTTTCTATGGCTTATATTGCTCAATATAAATTGTGGAAATGATAAGGTACAGTAGGCATTGTGTGAGAACAATTATGAATCTTGTCTTTGACAGTACCAAAGAGAATGATTTGCTTTATCATACTAACCTATCTCACGAAGTTCTGTTAAGTTTTGTGTGATTGAAGTTTTCAAGTTTTGGGTGAGATATCGATATGAGGATAATAAGGAGTGACAAGACCCTAATATTGGGTATGCCCAAGGCACCCCAAGTTAATATTCAAGGAAGATCCAAGCAACTAAACTTGGGGATGCCCCGGAAGGCATCCCCTCTTTCGTCTCCAACATTATCGGTAACCTCACTTAGAGCTATATTTTCATTCGTCAAATAATATGTGTTTTGCTTGGAGTGTCATTTTACTTTGCTAGGATTTTCTTTCTGTTATTTACAATAATTTTTTGCCTCTTTTATTTCAATAAAAATGTCAAGTATAGTCTTTACCATGCCTATTTTGCAAGTCTACATGTTGATGTTTGAAAATACAAAGTTTATCGGTGTTGCAAAAATTCCCGAGAAGTGTCAGAATGTGATAAAATGTTGAAAGTTTTTTGCAAAGTAAGATTCGATAAAATTTCTACAGTGTGGTAAATTTTTAGAATTTTTGGAGTTAAAGAAGTATGAATGTTCTTGCATTCTTTACAGACTGTCCTGTTTAGACATGTTGCTATTATGTTTGCATCGTTTGCATATATTTGCTTGTTTAATGATTCTATTTGAGGATATGACTATTAAATATGCAGAGGCATTTAGTATGCAATGTTAAATAATAAATTTTAGTGATTTTCTACAATAGAGAATGATAAGGTTATTGCATTGATTTATACTAACTTATCTCACGAGTTCTTGTTGAGATTGTGTGGATGAAGTTTTAAGATTTAGGGAAACCGTGATATAAAAGGTATTAAGGAGACACAAAAGCTCAAGCTTGGGGATGACCAAGGCATCCGAAGATAATATTTCAAGAAGTCTCAAGCATCTAAGCTTGGGGATGCCCCGGTAGGCATCCCACCTTTCTTCATCAGCAATTATCAGTTAGTATCGGGTGAGCCTAAGTTTTTGCTTCTTCACATGAGTTGTGCTATACTTGGAATGTCATTTTATCTTGTTTTGCTTGCTTTTTGAATAAAATAATAAGATCTGAATTTTTTGAATAAGAGAGAGTCCTCAAATAGCCACCCGTTTACATAACTACTCGCTTGATCTTCACTTATATCTTTTTGGAGTAGTTTGTCGGAATCTCTCACGCTTCACTTATATTATTTTGAGAGATGAAAATTTTTATGCTCATATTTTTAACTTAAATTTGTTTGATCCTGTCAAAGCTATTGTAATATATGAAATTAGTCCCAAAGTGATAGATATACAAGAAGGATATAATAAAAACTTTCATGAAGATCATTGGACAAAATAAACTTGATTCTTTGTAATAGTTTTACGGTATGATGATAGTGATATGTGAGTCATGTTGGTGAGTAATTATGCTTTAGTAAGAACATTGGTGTTAAGGTTTGCGATTCCCTATGCAAGCACGAAAGTCAAGAGTTATATAATAAAATTACATCCTACTTGTGGTGCATTATTTGGTGTTAGTTGTGCTTAATGCTTGTTTATGAGATTAGTTGTTTCTTGGTTGGATGCTTCTCAATATATTTTCTAGCCTTCCCTTGCACTAAGTGGGAATACCACTTGTGCATCCAAAATCCTTAAACCCAGTTTTGCCATATGAGTCCACCATACCTACCTATATGATGTATTCTCTTGCCGTTCTAAGCAAATTTGTATGTGCCATCTCTAATTGTCAAAATAAATTTCCTTTTTGTGGGGTCATACCGCTCATGAAATGGTAGGGGTGGCTGATATTTTTCCATGCTAGATGTGTTATTCTCAAGGTGAGTGTTTATTCACTTGTCATTGCTTGAGAGTACGACAAATGTATTGGGGATGCCCAGTCCCGAAATGAAAAATGGAATGAAAAATGAATTTATTTTATGTTATCAAATAATAAATTCTTATTTTCTGTTTGGGAATCGCCTATGATATATCTAGCATGGAAAGTATTGGGAACTACTCGATTGTTTTTCTTGACGGGAAAAGCATGCCACCCAAAATATTTTATCTCTATCTTTTTTTGCTTTGAGCTCTGGCACCTCTACAAATCCCTACTTCCCTCTTCGAAAGGACTTTCTTTTACTTTATGCAATTTTTATTTGAGTCTCCATCTTCTCTTATAAAGCACCAACTAAGAGGCACTATGATTGTAACGCCCCAAGACCAGAGATTCAGATGCCTTCCATGGATTCCGGGTTTCGTCATGTGTTTTGTTTTGCTTGTTGCATTCCTCTTTGCATCTGTGCCTTGCATCATGTTATCATGCCACTAAATTTTGCAACTCAAATAAATTGCATGGATCTCGATCCATTTAAATTGAGGAAATGCACATGGTGATTTCTCTTTAAAACATATCCAAAGTCTCCTACTATATTTAGGGAGCTATATTAAAATATTCCATTAACTTTGGAATCACCATAACACACTTGCAATTCAATTCTCATGCCTTTTTGCTTCATGTTTGTTCTCCAAACTTTCTCCATAATTCTTTCTCCATTTATCGAGGCTCCTCCTAACTTCTCAACATTTTTGGGCACTTTGAAATCCTCGTCCTTGTTCAAACCATTTGAATTAAATTCAAATGAATTTGAATTTAAATCTTGCAATCATGCTCACTCTATTTTCTTGGGACAAGCGCATTTTTGTGAGTCCGGAAAATAATCCCCTTGCCAAATTCTTGTCCACTCATTTCTTTTCTCTCCTTTTCTTTCTTTGCTTTTCAGTTTTTGTGAGAGATTTGAAGAAGTGAGAAAGAGAGAGATAGATGCCAACAACAGCCGACCAGGCCTCGGCCTTTTCCCTCTCCACGGTCTGGCCCGCAGATCGAGGTCCAACCAGCAGCCCGGCCACCACCTAGGCCTCTGTAGTGCAGCCACTTACTCCCTCCGTTGCAGCCCATCCAGCCCATCACAGCGCCTGTTTTCTTCTTCTTCTCTCTCAGACGGCGCATCCAGGGGCTCCACGTTGGCACCCCGACCGATTTGACGGTCAAACAGAGCCCCTGCTACTTAACCTATCACGCTAGCCCCTGCAGCCCTAGGTTTCTCCCTTCCCTCCTCGCGCCGCCAACCCTTTTCCCTCCCCTCTGTTTCCTCTTCTTCCTCAAGGAACAGAGAAAGAGAGAGAACCACCGAGAGCTTTGCCGTCGCTTGCGTGGTCGGAGGCCACCATGGTCATCTCCGGCATGTGCATCTTCTTCCTCGACGTCGTCTACGTCCGTTCAGATGTCTTCCCCACCTGGATCGCCTCCACGCCGTCGTCCGCGTCTTCGTCTTCTTCCTCCGCCTCCTCTACTTCATGAACACCGACGATCAGCGCAACCCCATGCCGGCTCCTCGCTTTACCGACGAGTCCGCCGACTTCAAAGCACCCCATGGTGAGCCGCTGCTCCTTCCCATCTTCTTCCCGTCATACTCGATCGTCGTCGTTGTCGTTTTCCGCGCACTGCGGAACCTCATCACCGGGCGAGGTTCCGTTCATGTTTCGATGCGTTCGTAGCACCTTTAGGATCTCCTTGTAGCGCAGCATCTTTCGGTGCCTTCATCTGCGAGTTTTTGTCGCCGGAGTTCCTCCGACGAGTTCGCCCGCCTTGTTCTTCTCTGCTCCTTGCGTGCGCTCGCGACCGCTTGCTTCCATGCTCATGCCGCTACTCCCTCACCGATCCACACACTATAATACCCGCAGGTCATGCCCGCACCTTTGCATCACCCAGCGCAGCCAGCGCCTCGCCGTGCCTCATGGCGGCCAAGGCGAGCTCTGCCGTTCTCGGCGGCGCTTCACCACTGCAAGACGCACCCATCACGCCACACACATACTCACCTATTCTCGCACAGGCCGGCTGTGGTCGCGACGGTCGCCGTCTTGCCTTTCGTCGGCGTCGTCACCCGATTCGGGCTGTGATCCAAGACCTGGCCTTTGAATCCATTCAAGTTACATCACGCCCTTGTTTTATCACAAATACTCGGTCGGGCCGGTGGTCAGCTCATCACTCTATGCAGGAGGTCGTGGGATCAAGACCCAGTCGCCCCGCATTTTGCTCTGTTTTCCTGTTATATTTTTTTTTTCACACCTGCACTGGTTGCAATTCGGCCCGTGGATATTTTTTCCCACTCTGTGTATTTTGGCATTTTTCCAGTGCATTCTTATTTACAGAAATGCCATCATTTTTGCATTGCCTATAACTATTTATCCATGCATCCAAATAGATCATGTCATATATGTAAAATGCTCAGAAATTTGTGTAGTTTAGTAATATGCCACTTTCATCCATGTTAAATTTGTTTAAAATGCTATTTGATTAAATTTGCTAGACGGCATGTTAAAATGATTTATTTCATAACTAATTAACCGTTGCTCCGATTTTAATAAACTTTATATGTAAATGGGGTAGAAAAATGCCTAGTTTAACATGGTGCACTTTATTTTTCTGTTTAACTACATTAAAATTGTGTTTAGGGCAGAACAATACCAAATCTAAAATATGCACATGAGGATTTTCTGGAATTGTTGTTTGTTGTTCCTACCATTTAAACATGCTTAGATAGGTAGTTTTATTATGCTTCACCTCTTGCCATGTTTAATAACATTTAATATTGTTGGGTACATAAACGAGAGGGAACTAAATAATTGATGTGGTGTTTTGTCAATATGGAACTCGTTGCATATCGAGCTCCACTTAATTTGTGGTATTGTTTGTGCACTTTGCCATGCCATGCATATTTAAACCGGACATGCATCATACTTGTTTGTGCATTATGCCATGTGTATGTGGTGGTTGTTTACTATGTTGTTTGTTTCTTTCCGGGTTGCTTCTCTCGTTAGCTTCGGTTTCGTTCCGGAGTTGTGAGGATTTGTTCGACTTCGTCCGTTTGTCTTCTTCATGGACTTGTTCTTCTTCCTTGCGGGATCTCAGGCAAGATGACCATACCCTCGAAATCACTTCTATCTTTGCTTGCTAGTTGCTCGCTCTTTTGCTATGCCTATGCTACGATGCCTACCACTTGCTTATCATGCCTCCCATATTGCCATGTCAAGCCTCTAACCATCCTTTCCTAGCAAACCGTTGTTTGGCTATGTTGCCGCTTTGCTCAGCCCCTCTTATAGCGTTGATAGTTGCAGGTGAAGATGAAGTTGGTTCCATGTTGGACATGTTTATGTTGGGATATCACAATATCTCTTATTAAATTAATGCATCTATATACTTGGTAAAGGGTGGAAGGCTTGGCCTTATGCCGGTGTTTTGTTCCACTCTTGCCGCCTAGTTTCCGTCATATCGGTATTATGTTCTGGATTTTGCGTCCCTAACGCGGTTGGGTGATTTATGGGACCCCTTGACGATTCGCTTTGAATAAAACTCTTCCAAAGAAGGCCCAACATTGGTTTTACCATTTGCCTCACCTATTACCTTTTTCCCTTGGGAGTCGCGCATCCCAAGGGTCAGCTTTATTTTAGCCCCGGGCCAATGCTTGTCTAAGTGTTGGTCCAAACTAGAGCCACTTGCGGCGCCACCTCGGGAAACTTGAGGGCTAGTTCTAGTTGTGCGTAGTGCTCATCCGGTCGTGGCTCGAGACGAGATACACGCCGGCTACTATCGGGGATGTCGGCACGCCGGAGGTCTTCTTGGTCTTGTTTTACCACTGTCGAAATGTCTTATAGCCGGGATTCCGAGACTGATCGGGTCTTCCCTGGGAGAAGGAATATCCTTCGTTGATCGTGAGAGCTTATAATGGGTTAAGTTGGGACACCCCTGCAGGGTATAATCTTTCGAAAGCCGTGCCCGCGGTTATGGGCAGATGGGAATTTGTTAATGTCCGGTTGTAGAAAACCCGAAGTTGATCTTAATTAAAATACATCAACCGCGTGTGTAACCGTGATGGTCTCTTCTCGTGAGTCCGGAAGTGAACACGGTGTTGGAGTTATGCTTGACGCAGGTTGTTCTAGGATCACTTCTTGATCATAGTTGTTCGACCGTGCTTTTGCCTCCTCTTCTTGCTCTCTTTGGCGTATGGTAGCCACCATATATGCTAGTCGCTTGCTGCAGCTCCACCTCATACCTTTACCCTTCCCATAAGCTTAAATAGTCTTGATCGCGAGAGTGTGAGATTCTTTGAGTCCCCGTGACTCACAGATACTTCCAAAACCAGTTTGCGGTGCCGATGAAGCCCGTGCAGGTGGCCTTTTAGAGCTCAAGTAGTAGCTCGATGAAGATCTTGTTCGTTGTGTTGTTTTGTTTCAGTTGATCAAGAGTGGAGCTCAGTTGGGACGATCGGGGATCTGTAGCATTTGGGGTAGTCTTCTTTTATTTTGGTTCCGTAGTTGGACCTTGATTGTATCTGTATGATGTAATGCTTTACTCATGTATTGTGTGAAGTGGCGATTGTAAGCCAACTATGTACCTCTTTCCCTTATGTATTACATGGGTTGTGTGAAGATTACCTCACTTGCGACATTGCTTTCAATGCGGTTATGCCTCTAAGTCGTGCTTCGACACGTGGGAGATATAGCCGCATCGAGGGCGTTACAATGATCGTACTTGAGCATTGGGTGTAGCTAATATGCGAGTGTGTTTCATGAATGGATCAATGATTGAGCATAATGGGCTAGGGATAACTTGCTTTAGTGTTGATATTTTGAAAGACATGGTTGCTTGTTGATATGCTTGACTATTGAAATCTTCATGTCAAAACTAGACTATTGCTTTGAATCATATAAAAGTCCAAATGTCCATGCTACAAAGAAAAGAATATGTGATGAACATGATGGGCAACATTCCACATCAAAAATTCTGTTTTGATCAGTCACCTACTCGAGGACGAGTAGGAATTAAGCTTGGGGATGCTGATACATCTCTAGCGTATCTATAGTTTTTGCTTGTTCCATGCAGTTATATTATCATTCTTGGATGTTTTACAATCATTTTATAGCAACTTTATATCATTTTTTGGGACTAACCTATTGACATAGTGCCCAGTGCCAGTTGTTGTTTTTTGCTTGTTTTTTACATCGCAGAAAATCAATACCAAACGGAGTCCAAACGCGGCAAAACTTTTTGGAGATTTTTTCTGGACCAGAAGACACCTGGTGGGCCAACGAAGTACCAGAGGGGAGCTCCGAGGAGAGCACAACCCACCAGGGCGCACCTGGGAGCCCAGGCGCACCCAGGTGGGTTGTGCCCACCTCGGTGGCCTCCCGCACCGCCTCTTCGCCCCCTAAATTGCCAAATATTCCAAAAAATCCAGAGAGAACCCTAGATCAGAAGTTCCACCGCTGCAAGCCTCAGTAGCCAAGAAAAACCAATCTAGACTGTGTTCTGGCACTTCGCCGAAGGGGGAAATCATCACCGGTGCCATCTTCATCATCCCGGCGGCCACCATGATGAGGAGGGAGTAGTCCACCCTCGGGGCTAAGGGTATGTACCAGTAGCTATGTGTTTAATCTCTCTCTCTCTCTCTCTCTCTCTGTCTCTCTCTCTCTCTCTCGTGTTCTTGAGATAGAACGATCTTCATGTATGGTGGGCTTTGTTAATATAGTTGGATCATATCGTGTTTCTCCCTCTCTATCTTGTTGTGATGAATTAATTTTTCCCTTTGAGATTTCGTTTTATCGCATTAAATACTTTTATGGATTTGAGAGCACCTGATATATGTCTTGCATATGAATACCCGTGGTGACAATGGGGTATCATGTTGATTCACTTGATATGTGTTTTGGAACTCAACTCACGGATTCCCAAGGTGACATTGGGGTAATCTATGCATAGGGGTTGATGTATGTTCTCGTCTTTGTTTCTCCGGTAGAAATCTTTGGGCACTCTTTGAGGTTCTTTGTGTATTATGAATCTGAAATTGTTTGATGCATATCGTATAATCAACTCACGGATACTCGCGGTGACATTGGAGTATCTAGGTGACATTAGAGTTGGTTGATGTGTACCAGATGTTGTTATTTTAGTATCAACTCTTGGTTAGATCGATCCGAAAGAATAGCTTGGTGCTATTTTAGTACGAACTCTAGGATAGATTGATCAGAAAGAATAGCTTTGAGGTGGTTTCATACCCTACAAACAATTTCGTCTTATGTTCTCCGCTAGATAGGAACTTTGGAGTGATTCTTCATCGCACGTTGAGGGATGGTTATATGATCCAATTATATTAGCATTGTTGAGAGATTGCACTAGCGAAAGTACGGACCCTAGGCCTCATTGTCCAGCATTGCAATACCGTTTGTGCTTCGTTTTATCAAGTGCTACCTTGCTGTTTTTATTGTTACTATTACAAAAATCAATATCTACTATCCATATTACACTTGTATTAGCATCTCTTCGCCGAACTAGTGCACCTATACAATTTACCATTGTATTTGGTGTGTTGGGGACACAAGAGACTCTTTGTTATTTGGTTGCAAGGTTGTTTGAGAGAGACCATCTTCATCCTACGCCTCCCACCAATTGATAAACCTTAGGTCATCCACTTGAGGGAAAATTGCTCCTGTCCTACAAAACTCTGGGATTGGAGGCCCAACATGAGTCTACAAGAATAAAGTTTCGTAGTAGACATCAGCCTCCCCTCTAGTCCTTCCTTGGCTCCCAAGTTGTCTTCTGGTCCAAAAAACATCTCCAAAAAGTTCCGCTGCGTTTGGACTCTGTTTCATAGGGATATTCTGCGAAGTAAAAAACAACAAAAAAAGCAACTGGCACTGGGCACTGGGCACTATGTCAATAGGTTAGTCCCAAAAATGATATAAAGTTGCTATAAATAGATTGTAAAACATCCCAGAATGATAATATAACAGCATGGAACAATCAAAAATTATAGATACGTTGGAGACGTATCATATACCCATCGGTATTTGTGAGGATGTGCATGTCGTAGTTGTGAATGTTACTATGTTAACGGACTTTGTTATTCTTGATATACCCGAGGACGACAGTATGTCGATCATCCTTGCTAGACCCTTTTTGAATACTGCAGGAGCTGTTATTGATTGCAACAAAGGCAATGTCACTTTCCATGTCAATGGTAATGAGCATACGGTACACTTTCCGAAGAAACAGCCTCAAGTGAATAGTATCAATTCTATTGGAAAAATTTCAACAATTACTATTGGAGGTTTTGAATTCCCTATTCCTACTGTCAAAAAAAATATGAAATTCTTATTGTTGGGGACATGCATATCCCCGTTGAGGTAACCTAGTGTTGCACGAAGATTCTCCAGTTTCATGTCATTCGAAAGAAGTTTGTTAATAAGACTTGATAACCCTTATTAATGGATTCCTTTTGACGGGCATGTGATGGATGAATTTAGTAAACACAACTTTCTGTGCCCACTTTTTACTTTCTGTTATTTAGAAATACTAAAGTATAATTGCTATTATTTTACTATTTTCTTAATTATCCGTGCAATTAAAAATGATAAAAAATATAAGTTCTCCAAATACCCTAAAAAAATATTTGATTTGTTCTAGAATATTTGAAGAATTTTGGCATTGAACACACCCCAGGGGGATGCACCTGTGAGCCACAAGCTCATAGGGCGCGCCTAGCAGGCTTATTGGGCCCACGTAGGCCCCCTCACTTATTCCAGCGACCCATGCACTTCATATTCATCCAGAAAAAAATAACACCCTTGCTCAAACCCGTGTTCTTGCTCATCTTGCTGCCATTTTTATCTCCTTGCTCGGAGCTCCATGTGATGCCCCCGATTCAATCGTACACTAATCATCCACGCAAATGTGTACGATCAAGATCAGGGACTCAAGGAAAGATATCACAACACAACTCTAGACACAAATTGAGATAATACGAGCTTCATATTACAAGCCAGGGGCCTCAAGGGCTCGGATACAAGCTCGATACACAAGAGTCGTGAAGCAACAATATCTCGAGTACGGACATAAGTTAAACAAGTCTCGCCTTAAGAAGGCTAGCACAAACATCAATGATCGAAGAGGCAAGGCCTCTGCTGGGACCTCCTAACTACTCATGGTCGTCGGTGGTCTTCACATGATAGCAAGCACCCTCCGGGTAGTAGTAGTCTACTGGGGTGGCATCTGGCTCCTGGGATCCACCATCTGGTTGCAACAACCAGAAAGAAGAAAGAAGGGGGGGAAGGGGTAGCAAAGCAACTGTGAGTACTCATCCAAAGTACTCGCAAGCATCAGATCTATACTAAGTATGCATTGGTATCAAGGGAAGGTATGTATCTGCGGACTGAACTGCAGAATGCCAGAATAGAGGGGAAGGCCTAGCCTATCGAAGACTAGCATCTTCAAGTAGCTCCAAGCATCTTGCAGCAAGTAGAAGAGTAAAGAATAACAGTTTATATTTAACAAACATGTTGTAGTATCAACGCCCAAAGATCCTTCCTCGACTCCCTGCGAGAAAGCAATCTCGGAGCCACATATCCATCACATGTCTCAAGTAACCAGTTCTAGTTATAATAGATTAGGATACAAGTATGAACATCCATTACCGTGGACACGCTATTCGAATATATATCTTCCCTGCAGGGGTGCACCACGTTACCCAACACGCTCGATCACTCTGGCCGGACACACTTTCCTGGGTCATGCCCGGCCTCGGAAGATCAACACGTCGCGACCCTACCTAGGCTCAGCAGAGAGGTCCCTGCCGGTCTACATCCTAAGCGCTCTAGGGTCTTGGGCCTGATGTCTACTACGCAACCTTCTTCTTGTAGACGTTGTTGGGCCTCCAAGTGCAGAGGTTTGTAGGACAGTAGCAAATTTCCCTCAAGTGGATGACCTAAGGTTTATCAATCCGTGGGAGGCGTAGGATGAAGATGGTCTTTCTCAAGCAACCCTGCAACCAAATAACAAAGAGTCTCTTGTGTCCCCAACACACCCAATACAATGGTAAGTTGCATAGGTGCACTAGTTCGGCGAAGAGATGGTGATACAAGTGCAATATGGATGGTAGATATAGGTTTTGTAATCTGAAAATATAAAAACAGCAAGGTAACTAATGATAAAAGTGAGCACAAATGGTATTGCAATGCGAGGAAACAAGGCCTAGGGTTCATACTTTCGCTAATGCAAGTTCTCTCAACAATAATAACATGACTGGATCATATAACTATCCCTCAACATGCAACAAAGAGTCACTCCAAACTCAATAATAGCGGAGAACAAACGAAGAGATTATGGTAGGGTACGAAACCACCTCAAAGTTATCCTTTCTGATCTATCTATTCAAGAGTCCGTAGTAAAATAACACGAAGCTATTCTTTGTGTTCAATCTATCATAGAGTTCGTACTAGAATAACACCTTAAGACACAAATCAACCAAAACCCTAATGTCACCTAGATACTCCAATGTCACCTCAAGTAACCGTGGGTATGATTATACGATATGCATCACCCAATCTCAGATTCATCTATTCAACCAACACAAAGTACTTAAAAGAGTGCCCCAAAGTTTCTACCGGTGAGTCAAGACGAAAACTTGTGCCAACCCCTATGCATAGATTCATGGGCGGAACCCGCAAGTTGATCACCAAAACATACATCAAGTGGATCACGTGATATCCCATTATCACCACAGATAAGCACGACAAGACATACATCAAGTGTTCTCAAATACTTAAAGACTCAATCCGATAAGGTAACTTCAAAGGGAAAACTCAATCCATTACAAGAGAGTAGAGGGGGGGAAACATCATAAGATCCAACTATAATAGCAAAGCTCGCGATACATCAAGATCGTGCCAAATCAAGAACACGAGAGAGAGAGAGAGAGAGAGAGAGAGAGAGATCAAACCCATAGCTCTTTGGTACATACCCTCAGCCCCGAGGGTGAACTACTCCCTCCTCGTCATGGAGAGCGCAGGAATGATGAAGATGGCCACGGTGAGGGTTCCCTCCTCGGCAGGAGTCTTGGAACAGGGTCCCGATTGGGTTTGGTGGCTACAGAGGCTTGCGGCGGAACTCCCGATCTATTCTGTTCCCCGAAGGTTTTAGGGTATATGGGAATATATAGGCAAAAGAAGTCGGTAAGGGGAGCCACGAGGGGCCCATGAGGGTGGAGGGCGCGCCCAGGGGGGTGGGCACGCCCCCCTGCCTCGTGCTCTCCTTGTTGATCCCCTAACGTGCACTCCAAGTCTCCCGTATTGCTTTCTTTCCAAAAAATAACTTTTCCGAAGGTTTCATTCCGTTTGTTCTCCGTTTGATATTCCTTTTCTGCGAAACACTGAAACAAGGGAAAAAACAGAAACTGGCACTGGGCTCTAGGCCAATAGGTTAGTCCCAAATGTAATATAAAAGTTCATAGTAAATCCCATAAAACATCCAAGATGGATAATATAATAGCATGAATACTTCATAAATTATAGATACGTTGGAGACGTATCAGCATCCCCAAGCTTAATTCCTGCTCGTCCTCGAGTAGGTAAATGATAAAAGAAAGAATTTATGAAGTGTGAATGCTACTTGGCATAATTTCAATGTAATTCGTCTTAATTGTGGTATGAATATCCAGATCTGAAAGATTCAAGATAAAAGTTCATATTGACATAAAAGTAATGATACTTCAAGCATACTAACTAAGCAATTATGTCCTATCAAAATAACATGGCCAAAGAAAGTTCATCTCTACAAAATCATATAGTTTACTCATGCTCCATTTTCGTCACACAAGAATGCTCTCATCATGCACAACCCCGATGACAAGCCAAGCAATTGTTTCATACTTTAGTAATCTCAAACCTTTTCAACCCTAACGCAATACATGAGCGTGAGCCATGGATATAGCACTATGGGTGGAATAGAATATAATGATGGGGTTATGTGGAGAAGACAAAAAAGGAGAATGTCTCACATCAACGTGGCTAATCAATGAGCTATGGAGATGCCCATCGATTGATGTTAATGCAAGGAGTAGGGATTGGCATGCAACGGATGCACTAGAGCTATAAATGTATGAAAGCTCAACAAAAGAAACTAAGTGGGTGTGCATCCAACTTGCTTGCTCACGAAGACCTAGGGCATTTGAGGAAGCCCATTGTTGGAATATACAAGCCAAGTTCTATAATGAAAAATTCCCACTAGTATATGAAAGTGGCAAAACAAGAGACTCTCTATCATGAAGATTATGGTGCTACTTTGAAGCACAAGTGTGGTAAAAGGATAGTAACATTGTCCCTTCTCTCTTGTTCTCTCTTTTTTTGGGCCTTCTTATTTTTTATGGCCTTTCTCTCTTTTTTCTCACTTGGGACAATGCTCTAAAAATGATGATCATCACACTTCTATTTATTTACAACTCAATGATTACAACTCGATACTAGAACAAAGTATGACTCAATATGAATGCCTCCGTGATGTGCGGGATATGCAATGAATCAAGAGTGACATGTATGAAAGAATTATGAATGGTGGATTTGCCACAAATACTATGTCAACTACATGATCATGCAAAGCAATATGACAATGATGAACGTGTCATGATAAACGGAACGGTGGGAAGTTGCATGGCAATATATCTCGGAATGGTTATGGAAATGCCATAATAGGTAGGTATGGTGGCTGTTTTGAGGAAGATATAAGGAGGTTTATGTGTGAAAGAGCATATCATATCACGGAGTTTGGATGCACCGGCGAAGTTTGCACCAACCCTCAATGTGAGAAAGGGCAATGCACGGTACCGAAGAGGCTAGCAATGATGGAAGGGTAAGAGTGTGTATGATCCATGGACTCAACATTAGTCCTAAAGAACTCACATACTTATTGAAAAAATCTACTAGTCATCAAAAACCAAGCACTACGCGCATGCTCCTAGGGGGATAGATTGGTAGGAAAAGACCATCGCTCATCCCCGACCACCACTCATAAGGAGGACAATCAAAGAACAACTCATGTTTCAAATTTGTTACATAACGTTTACCATACGTGCATGCTACGGGAATTGCAAACTTCAACGCAAGTATTTCTCAAATTCACAACTACTCAACTAGCACAACTTTAATACCACTACCTCCATATCTCAAAACAATCATCAAGCATCAAACTTCTCTTAGTATTCAACACACTCATAAGAAAGTTTTTACTAGTCTTGAATACCTAGCGTATTAGGATTAAGCAAATTACCATGCTGTTTAAGACTCTCAAAATAATAAAAGTGAAGCATGATAGAACAATAGTTTCTATAAAACAAATCCACCACCGTGCTCTAAAAGATATAAGTGAAGCACTAGAGCAAAAACTATATAGCTCAAAAGATATAAGTGAAGCACATAGAGTATTCTAATCAATTCCGAATCATGCGTGTCTCTCTCAAAAGGTGTGTGCAAAAAAGATGATTGTGGTAAACTAAAAAGCAAAGACTCAAATCATACAAGAAACTCCAAGCAAAACACATATCATGTGGTGAATAAAAATATAGCTCCAAGTAAGTTACCGATGGAAGTAGACAAAAGAGGGGATGCCTTCCGGGGAATACCCAAGCTTTGGCTTTTTGGTGAACATAGATTATCTTGGGGTGCCATGGGAATCCCCAAGCTTAGGCTCTTGCCACTCCTTGTTCCATAATCCATCAAATCTTTTACCCAAAACTTGAAAACTTCACAACACAAAACTCAGCAGAAAATCTCGTGAGCTCCGTTAGCGAAAGAAAACAAAACACCACTTCAAGTTACTGTAATGAACTCATTATTTATTTATATTGGTGTTAAACCTACTGTATTCCAACTTCTCTATGGTTTATAAACTATTTTACTAGCCATAGATTCATCAAAATAAGCAAACAACACACGAAAAACAGAATATGTCAAAAACAGAACAGTCTGTAGTAATCTGTAACTAACGAAAACTTCTGGAACTCAAAAAATTATAAAATAAATTGGTGGACCTGAGGAATTTGTCTAGTAATCATCTTCAAAAAGAATAAACTAAATATCACTCTCCAGTAAAAAGTTTTAGCTAATCTCGTGGCGCTTAAAGTTTCTGTTTTTTACAGCATGATCATAAAGACTTCACCCAAGTCTTCCCAAAGGTTCTACTTGGCACAAACACTAATTAAAACATAAAACCACATATAACCAGAGGCTAGATAGATTATTTATTACTAAAAATAACTAAAAATAAATAAACAAAAATAAAGTTGGGTTGCCTCCCAACAAGCGCTATCGTTTAACGCCCCTAGCTAGGCATGATGATTTCAATGATGCTCACATAAAAGATAAGAATTGAAACATAAAGAGAGCATCATGAAGAATATGACTAGCACATTTAAGTCTAACCCACTTGCTATTCATAGGGATTTTGTGAGCAAACAACTTATGGGAACAATAATCAACTAGCATAGGAAGGCAAAACAAGCATAACTTCAAAATTTTAAGCACCTAGAGAGGAAACTTGATATTATTGCAATTCCTATAAGCATATATTCCTCTCTCATAATAATTTTCAGTAGCATCATGAATGAATTCAACAATATAACCAGCACCTAAAGTATTCTTTTCATGATCTACAAGCATAGAAAATTTACTACTCTCTACGTAAGCAAAATTCTTCTCATTCGGAATAGTGGGAGTATCATAAGAAACTCGAATACTGTAAATTGTTTCCATATAAAAGAGTAATGTTCAGAAAAAGGGTAATCATGATCATGACAAGTTTTATAAATACAATCATCACTACTTTTTATAGCATAATTTTCATCACAATAATCATCATAAGTAGCAACTTTGTTCCCATCATAATCGATTGAAACCTCTTCCAAGATAGTGGACTCATCACTAAATAAAGTCATGACCTCTCCAAATCCACTTTCATAAATATTATAAGATTCAACATACTCCAAAATATTGGGATCATTACTTCCTAAAGTTGACACTCTTCCAAACCCACTTTCATCACTATAATCATCATAAGTAGGAGGCATGCTATCATCATTATAAATTTGCACATCAAAACTTGGGAGACTAAAAATATCATCTTCATTAAACGTAGCATCCCCAAGCTTGGGACAAACATTAATTTCAGAAAATATATTCTCAAATGTGTCATCCTCATCAAACATAGCATCCCCAAGCTTGGGCCTTTTCATATCATAAGCATATTCACTCTCATCATTAATAGTATGGATAGCACCAATAGTATAGCAATTATCATCATCACAATGAGTAATAGGAGCAACATCATTTGGGAGGGATACCTTTTTACCTTTGTTTCTCCGTCTTTTCTTTTTCTTCTTCACATCATGTGTGGGTTCAATCCTATTTTTGGAGCTCCTTATTAATGAGATTGGTTGGATAGAAGGCTCCTCCTCGTTACCTGATTCATCATAAGAAATAATAGGAGAATATTGGGAAGACTCTTCCCTTTCTTAGTATTATCTTCATCCTCTATTTGTTTTCTTTTCTTTATGTAATTGGCAATATAAGGATTTTGAATGCAATTCACCGCACAACACATACAAATTTCTTCTAGATCAATATCAAGGAATTTCTCAAGGTTATATTCTGGAATATGCTTAGTGTGACGTTTCATTTCTTCATAACCCAAAAGAAAACTAAGTTCATTATGATGTGCGAGGGAAATCAAGTCATCACAATGTTTGGACACGATTCGATCATGAAACAATTTGCATTTGATATTTAAATGACCATGTTCATTGCAAAGTTCACAAGTACGGTAAAGATATTTAAATTTTCAGCACTCACATTTAGCCTTTCTTGTAACCATTTAGTTTCTAAATGCTTATGCCTCTTGCAATATCTATCTTCCCTATTTGGTGTGTACTTGCAAACCCAAAGCACTCCACAAAAATTGACATGTTTATAGGAGACATTTTCATCATAACTAGTGCAATCATCATTAGTACTATGGATATTCAAGGAGTTCATACTAACAACATTGCAATCATGCTCATCATTCACATATTTTATGCCAAGCATTCTATGTAATTCTTCTTCTAGTACTTGAGCACAATTTTCCTTCCCATCATTTTCACGAAAGACATTAAAAAGATGAAGCATATGAGGCACCCTTAATTCCATTTTTTGTAGTTTTATTTTATAGGCTAAACTAGTGATAAAACAAGAAACTAAAAGATTTGATCGCAAGATCTAAAGATATACCTTCACTCACTCACCTCCCTGGCAACGGCGCCAGAAACTGCTTGATGTCTACTACACAACCTTCTTCTTGTAGACGTTGTTGGGCCTCCAAGTGCAGAGGTTTGTAGGACAGTAGAAAATTTCCCTCAAGTGGATGACCTAAGGTTTATCAATCCGTGGGAGGCGTAGGATGAAGATGGTCTCTCTCAAGCAACCCTGCAACCAAATAACAAAGAGTCTCTTGTGTCCCCAACACACCCAATACAATGGTAAGTTGTACAGGTGCACTAGTTCGGCAAAGAGATGGTGATACAAGTGCAATATGGATGGTAGATATAGGTTTTGTAATCTGAAAATATAAAAACAGCAAGGTAACTAATGATAAAAGTGAGCACAAATGGTATTGCAATGCTAGGAAACAAGGCCTAGGGTTCATCTTTTCGCTAATGCAAGTTATCTCAACAATAATAACATAACTGGATCATATAACTATCCCTTAACATGCAACAAAGAGTCACTATAAACTCACTAATAGCAGAGAACAAACGAAGAGATTATGGTAGGGTACGAAACCACCTCAAAGTTATCCTTTCTGATCTATCTATTCAAGAGTCCATGATAAAAATAACACGAAGCTATTCTTTCCGTTCAATCTATCATAGAGTTCGTACTAGAATAACACCTTAAGACACAAATCAACCAAAACCCTAATGTCACCTAGATACTCCAATGTCACCTCAAGTATCCGTGGGTATGATTATACGATATGCATCACACAATCTCAGATTCATCTATTCAACCAACACAAAGTACTTCAAATAGTGCCCCAAAGTTTCTACCGGAGAGTCAAGATGAAAACGTGTGCCAACCCATATGCATAGGTTCATGGGCGGGACCCGCAAGTTGATCACCAAAACATACATCAAGTGGATCACGTGATATCCCATTGTCACCACAGATAAGCACGACAAGACATACATCAAGTGTTCTCAAATACTTAAAGACTCAATCCGATAAGATAACTTCAAAGACCATTACAAGAGAGTAGAGGGGGAGAAACATCATAAGATCCAACTATAATAGCAAAGCTCGTGATACATCAAGATCGTGCCAAATCAGGAACACGAGAGAGAGAGAGAGAGAGATCAAACACATAGCTACTGGTACATACCCTCAGCCCGGAGGGTGAACTACTCCCTCCTTGTCATGGAGAACGCCGGGATGATGATGGCCAACGGTGAGGGTTCCCCCCTACGGCAGGGTGCCGGAACAGGGTCTCGATTGGGTTTTGGTGGCTACAGAGGCTTGCGGTGGCGGAACTCCCGATCTATTCTGTTCCCCGAAGGTTTTAGGGTATATGGGAATATATAGGCGAAAGAAGTTGGTAAGGGGAGCCACGAGGGGCCCACGAGGGTGGAGGGCATGCCCAGGGGGGTGGGCGCGCCCCCTGCCTCGTGCTCTCCTTGTTGATCCCCTGACGTGCACTCCAAGTCTCCCGTATT
Source organism: Aegilops bicornis (assembly GCA_021605145.1). Taxonomy (NCBI): domain Eukaryota; kingdom Viridiplantae; phylum Streptophyta; class Magnoliopsida; order Poales; family Poaceae; genus Aegilops; species Aegilops bicornis. The sequence goes on from CM038670.1 coordinate 287,771,674, forward strand.
GCTTTCTTTCCCAAAATAACTTTTCCGAAGGTTTCATTCCGTTTGGACTCTGTTTGATATTCCTTTTTTGTGAAACACTGAAACAAGGGAAAAAGAATCGGCCTTTGTGCTCTGGGCCAATAGGTTAGTCCCAAAAGTAATATAAACGTGCATAGTAAAGCCCATAAAACATCCAAGATGGATAATATAATAGCATGAATACTTCATAAATTATAGATACGTTGGAGACATATCAGGGCCCATCGCCCGTTGCACTCCGTGTCGTTGCGCGCAAGGTGAATACCAGCGCCACCTCAGATGGTCGACGCGATCTGGCCATGTAGCCATGCTGAACTGGACGTCTAGCAAAGCTTCGGCCGATACTGTGATGTCGAGGCCCATATCTATTCTCGCGTGGTGGTTAGTGCGTAAAGGCCAGAGGCCAACTCAGAACAAATACACAAACCTGTTAGTGCATTGGGGGCTCGCGAAGACGAGCAGAGACTCACGATAATGTGACCCCATCGCCCCGTCTCGTGGACTTACGGCAAGGGCCCAGAATGCTCGGCCGTGCCACGTAGAAAACTCGCTGGTGCACAACGGGCCCTGCTACCTCTTGAGCACTGCGTTGGTTTTCCCCGAAGAGGAGAGGATGATGCAGCAAAGTAGCGTAAGTATTTCCCTCAGTTTTTGAGAACCAAGGTATCAATCTAGTAGGAGGCTACATGCAAGTCCCTCGTACCTACACAAAAACAATAGCTCAACGCAACCAACGCGATTAGGGGTTATCAATCCCTTCACGGTCACTTACGAGAGTGAGATCTGATAGATAATATTTTTGGTATTTTTGATATAGAGATGCAAAGTGAAAAGTAAAAGGCAAAGTAAAAAAGCAAAGCAATAATAAAGTGATGGAGGTTGATATGATGAGAATAGACCCGGGGGCCATAGGTTTCACTAGTGGCTTCTCTCAAGAGCATAAGTATTCTACGGTGGGTGAACAAATTACTATTGAGCAATTGATGAATTGAGCATAGTTATGAGAATATCTAGGTATGATCATGTATATAGGCATCACGTCCGAGACAAGTAGACCGACTCCTGCCTGCGTCTACTACTATTACTCCACTCATCGACCGCTATCCAGCATGCATCTAAAGTATTAAGTTAAAAATAGAGTAACGTCTTAAGCAAGATGACATGATGTAGAGGGATAGTTTCATGCAATATGATAAAAACCCCATCTTGTTATCCTCGATGGCAACAATACAATACGTGCCTTGCTGCCCATACATCCTTTGGGAAAGGACAACGCAAGATTGAACCCAAAGCTAAGCACTTCTCCCATGGCAAGAAAAACCAATCTAGTAGGCCAAACCAAACTGATAATTCGAAGAGACTTGCAAAGATAACCAATCATACATAAAAGAATTTAGAGAAGATTCAAATATTATTCATAGATATCATAAACCTACAATTCATCGGTCTCAACAAACACACCACAAAAATAAGATTACATCGAATTGATCTCCACGCGAGAGGGGGAGAACATTGTATTGAGATCCAAAAAGAGAGAAGAAGCCATCTAGCTACTAACTATGGACCCGAAGGTCTGAGGTAAACTACTCACACTTCATCGGAGAGGCTATGATGATGTAGAAGCCCTCCGTGATGACGGCCCACTCCGTGAACTCAAACAAGCCCCAATATGGGATCTCGTGGATCTGAGAAAGTTGCGGTGGTGGAATTAGGTTTTGGCTCCGTGTCGACCGTTTGAGATGCGTGGGTGAAAGTCGTTATATCGACTAGAGGGGGTGAATAGGCGATTTTTATGAATTCTTCAACGAGGAATTTGCTGGTGAGGAAATTCCTTAGAGAAGAACTACTTGCAGCGGAATAAGTACTCGTAAGTAAGCATAACGAGAATGCGGGCATGGTCATCATGATGAAATGAAGACAAACAAAGAGTCTGAAAGCGTAAACACATGATAGCACAAGAAGAAGACAAAGCGAAGAAGAAATTGAACCGAGGAAATTGAGAAAGTCTTGACCAAAGTCTTCAAACATAGATATGAACAAACACTCAACACAATAATGAGGAAGCGAAAGGGTTGAGGAAATAGAACCGATTAGGTTGGTGAAGACAATGATTTGGTAGACCAGTTCCAAGCTATTTGTCTCGGTTATGCGTCTGGTTGGAGCGGCTGAGTATTTAAACTCGAGGACACACAGTCCGGACATCCGATCGCTGAGCACGCAGCTCAGGACACCAAGTCCTCACCGTATTCTCCTTGAACTAAGGTCACACAGGACCTCGTCCAATCACTCGTGGTAAGTCTTGAGCGACTTCCAAACCTTCAGAGACTTGGTCACTCGGCGATCCACAATTCCTCTTGGATGCTCTAGACCATGACGCCTAACCGTCTGGAAGAAGCACATTCTTCAAAGGTAACAAGCGTCGGATCCACGCAGGATCAATCTCTTGATGATGCTCAATCACTTTGGGTTTGTATGGGTTTGGTTTTTGGGTTTGTCCTCACTCGATGATTTTCGCTCAAAGTCCTCGGAGGATGGGTTGCTCTCAAATGGCAAGTGTCAAGTTTCTCTCGGAGCAGCCAACCAGCTAGTGGTTGTAGGGGGCGGCTATTTATAGCCTAGGGAGCAGCCCGACATGATAAGACATAAATGCCCTTCAATGATATGACCGTTAGGTGGATAAGATATTTTGGGACAGCTGGCTCACAGCACAGCAATGGTCGGAAATTTGAATCTCAAATTCCTCAGGGCTATCATGTTCCTCCTTTGTGTAGGCAATCCACCTTTGGCGAATTCCTAACTCCTCGGTCGAACAAATTCCTCAGTGACGGAAGAACTTCGTCTCATCCTTTGAAGAAATTGACTGAACTCAGTATGAGATTTCCAAAGGCTTCACTCGAAGGGATTGGTAGGTGTAGGATTTTGAGTTGAGCATCACATGGAAATTTTTCCTTAGTATTTCCTCGACCCCATTTAACAAAGACGGTGTTTCCTATGGTGAAGAAAGAGAAAACGAAACAACGAAAACAAAAGTCTTCACGCTTCATGTTCCTCGATGAATACCAAGTCTTCAAGGTCACACCAATTTCTTCACTTTCAAAGTCTTGAGAAAGTCTTCAAAATATCAAAGTCTTGATCGAAGAACTTCATTTTTAGGGTCGACTTTCTCTGTAAATATCAAACTCCTCATAGACTTATAGACCTGTGTACACTCATAAACACATTAGTTTCTTAACCTATAAGTCTTCAATACACCAAAATCACTAAGGGCACTAGATGCACTTACAATCTCCCCTTTTGGTGATTGATGACAATATAGGTTAAGTTTTCAACGAGGATAAACATATGAAGTGTAAATACTGATATTGAGGAATTTGATTGCAAGATATAGAAGAACTCCCCACGAAGATGTGCATAGTGAGGAATTTGCTTTTGAGGCAATGCACATTTGAAGAGTTGAATCATGGAGATCTCCCCCTATATCTTGTAATTCATACACGCATTTGACATGTAATATGAAGAATTTGAAATGCACGATGAAATATGGTGCTTGATGAAATTCAACATGCGTGCAATAACATTAATGAGGAACAGGCATGCAAAATAACACATCAAGAGTATCAGAGCTCAAGAGAATCAGAGCTCAGTGCATCAAAAGTATCAGAGCATAGTGCAAGAGCACAGTGCATCAAAAGTATCAAAGCACCATCGAGTTTAAGATTACAACTCGATCCAATAAAAGTTTCAGAAGAACGAGAGTTGTAACTTAACAAAAATTTGCCCATATAATAGACCTGCTTGAAGACTAACTCAAATTTCTCCCCCTTTGTCATCGAATGACCAAAAGGATCAAAGCGAGGACTAACACCTGAAGAATTTCAAGTTGAAGAAGGAGCGCCCGGCGTTGTTGGGGTCGGTTGTTGTAGTAGGGCCTGCCAGCGGTGTCGTCCAAGTCTTCATTTTCATCGGTGTCTCGTGATGAAGAATAGGAGCTGGCCACCAAGGAAGGAACTTTGACCTTCTTGTATTTCTTGGAGGAGGTGCAGACCAGTCAAATTCTTCCTTGAGACTCATTGTTGTCGAGTTCTTCCGCCTTGTAGACATTTGAAAGAACAGCCCAAAAGTGCGTTTGAAGGTTTCATGGAGGTAGTAGTGGTTTTTCTTCACTGCATTGTGTGTAGAGGTCATGTTGTGAAGAATTGAACCAAGTGACGCTTGACCCATTTATGATTGCGATCAACCTTCCGATGAAGGCGAGGAGTAACTTCACGGCAGTCATCACCACAGGTCTTTGTGGCTTGAGGACTTTGCTTGGTGAGGTATTTGCGGCGAGAATCATGCGTGTGAGTCATCATTGGTGGAGTAGGATCTTGCTTTGGCTGTCCATCCAATGGACGAATGCCTTCATCGATCACAGCAAAGAGCCTTACCCTTGTCATCGGTGAGGTAAATGTCCGTTTGAGGACTTCAATCGGGGCAAGTAGCTGCAGTGATTGATGTATCAGCCTTGTAATTGAGTGAAGACCTTGTCTGATGAATCTCATTATCCAAGGCGCATAAGGCTTCGACTCAAATGGTGACATAGCAATGTTTGCGAGTCCTCATGAAGAAATCATGGAAATTGACGGACGCATATGAATGATATTGAAAAGCATATTCTTCATGATTCCAACGACTTCTTCATCATTTGAGTCGTGGCCTTTGATAGGACTCATTGTCTTTGTCAGAATCCGATAGACAGTCCGAGGCACATACAATAATTCTTTGACGAGGAATTTGGTTCTTGGGGCCTGCCTTGGCTTCAAAGGCTTCATCAGTACTTGCATATAGTGATTTGAGAGTTCTGGTTCGTTGTAGATACAACGAGCACCATCAAGTGGAGGACTGAGTGGTAGAGACGCGAAGCAATTGATTCTTTGGTGCCTTGTAGTGAGTATTTTCGGACATCCATCTAACACCCATGAGTTCACGTCTTGACGTTTCGGTGATGTGCAACGTTCATAGAATTGAAGAATGAGTTCTTCATTCCAATCACAGATGTCGGTGCAGAAATTGAAGTCTGCATCGTGAAGAACACCGAGGACCGGCTCAAAGCTGGCAGAGACTCCATGTCCACATGAGGAATATGTGCATGATCGAAGACTTTGTCTTTGTTGAAAACCTGAGGAATAGAAATTGGCTTGGCTGGCAGTCCAGAAACGCCTCTTCCTTATGCGAGCAGAATCATACGGATTGTAATCAGTGAAGAATACATGCTCACTGAAGAAGTCTTCAGCCTTGAACTTTTTCTTTGTTGAGAAGGGATTCTTTGGCTTTGGCAGTGGAGTGTCAGTGAGTTGCATCACGACCTCTGGAATCGCAATCTCTGGTTGTTCGGTGAGGAATTTCTTGTTCCTCAACAGTGCGGTCCCGAGGATCGGCGTGAAGAGTTCATCGGCGCTAGTGGCTGGAATTTCTTCATGGACGGATGAAGTGGGATGGGTTTCTTCAGAGCCCATTTGAACTGTTGGAGCAGGGGACTAAGGTATCTGTTGGATTGGGGTGAAGAGTGGAGAATTTGGATGCTGACTTTCCCAAAAGTCATCGTTCATCACTGGCGTTGTGCTTCCAATATCCACATCTTCTTCAATTTCCTCAACACGGGCCTCTTCAGCTGTGAACTGAGGCATAGGCGAGGAAATGATTGGGGTTGAAGGGATTGCTTCCACTTCAATTTCTTCATCAATCTGCTCTGACGAAGCGGCAGAATGATTTTCTTCATCAGATCCGCTTGGGATCACATAATCTTCATCAAAAGGAACAAGGTCCTTTGATAGAATTGAGGAAATTGGAACAGCATCAATAGGATTTTCAAAGGAGCTGGTCATTGGCTTCATTTTCTTTGCGGTAGAAGAATTTGGCCTTGGTGATGCTTTCCGTTTCTTCACAGCTAGATTCTGCAGCCTTGGTCTTCTTCACATCAGAGGCAGATGGAAGAATTGGAGTTGGTATTGGTGCTGGAGGAGCTGAGGAATCTTGTTGATTTTCCTCAGGCGCAATTGATGCAGTTGCCCTGTCTTGTTCAGTTTCTTCAGGTGCACCACTAGTGGATGCCCTGGCAATTTCTTCAGCGGCTGGAATGGGATCATCAGCCCTGGAACTAGCATTTTCTTCAAAGCTTTGAACTTCATCAGTGGTCTTTGGCATGTTCTTCGGTTCTTGGTGAGGCTCCAGCTTGAGGAATTTCATGTTGCGTTGGGGCAGCAACATTGGTGAATTTCTTCGTCCGGTTGACGAATCTGACCTTGGCTCCTTGCCAATCAGCATAATAAGCATCAAAGTTTTTGCTGAGGGCTTGGATTTCATTCTGGACCTTGAGAAGTTCCTTAGGTGTCATTCTGACAACGTTTTCTTGAGAACTTCTCCTTTACGTATTGAGCTTTCTTGATCTCTCTTGCCTTTTCAAACTTCCATTTCTCTTGATGATGAAATGGGTTGACATGTGACTTTGTCCGAGGTGAGATGAAAATCAGGCATAGGAGTGTTTGGATCCTTGTGCCAGAGATCAATGTAATCGAGGATTTTCCTCGGATCCAACAGCAGTGGCACATATGTGCCTTTGGCTCTAGCGACCCTTTCTTGGCGGTCTCTGATGATTTCCGCAAGTTCATCATCATCGACCTCATCATCTTCAGTGGCTCTTGGAAGGCGAATTGTTTCTTCTTGGGACTAGGCCGAGGACCTCGTCCATTTGTGGCCTTAGTCTTCAGCAGAAGTCGGGCAGATGAAGACTTTGGTGCGGTGAGGAACTTCTTGAAACACGGAGGCAATGTAGAAGCTGCAGATCCTTTGGCACGTGGCCGATGCACAGTCTTGAGGACTTTGCCGGAATCAGCCGAGGACTTGGGAGGAGCTGCTGAGGACTTTGAAGGAGCCGAGGATTTTGGAGGAGCAGGGCGGCATGAGGAATTGGCCGTGAGGGCACAATCGAGGAACTTGGCCGTGAGGGCACTGTTGGTGAAGCACTTGGCTTGTGTGCGGGCTTCTTTGCTATAGATTTTCTTGGCTTGACAGAGGCCTCAGGGGCAGCAGCAGTAGCAGAGTCCTCATTGAAATTCCTCACTGCCTCGTTGGCTTGTCTTGCCAACTTGGCTTGGCGCTTGGCCCATTCTTCAGGAAAGTCCTCACCACACTTGATCTTTGGTGGGGTCGACTTCTTGTCCGGTGCCAATGGAGTTCTTGGGCATGGAGGATTCGGTCTGAATTTCTTCATGTACTTTGGAGTTACATATCTGTACTCCTCCATTCCCTTGCCCATCTCCGTTCAATCCTTTGAATGCGCACCTTGCGCTGATTTTTGTTTGTTTGCGAACTCGGCTTCATCAAGTGTGCAATAATCAGCATATATTTCCTCAGGGATTTCAAAGCGGTCATGACCTCGGGCCTCTTTCCTCCTTTACGTGGCTTCTTTCCTTACGCCATATTCTTGGTGAGGAATTTGAACAAAAGAATTCTCTGAAGAAGTATGCAACTTTTCTTCGAGGAACGCTGCAAATGAGTTAAGTTGATGAGAACCTAGTGATTCAGACGGACATGAGTACTGTGAATGCAGTATAGTTGCGAGGAATTTGGAGAGGTCATATGCGTTCTCGAAGGTTTTTCAACAAGAACAAGTTTTGAGGATTTTGACCAGATGAGCCTTGAAGAATTTCACTAAGCGTTCTTTGTCTTAGGTTCGAGTTATGCGGATCGAGGATCCACACAATTGAGGAATCTTGAAGAAAAATGATTGCTTAGAGAAACGAATCAAGAGCATATAACTAGTGAGGTGTTTGTGTGTGAGGATTTGAAGAATAAAACACCTTTGAAGATTTTGTAGTGAAAAATCTGGATCAACGAGGCGATAAAAGTAACTTTTAATTACCTAAATGAAGAACATGACGAACTGGGTGGTTGTAGATGTGAAGCTAAATGCATTCAGATCTTCCACGCCTAACTTCGGCGGAGGAAGATGGCTCTGGCCAAGTGGAGTGAAGATTTCCGCAACCGGCGCGAGTACGATGGCGATGAGGTCGAGGCAGCGAAGCTCTTCCTCACCGGCGACGATGGAGTAGCATCGACGCTAGGGTTTGAGGAGCTCGAGCGGGAGAGAGAGGTAGAGCGGAGTAAAAGAAGTGAGGATGAGGAGAGAGGTATATATAGAGGCAGTGAAAAACTGTTTGCCCGAAGATTTAGGACGAACATGCCCCTGACCATTCTCCTTCTCAAGACATGTGTCACCCACGTACTGTGTAGTGGAGATCGTGTACGATCGTGGGTGAGTAAAATAATGCATCATGGGATGCGGAACGGTTTAATGGCAAAACCGAAAGTTTGGATAAGATCAGTTTTAAAGTTCCGTTCGCAATTTCTTGGTGACAAGGACTCGGTGAAGATTTTGAGCGAGTTTCAAATAGAACGCACATGAAGAATTTGTGAATAGATTGGGTTGAGTATAGCATAGAGGGAAGGGTCCGATCACATTCACTTAGCGTAAAAAGCGACTTGAAGAAATAGCCATAAGTGAATCTTGAGAGGACATAAACCTATATATATATATATATATATATATATATATATATATATATATATATATATATATATATAGATATATATATATAGCTAATGAAGAAAAGCAGCGGAAAGCAGTGAAGATTTTGAAAAGTTGAAGAATTTGAAAAATCAAGAATTTCAAAGCGAGGAAAAACTAAAATTGAAGATTTTCAACTTTGGTGGTGGCGTGTCCCACCGTATAAGAATGATGATTTCAGACACCGCGTACAATTGTCATAGGGTTCTGAGAATCAAATTCTTCATTAATTTCTTCACACTTAGAGTGTTATTCTTCATTGATTGAAGAAAAACGTTTCTTCATGTGTTGCACATCTAAGTCATCAATTTTGCATAAGTGTCAGGATGTGTGTCCTTTTCAAAGAACATTGTAAGATTCTAAGATATTTAGCTCACACCGCAACTTGCTAAATCTCTTCTCATCCAAGGGCTTAGTGAAGATATCGGCTAGCTGTTCTTCAGTCTTCACATGCTCGATGGAGATGTCGCCCTTCAACACATGATCACGAAGAAAATGATGACGAATTTGAATGTGCTTTGTCTTCGAGTACCGAACTGGGTTGTGAGCAATCTTGATGGCACTCTCATTGTCACTGATGAGAGGCACATTCTTCACGTAGATGCCGTAGTCCTTGAGAGTTTGCTTCATCCACGGCAATTGAGCACAACACGAGCCAGCAACAATGTATTCAGCTTCCATGATGAGCGGTGATACAGTTCTGTTTCTTGAGGACCAACAGACGAAAGATCGTCAGGAAATGACAAGTACCAGATGTTGACTTGCGGTCCACACGATCACCCGGCATAGTCAGAGTCAGAATATCCAATGAGATCAATAGTAGAGCCCTTGGGGTACCATAATCCTAGTGTTGGTGTGTGAGCTAGATATCGAAGAATATGCTTCACAACCTTATGGTGTGATTCCTTCGGTGTAGCTTGAAATCGGGCACACATGCAAACACTAAGCATTATATCTGGCCTAGATGCACATAAGTACAATAAAGAACCAATCATGGAGCGGTATACCTTGTGATCGAAGTCAATACCATTTTCATCGATTGCATAGATGGCCATTTGTGGGCATAGGAATTTTGACGCCTTTGCAATCTTGCATGCGAATTTCTTGAGGACATCTTTGAGTTATTTCTCCTGAGATATGAATATACCATTGTGTTGTTGACGAATTTGAAGACCTAAGAAGAATTTCAACTCTCCCATCATAGACATTTGATATTCTTCACTCATCATATAGGCAAATTCATCACTACAACGTTGGTCGATCTGACCAAAGATAATATCATCAACATATATTTGGCACACAAACAGTTCACCATCATATGATTTAGTAAAGAGAGTTGGGTCGAGTGAACCGGGTGTGAAGCCATTCTTCACGAAGAATTCCTTCAATGTATGATACCACGCCCGTGGGGCTTGTTTGAGACCATAGAGGGCCTTGTTGAGTCACGAAGACTTTGTCGGGATTCTTTGGATCTTCAAAACACAGGGGTTGAGCAACATATACTTCTTCCTCAAGCTTACCATTGAGGAATGCACTTTTCACATCCATTTGATATAAAGTGATATTGTGATGGTTAGCATAGCGAGTAATATCTTGAATAGACTCAAGTCTAGCAACAGGTGCAAAAGTTTCATCGAAATCAATTCCTTCAACCTGTGTGTAGCCTTGAGCTACAAGTCGTGCCTTATTCCTCACCACAAGGCCATTTTCATCTTGCTTGTTGCGGTAGATCCACTTTGTGCCAATGATATTATGCTTGCGAGGATCCGGACGTTTGACCAGTTCGAGACAATGTTGAGCTCGAATCGATGTAATTCTTCTTGCATGGCCTGAATTCACTCAGGCTCGAAATGCTTCATCTACCTTAGTGGGCTCTGAGATAGAGACAAAAGCATAGTGCCCACAAAAGTTAGATAAATGTGAAGCTTTTGAGCGTGTGAGAGGACCAGGCGCTTCAATGTCATCGATGATCTTGTCAACTTGTACTTCTTTTGCAACGCGAGGATGAGCAGGTTGTCGTCGAGGGATTTGATCATTTTCCTCAGCACCAGTGTGTTGAGCATTATCTTCAGTGCATCATTTCGACGTTCTTCAAGGCGACAGGAATGAATTCTTCAAGAGATTCTTCAAGAGGGAATGACATCCTCAGTTGCCTTGAACTTGATAGATTCCTCAGGTGCTGGTTCATCTAACACAGAAGGTAGGTGCTCTCTTTGCGAGCCATTAGTTTCATCGAACCGCATCTACAGTATCAACAATCTTGTGAAGTGCGATGTTGAAGACTCTGTAGGTGTGCGAGTCCTTTCCGCAACCAAGCATGAAACCTTCATGTGCTTTCGGCAGTCTTCTTGAAGAATTTTTGAAGATATACTCTGGTGATGATGTGGCACGTAGTATCAATTGCATCAATCCAAAAACGACTAGGCGTTTTGTATTCATCAAGCATAGTGCAAGCCATCTCAACAAGAGTTCTGTTCTTGCGCTCCACGACGCCATTTCTTTGAGGAGTATAGGGAGCAGATAACTCATGAGTAATACCAAGTTCATCAAGATAAGCATCAAGACCGGAATTCTTGAACTCAGTTCCATTGTCACTCCTGATGTGTCTGATCTTCACACCAAAGTTAGTTGAAGCCCTCGAGCAAAATCGTTTGAAGACTTCCTGCACTTCATCTTTGTAAGTAACAATGTGTACCCATGTGTAACGAGAGTAATCATTAACAATAACAATGCCATATAGAGATGCGTCATTAGTGACAGCTGAGTAATGATTAGGACCAAAGAGGTCCATGTGAAGCAATTCGAAGGGACGAGTAGTGGTCATGATAGTCTTCGCTGGATGCTTGGCCTTGGTCATTTTTTCAGCTTCACAAGCTCCACACATGTGATCCTTGAGGAATGTGACATTCTCAATGCCAATGACATGCTTCTTCTTTGCAAGCGTGTGCAAATTCCTCATGCCTGCGTGACCAAGTCGCCGATGCCATAGCCAGCCTTATACGAAGCTTTTGCAAGTAAACACCACGGCTGGTTGTGGTCACGTAGAGAAGTCAACAATATACAAGTCTCCTCTCCTAAAGCCTTCAAGACTTTGGAATTGTCGACTTCCATAATCACAACACAACGATACTTGCCAAAGATAACAACCATATCAAGATCACAAAGCATTGAGATCGACATGAGGTTGTATCCTAAGGACTCAACAAGCATGACTTTGTCCATGTGTATGTCCTTAGAGATCGCAACCTTACCAAGACCCAATACCTTACTTTTGCCTTTGTCAGCAAAGATGATATGCTTTAGATGTGACGGTGATAAGGGAGCATCCATCAATAGATTCTTGTCACCAGTCATGTGATTTGTACATCCACTATCGAGAACCCACTCAGTGGCTTTGGGTTGATCATCCTGCAGATGAATTAGTGCAACTTACGATCTCATATACTTCATCAGTGAAGAATATGATATCAAGTTCATCAGATGAATTTCATCAGTCAGTATAACAGATAAGCAGTATGAGGACATGTGAAATGAAAGTTCATTTCATCATGATTAGCCTGCGTCCTTTCAGGCATTTTGTCAGGCCCCCAGCAAATTCTTCAGACGTTTAAAGCACGCCCGAGACACAACCCTATGCAGAAGAGGTTAGTTCTTTTTCTTCACCACCCACATCTGAAGGGGTGGCAAAGAGTTTATCACTCTGCGAGCACCATATGAGAATGGTGGCATAGAGGCCAATCCATTTCGTTTCACATAAGAGGGGTTAGGGTAAGCATATGAATAAGCAGAGAAATTCTTCGAGGACTTATGAACATATTGGTTTGAAGAATAATGCACATATTCATAGCCCTTAGCTCTACCCTGCGAGACAGAGTTGTTAGCACGATGATAATCATATGAGGAATTTGATCCACGTGAGGAATTTTGTCCGTATGAGGACTTGGATCCATATGAAGAATTTGGTCCATATGAAGAGTTTGATCTGGGGTTCCTTTTCTTCACAGGTGGTGTCATGAGGACATTCACCTGAAGACTTTCAAGGCACTTCTTGGGAACCCAGATTTTCTTCATAGGGGAACCGTTCTGCGATTAGTGCCAACATATCTAGCAAATACTTCACCATTACGATTTTTGAACAGTTTATAGTTGAGTCAAATGACTCATCGGAAGAATGAGGAGATTCGCATGTAAAGCCAGATAAGTTAGATGGATCAACTGGAGGTCCCTTTGCAGCAACCCATGAGGTTTTGGGATCTGCTCGGGCTTCCAATATGTTCCATCGGCATTGAGTTTCCTCTCAAAGGCAATACCCTCTTTCCTAGGGTTCTGTTGAGGATCTTCTTTTAAGCACATCACAAAGAGTCTGATGCCCTTTGAGGCTTTTGTACATGCACTGTCATATACAATTCCTTCAGCCTGCATCGTCGGTGATACTAGCAATGTCCTCGAGATGAGGAATTAGTGATAGCGAGGCGGTGAAGAATTTGTAACAGTTGAAGCATTTGAACATTCAGGTGAAGAATTAGCAGATTCACGTTCAATGCACTTTAAGCATGGAGGAACAAATTCTTCCCGAGCCGCGCTGATTTGTTGAGCAAGTAATGAATTGCGCTCCTTCTGAAGATCTTCATAACTCACTCTTAGCTTCTCAAGATCTTGCTTTCTTTGAAGAAATTCATAAGAAAGTTTCTCATGATCAGACAAGAGAGAGTTATGATGACCTTGAAGGCTGACAAAACTAGACTCAAGACTATGAAGATTTACAATCAGGTCTTTATTGCGATCCATATCTTCACCTAACATATCATCACTCTTATCTAGCATGTTTTGAACCTTTTCAAAAGCCCTTTGTTGTTTTACAACAATCTTAGCAAGTTTTGAGTAACTGGGCTTTAGATCTTCATCGATTCATTTTCACTAGATTCAGAGGAGGTATATTTGAGTACCTTGGCACCCTTTGCCATGAAGCAATAAGTGGGGCGTAGTCATCACTATCTTCATCGACTTTGTTGGTGAGGTCATTTTCTTCAGAGTTGAAGATGGACTTGGCGTGAAAGCGATGGCGAGAGCTAGACTCGCCACACAGATTGATTCTTACGAAGCCTCCTCTTCCTCATGTTCCTCAGATTCAGCTTGAGTCCATTTCCTTGCCAATGAATGCCCGAGCCTTTTTGGAGCTGCTTTTCTTGTGAGAAGAGGGCTTTGAGGATTTTGATGATGAAGATTTCGACGATTTCTTCTTCTTCTTAGCGTCATCAGAACTGTAATCCTTGTGTTTTTTTCTTCTTTAATTCCTTTTCCCACTGAGGACAGTCTTGAATGTAGTGACCAGGTTTCTTGCATTTGTGGAAAAGTCTTCTCTTATAGTCACTGGATGAGGAATCACTGCTCCTTGAGGATTTTCCAAAGCGACCACGTCTTGAGAACTTGGAATTTCTTCACGGCGTGCTAGCTCTGGCCTAATTCTTGAGGATCTCCAAGGCTACTACGAGTCTTCACACTCAGATTGAGACATAGCCTTGGCCTTGTGGCACGTGTTTTTCCATAGCTAGAACCATAGAGATCTCTCTTTTGACAAGCTGGAACTCATGAGTATTTAACCTCTCGAGGATATCAATTTGGATCAAGTGACTTGTAGTCAGCACGCTCTTGTATCATCAGTGCCAGAGTATCAAATGAGGAATCATGTGATCTCAACAATTTCTTCACCACCTCATGGTCGGTGATGTCAGTGGCACCTAGTGCTTGAAGCTCATTTGAGATGTCAGTGAGGCGATCGAAGGTTTGTTGAACATTTTCATTGTCGAGTCTTTTGAAGCGGTTGAAGAGATTGCGAAGAACATCAACTCAAGAGTCACGCTGAGTTGAGACTCCTTCATTTACTTTGGACAGCCTGTCCCAGATGAGCTTGGCAGTTTCCAAAGCACTCACTCTGCCATATTGTCCTTTGCTCGAGATGGCCACATATGATATTCTTCGCTTGAGAATCGAGTTGCTTGAATCTCTTCACACCGGCAGCATTTAGAGAAGGTGTGGTGAGGGAACACCATTTTCCACAACATACCGTAGATCGTTGTCAATTGCCTCAAGATGCATTCGCATCTTGTTCTTCGATAAGGGTAGTCCGTCCCATCAAAGGTAGGACACCCTTTGAGACCTTGATCATACCTGCGGTCGACATAAGCTGAAACTCCGGTGGTTAAACCAAAATCACACGTAACAAGGGAGTACCTTGCTCGATACCAATTGAAAGTGCGTTATATCGACTAGAGGGGGATGAATAGGCGATTTTTATGAATTCTTCAACGAGGAATTTGCGGTGAGGAAATTCCTTAGCGAAGAACTACTTGCAGCGGAATAAGTACTCAGAAGTAAGCATAACAGAATGCGGGCATGGTCATCATGATGAAATGAAGACAAACAAAGAGTACAGAAAGCGTAACATGATAGCACAAGAAGAAGACAAACGGACTGAAGAAATTGAACTGAGGAAATTGAGAAAGTCTTCAGTCAAAGTCTTCAAACACATATATGGACAAACACTCAACACAATAATGAGGAAATGAAAGGGTTGAGGAAATAGAACCAGTTAGGTTGGTGAAGACAATGATTTGGTAGACCAGTTCCAACTGCTGTCCCAGTTGTACGTCTGGTTGGAGCGGCTGAGTATTTAAACTCGAGGACACCCGATCCTTTGAGCACGCAGCTCAGGACACCAAGTCCTCACCGTATTCTCCTTGAACTAAGGTCACACTGAGACCTCGTCCAATCACCGTGGTAAGTCTTGAGCGACTTCCAAACCTTCAGAGACTTGGTCACTCGGCGATCCACAATTCCTCTTGGATGCTCTAGACCATGACGCCTAACCGTCTGGAAGAAGCACAGTCTTCAAAGGTAACAAGCGTCGGATCCACGCAGGATCAATCTCTTGATGATGCTCAATCACTTTGGGTTTGTAGGGGTTTGGTTTTTGGGTTTTCCTCACTTTCGATGATTTTCGCTCAAAGTCCTCGGATGATGGGTTGCTCTCAAATGACAAGTGTCAAGTTTCTCTCGAGCAGCCAACCAGCTAGTGGTTGTAGAGGGCGGCTATTTATAGCCTAGGAGCAGCCCGACATGATAAGACATAAATGCCCTTCAATGATATGACCGTTAGGTGGATAAGATATTTTGGGACAGGCGCAAGAAGACAAAGAATGATCGGTAATTTGAATCTCAAATTCCTCAGGGCTCTCATGTTCCTCACTGTGTAGGCAATCCGCACTGGCGAATTCCTAACTCCTCAGTCAGAACAAATTCCTCAGCGACCAGAAGAACTTCGTCTCACATCCTTTGAAGAAATTGACCGAAGCGTATGAGATTTCCAAAGGCTTCACTCGAAGGGATTGGTAGGTGTAGGATTTTGAGTTGAGCATCACATGGAAATTTTTCCTTAGTATTTCCTCGACCCCATTTAACGAAAGACGGTGTTTCCTATGACTCAAGAAAGAGAAAAGCGAAACAACGAAAACAAAAGTCTTCACGCTTCATGTTCCTCAAATGAATACCAAGTCTTCAAGGTCACACCAATTTCTTCACTTTCAAAGTCTTGAAAGTCTTCAAAATATCAAAGTCTTGATTGAAGAACTTCATTTTTAGGGTCGACTTTCTCTGTAAATATCAAACTCCTCATAGACTTATAGACCTGTGTACACTCATAAACACATTAGTTTCTTAACCTATAAGTCTTCAATACACCAAAATCACTAAGGGGCACTAGATGCACTTACAGTAGGTATATATTGGAGGAAGGAGTACGTCGGTGGAGCAACAGGGGGCCCACGAGGCAGGGGGGCGCGCCCTAGGGGGGGCGCCCCCCACCCTCGTGACCGCCTCTTTTGTTCCTTGGAGTAGGGTCCAAGTCTCCTGGATCACGTTCGGTGAGAAAATCACGTTCCCGAAGGTTTCATTCCGGTTGGACTCCGTTTGATATTCCGTTTCTTCGAAACACTGAAATAGGCAAAAACAACAATTCTGGGCTGGGCCTCCGGTTAATAGGCTAGTCCCCAAAAATAATATAGAAGTGGAAAATAAAGCCCAATATAGTCCAAAACAGTAGATAATATAGCATGGAGCAATCAAAAAATATAGATACGTTGGAGACGTATCAGGCATCCCCAAGCTTAATTCCTGCTCGTCCTCGAGTAGGTAAATGATAAAAAGAGAAATTTTGATGCGGAGTGCTACTTGGCATAATTTCAATGCAAATCTTCTTAATTGTGGTATGAATATTCAGATTCGAAAGATTCAAGACAAAAGTTCATATTGACATAAAAATAATAATACTTCAAGCATACTAATAAAGCAATTATGTCTTCTCAAAATAACATGGCCAAATAAAGTTATCGCTACAAAATCATAGAGTCTGGCTATGCTCTATCTTCACTGCACAAAGTATTTAAATCATGCACAACCCCTATGACAAGCCAAGCAATTGTTTCATACTTTAACGTTTTCAAAACTTTTTCGATCTTCACGCAATACATGAGCTTGAGCCATGGATATAGCACTATATGTGGAAGAGAATGGTGGTTGTGGAGAAGACAAAAAGAGGGGAAGACAGTCTCACATCAACTAGGCGTATCAACGGGCTATGGAGATGCCCATCAATAGATATCAATATGAGTGAGTAGGGATTGCCATGCAACGGATGCACTAGAGCTATAAGTATATGAAAGCTCAACAAAAGAAACTAAGTGGGTGTGCATCCAACTCGCTTGCTCACGAAGACCTAGGGCAATTTGAGGAAGCCCATCATTGGAATATACAAGCCAAGTTCTATAATGAAAAATTCCCACTAGTATATGAAAGTGACAAAATGAGAGACTCTCTATCATGAAGATCATGGTGCTAATTTGAAGCACAAGTGTGGTAAAAGGATAGTAACATTGTCCCTTCTCTCTTTTTCTCTCATTTTTTATTTGGGCCTTTTTTTATGGCCTCTTTTTTCATCCGGAGTCTCATCCCGACTTGTGGGGGAATCATAGTCTCCATCATACTTTCCTCACTTGGGACAATGCTCTAAAAATGATGATCATCACACTTTTATTTTTTCTTACAACTCAATAATTACAACTCAATACTTAGAACAAAATATGACTCTATATGAATGCCTCGTGATGTACGGGATATGAAATGAATCAAGAGTGACATGTATGAAAGAATTATGAACGGTGGCTTTGCCACAAATACGATGTCAACTACATGATCATGCTAGCAAGATGACAATGATAGGGCGTGTCATAATAAACGGAACGGTGGAAAGTTGGATGGCAATATATCTCGGAATGGCTATGGAAATGCTATGATAGGTAGGTATGGTGGCTGTTTTGAGGAAGGTATATGGTGGGTGTATGATACCGGCGGAAAGTGCACGGTATTAGAGAGGCTAGCAATGGTGGAAAGATGGGAAAGAGTGCGTATAATCCATGGACTCGACATTAGTCATAAAGAATTCATATACTTATTGCAAAAATCTAGAAGTTATCAAAGCAAAGTATTACGCGCATGCTCCTAGGGGGATAGATTGGTAGGAAAAGGCCATCGCTCGTCCCCGACCGCCACTCATAAGGAAGACAATCAATAAATAAATCATGCTCCGACTTCATCACGTAACGGTTCACCATACGTGCATGCTACGGGAATCACAGACTTTAACACAAGTATTTATAAAATTCACAACTACTCAACTAGCATGACTCTAATATCATCATCTTCATATCTCAAAACAATTATCAAGCATCAATCTTTTCTTAGTATTCAACGCACTCAAAAGAAAGTTTTACAAATCTTGAACACCAAGCATATTATTATTAAGCAAATTACCATGCTATTAAAGACTCTCAAAATAATCTAAGTGAAGCATGAGAGATCAATAGTTTCTATAAAACAAATCCACCACCGTGATCTAAAAGATCTAAGTGAAGCGCATAGAGCAAAATTATAACGCTCAAAAGATATAAGTGAAGCACATAGAGCAAAACTACATAACTCAAAAGATATAAGTGAAGCACATAGAGTATTCTATCAAATTCCAATTCATGTATGGCTCTCTCAAAAGGTGTGTACAGCAAGGATGATTGTGTCACACTAACAAACAAAGACACAAATAATTCAAGACGCTCCAAGCAAAACACATATCATGTGGTGAATAAAAATATAGCTCCAAGTAAAATTACCGATGGAAGTAGACGAAAGAGGGGATGCCTTCCGGGGCATCCCCAAGCTTTGACTTTTTGGTGTCCTTGGATTATCTTGGGGGTGCCATGGGAATCCCCAAGCTTAGGCTCTTGCCACTCCTTGTTCCATAATCCATTAAAAGATTTCACCCAAAATTTGAAAACTTCACAACACAAAACTCAATAAAAATCTCGTGAGCTCCGTTAGAGAAGAAAACAAAATACCACTTCAAGGTACTGTAATAAACTCATTATTTATTTATATTGGTGTTAAACCTACTGTATTACAACTTCTTTATGGATTATAAACTATTTTACTAGCCATAGATTCATCAAAATAAGCAAACAACACACGAAAAACAGAATCTGTCAAAATGTAACAGTCTGTAGTAATCTGTAACTAACGCAAACTTCTGGAACTCCAAAAAATCTACCAAAATAGGAAGACCTATAAAATTTGTTTATTGATCAGCTGCAATTGGAATCAGTATTTTATCACGCTCTGGTGATTCGTAATAATTCGGTGTAACGCCCCGGATTCGATGCGCCAGGTGTCTGCCAGTTATTCGCCATCGTTGCTATGTCATTTGCTTGCGTGTTGCACTTTGCCATGTCATAATCTGCATTTCATATCATGTCATCATGTGCATTTCATTTCATATGTGTTCGTCTCTTGCATCCGAGCATTTTCCCCGTTGTCCGTTTTCCAATCCGGCACTCCTATGTCTCCCGGCGCCCCCCTTTTTGCTTCTTCTTTTGTGCGGGCATTAAACGTTCTCGGAATGGCCCGAGTCTTGCCAAGCGGCTTTGGTATAGCACCGGTAGACTGCTTGTCAAGTTTCGTGCCATTTGGAGTCCGTTTGATACTCCAACGGTTATCCGGGTAACCGTAAAGCCCCCTTCTCTTTGTAGCCCAACACCCCTTTCAAACTGGCCTAAAACCCAGCAAACTCCCCTCCATGCTCTCGGTCGTTCGATCACGATCGCGTGGCCGAAAACCGCTCCTCATTTGGACACTCCTAGCTCCCTCTACCTATAAATATGTGCATCTCCCCCGAAATCCCGGTCTAACCCTAGCCTTCTTCATCCTCGCGCCGCCGGACACGTCCGCCCGTGCCGGACATGTCCGCCGGACACGTCCCTTTGTCCAATCAGCGCCCGCCACGTCATCGCCGCCTCCCCGCGCCTCCCCGAGCCTCCCCGGCCTCTTCCTCCTCGTCTCCGGCTACGAACTCCGGCAAACCTCGAGAACCGTGCAGATCCAGAGGTTGACCCCGTTTTATTCCACTGTCCCTCTTATTTTGTTATTATCATGCCATGTTCATCGTATCATAACTTGCTGCATACTGCTCCGTTTCGTGCGTCTAACATGTAAAATTGTTCGCCTCGACGAGTACACCATTTCATTCCATTGCATCATGTTCATTCGAGTTCATCTTGATGCCTGAATCTTCGTTGTAAGAGTGTTATATGATGTTAATCTGCTGGAACTGTTATAACTTGATGATTTGTCATTTTTGTTGCATTCGATGTGTGCATCCTATGAGCATGAGCTCTACATGTGTTTTGATCTAAGTCATTCCATCTTCACAGTGGTGCTATCCATGTATTTTTGTGATTCCTGTAGTGAGTGCATCGAGCTTGTTAAGTAGGGTACTTGCTGTTGCTGTTTTGCTAGGCTGATTCTGTTATATTGTGATGCTATGTTAACCTGCTTCTACAAGTCATTATGTGCATAATCTGGAGATGTTCACTAAGGATGTTTTGTTATACATGTCATGGTCTATCCATCCATGCCCATGGTTGCATTTATAGCCTACTGTAACTTGTTGTTATCTTGCTCCAAAGTTGCTAAATAATGTTGCTGTCATCCTGTTAACATTATGTTCAATGTTCCCATGATTGTTGTTAGTGATCCATGCACTCTATGAACTTGCTCTTGCCATTCTTAGCTTACAAACATGTCTTATTACTGTTTGGTGCTTTGCCATGCCATGTTTTGCTCTGTGGTGAGTGGTTCAAGCTCACCAACATGCCTACTTATTGTTGTTCCTGCCATGTATGAATCTGTCATATCATTTGCCATGTTTACATGGGTGCCATCATATTTTCTGTGCCTTTTTGGCTCATGGTCAGTAAAGGACTTTTGTTCTATGCATTTAGTAGACTCATTCCATTCCTTTTTTTGCCATGTTGAGTTCATATAAGATGCTGTTTGATAGCTCTAAACATTGCAACCTGATGTTATTTCCTGATAAGTCTGAAACTGTTATTATTTGCAATCTTGCCATGTCATTTTGAGCATGTTCTAGTGATTTCTGGAGATAGCTCAGTGTTCATGTTTTGTTGTGCTTTACCTGATCATCACTCCCATGCCTTTTGTTTTTATGTTAGGGTGATGTAGCATATTGTTTTGATGCTTGTAATATGCCTAGTTGCTGTTTTGGACAGATTGTTGCTATAACTTGTATGGAGTGTATGTGTTGAACCGTTGCTCCGTTTTGAGTGTGCTCTATATGAAACTTGCTTGATTTTGCATGTTGTCTCATATTATCATGTTGCATCCTTGTTTTGAGGTGTTTGATTGATGTTTGTATGCATTTTGCATCAATGCCATGTTTAACTTGTTTTGCTCATATCTTCTAGGCCGTAGCTCCGAATTAAATGAACTTTATATGTAACTTGACTAGAATTTCGTGTAGATCATCTTGGTGCATCTTAACTTGCTGTTTGACAACTTGAACATAAGGTTTATTCAGATCTGGACCAATTTTGAAATTTGCATATGAGGACTTAGGAATTGTTATATGTTGTTCCGGCCTCATTTAAACTTGCTTTGATGTGTTGCTCTTGTTTGCATCATCTCTTGCCATGAGTAGCTTCATGTAGTTTTGTCATGCATCATGCTTGTTGTGCATCATGCCTTGTTCATGTGTGGTGTGTTTACCATGTTGTGTGCTTCTTCTCGATAGTTCCCGTGTCGTTGCGATCGTGAGGATTCGTTCGTCTACGCTTGGTTCGTCTTCGTGGCTTCATCTTCTTCATGGACTCGTTCTTCTTCCTAGCGGGATTTCAGGCAAGATGACCGCTACCCTGGATCTCACTACTATCATTGCTATGCTAGTTGCTTCGTTCTATCGCTATGCTGCGCTACCTATTACCTGTTTATCAAGCCATCCCAAATTGGCATGAACCTCTAACCTTTGACACCTTTCCTATGCAAACCGTTGTTTGGCTATGTTACCGCTTTGCTCAGCCCTCTTATAGCGTTGCTAGTTGCAGGTGAAGTTGAAGATTGCTCCATGGTGGACATGATTTTTGGTTGGGATATCACAATATCTCTTATCTAATTAATGCATCTATATATATTTGGTAAAGGGTGGAAGGCTCGGCCTTATGCTCCGGTGTTTTGTTCCACTCTTGCCGCCCTAGTTTAGTCATATCGGTATTATGTTCCGGATTTGCGTCCCTAACGCGGTCGGGTGATTTATGGGACCCCCTTGACAGTTCGCTTTGAATAAGACTCCTCCAAAGAAGGCCCAACCTTGGTTTTACATTTGCCTCACCTAGCCCTTTTTCCCTTGGGAGTCGCGCTCTCAAGGGTCATCTTTATTTTACCCCGGGCCAGTTCTCCTTCGAGTGCTGGTCCAAACCGGCGATGTCCGGCGTCCCTGGGCAATCAGGGTCTATGCCAACCCGACGTCTGCTCATCCGGTGTGCCCGAGACCGAGATATGTGCAGCTCCTATCAGGATTTGTCGGCACATCCGGCGGCTTTGCTGGTCTTGTTTTATTACTGTCCGAAATGTCTTGTAGCCGGATTCCGAGACTGATCGGGTCTTCCGGGAGAAGGAATATCCTTCGTTGATCGCGAGAGCTTATCATGAGCTAAGTTGGGACACCCCTGCAGGGTTTGAACTTTTCAAAGCCGTGCTGCGGTTATGTGGCGAGATGGGAATTTTTAATATCCGGTTGTAGTAAACTTGAAGCAAACTCTTCTAAAATACACCAACCGTGTGCGTAACTGCGTGAGTGTCTCTTTTCGGGGTTGATCGAGAGGAGAACATGGTTTCGGGTTATGTCTCGACGTAAGTAGGAGTTCAGGATCACTTCTTGATCATTACTAGTTGACGATTGTTCCTTTGTTTCTCTTCTCGCTCTCATTTATGTATGTTAGCCACCATATATGCTTAGTCGCTGCTGCAACCTCACCACTTTACTCCTTCCTTACCCATTTAAGCTTTGCTAGTCTTGATACCCATGGTAATGGGATTGCTGAGTCCTCGTGGCTCACAGATTACTACAACACCAGTTGCAGGTACAGGTTGCGATGATCATGACGTGAGAGCGATGTTTGCTTGTTTGGAGTTCTTCTTCTGCTTCTTCTTCGATCAGGGGATAGGTTCGGTCGGCAGCCTGGGCTAGGTGGTGGATGTCGTTTTGAGTTTACATTTATGTTTCATACATGGCGGATGTTGATCTTGTATATGATGTTGATGTATTCTTGTGGCATTCATGCCTTATGTATGTATCCCTACCTATTATGTAATGTTGATGTAATGATATCCACCTTGCAAAAGCGTTTCAATATGCGGGTCTATCCTTGGTGGGACCTTCGAGTTCCTTTTGGATAGGGTCGCATATTGGGCGTGACAAGTTGGTATCAGAGCCTCGACCGACCCTAGGAGCCCCCTTGATTGATCGTGTAGTTTGGCCACAGTTGAGTCTAGAATAAAAAAATTCGGAGTCTAGTTATATCGGAGTGTAGGATTTCTTTTTACTCCTCAGCCCCTTCGTCGCTCTGGTGAGGAATCTTGACGTAGGTGTTTTGAGCTACTCCTCTTCCCCTTCAAATTTTTTCTTTAGGATCACGCAGTTGGTTTTCCGGTAGTTGTTCCTCAGCTCTTTTTATCCGGTGCATTTCTCGTCAAGTCGACTCGAACCCCTTCATCTTTGCAAATTCAATCCTCAGTTGTCTTATTTTCCCACCCGCCCACCCTTCTTCTTCTCGGAACCGGAGTCCATAATCGAGTATCCATCCCACTCGTGCGAAGTCTTTGCTTTCTTTCCTCAATGTTCTCAACCGGTGTTTTTTCTTCAAGATATTCGTTGTTTTCCCCTTCCAAGTTGCCTTTGTTTTACCGCCCTCCCACCCTATTATTCCCGGAGTTCGAGTTTCTTTCGACCATCAATTTCATTCGTACGGAGCCTCTTCAGACTTCCCTCAATCATTTCAACCGGTGAATTCTCGTCTCGTTCGTCATCCTTCATCCCTTTTCTTCTCCGGTGGATTCAATTCAAGTTTTTCGTTGTCGATCGTATTCTTTCCCTCAGCTCAAATATTTCCCTTTGCTCGTTCGCCTCTCGCCAGTTTATCCTTCCGGAGTGATGAAGACATCTCAGAAGATTCGTGTTTGCATTCAATTATTTCGAGGTTGTCACCTCATTCAAATATTGCATTTGTTCCGGTGCATCATCTATCTGGTTAACATCCCGTTCCAACGGTGTTTTTCTCTTCAGTGGGCCCTAACCCACAGGTCTTTTCCCAGGATCTTACCTGACTCTTCTAATTATTCCGGAGCTATTCTCTAATTCTTTTCGGAGTTTGACGTAAGAATGAATTTCATCAGTCACATGCCTTTTCCAAGATCAATTTCAAATCATTTCATTGTTGGCTCAACCTCTCTGTTTTTCTTTCTTCCGGAGTATCTCATTAATTTTGGTGGTGTTTATCGTCGTCCTTTGAAGACCGAAGTAGAGTTTCTCTTAAATCTTGTCCATTCTCCCGGAGGTTCATGGTGCTAGCTCGATGTTATCCTATCTAATTGTTTCCAGTCATGCAAATTCTGCTCATCCATCCGGAGTATTTCAGAAGTTGATTTCCGTTTTGTTTCACCCGAGGCCATCGTTTCAGAAGAATTCTTCGTCCTCACATTTCAGCTACCGTTATCCATTTATCCCGGTGCCTCGTTCAAGTGTTCTTTAATCAGCTCATGATCTCCTTGTCCTTTTGCATCTAAATTCCCTCGAGCATATTTGGTCTTCTAATTCTTCCCGGTGATTCATTCTCTTTCGTCAGTCATTTCCGAATTCTTACGGTGGTTAGTTCAAGATTCTTTTCCTTGATTATCATATAGTTTCATTCGTTCTTTCCAATTCCACCGGTGGTTCCATCAATACATTCTCAAGTTTGCGCTATATCTCTCTTAATCCTTTCTACGGGAATAAGTAGTATGCCAAATCCAGTGCTTGTCATCAATTTAATTTGATGAAGGATAAGCATACAATAAATCTTATTCTTATTTCCTCGAGGTGATTCAATTTTTTTTCTTCTGGAGATTGTTCATGATGAAGTAATTCTTGGTTCTAGTGTTTTCATCTTTTCTTTTCCGGAGTTCAAATTTCCTCGGCAATTTCGTCGAAACCTCCATCTAAATCACCGCAAGGCTCATCTTATTCTTTATTCCTTCATTCTATCTCATCATCCTTTTGTCACCGGAGTTCTTCATGGTGGTTCTTCATGATTTAATTCTTTCTTCAAGAGTTCATCAAGATTTTGTTGGCGGAGTTCAAGTATCTTTTCTTCTCGCGTCTAGAAGTGAAATTAAGTATCCGTATTTTTTTGAAGTGGAGTTTTGCATTTCTTCGTTCTTCTCAGCTATTCAATCTTTTCCGCTTGTGGTCGGTTATCACCTTATAATTTTGAGATGTTTTCCATAAGTCCACAACAATCTTATTCTTTCGTTGTTGATTTTCTGAACAACTCCAGTCAATCCTTCCTTCTAAGTTCTTTTCATTCAATTTTTCCAATTCTTCCGGAGGTATTGCGTTGCTTATGTCGTCAAGTGTCATTCCATCTTGTGAAGTTCATGTTCTATTCTTTCCTTGTTCAACCGGAGTGCTGCCTAAATTCTTTCAGTCTTACTCGCTTCTCATCTCGTTCTAACCTGAGTGATTTCATAGTCTATCCGATTCAGTGAGCTTTCGATTCTCGTCATTCTCGTCGTTCCTCTCCTCTTCTTGAGTGCTCTCGATTCTTTGCTTCTTCTCTTGAGTTCTTGTTTCCCTCATCATTCTCTCTTCCGTCTCGGTCCTAAGATCTCGGGACGAGATCTCTTGTTAGTGGAGGACTGTTGTAACGCCCCGGATTCGATGCGCCAGGTGTCTGCCATTTATTCGCCATCGTTGCTATGTCATTTTCTTGCGTGTTGCACTTTGCCATGTCATCATCTGCATTTCATATCATGTCATCATGTGCATTTCATTTTGCATACGTGTTCGTCTCTTGCATGCGAGCATTTTCCCCGTTGTCCGTTTTCCAATCCGGCACTCCTATGTCTCCCGGCGCCCCCTTTTTGCTTCTTCTTTTGTGCGGGCATTAAACGTTCTCGGAATGGCCCGAGTCTTGCCAAGCGGCCTTGGTATAGCACCGGTAGACTGCCTGTCAAGTTTCGTGCCATTTGGAGTCCGTTTGATACTCCAACGGTTATTCGGGTAACCGTAAAGCCCCCTTCTCTTTGCAGCCCAACACCCCTTTCAAAGTGGCCCAAAACCCAGCAAACTCCACTCCATGCTCTCGGTCGTTCGATCACGATCGCGTGGCCGAAAACCGCTCCTCATTTGGACACTCCTAGCTCCCTCTACCTATAAATATGTGCATCTCCCCCGAAATCCCGGTCTAACCCTAACCTTCTTCATCCTCGCGCCGCCGGACACGTCCGCCCGTGCCGGACACGTCCCTTCATCCAATCAGCGCCCGCCACGTCATCGCCGCCTCCCCGCGCCTCCCCGAGCCTCCCCGGCCTCTTCCTCCTCGTCTCCGGCGACGAACTCCGGCGAACCTCGAGAACCGTGCAGATCCAGAGGTTGACCCCGTTTTATTCCACTAAGTCCCTGTTATTTTGTCATTATCATGCCATGTTAATCGCATCATAACTTGCTGCATACTGCTCCGTTTCATGCGTATAATATGTCAAATTGTTCGCCTCGACTAGTACTTCATTACGTTCCATTGCATCATGTTCATTTAAGTTCATCTTGATGCCTGAATCTTCGTTGCAAGAGTGCTATATGATGTTAATCTGCTGGAACTGTTATAACTTGATGATTTGTCATTTTTGTTGCATTTGATGTGTGCATCCTATGAGCATGAGCTCTACATGTGTTTTGATATATGTCATGACATCTTCACAGTGGTGCTATCCATGTATTTTTGTGATTCCTGTAGTGAGTGCATCGAGCTTGTTAAGTAGGGTACTTGCTGTTGCTGTTTTGCTAGGTTGATTCTGTTATATTATGATGCTATGTTAACCTGCTTCTACAAGTCATTCTATGCATAATCTGGAGATGTTCACTAAGAATGTTTTGTTATACATGTCATGATCTATCCATCCATGCCCATGGTTGCATTTATAGCCTACCTTAACTTGTTGTTATCTTGCTCCAAAGTTGCTAAATAATGTTGCTGTCATCCTGTTAACATTATGTTCAATGTTCCCATGATTGTTGTTAGTGATCAATGCACTCTATGAACTTGCTCTTGCCATGATTAGCTTCACAAACATGTCTTGTTACTGTTGGGTGCCTTGCCATGCTATGTTTTTCTCTGTGGTGAGTGGCTCAAGCTCACCAACATGCCTACTTATTGTTGTTCCTGCCATGTATGAATCTGTCATATCATTTGCCATGTTTACATGGGTGCCATCATATTTTCTGTGCCTTTTTGGCTCATGGTCAGTAAAGGACTTTTGTTCTATGCATTTAGTAGACTCATTCCATTCCTTTTTGTGCCATGTTGAGTTCATATAAGATGCTGTTTGATAGCTCTAAACATTGCAACCTGATGTTATTTCCTGATAAGTCTGAAACTGTTATTATTTGCAATCTTGCCATGTCATTTTGAGCATGTTCTAGTGATTTCTGGAGATAGCTCAGTGTTCATTTTTTGTTGTGCTTTACCTGCTCATCACGCCCATGCCTTTTGTTTTTATGTTAGGGTGATGTAGCATATTGTTTTGATGCTTGTAATATGCCTAGTTGCTATTTTGGACAGATTGTTGCTATAACTTGTATGGAGTGTATGTGTTGAACCGTTGCTCCGTTTTGAGTGTGCTCTATATGAAACTTGCTTGATTTTGCATGTTGTCTCATATTATCATGTTGCATCCTTGTTTTGAGGTGTTTGATTGATGTTTGTATGCATTTTGCATCAATGCCATGTTTAACTTGTTTTGCTCATATCTTCTAGGCCGTAGCTCCGAATTAAATGAACTTTATATGTAACTTGACTAGAATTTCGTGTAGATCATCTTGGTGCATCTTAACTTGCTGTTTAACAACTTGAACATAAGGTTTATTCAGATCTGGACCAATTTTGAAATTTGCATATGAGGACTTACCGGAATTGTTATATGTTGTTCCCGGCCTCATTTAAACTTGCTTTGATGTGTTGCTCTTGTTTGCATCATCTCTTGCCATGAGTAGCTTCATGTAGTTTTGTCATGCATCATGCTTGTTGTGCATCATGCCTTGTTCATGTGTGGTGTGTTTACCATGTTGTGTGCTTCTTCTCGATAGTTCCCGTGTCGCTATGATCGTGAGGATTCGTTCGTCTCACGCTTGGTTCGTCTTCGTGGCTTCATCTTCTTCATGGACTCGTTCTTCTTCCTAGCGGGATTTCAGGCAAGATGACCGCTACCCTGGATCTCACTACTATCATTGCTATGCTAGTTGCTTCGTTCTATCGCTATGCTGCGCTACCTATTACCTGTTTATCAAGCCATCCCAAATTGCCATGAACCTCTAACCTTTGACACCTTTCCTATGCAAACCGTTGTTTGGCTACGTTACCGCTTTGCTCAGCCCTCTTATAGCGTTGCTAGTTGCAGGTGAAGTTGAAGATTGCTCCATGGTGGACAGGATTTTTGATTGGGATATCACAATATCTCTTATCTAATTAATGCATCTATATATATTTGGTAAAGGGTGGAAGGCTCGGCCTTATGCCTGGTGTTTTGTTCCACTCTTGCCGCCCTAGTTTCCGTCATATCGGTATTATGTTCCCGGATTTGCGTCCCTAACGCGATCGGGTGATTTAGGGGACCCCCTTGACAGTTCGCTTTGAATAAGACTCCTCCAGCAAGGCCCAACCTTGGTTTTACATTTGCCTCACCTAGCCCTTTTTCCCTTGGGAGTCGCGCTCTCAAGGGTCATCTTTATTTTACCCCCCCGGGCCAGTTCTCCTTCGAGTGCTGGTCCAAACCGAGCGATGTCTGGCACCCCCTGGGCAATCAGGGTCTATGCCAACCTGACGTCTGGCTCATCCGGTGTGCCCTGAGAATGAGATATGTGCAGCTCCTATCGGGATTTGTCGGCACATCCGGGCGGCTTTGCTGGTCTTGTTTTATTCTTGTCGAAATGTCTTGTAGCCGGATTACGAGACTGATCGGGTCTTCCGGGAGAAGGAATATCCTTCGTTGATCGCGAGAGCTTATCATGGGCTAAGTTGGGACACCCCTGCAGGGTTGAACTTTCGAAAGCCGTGCCCGCGGTTATGTGGCAGATGGGAATTTGTTAATATCCGGTTGTAGTAAACTTGAAGCAAACTCTTCTAAAATACACCAACCGTGTGCGTAACCTTCAATATCTCTTTTCGGGGTTGATTGAGAGGAGAACACGGTTTCTGGGTTATGTCTGACGTAAGTAGGAGTTCAGGATCACTTCTTAATCATTACTAGCTGACGACCGTTCCTTTGTTTCTCTTCTCGCTCTCATGTTAGCCACCATATATGCTTAGTCGCTGCTGCAACCTCACCACTCTACCCCTTCCTTTCTCATTAAGCTTTGCTAGTCTTGATACCCATGGTAATGGGATTCTTTGAGTCCTCGTGGCTCACAGATTACTACAACACCGGTGTACAAAGTTGGCGATGATCATGACGTGAGAGCGATGTTTGCTTGTTTGGAGTTCTTCTTCTGCTTCTTCTTCGATCAGGGGATAGGTTCCAGGTCGGCAGCCTGGGCTAGCAGGGTGGATGTCATTTTGAGTTTCTATTTATGTTTCATCTGTAGCCGGATGTTGATCTTGTATATGATGTTGATGTATTCTTGTGGCATTCGTGCCTTATGTATGTATCCCTACCTATTATGTAATGTTGATGTAATGATATCCACCTTGCAAAAGCGTTTCAATATGCGGGTCTATCCTTGGTTGGACCTTCGAGTTCCTTTTGGATAGGGTCGTATATTGGGCGTGACATTCGGGCACTAAGTGCAAAGTTTCTGGAAATTACAGCAAGATCAAATAACTATCATCCAAGAAGATCCTATAGGTCTAACTTGGCACACACACTAATTTTAACACAAAACCACATCCAAACAGAAGGTAGATGGATTATTTATTCCTAAACAGAAACAAAAACAAAAAACCAAAAATAAAATTGGGTTGCCTCCCAACAAGCGCTATCGTTTAACGCCCCTAGCTAGGCATAAAAGCGAGGATAGATCTAGGTATTGGCATATTTGGTAGGCAATCCATAAGTGGCTCTCATGATAGTTTCATATGGCAATTTTATTTTATTTCTAGGAAAGTGTTCCATGCCCTTTTTTAATGGAAATTGAAATCTAATATTCCCTTCCTTCATATCAATAATCGCACCAACCGTTCTAAGGAAAGGTCTACCAAGAATAATAGGGCAAGAAGGATTGAAATCTATATCAAGAACGATAAAATCTACGGGCACATAATTCCTATTTGCAACAATAAGAACATCATAAATTCTTCCCATAGGTTTCTTAATAGTGGAATCCGCAAGATGCAAGTTTAGAGAGCAATCATCAAAATCACAGAAATCTAGCAAATCACACAAAGTTTTGGGAATAGTGGAGACACTAGCACCCAAATCACACAAAGCATAAAACTCATGATCTTTAATTTTAATTTTAATAGTTGGTTCCCACTCATCATAGAGTTTTCTAAGGATAGAAACTTTCAACTCAAGTTTTTCTTCATAAGATTGCATCAAGGCATCAACAATATGTTTGGTAAAGGCTTTATTTTGACTATAAGCATGAGGAGAATTTAGCACGGATTGCAACAAGGAAATACAATCAATTAAAGAGCAACTTTCATAATTAAATTCCTAGGAATCCAATATAGTGGGTTTAGCTACATCTAGTGTTTTATTTCTTTCAATCCCAGTTTTATCAATTTCATCATCAAGATCTAAATACTCCGAATTTTTGGAACGCCTTCTAGGTAAAGGAAGATCAAATTCAGTTTCATCAAGATTAATATTGAAAAACAAAGATTTAATAGGGGACGCATCAATAACTTTTAGATCTTCATCTTGATTTTCATAGGAATTGGAAGAACACGCTTTAATAAAGACATCTTTTGTAGCACGCATCCTAGCGGTTCTTTCCTTGCACTCATCAATGGAAATTCTCATGGCTTTGAGAGACTCATTGATATCATGCTTAGGAGGAATAGATCTAAGCTTTTAAGAATCAACCTCAAGAGAAATTCTATCAACGTTCCTAGCCAAATCATCAACTTTAAGCAATTTCTCTTCAAGCAAAGCATTAAAATTCTTTTGTGAATTCATAAAATCTTTAACACTATTCTCAAATTCAGAGGGCATCTTATTAAAATTTACATAAGAGTTGTTGTAGGAATTTCCATAATTATTAGAAGGATTACTAGGATAAGGCCTAGGATTAATATTCCCTCTATAAGCGTTGTTACCAAAATTATTCCTACCAACAAAATTCACATCCATAGATTCATTATTATTCTCAATCAAAGTAGACAAAGGCATATCATTAGGATCAGAAGAAATACTCTTAGTAGCAAATAATTTCATAAGTTCATCCATCTTTCCACTCAAAACATTGATCTCTTCTATCGCATGCACTTTTTTATTAGTAGATCTTTCGGTATGCCATTGAGAATAATTAACCATAATATTATCTAGGAGTTTAGTAGCATCTCCTAAAGTGATTTCCATAAAAGTGCCTCCCGCGGCCGAATCTAAAAGATTTCTAGAAGCAAAATTCAATCCGGCATAAATTTTTGTATAATCATCCACAAATTCAAACCATGAGTAGGGCAATTACGTATCATTAATTTCATTCTCTCCCAAGCTTGTGCAACATGTTCATGATCAAGTTGATTAAAATTCATAATGTCGTTTCTAAGAGAGATGATCTTAGCGGGAGGAAAATACTTAGAGATAAAAGCATCTTTGCACTTGTTCCAAGAATCAATACTATTTTTAGGCAAAGACGAAAACCAAGCTTTAGCACGATCTCTAAGCGAAAAAGGAAATAGCTTCAATTTAACAACATCATTATCGACATCTTTCTTCTTTTGCATATCACATAAATCAACGAAGCTATTCAGATGAGTAGCGGCATCTTCACTAGGAAGGCCGGCGAATTGATCTTTCATAACAAGATTCAATAAAGCAGTATTGATTTCACAAGATTCAGTATTGGCAAGCATAGCAATCAGAGTGCTAAGGAAATCATTATTATTCGTATTGGTGAAGTCACACAATTTGGTAGTATCTCGAGCCATCGCGACAAACAAGCAATCCAATACACGAGCAAACAAAAGGCAAGCGAGAAAAAGGCAAACGGAAAAAGAGGAGGAGATTGGGAAAGAGAGGGCGAATAAAACGGCAAGGGTGAAGTGGGGGAGAGGAAAACGAGAGGCAAATGGCAACTAATGTAATGGGAGAGATAGGGATTGTGATGGGTACTTGGTATGTTGACTTTTGTGTAGACTCCCTGGCAACGGTGCCAGAAATTCTTCTTGCTACCTCTTGAGCACTGCGTTGGTTTTCCTCGAAGAGGAGAGGATGATGCAGCAAAGTAGCGTAAGTATTTCCCTCAGTTTTTGAGAACCAAGGTATCAATCCAAAGAGGAGGCTACACACAAGTCCCTCATACCTACACAAAAACAATAGCTCAACGCAACCAACGCGATTAGGGGTTGTCAATCCCTTCACGGTCACTTACGAGAGTGAGATCTGATAGAGATGATAGATAATATTTTTGGTATTTTTGATATAAAGATGCAAAGTGAAAAGTAAAAGGCAAAGTAAAAAAGCAAAGCAATAATAAAGTGATGGAGGTTGATATGATGAGAATAGACCCGGGGGCCATAGGTTTCACTAGTGGCTTCTCTCAAGAGCATAAGTATTCTACGGTGGCTGAACAAATTATTGTTGAGCAATTGACAGAATTGAGCATAATTATGAGAATATCTAGGTATGATCATGTATATAGGCATCACGTCCGAGACAAGTAGACCGACTCCTGCCTGCATCTACTACTATTACTCCACTCATCGACCGCTATCAAGCATGAATCAAGAGTATTAAGTTAAAAATAGAGTAACGCCTAAAGCAAGATGACATGATGAAGAGAGATAAATTCTTGCAATATGATAAAAACCCCATCTTGTTATCCTCGATGGCAACAATACAATACGTGCCTTGCTGCCCCATACATCCTTTGGGAAAGGACACCGCAAGATTGAACCCAAAGCTAAGCACTTCTCCCATGGCAAGAAAAACCAATCTAGTAGGCCAAACCAAACTGATAATTCGAAGAGACTTGCAAAGATAACCAATCATACATAAAAGAATTTAGAGAAAATTAAATATTATTCATAGATAGACTTGATCATAAACCCACAATTCATCGGTCTCAACAAACACACCGCAAAAAGAAGATTACATCGAATAGATCTCCACGAGAGAGGGGGAGAACATTGTATTGAGATCCAAAAAGAGAGAAGAAGCCATCTAGCTACTAACTATGGACCCGAAGGTCTGAGGTAAACTTACTCACACTTCATCGGAGAGGCTATGATGATGTAGAAGCCCTCCGTGATGATGGCCCTCTCTGGCGGAGCTCCGGAACAGGCCCCAAGATGGGATCTCGTGGATACAGAAAGTTGCGGCGGTGGAATTAGGTTTTTGGCTCAGATCCGATCGTTTGAAGTGCGAGGGTATATATAGGAGGAAGGAGTACGTCGGTGGAGCAACAGGGGGCCACGAGGCAGAGGGCGCGCCTAGGGGGCGCCCCACCTCGTGACCGCCTCTTTCATTCCTTGGCGAGGGTCCAAGTCTCTGGATCACGCTCGTGAGAAAATCACGTTCCCGAAGGTTTCATTCCGTTTGGACTCCGTTTGATATTCTGTTTCTTCGAAACACTGAAATAGGCAAAAAACAGTAATTCTGGGCTGGGCCTCCGGTTAATAGGTTAGTCCCAAAAATAATATAAAAGTGGAAAATAAAGCCCAATATAGTCCAAAACAGTAGATAATATAGCATGGAGCAATCAAAAATTATAGATACGTTGGAGACGTATCAGGCCCGCCCGACTTTCACATCAACTCGCGGGTACCCCTCAGGGCCGACCCGACTTCAACAATGGTCTCAAGTAAAGTTCAGGTAACCGTGTGTCCAAAACATCAAGGAGGAAAACCCGAGGAATCACCCTCGGTGGATTCCACTCGATGTAATCATCAAGGTGAACGTAAGAGGAACCACCCTCGAGGTTCACACTTGAGGGGTTGCACGACAGAGTCGTATCGGAAGTGGTTAAGGAGGAATCACCCTCGATGGCCACGACCGAATAGCTACACTGCAGAGATCTCATTAGGAGTGATGTATGATGAGGTACCACCCTCGGGACTGGATGGTAACTCCGCAGAGTCGAGCAACATAAGGGGCGTGATGTGATGTGAGGTGTTGGGCTCTAGTCATCGATCACATTGATCGAGTCGTCGATGATGAAGCAGGGGCAACAAGGACATGGTGGAGGTGACTGATGGATCACTAACCAACCTATACTAAGCAGTTTAGGATAAGCAGGTAAGGTACAATAAGTAGGTTCTGTATGTGCTATGCATCAGAATAGGAGCAAACAATAACAGTGGCAAAATCTAATGCAAGCATGAGAGAATGGAATGGGCGATATCGAGATGATCAAAGCGGGGGCTTGCCTGGAAGCTCCCTGATACATTACTAAGCATGACATGACGAAACACGGTGCTAGGGGTGTTCTAACGCAGTGCTACACGATACCGGCGGAGGAGAACATCCGGGAATGTTTCCCTGAAGTTTGGCATTTTCGGAAAAATGAAACGGAGGGGGCGGTTGCAGGTTCGCTATGCTAGGGACGTGTGGCGGACGAACGGACCGTGTATTCGGATTCGTCTCATCGTTGTGAGCAACTTTCATGTATAAAACCTTTTCATCCGAGCTACGGTTTATTTTCTATTAATTTTAGAAGTTTTATTGAATCCCTGGAATTATTTCATTTATTTATTTAAATAGACAGAAAATGGGGAAATGACGCCAAGATGTCACCATCGCTGCGTCAATCGACCAACTAACGATCAGCCAGGGCCCGTGCGGGACCCACCGGCAGTGACTGGGCGATGCCAAGCCGGTCGTTGACTGGGTCAACACGGCCGTGGGGCCCAGTAGCAGCGACACCGAGGTGGGGCCCAGAGGCGCCCATGTCAGCACGGCGATGGAAGTCGCGCCGGCGACCAAAACGCACGGCGACGCGCACGGGAGGCCGCCGAATTTTCGCTATGGTGGCTTAAATCGGACGCGGCTAGGCTCGTTCGGTTGCGGTCGATCTCGCGCATCCAACGATGGTGGTCGCGGGGGCTAGAGTTGACCGGAGCAGGGCGCAACATCGACGACAGCGGCGGTCGGAATTCGGGTCGATGCGGGTCAGTAGCGGCAGCTCGTTTGCGGACAAACTAAATGGCCAAGGGGCCTCTACATGCAGGTGCGAGGGCGATGGACTACTGCGCGTGGCCATTTGGTCACCGGGAGGTGGCCGGCGACGAGCGTCCGCGCCGGAGGGCTCGACCACAGCAGGGATGGCGGCTACGAGGTATGAACATCAACGAGAGGGGTGGGGGAAGAAGGCAGGGGCTCACCTTGACCCGCAGGTGAGCAAAGCGGGCTTGGGGGAGAGCTCGCCAGAGCGAATCATCGACGGAGTCCGCTCGGCCAAGGAGAAAGCCGGTGGCAGGGAAGGCGTCGCGGGAGCGTCCGACGTCCTGCGGCTTGTCGGGGGAACATAGTCGAGGGAGGTGGAGTGCTTGGACACGTCGGTGAGGCATGAGGTCAACGGTTGCCACGGCGATGTGAGGTGGCCGGCATCGTGCGCGTCACGCGCGCATGGCCGACGCGGATCTGGGGAAGAGGGGAAGGCGGAGAGGGCGAGGGGAAGCGTAAGGGGGCAAGTGGGGATGGGGCCTGAGGAGGCGGGGCGCTGGAGGCCTTATCCACCCGCTGACGACGTGGAGGCATGGGGGCGCGAGCGGGTGCGACGGCGACCGCGGGCATGGGTCGGTCGAACAGGAGAAGGGGGAAGATGACACGGGAGGGGGTGCAGGCTGGGCTGCTGGGCCGGCTAGCTGGTCCGGTCAGGTGGCCGAGGCCCAGGTGGGGTCGGGGCTATTTTCTTCCTTCTCCTTTTCTTTTACTTTTCTTTTATAGTTTTATAAATTAAACAACTAGCCCCGGTTTTATTCATTTCAGAGCATTTAAGCACATTATAAAAATGTTGTTTCACCATGACAATTATCCTGGGATTATTTGCCACACTTTGAATATTTTAGTTTTCATGTTTGAGAAAATTTGAATTTTGACTTTAAACTCGATTTTGAATTTGAATTGTGATTTGGATCAAGCAGAGATTAGCAATAGTAATGTGATGACATGGCATCATTAGAAGAAGGTTACTGTAGCTTAATTATCCAGGCGTCACAATTCTCCTCCACTACAAGAAATCCCGTCCCGAGATTTAGGAGGTAGAAGGAAACAACTCGGGGTATTCATCTCGCAAGCGATCCTTGCGTTCCCAAGTGGCTTCGTCTTCAGAGTGATGCGACCACTGGACCTTGAGGAACTTGATTGCCTTCTGACGTGTGCAGCGTTCATCTTGGTCGAGAATGTGGACCCGATGCTCTTTACAGGAGAGGTCCTGTTGCAAATCGAGCACTTCGATTCACTTCTCGGATTGGGTCCTTGAAGCAGCGGCGAAGCTATGACACGTGGAACACATCGTGAACCTGAGAAAGGTTCGACGGTAGTTCTAGCTAGTATGCCACTTTTCCACGCCTTTCGAGAATAGTGAATGGAACAATATAGCGAGGAGCTAGCTTGCCCTTGATCCCGAAGCGGTGAGCACCCTTCATTGGTGTGACTCGAAGATAAGCCTTTTCGCCAGGTTGATAGACCATGTCTTTGTGATGATGGTCATACTAACTTTTCTGACGTGACTAAGCAGTCTTGTGATTCTCGCGAATAATGCGGACTTGTTCTTTGGCGCGTTGGATAATATCCGGACCGGGGAGTGGACGTTCCCCAGTTTCTGACTAGTTCAGAGGGGTTCGACACTTTGTTCCATATAATACTTCGAAGGGAGCCATCTTCAGACTAGCTTGATAGCTATTGTTATAAGAGAACTCAGCATATATGAGAGATTCCTCCCATTTCTTGCCGAAGGAAATGACACAAGCTCGAAGCATGTCTTCAAGAAATTGGTTGACTCGTTAAACTTGTCCCTGCGACTGAGGGTGGAATGCAGTGCTGAATGACAGATGAGTTCCCATAGCTTCTTGGAAACTTGCCTAGAATCTAGAAGTGAATAAGCTGCCACGGTCTGGGCTGATAACCAACGGGATACCATGGAGTGAAACAATTCTGGACATATAGAGAGTTGCCAGCTGACTAGTAGTGATCGTTTCTTTGACGGCCAAAAAGTGTGCAACTTTAGAAAGTCAGTCAATGACGACAAGTATAGCATCATTACACTTCTGTGATTTGGGAAATCCGGTGATGAAGTCCATTTCAACATGGTCCCATTTCCATTCAGGTATAGAGCTAGGTTGTAGAGTTCCAGCAGGCCTTTGATGTTCTGCTTTGATACGATGACAAACGTCACACTCAGCAAAATAACAAGCAGTGTCTTGCTTCATGTTTGACCACCAGAATCTCTGACGAATGTCTTGGTACATCTTGGTGCTACCGGGATGAATAGACAATGGAGTGTCATGAGCTTCTTTCATAACTTCCTGAACCATATCAAGGTTGTCTTTTGAAGGGACCACTAGGCAACCTTTAAAGAACAAAGAGTCATCATCTTCAACAGTAAAGAACGAGGGCCTTCCCCCCAGGCGCGCCCTCCACCCTCGTGGGGCCCATGTTGATCCAACGACGTACTTCTTCCTCCTATATATACCTACGTACCCCCAACCCAACAGAAGCATCCACGAAAACCTAATTCCACCGCCGCAACCTTCTGTACCCATGAGATCCCATCTTGGGGCCTTTTCCGGCGTCCTGCCGGAGGGGGCATTGATCAAGGAGGGCTTCTACATCAACACCATAGCCTCTCCGATGATGTGTGAGTAGTTTACCTCAGACCTTCGGGTCCATAGTTATTAGCTAGATGGCTTCTTCTCTCATTGGATCTCAATACAAAGTTCTCCGCGATTCTCGTGGAGATCTATTCGATGTAATCTTCTTTTGCGGTGTGTTTGTCGGGACCGATGAATTGTGGGTTTATGATCAAGTTTATCTATGAACAATATTTGAATCTTCTCTGAATTCTTTTATGTATAATTGGTTATCTTTGCAAGTCTCTTCGAATTATCAGTTTGGTTTGGCCTACTAGATTGATCTTTCTTACAATGGAAGAAGTGCTTAGCTTTGGGTTCAATCTTGCGGTGTCCTTTCCCAGTGATAGCAGGGGCAGCAAGGCACGTATTGTATTGTTGCCATCGAGGATAACAAGATGGGGTTTATATCATATTGCATGAGTTTATCCCTCTACATCATGTCATCATACTTAAAGCGTTACTCTGTTCTTATGAACTTAATACTCTAGATGCATGTTGATAGCGGTCAATGTGTGGAGTAATAGTAGTAGATGCAGGCAGGAGTCGGTCTACTTGTCATGGATGTGATGCCTATATACATGATCATACCTAGATATTCTCATGACTATGCTCAATTCTATCAATTGCTCGACATTAATTTGTTCACCCACAGTAATACTTATGCCCTTGAGAGAAGCCACTAGTGAAACCTATGGCCCCGGGGTCTATTTTCCATCATATTAATCTTCCAACACTTAGCTATTTTATTGCCTTTTATTTTACTTTTCATCTTTATCATAAAAATACCAAAAATATTATCTTATCATATCTATCAGATGTCACTCTCGTAAGTGACCGTGAAGGGATTGACAACCCCTTTATCGGGTTTGGTTGTGAGGTTCTTATTTGTTTGTGTAGGTGCGAGGGACTTGAGCGTGGTCTCCTACTGGATTGATACCTTGGTTATCAAAACTGAGGGAAATACTTATGCTACTTTACTGCATCACCCTTTCCTCTTCAAGGGAAAAACCAACGCAGTGCTCAAGAGGTAGCAAAAAGGATTTCTGGCACGTTGCCGGGGAGATTCGCGCCAAGTAAAGTCAAGATTTGATTTCCCGTCAACAAGCCATTTCTGGCGCCATTGCCGGGGAGTCTACACAAAAGTCAACATACCAAGTACCCATCACAAACCCTTATCCCTCGCATTACATTATTTGCCATTTGCATCTCGTTTTCCTCTCCCCCACTTCACCCTTGTCGTTTTATTCGCCCTCTCTTTTCCGCTCGTCTCTTTTCCGCCGCTTTGTCGTTATGGCTAGTCCTTTATCTACTCCTTTATCTCCCAAGAATGAAGTTCTTAATTTTAAACAAAGGGAGGAGAAAATCTAAAAAGATGCTTGGTACAGAATTTGCAATGCGCAAAATAGATCCACTAGGAAGCAATCTACTTCCGTTCTTCTTCGCAATTTTTATGTAGGCATCACTCCTTGGAATAGATACATTCTTTATACAATTACCGAAGGAAATTTCTTGGGTAGCCATACTTTTGATTCTTATAATGCTATGATAGATTTGTTTGGCCCACCACCTCTTTTGGTTAACGGAACTATGTTAACTTTGGAGCATGTGATGCAAAGACTTGAAATTATTGAAAATAAAGTTGCTACCGTAGAGTTAATTGAAAATTTGGATAAAAAGATCCACAACCAAATTACCCAATATGGATCTAAAGTAGGACTCATTCTGATTTTTTTTAAAGAAAAGGAACCCATAGTTAATGAAAGAATAAATCAGGATTCCTCTAGAATCGATAAACTTGAGGGTATCATTACCAACTTGGGAACCGCCTTTTCTTCCGTATAGAACACTTCAAATACTCCTACCAAAATTGCCAAACTTATGTATGTTCCTAAAAATAAGGGTGAATCCTCTAGTAAGGAAACTGCGGATCTCAAAGCAATAAGTGTTCATCCCAACCTTTTTGCTATCTTGAAGGAACCTTTTTCCTCAAGAGATTT
The DNA here is from genome assembly GCA_021605145.1 of Aegilops bicornis. NCBI lineage: Eukaryota > Viridiplantae > Streptophyta > Magnoliopsida > Poales > Poaceae > Aegilops > Aegilops bicornis. The sequence goes on from CM038670.1 coordinate 287,811,954, forward strand.
CTTTGATTTCATGCCAAGAAGCTTGATTATTAATAAAAAGGAAGAAACCCCTAAGGGTGATAGGAGCCTTATCGAAGAATTACCTACCAAAGATGGCAATACCTAGATCTATCCTTGCTTTTATGCCTAGCTAGGGGCGTTAAACGATAGCGCTTGTTGGGAGGCAACCCAATTTTATTTTTAGTTTTTTGCTTTTTGCTTCTGTTTAGGAATAAATATTTGTTCTAGCCTCTGGTTAGATTTGTTTTTATGTTTTAATTAGTGTTTGTGCCAAGTTAAACCTATAGGATCTTCTTGGATGATAGTTATTTGATCTTGCTGAAAATTCCAGAAACTTTCTGTTCATGCAAACAATTGTTAAAAATTACCAGAACGTGATAAAATATTGATTCCAATTGAAGAATATCAATAAACAAATTTTCTAGGTCTTCCTATTTTGGTAGAATTTTTTGAGTTCCAGAAGTTTGCGTTAGTTACAGATTACTACAGACTGTTCTGTTTTTGACAGATTCTGTTTTTTGTGTGTTGTTTGCTTATTTTGATGAATCTATGGCTAGTAAAATAGTTTATAAACCATGGAGAAGTTGGAATACAGTAGGTTTAACACCAATATAAATAAATAATGAGTTCATTACAGTACCTTGAAGTGGTGTTTTGTTTTCTTTCCCTAACGGAGCTCACGAGATTTTCTGTTAAGTTTTGTGCTGTGAAGTTTTCAAGTTTTGGGTAAAGATTTGATGGAGTATGGAACAAGGAGTGGCAAGAGACTAAGCTTGGGGATGCCCATGGCACCCCAAGATAATCTAAGGACACCTAAAAGCCAAAGCTTGGGGATGCCCCGGAAGGCATCCCCTCTTTCGTCCTCATCCATCGGTAAATTTAATTGGAGCTATATTTTTATTCACCACATGATATGTGTTTTTCTTGGAGCGTCTTGTATTATTTGAGTCTTTATTTGTTAGTTTGCCAATATCATCCTTGCTGTACACACCTTTTGAGAGAGACATGCTTGATTCGGAAATTGTTAGAATACTCTATGTGCTTCACTTATATCTTTTGAGCTATATAGTTTTTGCTCTAGTGCTTCACTTATATCTTTTAGAGCATGGCGGTGGATTTGTTTTATAGAAACTATTGTTCTCTCATGCTTCACTTATATTATTTTGAGAGTCCTACAAAACAGCATGGTAATTTGCTTTAATTATGGTAGGCATTCAAGATTAGTAAAAAAATTCTTATGAGTGTGTTGAATACTATGAGAAGTTTGATACTTGATAATTGTTTTGAGATATGAAGATGGTAATATTAGAGTCATGCTAGTTGAGTAGTTTTCAATTTGAGAAATACTTGTGTTAAAGTTTGTGATTCCCGTAGCATGCATTATGGTGAACCGTTATGTGATGAAGTCGGAGCATGATTTATTTATTGATTGTCTTCCTTATGAGTGGCGGTCAGGGACGAGCGATGGTCTTTTCCTACCAATCTATCCCCCTAGGAGCATGTGCGTAATAATTTGTTTCAATAACTAATAGATTTTTGCAACAAGTATATGAGTTCTTTATGACTAATGTTGAGTCCATGGATTATACGCACTCTCATCCTTGCACCATTGCTAGCCTCTCTAATACCGCGCACCTTTCGCTGGTATCATAAAACTACCATATACCTTCCTCAAAATAGCCACCATACCTACCTATCATGGCATTTCCATAGCCATTCCGAGATATATTGCCATGCAACTTACCACCGTTCTGTTTATTATGACACGCTCCATCATTGTCATATTGCTTTGCATGATCATGTAGTTGACATCGTATTTGTGGCAAAGCTATCGTTCATAATTCTTTCATACATGTCACTCTTGATTCATTGCATATCCCGGTATTCCGCCGGAGGCATTCACATAGAGTCATATTGTTGTTCTAAGTATTGAGTTGTAATTCTCGAGTTGTAAGAAAATAAAAGTGTGATGATTATCATTATTAGAGCATTGTCCCAAGTGAGGAAAGGATGATGGAGACTATGATCCCCCCAAAAGTTGGGATGAGACTCCCGACTAAATAAAAAAAGAGAAAGGCCATAAAAAAGAGAGGAAGGCCATAAAAAAGAAAAAAAAGAGAAAAAAAGAGAAGGGACAATGCTACTATCCTTTTTACCACACTTGTGCTTCAAAGTAGCACCATGATCTTCGTGATGGAGAGTCTCTTATGTTGTCACTTTCATATACTAGTGGGAAATTTTCATTATAGAACTTGGCTTGTATATTCCAATGAAGGGCTTCCTCAAAATGCCCTAGGTCTTCGTGAGCAAGCGAGTTGGATGCACACCCACTTAGTTTCTTTTGTTGAGATTTCATATACTTATAGCTCTAGTGCATCTGTTGCATGGCAATCCCTACTCACTCACATTGATATCTATTGATGGGCATCTCCATAGCCCGTTGATACGCCTAGTTGATGTGAGACTATCTTCTCCCTTTTTGTCTTCTCCACAACCACCATTCTATTCCACATATAGTGCTATGTCCATGGCTCACGCTCATATATTGTGTGAAGATTGAAAAAGTTTGAGAACAAAAAAAGTATGAAACAATTGCTTGGCTTGTCATCGGGGTTGTGCATGATTTAAATACTTGGTGTGATGAAGATAGAGCATAGCCAGACTATATGATTTTGTAGGGATAACTTTCTTTGGCCATGTTATTTTGAGAAGACATAATTGCTTAGTTAGTATGCTTGAAGTATTATTATTATTTTGTCAATATTAAACTTTTGTCTTGAATCTTTCGTATCTGAACATTCATACCACAATTAAGAGAATTACATTGAAAATTATGTAAAGTAGCATTCCACATCAAAAATTCTGTTTTTATCATTTACCTACTCGAGGACGAGCAGGAATTAAGCTTGGGGATGCTTGATACGTCTCCAGCGTATCTATAATTTTTTATTGTTCCATGCTATATTATATTCTGTTTTGGATGTTTAATGGGCTTTATTATACACTTTTATATTATTTTTGGGACTAACCTATTAACCGGAGGCCCAGCTCAAATTGCTGTTTTTTGCCTATTTTAGTGTTTCGCAGAAAAAGAATATCAAACGGAGTCCAAACGGAATAAACCTTCGAGAACGTGATTTTCGGAACAAACGTGATCCAGAGGACTTGGAGTCCATGTCAAGAAAGCAATGAGGAGATCACGAGGCAGGGGGCGCGCCCTCCACCCTCGTGGGGCCCACGTTGCTCCACCGACGTACTTCTTCCTCCTATATATACTTACGTACCCCCAAACCAACAGAAGCATCCACGAAAACCTAATTCCACTACCGCAACCTTCTATACCCATGAGATCCCATCTTGGGGCCTTTCCGGCGTCCTGCCGGAGGGGGCATTGATCACGGAGGGCTTCTACATCAACACCATAGCCTCTTCGATGATGTGTGAGTAGTTTACCTCAGACCTTCGGGTCCATAGTTATTAGCTAGATGGCTTCTTCTCTCTCTTTGGATCTCAATACAAAGTTCTCCGCGATTCTCGTGGAGATCTATTCGATGTAATCTTCTTTTGCGGTGTGTTTGTCGGGACCGATGAATTGTGGGTTTACGATCAAGTTTATCTATGAACAATATTTGAATCTTCTCTGAATTCTTTTATGTATGATTGGTTATCTTTGCAAGTCTCTTCTAATTATCAGTTTGGTTTGGCCTACTAGATTGATCTTTCTTGCGATGGTAGAAGTGCTTAGCTTTGGGTTCAATCTTATGTGTCCTTTCCCAAAGTGATAGTAGGGGCAGCAAGGCACGTATTGTATTGTTGCCATCGAGGATAACAAGATGGGGTTTATATCATATTGCATGAGTTTATCCTCTACATCATGTCATCATACTTAAAGCTTTACTCTATTCTTATGAACTTAATACTATAGAAGCATGCTTGATAGCGGACGATGTGTGGAGTAAAAGTAGTAGATGCAGGTGAGTCGGTCTACTTGTCACGGACGTGATGCCTATATACATGATCATACCTAGATATTCTCATAACTATGCTCAATTCTATCAATTGCTCAACAGTAATTTGTTCACCCACCGTAATAGTTATGCCCTTGAGAGAAGCCACTAGTGAAACCTATGGCCCCCGGGTCTATTTTCCATCATATTAATCTTCCAACACTTAGCTATTTTTATTGCCTTTTATTTTACTTTGCATCTTTATCATAAAAATACCAAAAATATTATCTTATCAGATCTCACTCTCGTAAGTGACCGTGAAGGGATTGACAACCCCTTTATCGCGTTGGTTGTGAGGTTCTTATTTGTTTGTGTAGGTGCGAGGGACTTGAGCATCGTCTCCTACTGGATTGATACCTTGGTTATCAAAACTGAGGGAAATACTTACGCTACTTTACTGCATCACCCTTTCGTCTTCAGGGAAAAAACCAACACAATGCTCAAGAGGTAGCATGTCCTGACTGTCCACACTTGCGGCATAAACCATCATTATGGGAAGGGGCTACAGCATTGGACTGTCCACCCTGAATCATTAGTTGTCTCGGTGGCGGAGGCAGATGAGGTGCAACATAAGACGACCTTGGTGTTGGAGCAGGTCGATGATGAACTTTGTGTAGGATCCAAACTTGATGTTTCTGAGCAGGCTGACTCGAGATGGGCCAACATCTCGAGTACGCTTGAGCGACTCCTGGTACTTAGTCAGACCAGTTTCAGTTCGGAAAGCTTGGCTGACAAGCGTCACAAAGTTTGCGCAATCAAGAGCAACAAGTGCAAACTTTATGTCGGGACACAGTTGTTCGCATACGAATACGTCACAGTGTACCCTCGATGTCGGGAGTGATGCACCGCAGCTCACGTCGAAGGAGACCCGGCCGGAAGCGCGGTACGCACGCAATCCGGCGGCTGCTTTTGAGGACCCGAAACCCCACACGCCCGGGAGGGACCCCGTCAGGGCGCGCGGCGGCTATGGGCTGACCTAGGTCGACCTGATCGCCTCTAGGGCCTCGAGGTTCACCGCCCTGCAACAAGAAGAACAGACGAAGAACGAGGAAGAAGAAGAACTAGGGTTAAGGAGAAAAGATAAAAGATAAAAAGTGGTAGATGAGTTGATCGATTATGTGTTGTTCAATCGGCCGTCACCCCTTAGATATATAAGAGCCGGCTAGACTTCCCATGCAAGGAAAAGGCTTGGATTCACGTCCAAAACCCTAGTCAAATTCGGATTGGTTTTATCCGAACTTTCCAAAAATGTTCGGTTTAAACTGGCTGCACCTTGCGGGTATTTTTTGTGGTGGTATATGACCTCGAATGGAAATGAGTCCAAAAGAAATCTTGACCGTTTCGACAAGACAAACAACTTTCATGTTGAACGTTTTTTGATCAAAGGTCATCTTGAGGGTCAAATCGCTCATGCAAAACAGGCTATTATTCACGCTACCTCGCGTAAAACAGGTTATACTCATGCTACCCATTAGACATGGCGTCTTGTGGGGCACGCCATTTTCTGCCTCTTGACAGAGCTGCATTCCGATGGCTCTAACTTTTGCATACAAACTCAGATTGGAACGATTTTTATATCAAAATAGATCGCTTCGACGAGACGAAGACAATTCGTGTAGATCATTTTTCCATACGAGACGGTATTGGGGGCGTAATGAGACGAATAGTGTTCTGAATACAAAATCTCAGTATTTCGAACACAACTTGGGCCTTCGAGATGAGATCGGATGGCGATGACCCAAACTCCAAAGATGTTCATATCAACAATATGAAACTTTTTAATGTAGATCACTTCTCCATTTGAGGCCATATTAATTAAGTTCTTGACCGTGACAAAATCTGGTGTCAACAGCAGTCCTTCATGAAATTTCTCCTGCTTGCGAGCGTCAATGCAGACGTCATCCGCAGAATATCGAGATAATTCAAGGAATTTTCTCTGATATTCATCCATAGTGATTGTGCCCTGTGAGAGTGTGTGGAACTCCTTCTTCTTTTAGTCCATCAGACCTTGAGGAATGTGTCGTGCACGGAAGGCTAACTGAAATTCCTACCAAGTGGTTACACTACAAAAAAAAAGACACATCTGTGACATTTTGGGCCGAACGATTTTTTTTCTGTAATACATATGACACTTCTATGACGATAATTGTGACAAAACCCGGTATCATCATAGATGTGGTGGGATCCTACTTCTATGACAAAAAATCATGACACAAAATGGGCTTTTCGTCCTGGGGGGGCCGGAGACGCAGCTGCATGACATTCTTTGGGCCGTCCATGACGGAAAAAACCATTGTAGAAGCGAGGGGGAGGAAAATTTCGGGGAGTTCCCGGTTACGGTGGGAGGTCGGGGGCCGAGCGATGCGCGTTTCTCTTGTACACGTACGCGTGTGTGTGCGAGGCGTTGGCTCTAACTGAACCCGAGCGAGGCGTTGGGCTCTAATCGAACTCGAAGCGATTGCACCGCAGCCACGCTACATCGAACCCGAGCGATCGATCGATGGCTATTAACTGAACCCGATCGAGCGATTCCTTCGCTACTGCTGCTAACTGAAGCCGATCGATGGGATGAACAGTGAGCGTTGCGGGGGGCTTTTGGATGAACAGTGCACAGTGACGCTGCCTCTGGTTGAATAGGACCCCGTGGTGTGGTGGAGGGCTGGATGAACAGTAGATGGTGGAGGGGTTCCTGTAGAGGAGTGGATGAACAGGACCCCGTGGTGTGGAGGGCTGGATGAACAGTAGACGGTGGAGGGGTGCCCGTGGAAGGGTGGTTGAATAGGACCCCGTGGTGTCGAGGGCTGGATGAACAGTAGACGGTGGAGGTGTGGTTGAACAGTAGCCGGTGGAGTAGAGCGCGGTGGAGGCTGGATGAACAGGAGCCCGTGGAGGCTGGAGGAGGTCGACGGTGGAGATGAACAGTATCCCGTGGAGTCCCGTTTTGCGGTACGCCACACCCCTCCCAATGAACAGGACCCCGTTTCACCGTGGCGCTCCAACACAAGTCCGCTTCCTCCATTTTGCGGTACGCCACACCCTCCCGGCGAACAGGACCCCGTTTCGACCGTAGGAGGTCCGTTTCCTCCGTTTTGCGATACGCCACACCCCTCCCGATCAACAGGACCCCGTTTCGACCGTAGGAGGTCCGTTTCCTCCATTTTGCGGTACGCCAGACCCCTCCCGATGAACAGGATCCCGTTTCGAACGTGGCCGGTCAAACACAAGGCTGTTTCCTCCGTTCTGCGGTACGCCAGGCCTCGTTTCCATCGCCTGTTCCGTCCAAGCCCTCCCGATGAACACGACGCATTCCGTTGCCTCCCCATGAACACGATGACGACGCTGTTTCTCCATTCCGACCCAGCCATGTACACGAGCCCTGGCCGTACGTATGCGCGAGTAGGCGTTCGAGACCCCGCCCGTATGTACACATACGTGGCCGTATTTTCTTTCTTGCACCCTGGCCGCTGTACGTACGTGTACATGCTACGTGCGCGCCTCTACTACGACACATACACGCCTCTACTACGACACGTGCGCGCCTCTACATCGACCAGTATATATGTAATGCATACCGTTCGCGACCAGAATGACAACGCCACGCACGCTTCGACCAGGTGGGTCCCGACCGCCGTGCACTTCCTTGCTGCGAAGATGTAGATGGTGGGTCCCAGCAGTCGGGGGGCGAATCGTTTTTTTTTAAGGACGCACTTCCATGGGTGCGTAGATGTAGCTGGTGGGTCCCAGCAGAAGGGGCGAATCGTTTTTTGCGGACGCACTTCCTTGCGTGCGAAGGTGTAGCTGGTGGGTCCCAGCAATGGGGAAACGTTTTTTCGCGAAATCACGGTGGCCCGTCCGGTGGGTCCCCTGTCGGTGGAGGAATCATTATTTTCCGCGTAATAAGGAGGCACTTCCTTGCTGCCGTCATGGACCCAGCTGTCAGCCTCTCCACGTACAGTCCACGTCCGATGGAAGTCGTTCCTTGACCACGTTGCCGACGGCGAGGCCTAGGAAGGGGACGACGCGGAGCCGGTGAAGACGCGGCAGTGGATGCCCACGCGGAGAGGAGTATGAGGGTTCACTCGTTCAGCTGCGGTGTGAGGCTGCCGTCGCCGCAGGGCCTGGCCAGCGGTGGGAATAGTAGGGGGCGGTGAGGCCTCAAGGCAAAGACAGCCGCCACGGGAGGCGAGGAGCAGGCGGCATGACCGGCGCTGCTTTGGGCGGCTGGAGCAAGAAGACAAGAGGTTGAAGAAGCACTACGGCCGTTGGATGGACATCGTACGGTCACTGCAGCTAGAATCGTTTATATTGACAAGTTGACAAAGCCCTTGGTACGTCAACTTAGTAGGCCCACATGTCAGCTTCCGAAACGGTGCGCCCTAGATGTCAGGGGGAGGAATCATTTTTTGGGCGGGTGAAGCTACAATATCCGAGATTGAAGAAGAAGCACGGCATCCGTTGGATGGACATCCAACGGCCACTGCTGCTAGAACCGTGTGTTGACTATAAGTTGACAAAGCCTTTGAGGGAGTCCTGGACTAGGGGGTGTCCGGATAGCCGAACTATCATCTTTGGCCGGACTCCTAGACTATGAAGATACAATATTGAAGACTTCGTCCCGTGTCCGGATGGGACTTTCCTTGGCGTGGAAGGCAAGCTTGGCGATACGGATATGTAGATCTCCTACCATTGTAACCGACTCCGTGTAACCCTAACCCTATTCGGTGTCTATATAAACCGAAGGGTTTTAGTCCAGAGGACAAACAACAATCATACCATAGGCTAGCTTCTAGGGTTTAGCCTCTCGATCTCGTGGTAGATCTACTCTTGTACTACCCATATCATCAATATTAATCAAGCAGAGTAGGGTATTACCTCCATCGAGAGGGCCCGAACCTGGCTAAAAACATCGTGTCCCTTGTCTCCTGTTACCATCTGCCTAGACGCCTGATTCGGGACCCCCTACCCGAGATCCGCCAGTTTTGACACCGACATTGGTGCTTTCATTGAGAGTTCCTCCGTATGTCGTCACCTATAGGCCCGATGGCTCCTTCAATCATCAAGAACGACGCAGCCTGTGGTGAGACTTTTCTCCCGGACAGATCTTCAGATTCGGGCGGCTTTGCACCGCGGGCCAATTCGCTAGGCCATCCGGAGCAGATCGAAGCTACGCCTGGCCATCAGGTCAGATTTGGAAGCTTGAACTATACGGCCGATGTCCGCGGAGACTTGATCTTCGACGGATTCGAGCCACAACCGAGCGTGCCGCACTGTCTCGATGGGTACGATCTAGCTCTGCCGCCGAACAGTGCCCTGGAGGCCGCACTAGTGCCTGCTCCGACCCTTAATCCGGAGCCGGTTTCACCGATAGAGGACGGTTGGTTGGACACCGCCTCGGGGGCTGAAATCTCTACGGCGATTGAGCCGAACACCATCCCTGTCCTTTGCAAAGCTCGTGACTCCCAGGTGTCGGACTCCTTTCCGGACTCCGAACCTCCAGCGCCCACGCGGCCGAATCGGCTGGGCGCCGGTTATGGAGTTCACCGCGGACATCTTTCAACACTCGCCCTTTGGTGATATCCTGAATTCATTAAAGTCTCTCTCTTTGTCGAGGGAGCCTGGCGAACTACGGTCAGAAGGTTGGGATTCGGACGACGAAGAAATTCAACGCCCACCCACCACCCACTTTGTAGCCACCGCCGATGACTTAACAGACATGCTCGACTTCGACTCCGAGGACATCGATGATATGGACGACGACGCCGGAGATTAAGAACCAGCGCCCAGGGCAATCGGATGGCCACCTCAACTTACGATATATATATATGGTGGACACACCTAAGGGAAGCGATAACGAGGAACGACGAGACGCTGCGAAAGAAAATTCCCTCGGGAAGCAGTCAAAGCGGTGGCGTAAGCGCCGCTCAAAACCCCACCTCGACAAAGATAGCGCCCACACAGACCCAACCATAGAGCAGGGTGAGCCGGCCGACGATGAACATGCCATTGAGCAACCATACGAACAGGCCAACTTGGAAAAACAACCCGTCCCCGGCAAGGACAACAGTCCGGACGATCTCACACCGGACACGTCATTGGATCAGAAGAACCTCCACAAAGAGCTCCTGGCTACTGCGCATAGATTGAAAAAGCAGAAACAGGGGCTCAGAACAGTGGAAGACGCACTCCCAATGAGATGGAGTAAATTACTCAACATCAGAGACAAATATGGCGATGTACCGCCAAGCAAAGAGCTACCCAAAGCGCAAACTATCGCCTGAATTGGCGAGGAGGCCAGAGCCCCCACGATCAAAAAACAAAGAGGCCGCTGGTCGGATAGACGACCACATGGCAAACGTAGAGCGGCAAGCGGCGCCGCACACAAGCCCGCACGTGATCCGCATAAGGATTCACACCAAAAGGATGGCCCAGTTAGATCTATCTATGGGCCAAGGAAACAAGTTCTGGCGAGCAATACAACACGTCAAATATCCGAACATCACGTCACACCCAAATACAGGGGTGCCGCGCACCCTCTATGTTTCACCGATGAGGTGCTGGATCATGAAGTTCCAGCGGGATTCAGGCCCGTAAACATAGAGGCATACGACGGAACGATGCACCACGAGTCTGGATTGAGGATTATATCCTCCACATACACATGGCCGGAGGAGATGATCTCCACGCCATAAAATACCTACCCTCAAGCTCAAAGGGCCAGCCCGGCATTGGCTTAAAAGCCTCCCCGAAAACACCATTGGTAGTTGGGAAGAGCTTGAGGATGCTTTTCGGGCCAATTTCCAGGGAACCTATATCCGACCTCCGGACGTAGACGATCTAAGTCACATAACCCAACAACCCGGAGAGTCAGCTCGAAAATTCTGGAACAGGTTCCTCACCAAAAAGAACCAAATAGTCGACTGTACGGACGCCAAAGCCTTAGCAGCTTTTAAACACAATGTCCGAGACGAATGGCTCGCCAGACACCTTGGCCAGGAAAAGTCAAGAACAATGGCCGCACTAACAAGCCTCATGACCCGCTTTTGCGCGGGAGAGGATAGCTGGCTAGCAAGATGCAGTACCAACAACCCAAGTACATCCGAAGTCAGGGATGGGAATGGGAAACCACGATGCAACAAGGACCAGCGCCGGATTAAGGGGAACGGTCCAAAGAGTGTGGCAGTCAACGCCGGATTCAAAAGCTCACGGCAGAACAATAAAAAACTGCCCCTTAAGGACAATAGCGATGAGCTATCCAACTTAAACAAAATCTTGGACAAGATATGCCAAATCCACAAGATTACTCGGAAGCCCGCAAACCATACCCACAGAGATTGTTGGGTCTTCAAGCAGTCCGGCAGACTCAACGCCGAACACAAGGGGCTCGACACACCAAGTGAGGATGATGACGAGCACCGAAGCGAGCCCCGGAAAACAAAAGAATTTCCCACAAGAGGTCAAAACATTAAACTTACTTCAAGTAACAAAGGGGAAAACAGGCGGCACCCATTGAATTACGCTACCGCACAATCTACCCCAAATGAGTCCCAACACGGGTTGTCAAAACCAATTACCTTCGACCATCAGGACTACTCCGAAAGTATCCGGAACGCAGGATGGACTGCCTTGATACTAGAACCTATAATCGACGGTCTTCAATTTACGCAAGTCCTAATGGACAGCGGCAATGATTTAAACCTGCTATGTCAGGACACAATCCGCAACATGGGGATAAACCCAAACAGGATTAGCCATAGCAACACTTCCTTCCAAGGAATAATGCTGTGCACATATGCCCATTATGCGGGCTCCCTACTATTTGAAGTTTTGTTCAGCTCACCCGACAACGTCCGTCGCGAAAGGTTGGTCTTCCACATCGCCCCATTTAAAAGTAGCCATCCAGCACTACTGGGACGCGAAGCTTTCGCCCGCTTTAACGCAATACCGCATTATGCATCTCTTAAACTTAAAATGCCCGGTCCACAAGGCATCATTTCATTAAAGGGAAGCGGCGCGTGTCCCTCAAGGAAAGAATGTGAGACTGCCTTAACAACCTCACACTAATACGGCCTTGCTGGCCAAAAGCGTCTAAAGCAGGTCGTTCAGACCCCGGACACGGTTAGGCGAGTCCGACATAAATAAACATGATGCTTACTAGCCGCGTACCCCCCTTACAAGGGGCTCCACGCATGTACAACAAGAGACAATAAAGCTCAATTTTACTCTATTTTATTTCCAATTACATTTTAGCACGATCTTTTTCAAACTAAGTTCCTCTCTTTTACAGATGAACGCCGTGCTATACCCGTCTAGGATACGGCACAACGGAGAAACAGGCGCAGACGTGCAGCAGGGACCCGTTGCAAGGATTCTTTTCAGATTAAGACCCTGCGTAAACCTTTTTCACTGTCTCTTGTTGTTACTCATCCCCCGATCTCTTATTATAACCGAGGAGGAGGCTGGTGTTTTGGCATCGGCCGCGTCAGAAGTTTGCACGTACCTGGACACCAGGGGCTTGTTACCAAGGGCATTGTTCGGCCCGCTTTATAAAAGACCGAATACCTTAGGGAGTGTTCGGCGTATCGAGTTAGGCCTTATATGCATCAGCTTCGAATCATGTCTTTGGTCAAATGTTGGGTTTGCGGCTCACGTGTTTTGCTGCCTTACGCTCGTTTCTATCGGCTAACGCGGCACCGTGGAGAACTATCGCGATTGTGCCCCGGTTCGCCGGGCGAGCACCTCGAGAGAAAGCCGAAAACTGACCGTCATGATATAGCGAGAGACTGGTCAACCACTCGATGGCTCACCGGAATGTTTAGAATTCCTCCGCATTAACGATGGACCGCTTTTCCGATCAGCACATACGCATTTTAATTCGGGAGAGTGCGGTTCGTGGGCTATATAGTAGCCCCACCATCGAACTCCTATGGCTAAGTGAAAGTGATAAAGCATTATAGTCCGGTTTCCTAGTTTGCTACGCTACCACCTCCTTTATAGGACCAAGACGTTGGATTAAGTGTGAAAGCGCGACTTCTTTGCAAACACCCGCACTATGTGCGTAAAGCGGTCAAGACTGCCATCTTTCAGGTTATATACATATATATATCAACGGCCGCACAGAGGTAGTTTACTACTTGAAGGCACAAGTATAAAAAGCTCTTACATTAAATTGAAACGTTGTTTCATAAAATTATACATGTCATTCAAACATAACATCCTTCGAGCACTGCGTCTCTATTAAACGGCGCCGGAAGAACTTCCTCAAAATAGCGCTCGACTGGTACTCGGCTGCCGTCCGAATCTGGGGACGCAATATCAGTGGCCTTCATTTCAGCCCAGTATGCCTTGACACGGACAAGAGCCATCCGCGCCCCCTCAATACACGCCGACCGCTTCATTGCGTCGATACGCAGTACCGCACCAAGGAACTGCTGCACTAAGCCAAAATAACTCTTCGGCTGGGGTCCGCCTGGCCACAAATGAGTCATGACATGCTTCATGGCAAGCCCGGATAATCGATTAAGCTCGGCCCATTCGGCCAACCGATCGGTCAACGGAAGAGGACGCTCCGGACTATGGAATTGTGACCAAAATAGCTCTTCCCTTCCGTGCCCCTTCTGGCCTCGGAAGTGCTCAATCGCGTCCATGGCGCCGCCGCTAAGTCCAGATAAGCATCCTCCGAACTCCACAGTTTGTCCAACCGAGCATACTTCGGATCCGTATATTTCCTCCGCAGCGAAATGGTTTTCCACCGCAATATCGGCCCGACTCAGCTCCTCCTTGGCAGCTCTCACGGTGAGCAGGCATCCTTGGATTCGGCGGTGGCCTTTTTCCGTCCTCTTGTTCCGCTTTGACGTTCTTTTTTCAAGAACCTCGCAGCGGTCGGTAGTATTCTTCAGTTTGAGGGCCAAATCGGCCATTTCCTCTGCTTCGGCGATGAGCAGCCCGTTCGGTTTTCAGCTCTTGGCCGCCTTTTAAAGCGGCGACATTACTCTTTCGGGCTTGCTCTTTAGCTCGGGCAAGTTCCGCCGCAGCCTCTCCACAAAGAGCGGCACCGTCGCATCAAAGCATACAAGTAGTAAGGCATGGGCGTCAAGCTCCCTTACCGGTGTCCGCGGAGAAGTCGCATACCTTGTGACTCGTCAAACCGTTTATTGACCAAATAGCGATGTCGCATCCGCCTCGTCAAGTTGCCGCTTTAGTTCGGCAAATTCATTAGTTCGGCTAGCCATCGGACGCCCCGCCACCTACATAGGAATGGCGACGTGTTAGTACTGAGATTATGATCCTCGGCACGCTGTCACACTGAGTCTCAGGGGCTACTATCTATACAGGGCGCATTCTATATGCGAAGCGCCGAAGGTACATCATTTTTTTCGTACCTCAAACCCCGCCAAGAACTTACGGTGGCTTCATGCAATCCGCTCTCAGCGGATGCAATTCTTTCAATTACCGTAGCCATTAGCGACGGTGATCTTCGAGATATACGCTTCGCCCGAGCAGGTCCTTGACTCCTCCGACCAAGACGCCGATTGGCGCCGGACCGTCCGGCCCCACCGGACTCGGGAAACTCTCCGTGAAGACACTTCAGAGTCGCCCGCCGCATTTAAGGCGCGATAGGTGGAGGCGTTCGCTCTTTATCATCTCCGGACGAAGATCCTCAAGACGAGCTCACGAGAAGGGCTGAGATCCGAACTACAAGGTACAATTTCGGTTATCTTGAAATAAATACAAGGATGTTCTTTATTCACAGGACCCCTTCTTTTTACTTACGGCTCACTGGAGGACTGATCCCCTTGGGGAAATAGTGTGGCTGGGGTACTTCCCGGCGCCGGACTTTCTGACGAAGACTTATTTCCCCGTTTTGAGGCCTTGGCTTCCGGTACTTCGGAAGCGGTCCTCTTCTCCCCTTGGAGGGGAGGATCCCTGATCCCCTCTTCCTTGAAAGCCTCCTTTGCGGAGGCAGTTGCTTCCCTGCTCCCCCCTTCGCCTTCTTTAAAAGGCGCGGCCTTCAACATCTTGGTCAGCATGGGATTCGGCGTGGTCTCTGGGAGGGGAGCCGGACACCTTATCAACTTTGCCTTGGCTATCCACTCCTGTTCAAGAAACGGCTCCCTTAAAGGGCATATATATGATAAATGAATGACAACCTATCCGGTTACAGGGTTACTTACTTGAGTATCTGGGTGATTGCAGCTTAGACCTGCGTCCTCGGTCAAGTCCGGACACTTCTCTTGTGATCCGAAGAACAGTTTGTACATCTCCTTGGGTGTCGCGCCCATAAAATGTTGGAGAGCTCGTGGTCCCTCCGGATTAAACTCCCACAGATGGAGGGGGCGACGTTTGCAGGGCAGAAGGCGCCGAATCAGCATAACCTGCGCCGCCACGACCAGATTGATCTCTCTTTCTTGGAGGTCTCGAATACGGCCCTGCAACAGAGGAACGTCCTTGGACGGCCCCCAGTCGAGCCCCAGTTGACCCAAGATGCCACCGCTGTGGTGGACTGGCCGAAGGAAGGCGGGTGGCGCCACCCATTTGGTGCCCACAGGAGCGGTGATATAAAACCACTCTGTTGCTACAAACCAAGCTCCTCTTGAAAAGAGCCCTCGGGCCACGGAGCATCAGCACACTTGCTTATGACCGCCCCTCACGACTGCTTGTTGCCCCTCGATCATCTTCGGCTCCACCTTGAAGGTTTTGAGCCACAATCCAAAGTGAGGGTAATATGGAGGAAGGCTTCACATATGACAATGAATGACGAGATATGGAGGATGGACTCGGATTCAAGTCATGGAAATCCAGCCCATAATAAAACATGAGCCCCGCGACAAAGGGATCCGTCGGGAAGCCTAAACCTCAAGGAAGTGAGACACGAACACCACGCTCTCGCCGAAGCTCGAGTGGGAATGACCTGCCCGGAGCAGGCAGCCTATGCGAAATCTCGCGGTTAGATACACGGCATCTCGCAGCTTTAGCACATCTTCTTCTGTGACGGAAGAAGACATCCATCGGCCGAGCTGGTCGGAGCCGGACATCGTCGAAGGTCCGAAGCGCCTGAATCTGAAGCTTTGGGTGTTAGAACTCGAAGCGCGAGGTGAATTCGATGGAGGGCGGAAAAAAGAAGAGGGCCTTGGTCTCATTATAAAGAGGTTGAATACCAAGAGCCCTCCCCGTGGTCGATTGGGACTCGCCTTCGATAGAGGAGGCGTGCCAACGGGCACGGTTGGGTTACCCACGTCCGTATTGATGAGAATCCCGGAATAAGGGGGCACGATCTACGCTTTGATAAGACGTGCCAAGGAAACCGCCTCGCTAAACGCGCTGAGGTGGGACAGTAAAAAACAATTCGAATAAAGGCTTGGCCATGGTGTGATGTCACGCCGCAGAATACGTCAGTAGGTCTGTGCAAAAATTATTCTCTCTACGGTGGTATGTGGAACTTGTTTTGCAGAGGCGGACACTATCCATGTGTTCAAAACCTTCTATGAAGTATTCGGAGGAGGAACCCGCCTTGCAATGCCGAAGACAATATCTTGGCGCGGACTTCGTCGTCATTGAATCCTGGTTCAGGGGCTCTTGAGGAGTCCTAGACTAGGGGGTGTCCGGATAGCGAACTATCATCTTTGGCGGACTCCTAGACTATGAAGATACAAGATTGAAGACTTCGTCCCGTGTCCGGATGGGACTTTCCTTGGCGTGGAAGGCAAGCTTGGCGTCTGGATATGTAGATCTCCTACCATTGTAACCGACTCCGTGTAACCCTAACCCTATTCGGTGTCTATATAAACTGAAGGGTTTTAGTCCAGAGGACAAACAACAATCATACCATAGGCTAGCTTCTAGGGTTTAGCCTCTCGATCTCGTGGTAGATCTACTCTTGTACTACCCATATCATCAATATTAATCAAGAAGGAGTAGGGTATTACCTCCATCGAGAGGGCCCGAACCTGGGTAAAAACATCGTGTCCCTTGTCTCCTGTTACCATCCACCTAGACGCACAGTTCGGGACCCCCTACCCGAGATCCGCCGGTTTTGACACCGACAGCCTTGCATACGCGTCAACTCTGTTTTTTAGGGGACGCGTCAACTTAGTAAGGCCAGAAGTGTGTGGAAGAGAACTTATAGCCCATTTGAGATTTTTAAGAATGTGTAGCCCATTTTTGAATTCTAATGGAATTTACTACAACCCATTTACAGTTTGTTAAAAGTACAGCCCATTTCAACCAACCGTTCAAAACAGAATTCAATAAAATTTCACACATTTTGATGGGATCCGAAATATTTTTATCCGAAATTTCTTGTCGATTAAATACAATTTCAATATAAATTTATATTACGTAAAAATCCAACGAAACATTGCGCTCGCAACAATTAATGAAATTAAAATTTTCAATATCCAAAAATAATATTTTATAAAGTAATCACGTGTTTGGTGCATTTTTTTATAGTTACTGCCCAGTTTTTATAATTACATCCCATTTATTATTTCTTAAAGCCCATTTTCTTGTTAAGCCTAATGCATCCCTCCTAGGAAAGATTTGCAGCCCAGTGGGGCGGAGAATAACAACTTGACCTTGCTCGGTATTCCTAAAAAGAAGTATAGCTGGGCTAGCCATTTTCAGCTTGAAAAAATTAATATCTGGGCTGGATATCGGCGAGGGCTAGACGGGCAACAGCCCAGCTTAATACCTGCAGTGATGTTTTCGTTGTTGTTCAGAGGAGAAAAATTAATATCTGGGCTAAACATCAAAAACTTCTGCAGTGCTCACACCTCAAAAACAAAAATACTGCTCGAGCTGCTTGGTCCCAGCTGTCGGCCGCTTCTTGTGCAATTCTCTCGTTTATTGACTACTACATAGGTTGACAATGGCATGGGACCGTGATGTCAGGAAACCAGGGGGAAGCAAAATAAATTACTCCAGGGAGCGCTTCCACCTCTGCCTCATTGTCTCCCGTGGAAACCCCTTTCCTTCCTTTTTTTTCTCGGGCAAGGACCAATGCATGCAGCACGTCCATGCGGTTATTAGGCAAGAAATAAAAGCGCTTTGCATGCTATGAATTACGATGGCCAGCATGGGTAGCTAATAAGGCATCCTCTTTAACTGCTGTGATTAAATGTTGTGTTTAGAAGAGAGAAATATTCTTCTTTTCCACCAATCTGCTTGCACCTAGGTCGTGATGCACCTTCTAATACGACTTATTCACCAAGACGGAGGGAGTATATATACCTGCAGGCAGAGGAGCAGATAACCGCGGAGCGGGCGGAGCAGGAGGTGCTGCTCGACTCGTAGCGCTCCGCCCGCAAGGGCCGCCTCAAGCGCTGGCGGTACCGCATGCAGGTGGCCGAGGCTGCGGCCTCCTACAAAGAGGCTAGCAAAGAGGGCGATGAAGCGGGCGAGGCGCTGTTTGGCGAGAGGACGAGGCAGAGGACAATGCCGGCTCCGACGAGTCCCCGCTCCGCTGGCGTCGACGAGGCCCTGCTCCGCCGAGGCCCCGCGGCGCCAACAACGAGGCAGAGGACACCGCCGGCTCCTCCGAGGCCCCGCCCCGTCAACAACAAGGCAGAGGACACCGCCGGCTCAGCCGAGGCCCCACCCTGCTGGTAACACGGGGGAGGATTTCCACCGCTCCGCTGAGGCGCTGCCCGCCGGCAACGAGACATAGGACATCGCCGGCTCCGCCGAGGCCCCGCCCCGCTGCCAACGAGGCCGCGCCACACAGAAAACAAGGAAGAGTAGAACACGGTAGGTCGCCGCCGCTCGGGTCCAAGTAAGGCCACCGCTGCTACCCTCCTGTTGAAGCCAAGCTAGGCGGGTTGACCATTGACGGCCGGTTAGCTTCTTGGCGGCGACGTGGAGTCGGGGAGTTCTGCTGGAGAACAACGCTGCTTCTACTTAACTGCTGGTGCAGTTGGCTGACTGACACGTGGGCCCAACAGGCCACATGTCAGTTACGCAACTGCACCTGCGATTAAATCACCAAGCTTTCTGCTCGGCTCAGCGGGACACAGGTGGGTAACTTCGGTTAATTAATTATACCTCCAGCGCACCCCTTTTTAGTTGAAGAATGTATGAAATGTAATGAAATCAGGCATGTTTATATGAAATCCGACCGTGTATGAATGAATTTATTTCGGTTAGTTCGAATTCCTGTATCACTTGCATTGGATGAACATGCAAAACAATACGTACTAGCATTATTCCCAGGGTGATCACCTCGTTTGCAGCAGTTTCACATGTACTCGCTCCGGTCCTTTCTAGTCTGCATACAAGTTTTGTCTGCAGTCAAAGTATCTTTACTTTGACCAATCTTATACAAAAAAGTATGCACTTTCACAATGTGCGAAGTAAAAGGAAATGAAGGAGTACAAAGAGTTTGAGCAGCTTTTTAGCGTTTCTGTACATTGCAATCAAACACACGGGCCTGGAAATTCATAGAGAACATTCAAAACAATCGATGATTATGCATCTCAACGACTCACATGTCAGAGGCAATATTTACTTCACAACTAAAGAATAAAGAAAAATTGATCGACGTTCTTGACAAAGAAAGGGCGTCCCATTCGAAAATATCAAACGCATGTCTTGCTAAAATCAATGAGCAAAATTTGACAAGGTTGTCCCATTCGAAAATATCAAATGCCTACGATTGTGGAATGGGCAGGGTTTGCCATCAGTTTGGACATTGACATGGCACCTCGTGCTAAATAAACCATCTGTTCTTTTTGTGCAGTTCCACCAAAATCAACCAAATTCACGCGTAGCTTGTACGATTTCGCCCTTATATGTTGCAACGCCTTGAACTTATCGGCACCTCCTTTCTTGTGGTGGAAATGAATGATTCGATGTATTCATGAACATTTTGTGCAGTTCCCATTGAAATCAACCTGAGCACCCCTGTTTGCACAAATAAAAAAAGTGATTAGTATAGAGCAAACTGTACTATGAATTGACAGTTTCAACAGGCACATACATGGTCCATGTAGAGCACACTTTTAGAAAAATGGAACTCACCAGAAAGAATCCTAGAACAACATTGTACTCGTGCATCACATCAAAAAAATGGAGATTTTGTCACCTTCTGAGCTGAGTAATGTAACCATCCTTCAACTGCTCCTTCTGATGATAAGATAGACAGGGCTTCTTCATCCTGGCATAATCGGAACTAGTCACTTCACGTACTCCATATTCTTCTTTAGAGGAAGATGATCCTGTTGTGCAAAGACAAGAGGACTACTAAATGCTAGTGAGGGAGTCCTAGATTAGGGGGTGTCTGGATGGCCGGACTATAACCTTTGGCCGGACTCCTGGACTATGAAGATACAAGATTGAAGACTTCGTCCCGTGTCCGGATGGGACTTTCCTTGGCGTGCAAGGCAAGCTTGGCGATACGGATGTGTAGATCTCCTCCCAATGAAACAGAATCTATGTAAAAATAGACCTCTCCGGTGTCTATATAAACCGGAGGGTTTTAGTCCATAGGACGAACAACTATCATACCATAGGCTAGCTTCTAGGGTTTAGCCTCTCTGATCTCGTGGTAGATCTACTCTTGTACTACCCATATCATCAATATTGATCAAGCGTGAGTAGGGTTTTACCTCCATCGAGAGGGCCCGAACCTGGGTAAAAACATCGTGTCCCTTGTCTCCTGTTACCATCTCGCCTAGACGCACGATTCGGGACCCCCTACCGAGATCCGCCGGTTTTGACACCGACATTGGTGCTTTCATTGAGAGTTCCTCTGTGCCATCGCCATCAGGAAGGATGCCTCATCCCGTCTTTAAAGATGGCACTGTTGCTAAAGGAGCTTTGGCTATCGGCCAAACTCTCCGGCTAGGCGGTTTTCTTATGACCGCCTATTCGGCCGTCGCGCCGACGATGACTTCTCGGGTCATCGAAAGCAATATTCACGTCAACTCAGAACTCGCCGAGCAGTTAGATCCGACGGAGCTCTCTTCCTTAAACGAGCTCCTGGATCACATCGCCGCCTACGGGAGTCGCCATAGACTACGATCAGATTGGGCCTAAACCCGATCTGAGAGAGATTAACTCACCCCAGGTCACTCATCACGTTGCTGTGGTGGAGGAACAATGCGGGGACCCTTCATCTATCTTAAGGACTAGCTATGTCCGGATTCCCGATCCCTCCAAGCCGGATACCCGCGGAGGGGAGGACGTCACTCAAGACCTGAACTTAGAGTCAGGCAATGGTCTAGATTCATTGGACAACATCCAAGAATCCAAACTTCCGAGTTCAGAAACTCCTTGGCCCTTGAGTCTCAGATTGGGTGAGGTTTCGGATTTAATTAAACCCACCCACCCGAACATATGCGATCTATCCAAAATTAGGCAAGAGCCCGAGGAAACAAGACATCATTATTGGGCGATTCCTCCCGGTTATGAACAGGATAAAGGATCGCCGCGAGGAAGACGCAATTTCATTCTTACGCAATAATTGCACGGACAAGGGAATCCTCAACGCCATAGGTCGCCGTGGAAATTACACGCTTTGCTAACTTGGCGTCCATAGTACGAAAGTACTATGCGATGGAAAGCGCCTGGAAAACCAAGTAAGATTTTGGGACAATCCGCCCTGAATACAAACCCAGTTCAAATAAAGGGTGCATTATCACCACCACCCGGTTAAACACCAAAAACAAAAACCCCTACAGGGCATGGAACCGTACTGGAGGGATGGCTCAATGGACCTTGTAAAATTCATAGTACAGAGGGCGACACACCAACTCAGAGCCTTAGAGCATGTTGGATACTCCGGCAGGTGGCCAAAAGTGGCGAAGAGCTTCTAACCCCAGAATCCACAGAGCACCAGCCCAGGGATACCAGTACGGTATTAACAGTCTTCGAGACTTTCACATCAAAGAATATGCGGAAATGAACACTCCGCAGCCTTGCCGAAGTCTACCAAGTAGCAACCATAAACCCATGGAGTGACACGGCTATTACCTTTAATGCCAGTGATGAACCTAAATTCCGAACAGCCCGAGCACCAGCCGCATTGGTCCTCAGTCCAATAGTGGACGGATTTCGCCTTACCAAGGTACTCATGGACGGTGGCAGCGGATTGAACCTCATTTACGAGGAAACCCTTCGAAAAATGGAAATAGACTGGAGCCGCATTGAGCGAAGTAGCACAACCTTTAGAGGAATAATCCCCAGTCAGGAAGCGTGTTGTATAGGAAAAATCACACTGGATGTGGTGTTTGGCGCGCCGGATAATTACAGGTCCGAGGAGGTCACGTTCCAAGTGGCCCCGTTCAGCAGCGGATACCACGCTCTATTAGGGCGAGAGGCATTCACAATTTTTCAAGCTATACCCCATTACGAGTACATGAAGCTCAAAATGCCCGGCCCAACGGAATCATCACTCTTGCTAGTGACCCAGACATAGCACTCCGCGCCAAAAAATAAGACAGCCGACTTGGCCCTTGAGGCACTATCCGAAGCCCTAGCGGCCGAGGAACTGATCGCGCCAAGGCCCACGATGAACAGGGACAACGTGATACTCGATAAAAGATCCAAGTCCACCTCCTTTAAACCGGCGGACGAAATAGTCAAATTCCAAGTCCATCCAACGGACCCTACAAAAATGGCCTCCATCGGGGCGCAATTAAACCCTGATGTAGACGCCGCACTATGAGAATTCCTACGTGAAAATTGTGACATTTTTTCCTGGCACCCTTCAGACATGCTAGGAATCCCACGCCGGCTGGCCAAGCACAGCCTAAACATCCTAAAAGGATTCAAGCCAGTTAAACAGGCTCTTCGACATTTCTCCAAACCTAAGAGACAAGCCATGGGAGAGGAGCTAGCCAAACTATTGGAGGCCGGATTCATCAGAGATATAAAACATCCGGACTAGCTAGCAAACCTGGTGATGGTACCAAAGAAGGACAAATCCTGGCGCCTATGCGTCGATTTCAAGGACCTCAAAAAGGCTTGCCCAAAGGATCCCTTCCCCCTCCCCCGCATCGATCAAATTATCGACGCTACCGCAGGACACGATTCATTGTGTTTCCTCGATGCATACTCCGGCTACCATCAAATTAAGATGGAAGAGCCTGACCAAGCCGCAACGACATTCATCACCCCATACGGCCCATTCTGCTTCAACACAATGCCCTTCGGGCTCAAAAACACGACGCAACATATCAACGCATGATTCAGACATGTCTGGCAAACCAGATCAGCAAAATAGGTGAGGCATACGTAGATGATGTGGTCGTCAAAACCAAGCATGTCGAAACTCTAGTAGACGACTTGAGGCTCACATTCGATAACCTCCGAACATATGACATCAAGCTTAACCCGGAAAAATGCGTTTTCAGCGTACCAGCCGGAAAGCTCTTGGGCTTCATTGTATCTGGAAGAGGAATTGAAGCAAACCCAACCAAGATCCAAGCTCTATCACAATTGGATATCCCAAAGTACCTCAAACAAATACAAAAATTGACTAGATGCGTGGTGGCTCTAAGCCACTTTATCTCCCGCTTGGGAGAAAAGGCATTACCCCTTTATCGCCTCCTCCGGCGCACCGAACACTTCGAGTGGACGGATGCCGCCACGGCCGGACTCGAAGAAATAAAATCCATATTGGCAACAAACCCGGTCCTGGCCGTGCCTAACATGGGAGAACCAATGCTATTATACATCGCGGCAACTCATCAAGTTTTAAGCGCGGTGCTCGTTGTCGAACGAGAAACGGACAGACACAAGTTCCTCCTTCAAAAACCAGTTTACTACGTGTCCACTGTCCTCACTCCATGCAAGTCATGGTATCCGCATTATCAAAAGATAGCGTACGCGGTGTTTATGGCATCCCGGAAGCTGCGACACTACTTTCAAGAGTGTTCGATAACAGTAGCCTCCGAAGTACCTCTTAACGACGTTATAAACAACCGCGACGCGACGGCCCGGATTGCCAAATGCGCCATTGAACTCCTCCCGTTCGACATAACCTATAAGCCACGGCAAGCTATTAAGTCGCAAGTTTTGGCCGACTTCGTCGCCGAATGGACTAAAGCGGCACTCCCTAAAGAGTACGGCACATATTCCAACTGGATCATGCACTTCGACGGCTCCAAAATGTTGGCTGGTCTGGGGGCTGGCGTTGTTCTGACGTCCCCAATAGGAGATACAGTTCAATACGTACTCCAGATAATGTATACGGACTCCAACAACGCAGCCGAATACGAGGCCCTTCTACATGGTCTCCGGATGGCAGTCTCCATGGGCATTCAATGCCTAGAGGTGCTCGGGGATTCGAACCTCGTGATATCCTAAATAAATGGAGACTTTGATGCCAAGGATCCGAAAATGGCAGCTTATCGCAACGCCGTCCTAAAAATGTCAGCTCGGTTCGAAGGGCTCGAATTTCACCATATAGCTCAGGAAAACAATCAGGCAGCAGACGTCTTGGCACGCATTGGCGCAAAGCGCGATACCGTCCCCCCCCCCCAATATCTTCTTAGAGAGGCTGTTCAAGCCATCCGTATTATGGGAAGGGGAGTCCGAAAATAACAGCCCGGACCCAACCGCACTGCCCGACACCGCACATTCTGACGCAACTGGAGGCTCTGCCAACGAAGTAACATCTTCAGCCCACGTAATAATGGCAGTCATTGCCCCGTGGACGGAACCATTCCTAGCCTACCTAACCAGGCAGGAACTTCCCGAGGACCAAAACGAGGCACGCTGCATAGTGCGGCGATCTAAAGCCTATAAAGTCCATGAGGGAGAGCTTTATAAGAAAAGCACCACCGGAGTCCTTCAAAGGTGTATCTACGAAGAGGAAGGGCGGAATCTTCTGGGTGAAATTCATGCCGGACTCGGCGGGCACCACGTCGCAGCCCGGGCCCTTGTAAGCAAGGCCTTCCGTACAGGATTTTACTGGCCGACGGCCCGGGCAGATGCTCAGGACTTAGTCCAACGATGCGTCGGTTGCCAGCTCTTTGTTAACCAAAGCCATATGCCACCCACCGCCCTCCAAACTATACCCATCACCTGGCCCTTCGCGGTCTGGGGGCTTGACATGGTAGGACCCCTTAAAGGGGGAACCCACAAGCAAAAATACCTACTGGTCATGGTGGATAAATTCACCATTCTTTATGGTATACGGCGCAGAGGCAGTTCTGCCCTGCGACATAATTCATGACTCACCTCGCGTGCGCATGTACGAAGAAAGAGAAGCCGAACTTGATCGGCAGGACAGTCTGCACGCCTTGGAGGAGGAGCATGACGTGGCAAAAGCTCGTTCTGCATTTTATCAACAGCAGGTTCGAAGATATCAAAGCAGAGAAGTACGGGCCAAAACTTACAATGTTGGCGAGTTAGTTCTACGCCTTCCGGACAAAAAAAGGACAAACTCAAGCCCAAATGGGAAGGTCTCTTTATTATTGACCAACTCCTGACTGGTGGAGCGTACCGCCTGCGAGATGCATCGGATAACCGACTCGAGCCGAACCCATGGAACACAGCCCGTCTCCGAAGATTCTACGCCTAGCGCCGGACTCTTTGTTCGTCTCCTTCCTCTGTCTATTTTTTACACATTAACTGTCTTACATTTCTCTCCTTCTCCCTCCCTTCCCCTTACAGCCTTAAGGGCTTGTTCGCGCCTTTGTTCAAGACACAACCGACGCGTATCCGCTCATTATACTCGGGGCTTCTTTAATGAAGCTTATTTATACGGGCTTCACGCCCAACACATGTGTCACACTTCCGCATGTACCATTTATTCACCATTATATGCATCGATATGACTTAAGTTTTGGCCAAGCTGGGTTGCCTGGCTCCTGTGCTTACCCCTACGTTCCTGGTTGTTCGGCTAGGCGATAAAGGGAGCACCTCTGTGATTGTTACTGCCGGGTCAGCCGGATGTGTACCTCAGACTGGGTGAAGCCGTAAGCTAGCGTTCTTAAGGGAATATTCGGTTGGTGAACTAAAAGATGATTTCTCACTTGTTTATTTACCTGCCCCCAAGTGCTTTTCTGCTTTTTTTTTCACAGTACGGACATGCACTTTAGGGCATGCCTCCCAGGGAAAGGAACCCCTAACAGAACTATTCTCCCTGGAAGATGTTTCTTACTAACCATGTAATATAACATAACTAGCTGGGCACTTGTCTGTTCAAGCAATAATGACCCCTACGTCTGGTCTCCATGCATGCCCCGGTTCTTAATAACCGAGAGGGTATACGGACACACTCCGGACTATCGGGTCCCGAAGTCGAAGCGAAAAGGTCTGCCATGACAAACGATCTACAATCCGGCTAGAAGGCATTTTACATGTCATCTTAAATTACATAGTCAATTTGACTGAGCATATTCCTCTTCAATACCATCCAACAGGCTGTCTAGTTTACAGTCTGTTGGGAATATTAATGACCAACTCTACTTGGCCGTACACTAAGCTCACAGGATCTCCTTCCCATCGCCCCCACAGGTCCGACCTCGGCCATGTGGTTTCGGGTCAGCCTTCGTGTACCGCGTCTTCACCATGGCCTGAGCCTCCCTGGCGCCTTGACGGCAGGCCGATATCTTCCATAATCGGAAGCGCAGTCGCGCTCCCTTAAGCCTCTCTGCAAGCTCTCCAAGGCCTTCGGGCATGGAGACAGATGGCCACAAGGCCTGGGCGACGCCTTTCATCACCTGCCGAACTCGTTCGTGCCATTGTACGAGCTCGGGAAGAAGGTCACCCGTAGAACCGGGCATTTCCTCTGTAGGACGACCTGTGAGCATACCTACAGACATAACTCTGTTAGTCGACTTCCTCGCCGAACTCTTTTTGAAAGTTCGTTCAAGCACTTACTAAAAATGCCGCGTCGAAGCCAGTGATTCTCCTTCACGGAGTCCGACAGCTGGGCACGAACATCCTTTAATTCCTCGCCCAGCTGGGTGTTGGCATCTTGGAGATTATTCTTCTCCTCTCTCACCCTCGTAAGCACGGTCTCGCCGGCCTTTAACCGGCGCAAGAGTTGTTGCTTGTCCGGATCTACTCTGGCGCCATCTGCAATGATATTGTCAGATTTGCACACACGCCGCACTTCACAACATACTTATCTTTCGAAGCGTATATTACCAGAGGGGTCTCCTTGGCCTCTGCAGCGGCTAGTGCGGCCTCAAGTTGGGTTTTGCACTCTTCCAGCCTCTGGGACAGTTGGGTATTCTTTTTTATAAGATCCTGCATAACAAATGATCCTTAAATAAGTTATTCTAACTGTTTCAAGTCTCGGGGGCTACTAACATATATAACCATCAAATTTTCTCACCCGTATGTCTTTCACATACTGCTCCGTGGCTCTGGCTAGACCATTTTGAGCGGCACGGAGGTACGCATCTCCCAAATTGAAGGCACCCAATGCCTCTTGGGAGAAACAAGAGTCACGAAGAACTGTCCGGCGACGCCTGTGATTCATGGCACTCTCCACCTCGGAATTGGTGGCGGACAGTCTGTCCGCATCCTCTGTCGGAGGAGCGTCCAACGCACGCCTCGTGTTCCCTCTGCTTTTGGACCTGGCTTTGGAGCCTGGCTGGTGGAGGCTTGATTGGCAATCTCTCCGGATATAGTCCGGCGAGCCCTCTTTTTCCTAAAAAAAGAGAGCACGGGCGTTAGTATGCATCGTAAGAATAATACCTCGGAATAAGGCAGCGCGCCTTACTGCTGCGCCGGTGCCTCGACCCGGACTGCGTGTCTCTTTAGCCTACCCGCCCTCGCGGTCCCCTGTTGGCTAGTCACCGCAGGCTCGGCATTCCGCCTCGAGATCCTCCCCTGTGAAACACCATTGGTATACGGTGATAAAAAATAAGCACGGATGGATCATCTTCGAAGTATTAGGACTTCGGTCTCGATTACTTGTGAGGCAGGGAGCAGTCCAGGATAATCGGCTGTAATAGCCACCAAGGCATTGTCGATGCTCAGTTGGTGAAATACCCCATCGATCAGCTCCACGGATATGTCCGGATCCTCTTGGGAGGCCGGATCAAGGGACCGTTCCGGATCCTCGGGTTGTGGAGGAGGGTTGTTTATATCCTTTACGGCCCGGCGCAATTCCTGCGTCGAAATCACAAGATAAGGTACTTAACTATGGGAATATAGAACGGATGGGCAAAAAGAAGTGTCCGCTTACCCAACTTGGAGGATTGTTCATAGAAAATCCGCCTTGTGGATTGACGTGGAGGAACTCCTCCTCTTCTCCCTTGTACAATGCATACAAGATCTTCGTCAGAGCGGCAACCGATCCCGGCCCCTTACGGCCGCAGCGGGTGGCATCATCCTCCTCGTTGAAATCCCACATGGGGTGGCCTCTATAATTAAGCGGCTGCACCCCGCATAATGCATGTGGCCATGACCCGATCATGGTCAGTCCGGAATGAGCTAACAACCTTATCCGGCTCATCAGGTAAAGGACGTCCTTGTCATTTTCCCTCTGAGGGCTCCGTGGACGCCAGCTTAGGCGCTTCTTCAAAGGAGCATTATTGAACTCGGGGAGGCCGATCTGAACAGGGTCCGCAGGGGACATCTTCTATATAAAACCATTCTCAAGGCCGGTCTTGGACGCCTTCCTTGGGGCTCGGATAGATATCCGGTCCGGCGATGCGCCATAGTTCGCCCCGCCCACTTGATATATCGACCTCCCGAGAACGGGGCACAAGGCGTAACAACTTCTTCCACAGCGAAATGAGCCTCGATGCCCAAAAACAGCTCGCAAAGGGCTACGAAGCCCGCAATATGCAATATGGAGGCAAAGCGAAGGTTGTGCAATCGAGGCCGCAAAACTCTGTGGAGCCCCCGGAGAAACGGATGAATTGGAAATCCGAGCCCTCTTATCAGATAAGGGACAAGGCATACCCGCTCTCCTTTGGAGGGACTGGGGACGCTCTCCGCTTGCTCTCCGCCATTATAGGTGGCAAGTCCGGCTCGAACCGGGACCATGAAGGCTGGGGGAAGGAATCCCTTGGCTGTGCGGGACGGAACATCTCTCCCAACCTCCAGGCTGAGGGCTGGGAGGGCGAGAGGAGGAGCTGCATCGACTGGCCATGATGGAATGGATCTCTGTCGGATGCGCTCCGATGAATGCTCGCGAAGGGAAGATGGTGTGATTCGGATCTAAATCCTCGTCTCTTTTATAGGCAGCTCATTTGAGCAGCCAGGGGGTAAATGTAAAAATACCCTGGCTTTTCGCATTCGTTTGACACATGGAAGACGACCATTATTGGGCGTGGAAGCCAAGGAGCGCAATATTCACGAGAAGCCAGACACTATTCAACAGGTACACATAATTTGGAGAAGAACCCGCCTTGCAATGTCGAAGACAATCTGCGCGTCGGACTCATCGTCATTGAAGCCTGGTTCAAGGGCTACTGAGGTAGTCCTGGATTAGGGGGTGTCCGGATGGCCGGACTATAACCTTTGGCCGGACTCCTGGACTATGAAGATACAAGATTGAAGACTTCATCCCGTGTCCGGATGGGACTTTCCTTGGCGTGCAAGGCTCGCTTGGCGATACGGATGTGTAGATCTCCTCCCATTGTAACCGACTCTGTGTAACCCTAGCCCTCTCCGGTGTCTATATAAACCGGAGGGTTTTAGTCCGTAGGACGAACAACTATCATACCATAGGCTAGCTTCTAGGGTTTAGCCTCTCTGATCTCGTTGTAGATCTACTCTTGTACTACCCATATCATCAATATTAATCAAGTAGGAGTAGGGTTTTACCTCCATCGAGAGGGCCCGAACCTGGGTAAAAACATCGTGTCCCTTGTCTCCTGTTACCATCCGCCTAGACGCACAGCTCGGGACCCCCTACCCGAGATCCGCCGGTTTTGACACCGACAGCTAGCATCACTGTTTGCTCGAAAAAAAGGAAAGGAAATATTTAAAACAACACAAATGAAGCACTTCTCAAGGACAATGCCACTTTTTCATGACAGTATCTAAACAGTGCACAACACCAATAGAGATGACAAAGCTCAATCATATGGATGTAATCAGGGGGCGAGTACCAACCTTTGTCAGGAGGCTTATTGTGTAGAGCATACAGATGAAGCATTTCTCCGGAACCATCTGTTGCTATCTACGGTGGTGGCCAAGCTTACTCTATAATCCTCGATTAGTTTAATGTTTCCAACATCTTCTTGTGCAGTTCCACTAAAATATATGGTATCTTCAAAGAAGGTCCCTGTTTGCACAAGTAGAGATAATTACATATTACATTAAGAGTGGCATCAAATCAGTGGCAAAACAATTGCTCGTTCCAGCCATAGCAATAAATTAAAATGCAAAACTATATCATTACTTGTGCCATCACAGTTCCCAAAGGTTTCATTACAAAGACCGGAGTTGATTTTTGTTTTTCTTCCCCTTGTTCTTCCCCTTCATCACTTGGTTCAATAACAAACAATCTTCGCCTTCAATGTAAGATTTGGCATGTCAATTAGGGAGCACAAGTATAGTACTAAACTTAATTTTCTGATGAAGGTGCCAAAATACAGGCCAGTAGTCGTGAAATATCCTTATCTTACCTCAATGGGATATTACGGTGCACATAAAGATTGGAAGTCTTGTCTCCATTTGTGCAGTTCACTAAAATCAAGCAACATTATCGTACAAGTAGCACAACATATGAATGCACACCGCAGAATCATGTGAAAGAAGGCTAATCTTGACTGTCATGATGCGGAATTCAAACAACTCACAAGAAGAAGATCTGAACCAAATTCGCCTTAACGGATAGGAAGTAAGATCCCCTCTTGTGCAGTTCCACTAAGATCAAGCAATCAAGCAACGTTGTCGGTGTGACATTTTGGTTGAACTGCACAAAACACTCATAAAACAAAAGTGTTTTGTGCAGTGCAACAAAAGGTCACAATGGCAACGAGGTTAAGCAGATAACCCTGTTTACACAGAGGTGTAAAGGAAACAATTAGTGGTCAATAATGGCGGATGACACAGAAGGCAACAAAAAGAAGCATCTACCTTATCTAAATGGGAAAGAAAGCAAGACAATAGCATTTCTCAAACGGTGGCATTGATTAATATTAACATAGAGATTATATTAACAATAAAATTCGTTAAACATGTAATTTGCTTTTAACTGTGGCATTGCATCAATTTTCCAGCGGCATTATTAGAGGGTGTTTGTTTATAGGGACATTTTGGTGTAGGGAATAAAAAAACTCCATGTCAGTCCCATCTAAACTAAAGAGGAGGGACTTTTAGGGACTAAAAGTGGGCATTTGGGACTAAAAAAAGAAAACACTGATGGAGTCTTTTTGAGACTTTTTCCAACAGTTGCCCCTGGCACGCATCACACCTTGTCTCTATTAGTTCATTACTAGGGGTAACATGGTCTTTTAGCATGTCATTTAATAACCTCTAGTCCATGTTTAGTCCCTGGAACCCAGCAGGTAGGGACTAGGGAGTTTTTAACCAAACATGGCCTTAGATTAACAAAGAGCTAATGAGTTGCGGGACGGTGGGCGCGACCAGCACCATGTGCATCTACCGATGTCTTGTGGTCATGCACAAATCTGTTGCAACAAAGAACAAACAACCAAGGAGCATATTTGTGTTGGTCCCAGTTTTGTTATCTTTAGACGTCTTTCCTTATGTGAGCGCAGCAAATCTAGTCCTGCTCAAACTCTACAGCCTTGTCCCTTCCTTTCCTTTTTTGAGCTAGTACTTTCGCCCCTTCCTTTCCTTTTTGAACCACGTCCTAGATTTATGCAATACAACTTTCCCCACTACTTTCCCCCATTCCTTTCTTCTTTGAACCACGTCCTAGATTAATGCTATACAACTTTCCCCCTTCATTTCCTCTTTGAACCATGTCCTAGATTCATGCTATATACAACTTTTCCCACTACTTTCCCCCACTCCTTTCCTCTTTGAACCACGCCCTAGATTCATGGTATACATGCAGCTAGAGCAATGCATGTGGAGTAAGTAAATTATACCTTAAGGTTCTTGGGGCGTGGTTCGGTGGGCATTTAGACAACGACGAAGAAGAAGGGGTCGGAGGCCCTCCCATGGCCACTGGGTGGAAAGTGAACAATTGCGCTTTGTAGTCCTCATCGACGGGCGACGGTGTTAAGCCTCCTTCCCTTCGTGGACGGATCCCGCCGCTCTTTGAGCAGCGGTGAGGGGAGAGAGAGGCCAACAAAGTCTTTTTAGATCCGGAGAGGCGAGAGAGTGTGAAGAGAGCAACTACAAGCCGAGGCTCCAGCATGTATATATATACTGGAGAGAGAGTGTGAAGCATGCAAACCCTAGAAAACATTTTGACCAGTCAAAGAATCCTCCTAGCACAAATTATGCTCAAGTGTAGTTATCGAACCCGAGACCTCTAGTTTGATGAGCAAACAGGCTAACCAGCTACACAACCCTCCCGTTATGTTCAACGAGAGGGAAATAACCTTTTATACATTCCTGCATTCGTGTGACAAGCATGCCGTGTTTTTTGTGTGTGTGGGAGTCATTGGGATTTCAATCATAATCGTGTCATGTGGCTTTGGTGGTAAGACTATCCACAATGGTGCAGAAATCACCTTACCTCTCTCCATGTAGTAATGCTCGGTCCCACCAGTCGAGGGCGAAACAAAAATTAATAATAAAATTAAAAGCGCCAGTGTATCTTACCTCACACATCTCGCCATCGCCGGGAACACTGTCCAATTGATCCCTCTGTTCGGCTCACGTACTATTTTAAGTGAATCCTTATTATAACATGCACACAAATTTTGGCACTTGTATTCGACTTAAGTTAGTGTGCCACCGTATCTCGTATACTTACTACTCCCTCCGTCTAGGTGTAATAAGTCACGTTAGAAGGTGCAACGGGACCAAGGTGCGTGCGTGTGCGTGTGCGTGTGTGTGTGTTTAACACCATGTGTGTGTTAGAGAGAGCGACAGATCGACCTACTCCTATAGAGAGATGTTGTGTAGTGTATGATTTTAGCCGCGAGAGTCGGTGCATCCTCTCGTTTCCGGGCGTGTCCGGTAGGGACATGCGGACAACTGCCACGCCCGCTCCTGACCAGCCTGGCCCACCCAAAGCCCCTCCATCGCGCGCGCTTCCCGCCCGAAACGGTCAGCGCCGCTCAAAAGAATCGGTCCCACATTCATGCCCGTGCAGAGCGGACGCGACCTCTCACTGGCGCAAGAGTGATGGTTGCTTCGTCCGTCCAACTTACTGCTGGCTCTATGTGATTTGACGGCTCATTGGTCTTTATTACTGAGGTGGTAGGACTGCTGGATGTCCCACGCTTTCGGCGGAAGGAGGTATACTACTACTAGATTACAATTTTCTCCATTGTTACAGTGGAGGCGTGCAAGAGCAGTGAAAACACACATGCTCAGTGATTACATGGCCCACCTCACACTATCACCGTGCGACACCTAACTC
This sequence comes from Aegilops bicornis, assembly GCA_021605145.1. Lineage (NCBI taxonomy): Eukaryota > Viridiplantae > Streptophyta > Magnoliopsida > Poales > Poaceae > Aegilops > Aegilops bicornis. The sequence goes on from CM038670.1 coordinate 287,845,380, forward strand.
TTTACGTAGTACTCCTTCCGTTCCTAAATATTACTACTAGATGAGTCCCCGCGCGTTGGCGCGGAACAACGGTATATCTCTCTGCGCAAAATTATCGATTTCATAGAACAAAAAAAACTCTATAACCGCATGACAAATGTGGTAGCCAAACTAAATAAACTCCCATCATCATTTAGACATCCCACGTAAGGAAAAAAGATTGGCCAACTTCTACTGCATAATGGGATTATATTTTTCTTTTTGACATGTTAATGGGACTTAAAAGCTCACTTACATGCATGCTACCGGTGCATGCTTGCATGCAGACATTTGATGTGATTTAAAACCCACTCACATGCATGTGGCACGGTATTTCTGCATACTTGCATGTGGCTTAGTGTGGAGCCTCTCAACGTCTAGATCAGACGACTATTATGGACTGATTTACTTCATCTAACGGCTACATCAATTTTGATGACGTGGCTCAAGGAGAGGATAGAGAATTCCTAGTAGTGGGGGCTAGCTATTACTAGTAGATAGTAAGTCTTTGTAGAGATTCCACTACATACGGAACAAAATGAATGAATCTACACTTAAAATGCATCTATATACATCCGCATGTGGTTCATGGTGAAATCTCTACAAAGACTTATATTTAGGAACGGAGGAAGTACTAGTATAGTACGTCTTGTTATTTATCGACAAGATAAATTTGTACAATGCTATGAAGCTTCCAGCTTACATTACATGTATCTGCGTCCAAGGTTGCCCGTTGCAACATTTCATCAAATACAAAGGAGACTAACATGCATGCTATTGCATCTCAATGATTGACAGGTCATAGCAAATATGTACTCCCTCCGTTCCAAAATAAGTTTCTCAACTTTGTGCAAACTTTAGTATACAAAGTTGTACTACTACTAAAGTTGACACTTATTTTGGAACAGAGGCAGGTAAAGAAAAAAACGATCCATGCAGTCCTTAGCCCTTGAACCATGAACCCTGACCAGGCTTCAATTTGCTGGCAATGTTCGAGCTTCCTAATAAATGAAGTTTGCAACCTTTTGACCATCTGATCATTTTGTGCAGTATCACCAAAATCGAGATGAGCATCCGTGTGGCAAAGAAATTGAACAAGCGTGATTAGAATAAGATTACTAGGACTAGTTGATGAGACATAAACTCATCACAAATACAGTACGTAGAAGCCAGTAGAGGTATGTGCGGGGCAAAGAAATATAGAGAAATATCCACAGGGAGTGATGTGGGCAGCTACAGAAGTGGTGCAAGTCGGCTGTAAAGGGAGTTGTACCTGAGGGACGTAGCTCAACCTTGAGGAGGGTGGCGGGAGGTGGCAACTGCCCACGTCGCGGCAGTGAGTAAGGGACGAAGGCAACCTCACCGGCTTTGTGAGAGAGAACGGCGGGGACCCCTGATCGGGACGTGCCGACAAAGGGGTTTTCACCGTCGGCGATGGCCACCGCATCTACACTAAGCATCCACCCTTCCCCAAGCGGACGTGATCCGCCGGATGTTAGAGATGTGGCCACAAATGCTTTGTGCGAGAGAGTGTGAAGAGAGCAACCCCAGCAAGCAACCGTGTAGGCTGGCCCGTCCTGACTATGTATATAGTGGAACTGTTTCCTTTTCTCTCCATAGAACCTATCATATTGCGTACGTGCCACTGAAGAAAAAAAAACTTTATTTATAAATGACGCGGCACCTACTACTCATTCTCCTATAACCTTGCGCTTGGCATCTCCAAAATATTAACCTTGCGATTGGCTCTTCGCCTCTTCGGGAAGTCGAGCAATAATGGTAGTGCAGTATATATCGTTCTGGCTATATGAGACCAAATGAATTGATGCACGTCCACCACTTGGGCGAGGGTCGAGGGGCAAGGGAGAGTGCTACATACGGAGCAAAATGAGTGAATCTACACTCTAAAATACGTCTATATACATCAGTGTTTGGAGTATGTACTAGTAGTTCATATTGAAATCTACTAAAGGACATATATATTCCAAACAATATGATAGTATAATCTCTATAACCAAGGTAGTAGGGACGAGGAGTAAACGGAGGGAGTAGTAAATTTTTCTCCTCGTCCTGCGAGCCACCGCGTGCATGGGCGAGGGAGCGGGCATAAGGCGTAGTAAGCAAACTTCACCTCATCCTGCGAGCCACCGCGCCCGTGGGCGGGGGAGACGACGTACTAACCAAGCTTCTCCTTGTTCTGCGAGTTGACGGGACACATCAAAAGTACTCCAGTGTATAGAGCCTTGCCTCTAAGGTAGGCCCCACATGGTTTCCCTCTTTTTTTAACATAACACGTCAAGTCGCAATTTGTTTGTTCACCCGTGGTAGACGATCTTCCCTCCACCAAGTGGACAACCAGTACACGTGCCAAATTAGCACATGGGCTGCCTTTTTCATACAAAAATGAGCTCCACCGTGTACCCGCGCGGATGTGGTTGGGAAAGAGACGGGAGTACGTGCGCCGTGCATGCACCTCTTCTCTTCGTGCACGTCCCCCACCTATGTGGGTGTGTGTGAGAGATACAAACCGCATTCGTGAGTGTTTTTTGTTTTGGGGTGGGGGTGGGGGGGGGGTTGATTTCATGAATTATTTGTGGGAATATGTGTCGATGACATCTCGAACAAAATTTTGCATGCAATGTGTGTGAAATGGAGGCCTATCCATATCATACATAGAGGGTCGGGCAATCCACGAGAAGAGAGGGAGGGGTCATAGCTATCGATAGAGTCAAGAGAGGATCAAGTGGGTGGAGTGCGAGATCGATGAAGAGAGCCATCGAAATTGTGTGTGTGTACAAGTCAAAGATATAGGGCTCTTGGCCTACAGAGCGTTAGAGAGCACACGCCAAGTTTGTGTGTGTGGAGACATGACTGAGCGCCTGATATATCGGTGTGTGTGGGGGGGTGGGAGGGGTAGGCAGAGGCCTAACTATATAGGTAGAACGACTCGTATATGTGTTGGGAAGGAGAGACCCAGCTATGTCTTGAGGGAGATCGGTCCACACCCATACATAACTGAAGGACGGGAAATATGATGGGTCAGAGAGAGAGAGAGGAGGGAGAGAGGGAGGGAGAGGGGTAGAGTGCTGGATGGGTGATGGAGTTGCTTCTCGAAGATGGTGAGAGAGGCCTACTAGACAAACTGAGGGTGGAACTGCAATGTTATCAATAAGAGTGGGGATGTGTTTCTGTGTGTGCCTGTGCGTGATAGATCTGTCGGGACGCATCCATGGATGATGAAGGGGAACCATGTGTTTGGTAAGCAAACCTAACTAGATCAGTAGATCAATTGTTGTTTGTCGGAGGAAGTTAGAGACACAACTAATGAGGTAGAGCGATTGACGTGTGGGTAAAAACGAGTTATAAGGACCTAGCTAGCTATATGTATAGCGAGAGATCGGTCGGTGTACGTCCATTTGTTAGAGGCAAATAAGGCCTAGCGAGACGGATAGACAAAGAGAATGGAGCTAGGAGGTGGTGCGAGAGGCCCAACTACTAGCTAGATAGGGGGAGGAGTGTGCGGTTGTGAGAGCGATGAAAAGAGGGGCGAGAGTTTACAGTGTCTCCGACTGCAGGAGAGACACGAGGCAAGGACACATAAAGGAGGAGATTAAAGGTGTGTTTGTATGTTGTAGGCAGGCATCACTGGAGAGGTTTATCAATCGGTGTGTCGGAAAGGAGTTGTGGAGACTCTGGGAGAACGACCTAAAGAAAAAAAATGAATGTGCCCGGTGGATAGAATGCCGAGGGAAGGAGGGCGAGGAAGGCGTGCATGCACGAGAGAAAGTTAGTGGTAGCTACAAAGGTTAGAGGATTGTGTGGGTGTAAGAGACTAACAAAGATCATAATTTGATATGAAAGCGGATTCATATATTTGAATAGGAGATCATAGTGTTTTAAACATTGCATGCATGAATATAGCGGTGATACAGGTGTTGTGCACATGTTATACCATAATGTGATAATGCATGGCGATTGCAACTCACAGCTAAATGCCGAACAATCTAAACCATAATATACATCAAACAATCTCACATTTTATTTGAATTTGTGATAATGTGTGGCGTTTGCAGCTTACAACTAAATATCGAACAATCTAAACAATACTATATATCGAAAATTCTAACATTTTACTTGAATTTGTGGTAATGTGTGTGGTGTTTGCAACTCACATCTAAATACTTGTAGGCGTAGGGGGGGGGGGCACCATACATAATGTGATAAACATGTTATACATATGAGACATGGTTTAGATTATGAAGATCTAGCTAGACCTAGAAATGTAATGTGATTTGAAATCAAAATAAAGTGGATTCAAAAAATCTAGTTCGAGTTCATATAGTACACATAGTTCATATGTAACTCGAGACTAATCATGTGGTGTGTTGTGAAGATTATACACAAACGATGGTTTAACTTGACAATAATGATGATTGTAGATCTTATTAAAACAGAGAAACGAATTCAAATGCTTTGACTTCACAACAATCATTACTGTAGATCTTATTCTAATAGAGAAATGAATTCAAATTTAGTTCATATTGAAGCGGTAGTATATACGTTTGGAATGCACTAAAACGTTCATTTGAGTAGTAGGTTGCATGCATTATACACGTAGCGAAATATTTTAATTGAACATAACATGAATTCAAAGTTTTGAATGGCATTTGTAGGGCACATTGATTTGGGACAGTACACGTTAGGCTTGTACGAAAATTTCAACCTGCGCCTTGTTAGCCCGAAATATTTAAGATATATCTTTGTCTTGTTGTGCTCCGACAACTCCCTCCATCTCAACCCGCGCCTTGCTATTCCGAAATTACAACGCGCGCGAAAACTCCCACCTCCTGTGAAATCCCGACAAGGAAATGCCCGTGGTACCCCTGAACCGAAAGAACCGCCTCAAATCGGTGGGGGTACTTTCATAACTTACCCCACATTTCGGACAAAGCGTCTCTAAGCCATGGTTCCCACCGCCATCCCATCCGCCCACCCATTCATACACCGAGGCCGCGAAACCCGCGACGAAACCCCACACCGCTCCATCCGCCACCCAGCCGGAGCCTCTCTTCCCCGACGACGTCGTCCACAGCAACACCTCGACGTCCCTCATCCACCGTACCGGATGAGGATCCGTCGTCGATCTCATCGTCCCGCCGGTTCAGCCACCCTGTCCTCCACCTCCAAGGAGCTGCCCCGACGTTCCCCTCATCTTTCGCGCCACCTCCATTCCCACACCACCGTCTTCACCTGCACCACCGGAAGAGCATCATCATCACCGTTTCCTCGGATAAAGCTGCGGCCTAATCGGCGCCACCAATGAGGTTGTACACTAATCTCCGCATTTTGTTCTTGATTCGATCTCATTGTGCTGCCGGCGCTCGGTCCCGAGCCGACACGGCGCGGCTCCATCCACGGCGGCGTTGCCGGCCACTTCCTCCACGGCGTCGCTCCCTCAGCGGCGACGTCCACGTCAGTAGGACCTGCTGCTGCTTTAGCTCTCGCTTTCGGCCGCTGCTCTGCTCTTGCTCTCGGTCCCTGCCTGGTCCGCTCTTGCTATTGCTCTTGCTCGCTACTCTCGCTCTTGCTCTTTCTTGCGATGCTGCTCGATGAAGCTACACTTCACTCCGATGCCGCTGGGTGAAGGAAGAACCAGCCGAACGGGAGGGGGGCTCACGGAGAGGTACCCCACTATCTATCTTAGGGTTCGTGATGGGGCGGTGGCGGGCGTTGGCGGGCGGTGGCGTGGGGCTCACGGAGAAAAAGCTTCGCACGGGGGCTGGAGGGATGGCCGGGGCGGCAGCGGACCGGTGGTGGGGATTGTTTTCAGGCGGGCGGGCGGCGACCGCCGTCATGGCGGCGGGGGCTGCTGTTTGGCCGGCTGGGGGGTGGAGGTTGAAGATGAACCGCAGGCCCTTGATTTCGTATCCAACGGCTGCAAAATCGATGACCAGAGATGAAAAGTCAGTCGACCGACGTGTAGCCTCACCTTGCTAGTGCGTTCAGTTTTGACAAAGATAATTCAGTTTCGACAAAGAAAATTCAGTTTCGACAGTTAAGTTCAGTTTCGATAGTTAAGTTCAGTTTCGACAGTTAAATTCAGTTTCGACAGTTAAGTTCAGAGATGAGCAGCTGATGTATTTTACATCTAGCACTTTGTGGTTATGTATTTCTCGTCATGTATTGGAGATGCTATCAGAATTCCACTCAGTTAACGTTGTTCGTTGTCTCTCTTGTCCTCGCTTCAGCCTCGGCATCGCATAACTCACCGGAGTTGCTCCAACAATGAAACCCTCCATCACGTGAGCAAGTACCTCGGCTCCATCTCCAGACGCCTAAGATCTTCTTCCTCCTCCGACAGCCAAGTCACCGGAGCATCCTCACCGCCAACCCAATCACGCCGAGATCGACATGGCTTTACCAAAGAGGTTGTACACTTGTTGCATCTCTTTTTAATCTACATGTTATATATATTGTCCACTGAGCACACGGATTTGTTCCTTTAGTGTCTCCTTGAAAGAAAAAATGTAGGAATTTTAATTTTCACTTGTCCTCCTTTTCAAATTCCTATTCATGAAGCACAAGACTAAGATATAGTAGCATAATAGCATTATAACCGTACATTTTATTGTGGTTTGACTTAATCTCACCATGCTTCTTTGCATCCTGTGATCTTCCAATTGTTGTGAATCAAACATCCAAATTGGCAGAAATCCTGTGTTTTTTAAATTCTCTGTTTTGCACGTGCATTCCTATCCTATTCCTGTCTATTTCCTATCCCTGCATTGTTGGAATCCTCCAATTCAAACGAGCCCTTACAGAATTACATCTCTTACAGATAGTTGTCAAAGAAAACCTTGCGTGGTTTGTCCCGGCCTCGCCGCTGTCATTCACCCCAAATTTCCGCTCCAATGATAGAAGGGTCCAAAGACAAAGATGGATCCGCCTCAGATCGTCTTTTCGCCGCCTCAGATCTTTCTTCCCCATTACCGGCAGCCATGAAAACTGCACTACCATCATCAACCGAGCAGATGACCCGGAGGACTACACGGGTCCGCAAAAGAGGTCGCACTCTTCGTGGTTCTGCCACGTTATGCATCGCTTAATATTACATGCTACTTTATCATCCTGTTCACCGATTAGACTCTGATTCAGCTCCAAACTAATGGTCAAACTTGAGTTTTTAAATGGTTGTGGGGTACATACCGGGGCCGCTATCAATAGTATATATCTACTATGTGGTTAATCTCCGGTGTATACTATGAGTTTCATGTTGGGTGGGAAACAAACAGTAAAGAAGCCATTATCTGTATTTTTTAACTGAAGCCATTATCTGCCTGCTATTATTGGTTTTGGGTCTATCCACAGGTTGCTACCATCACTGGATTTCTGCATGCACTCCTTACATAATCTCACTATGTTTTATTCCTATGCATGACAGTTATTGTAAACAATGGAACTAAACATGTACAGCAAAAGAGACGAGCCTTGCATGGCAATAAAATTTCATGCAGACGTCGCTCCATGGTAGGCGCAAAGGCAGCCCCCCTCCATGCATTTCGTATTGTAATCGAGAGGAAGATATATGTTCTGAGGGGGATTCAGAAGGAGAAGACAACTCCTATTTACCCCCTGAGGTCTTCGCTCTAACTTGGGATGCTGATGTTGGTTATATCATGCATATGGTGTCTTGCATTGCTTACTTTATACATCAAATATGTCATCTGCTTAGTTTAGACATCCTTTGTGCGAATGCCATCTGTTTAGTTTATTCATCGTTTATGTGAATTATGCAACGCCATCTTTTTTAGCCAGGCATCATATATGTGAATTTTGCAATGCCATCCTGCTTAGCCAGTCATCTTATATGTAAATTATAGCAGGCCATCCTTTTTTTTGGTTACATATTACATTTGTCAAAAATGTTATTACATTCAACTGCTCTTCGTGTGCATCAGCCATTTGACACGGTGATGGCAAATTCTGGAGTGAAAACAAGGTCTTCAGAGCAGACTATGATATCTGACGAAGCGCATATCTCGCTGGTTACGAATAGCTCCTCAGAGGAGGATTCAGAGACAGATGACCAGTCCTATCCCCCCTCCCCCGAGGTGTATGCTCTAACTTGGCAGGGTTATGTTGCTCATATCGTGCGTATGGTGTGTCGCATTGCTATGTCATTTGATTAGTTTAGACATGCTTTGTGTGAATGCCACTTGTTCAGTGTCTAATTACCATATATGTGAATTATGCATTGCCATCTTGTTGCAAGACATTATATATGTGAATTATACAATGCTATCTTGTTGCAAAGGCATTATATATGTGAATTATGCAATGCCATGCTGTTTAGCCAATCATCATGTATGTGAACTATATCATGCTATCATTTTTTTGTATTACGTGTTCCATTTGTCGACAACGTTTGTATATTCAACTACTCTTCCTGTGCATCAGCCATTTGAAGTGGTGATGGAAGTATCTGGAGTGAAAATAAGCTATTCAGAGCAAACAATGCTACCTGCTGAAGCAGACATCTTGCTGGTTACAGAGAGCTCCTCAGGAGGATTCGTAGACCGATGACCAGTCCTATTTTCCCCGAGGTCTATGCTCAAACTTGGCAGGTTATATTACCCATGTCATGCATGTTGTCTTGCATTGCTTAGTTTTTACATTATATATGGATTGCCATCTCGCTTACTTGCTTACTATATAAATCATATATTTGAATTATATCATGCCATCATGTTTACATAGTACATACACATCATCTATCTGAATTATGGCATGGCAACCCATTTAATAAAGACATCATATAGTTATATCATCTCATCCTATTTAGTGTTTACAGGCATCATATTTTGAATTATGGCATTCTATCTGTGAATGTATGTGAATTATGGCATGCCAACCTATTTAATAAACACATTATATAGTTATGTCATGTCATCCTGCTTACATAGTCTCATATTTTGAACTATGTCTTTCCATCTTTTTAGTTAGCCATCATAATGTGAAATTGTGTCATGCTATCCTGTTTAGTTAGCCATCATATATGTGAAATTGTATCATGCTATCCTGTTTGGTTAGACAACATAAATATGAATTATTTCATGCCCTCTTTTATTCCCACTATCCATTGCACCTGTCTATCATACAATGTCTATACTTTCAATTACTTTTCTTGTTTATCAGCCATTTGAATTGGAGAGCGTGATGGCAGTATCTAAGGGAGTAACAACACGGTCTTCAGAAAAGATAGTGCTACTAGTTGATGCAGATAGAACCACGGTTGTACTTGCCCAAGGACCGGATCCACCGCACATAACCCAGACTCTCACAGATTGTACCCCTACCCAGTTGGACAGAGAACCAGCTACACCCCTTCTAACCCCAACCCGGCAGATAGTAACCCAGCCCAGTTGACACATCACCGTCTCCACCACAGAGCACCCAAACACGAGCAGTTAGTAAGGGAACTGCAGTGCCCAAAGCACAAGGACCACCACTCTGAATCCCAACTCAACGCTTAAAGGAGAAGAAGATTTGTTCTCAGGCCAGGTTCTGTAGCTATGGTTCATACTCCTTTGCTCTTGCATGACTGTATTTACGAATACCAACTATTTTCAAATTTATGGAACTGAAACTCCAATGGTGCAACAGGTATGTTTCAAACCTGTTTCTTTAACTGGTTTGCTATTGTAACCTGCTCTATGTTGATTTCAGTTTCAATTGAATAAACAGTTATGTTCTCATGTCATGCACATTACAAGTGTTGTTATTGCTCTATAGTTACCCACACTTATATTCTGTCTACTCCGCTTTGTCTTGAACAAATATTATTTGAACTGTGTCTCTATCTTGATTTGGCAACAAAAACTAGAATGATATAGACCATAAAGTGACCATGGTACATAGATATATGTTTGTTTCATGTGTTATCCTGTCCACTTTACTACTGAACTCATTTACCAAAATGAGTTTCATATACAACATGGTAAACATGTGATGTGTCTCGCTTGTTTCTCTTTTAGAATGCGGACAAAATATTGGAGAACAAAGACTGCGTTATCCAATGGTAAAGGAAGTAATGCATATAAGGTTCAAGATAGTGAGACATCCCTATTGGTCTCCAAGAAAGCTGATAAAAACTATCTTGACGACAGTGAGGGAACCCAAAAGTCATGTCTTCATGTAGTGTTCGAAAGCATCGGCCACTACCGCTGGCACAAGCTCTTGAACTCGCTGCTGAATCAGTTCGTCTTCTTAAGTCTCAACTTCAAGTTGAAAGACATCGATCGAGATGTCTGCGACGGGAAGTCAAGGACCGAGGAAGTCCCCGCAGAATTCAGATGCATATTTTCCGGTGCAACAAGTTACCGGAGGATTTAAGCGCCAAACAAGAGAAAGTTAATAAGCTTGCTAAGCATCTTGCCAGCATTATGGGTACCCAGGATATTGTTTCTTGAGATCTTCTGAAGTGGTTTCGGTTCTGGATTTGTTTTGCTGCGGCGTTTATTTGCGCTGGTCGCCAACTTTGACAACCAAATTATATTATATGCTACATTTTTCCCTATATTTGCACTGGTGGCGAACTTTGATGCCCAGTGGATGTAATATGTGTAATAGCCGTGATAGCCTAGCGTTAGTTGCTTGATTATTTATTTCCTTGTTGTCTTGTTTATTTGTTTTCTTGTAGTCATTGCAGTTCTTTTTCCGCGGTTAGCTAGTGGCTGCAATAACCTATTTTTTAAAACTAGGCCACAATAACCATGGGCTAATATTTACTGTAGTGACACTGGGCCTCCCATCGTCAGAGAAACGATGGGCCTTCTACGGGTCAGAGAAACAATGGGCCTTCTACGGGCCATAGAAACAATGGGCCTTCAAGGGTCGTATTATCAATGTGCCTTATACGGGCCATATAATCGATCACAAACATGGGCCAAACAGATCGCATTATGGCCATAAACGGGCTAGAGTTGGAATCGTCTGCTCATGGGTCGAGCATAACGGGCCATCGTTAATAGGCCGTGTTGATGACACTATGAAATCGCCCAACGACATTGCACCACAAACGGGCCGATTGTAACCACGGGCTGAATTTGGCCCACAAGCGTAAAAATAGCGATGAACGGGCCATAAGTAAACGAATCGCCGAAATGAGCCCAAGAATAAATGGGCTCGAGAAGGCCGAAGATAACATGGGCTGAAACGCCCAACGGAATAACGGGTCGTTAATGGGTATAATGTGATACACTGTTCATTACGGGCCAATTTCACCACGGGCCGTTAATGGGTGTAAAGTGATACACTGTTCATTACGAGCCAGTTTCACCACGGGCCGTTAGTAGGCCAAGAGTTACATAGGGCCTCATATGGGCCGAAAGACGTCATGGGCCATACATGGGCCAGAACTGAAAATGGGATGGAATCATATTGGAAGGCCCAGATGACGCTACTGGGCCTAATTCGGATAGGGTGTAACGGGCCTTGGGTTAGCAGGCTGTAAATGGGCTATATTCGAACAGGCCGTTAACAGGCTTTCCATGGGCCGACCCGCCAGCTTTTGACCAAGTCAAACGGGCTGGCCTTTTCACAGGAATGGGCCTCTGTTGGGTCGTGCCATGTGTCGACGTATCATAGGCGCCTATCTGACCCACTGACGAGCTGACACATGTTTCGTCCGGCCAATAAGAATTTTACACATGGAAATTTCCCATTGGTCGGGGCTGTTAACGGGTTATCGGATCCAAAACCCGACCCGACAGCTTAACGACGCTCCGTTACGGTGGATGCCATGTGTCGGTCACCCTTAACGAAAGCACTTCTGTGATGCGCGATTTATCGTCATGGAAGTGGACACTTCTGTGAAGATAATTTTGGTAATGTCATGGAACACTTCTATGACAAAGACAAGTATGACTATCTTGATTCTGTCATAAATTTGCCATGGATGTACATGCATGACAAAAAAAACCGACCTACTGTGACAAACACGTATCATCACGGAAGTGTATTTTTTCTGTAGTGTTACAGTCTCTGTAGGCAGCATACCCTTGTGGCTTTCCCACCCATTGAGCAGATGGACCCTTCAGGTGGAATGTCGCAAAGGTGACGTAACTGGCAGGGGCAAAATTAGCTGACTCCATCTCAAGCAGGATGTCACGAAGCCAATCATCAGCATCCATAGGATTGGTGGAGTTGCAGAAAATGGATGGATTGAGGCGCATGAATTCTGGCAGTATTATTGGGGCAGGCTGTTGATGAGCATTCTGGTTCGAAAACTGAGCCATTACTCCAGTCATAAACTGAGGATCCAGCTCAAACTGTTGCATCATTGCGGCAATATAAGGTGGAGGTGGAGGATCGTCAGCCATCCTGCTAAAAACATCAGGGAGCAATTTTAACAAGAGGTTGGAGCAGGTGTATGGAGTCATTCATGATGTAACTTGAACAATGAGCAAAGGCATAGTATGTACAAAGCAGTGGTCATTAAAGACATATAGATACATATACAGAGCCAATTACACATTGTTAGTATGAGTTCGGACAAGAGAATTGATACGTCTCCAACGTATCTATAAATTTTGATTGTTCCATGCTATTATATTATCAGTTTGGGATGTTTATGGGCTTTATTATACACTTTTATATTATTTTTGGGACTAACCTATTAACCGGAGGCCCAGCCCAAATTGTTGTTTTCTTGCCTATTTCAGTGTTTCGAAGAAAAGGAATATCAAACGGAGTCCAAACGGAATGAAACCTTCGGGAGAGTTATTTTTGGAACGGAAGCAATCCAATAGACTTGGAGTAGACGCTGGGAAGCTTCGACGTACACGAGGCGGAGGCGCTTGCCTCGGGCGCCGCCCCACCCTTGTGGGCCCCTCGTGGCTCCCCTGACCAACTTGTTTCGCCTATATATATATCCATATACCCTAAAAACATCGAGGAATAGAATAGATCGGGAGTTCCGCCGCTGCAAGCCTCTGTAGCCACCAAAAACTAATCAGGACCCTGTTCTGGCACCCTGCCGGAGGGAGGAACCCACGCCGGTGGCCATCTTCATCATCTCGGCGCTCTCCATGACGAGGAGGGAGTAGTTCAACCTCGGGGCTGAGGGTATGTACCAGTAGCTATGTGTTTGATCTCTCTCTCTCTCTCGTGTTCTTGATTTGGCACGATCTTGATGTATTGCAAGCTTTGCTATTATAGTTGGATCTTATGATGTTTCTCCCCCTCTACTCTCTTGTAATGGATTGAGTTTTCCCTTTGAAGTTGTCTTGTCGGATTGAGTCTTTAAGGATTTGAGAACACTTGATGTATGTCTTGTCGTGGCTTATCCGTGGTGACAATGGGATATTCACGTGATCTACTTGATGTATGTTTTGGTGATCAACTTGCGGGTTCAATGAACTTATGCATAGGGGTTGGCACACGTTTTCGTCTTGACTCTCCGGTAGAAACTTCGGGGAAATCTTTGAAGTACTTTGTGTTGCTTGAATAGATGAAACTGAGATTGTGTGATGCATATCGTATAATCATACCCACGGATACTTGTGGTGACATTGGAGTATCTAGGTGACATTAGGGTTTTGGTTGATTTTTGTCTTAAGGTGTTATTCTCGTATGAACTCTATGATAGATCGAACGGAAAGAATAACTTCATGTTATTTTACTACGGACTCTTGAATAGATCAATCAGAAAGGATAACTTTGAGGTGGTTTCGTACCCAACGATAATCTCTTCGTTTGTTCTCCGCTATTAGTGACTTCGGAGTGACTCTTTGTTGCATGTTGAGGGATAGTTATATGATCCAATTATGTTATTATTGTTGAGAGAACGTGCACTAGTGAAAGTATGAACCCTAGGCCTTGTTTCCTAGCATTGCAATACCGTTTTCGCTTACTTTTATCATCAGTTACCTCGCTGTTTTTATATTTTCAGATTACAAAAACCTATATCTACCATCCATATTGCACTTGTATCACCATCTCTTCGCCGAACTAGTGCACCTATACAATTTACCATTGTATTGGGTGTGTTGTGGACACAAGAGACTCTTTGCTATTTGGTTGGAGGGTTGTTTGAGAGAGACCATCTTCATCCTACGCCTCCGATGGATTGATAAACCTTAGGTCATCCACTTGAGGGAAATTTGCTACTGTCCTACAAACCTCTGCATTTGGAGGCCCAACAACGTCTACAAGAAGAAGGTTGCGTAGTAGACATCAAGAATCATCTTAGACATACTAGGAGGCACACATGCACGCGATGGAAGGATACAACAACTGGACATAGCAAAGGCTACATCAACATCGGAGAAAACCACTAGAGCGAGGAATCTGCAGGGGACAACGCAGGGTGCCTTCGATAAAAGAATCCTACGGCCCATGAACAATGTGAAGCAGATCCTGGCCCTCAATTCAAGAAAGGCATATGACGAATCTCCGGATGGATGTGATCACGAGATCCTATGGTTAGAGTTAGCAAATCATTTAACCCGAATAGAAGGGAGATCAGAGTCCCTGAGTATAGACGAGGAGTAAAACATCCTAATACCACCCAATGGCGACAAGGGCCCGTAAGCCACACAACCATGTTAGCAAATTAGTTTTTCAAGAACTAGACTCAACTTCGGCCAAGGAGTTGGAAAGGGGGTTCCTACATGCAGTCGGCTCTGATACCAACTTGTGACGCCCCCGATTCAATCATACACTAATCATACACGAAAGTGTACGATCAAGATCAGGGACTCACGGGAAGATATCACAACACAACTCTAGACACAAATTGAAATAATACAAGCTTCATATTACAAGCCAGGGGCCTCGAGGGCTCGGATAAAAGCTCGATACACAAGAGTCAGCGGAAACAACAATATCTGAGTACAAACATAAGTTAAACAAGTCTGCCTTAAGAAGGCTAGCACAAACATCAATGATCGAAGAGGCAAGGCCTCCTGCCTGGGACCTCCTAACTACTCTTGGTCATCGGTGGTCTTCACATAATAGTAAGCACCCTCCGAGTAGTAGTAGTAGTAGTCAACTGGGGTGGCATCTGGCTCCTGGGATCCACCATATGGTTGCAACAACTGGAAAGAAGAAAGAAGGGGGGAAAAGGGGTAGCAAAGCAAGCGTGAGTACTCATCCAAAGTACTCGCAAGCATCATATCAATTCTATGTATGCATTGGTATCAAAGGAAGGTATGTATCTGTGGACTGAACTGCAGAATGCCAGAATAGAGGGGAAGGCCTAGCCTATCAAAGACTAGCATCTTCAAGAAGCTCCAAGCATCTTGCAGGATGTAGAAGAGTAAAGAATAACAGTTTATATTTAACAAACATGTTCTAGTATCAACGCCCAGAGATCCTTCCTCGACTCCCTGCGAGAAAGCAATCCCGGAGCCACATATCCATCACATGTCTCAAGTAACCAGTTCTAGTTATAATAGATCAGGATACAAGTCTGAACGTCCATTACCGTGGACATGGTATTCGAATATATATCTTCCCTGCAGGGGTGCACCACGCTACCCAACACGCTCGATCACTCTGGCCAGACACACTTTCCTGGGTCATGCTCGGCCTCGAAAGATCAACACGTCGCAGCCCTACCTAGGCTCAGCAGACAGGTCCCCGCCGGTCTACATCCTAAGCGCTCTGGGGTCTTGGGACCATCGCCCGTTGCACTCCGGGTCGTTGCGCGCAGGGTGAAACCAGCGCCACCTCGGATGGTCGACGCGATCCGCCCGTGCCACCATGCTGAACTGGACGTCTGAAAAAGCTACGACTGATACTGCGACGTCGAGGCCCATATCTATTCTCGCATGGTGGTTAGTGCGTAAAGGCCAGAGGACAACTCAGAACAAATACCCAAACCTGTTAGTGCATTGGGGCTCGCGAAGACGAGCAGAGACTCACGATAATGTGACCCCGTCGTCCCGTCTCGTGGACTTATGGCAAGGGCCCAGAATGTCCGGCCGTGCCACGTAGAAAACTCGCGGGTGATCAACGGGCCCGCCCGACTTTCACATCAACTCGCGGCACCCCACAGGGCCGACCCAACTTCAACAATGGTCTCAAGTAAAGTTCAGGTAACCGTGTGTCCAAAACATCAAGGAGGAAAACCTGAGGAATCACCCTCGGTGGATTCCACTCAATTTAATCATCAAGGTGAACATAAGAGGAACCACCCTCGAGGTTCACACTTGAGGGGTTGCACGACAGAGTCGTATCGGAAGTGGTTAAGGAGGAATCACCCTCGACGACCACCCTCGGCACTCGATGGTAACTCTGCATAGTCGAGCAACAGAAGGGGCGTGATGTGATGTGAGGTGTTGGCCTCTGGTCGTCGATCATGTTGATCGAGTCATCGATGATGAAGTAGGAGCAACAACGACAAGGTGGGGGTCACTGATGGATCACAAACCGACCTATACTAAGCAGTTTAGGATAAGCAGGTAAGGTACAATGAGCAGCTTACAAAAGCAAGCTATGCATCAGAATAGGAGCAAACAATAACAGTAGCAAAATCTAATGCAAGCATGAGAGAATGGAATGGGCGATATCGAGATGATCAAAGGGGGGCCTTGCCTGGAAGCTCCGCTGAAAGGGAAGAAGTGGTCGTCGTCGACGTAGTCGATCATAGTGGCATCAACAACGGTCTCGGGGTCTACCGGAGAAGAAGAGGGGGAAGAAACAGTGAATACAAAACACACAGATACATTACTAAGCATGACATGACGAAACGCGGTGCTAGGGGTGTTCTAACACAGTGCTACACGATACCGGCGAAGGGGGAGAACATCCGGGAATGTTTCCCCGAAGTTTGGCATTTTCGGACAGATGAAACAGAGGGGGACGGTTGCAGGTTCACTATGCTAGGGACGTGTGACGAACGAACGGGCCGCGTATTCGGATTCATCTCATCATTTTGAGCAACTTTCATGTATAAAACTTTTTCATCCGAGCTACAGTTTATTTTCTAGTAATTTTAGAAGTTTTATTGAATTCCTAGAATTATTTCATTTATTTATTTGAATCGATAGAAAATGGGGAAATGACGTCAACATGGCATCACCATCGCATCGTTGGTCAATCGACCACCGACCAGCCATCAGGTCTTAAGGGACCCACGGCAAAGGATCGGGAGACGCCACCACCTGCCGACTGGGTCGACAGGGCCGTGGGGCCCAGTGGCAGCGACACCGTGGTGGGGCTCAGAGGCGCCCACGTCAGCACGGCGAGAGAAGTAGCGCCGACAACCAAAACGCACGGCGGCGCGCACGTGAGGCCGCCGGATTTTCGCTACGGTGGCTCAAATCAGACGCGGCTAGGCTCATTCGGTAGTGGTCGATCTCGCGCATCTAATGATGGTGGTCGCGGGGGCTAGAGTTGACCGGAGCAGGGCGCAGCATCGACGACAGCGGCGGCCGGAACTCGGGTCGATGCGGGTCAGCAGCGGCAGCTCGTTTGCGGACAAACTAAATGGCCAAGGGACCTCTACATGCGCGTGTGAGGGCGATGGACTACTGCGCGTGGCCATTTGGTCACCGGGAGGTGGCTGGTGACGAGCGTCCGTGGCGGAGGGCTCGGCCACAGCGAGGATGGCGGCTACGGGGTACGAACATCGACGAGAGGGGCGGGGGAAGAAGGCAGGGGCTCACCTTGACCTGCAGGTGAGCAAAGCGGGCTCGGGGGAGAGCTCCCCGGAGCGAATCTTCGACGGAGTCCGCCGGGCCGAGGAGGAAGCCAGTGGCGGGGAAGGCGTCGCGGGAGCGGCCGACGTCATGCGGCTTGTCGGGGGAACGTAGTCGAGGGAGGTGGAGTGCTTGGACACGTCGGTGAGGCACGAGGTAAACGGTTGCCACGGCGGTGTGAAGTGGCCGGCGACGGGCGCGTCATGCGTGGGTGGCCGACGCAAATCTGGGGAAGAGGGGAAGGTGGAGAGGGCGAGGGGAAGCGTAAGGGGGCAAGTGGGGAGGGGGCCCGAGGAGGCGGGGCGCTGGAGGCCTTATCCACCCGCCGACGACGTGGAGGCGTGGTGGCGCGAAAGGAAAGGGACGGCTGCCATGCAGAAGTCGGTCGAACAGGAGAAGGGGGAAGACGACATGGGAGGGGGGGGGTGCAGGCTGGGCTGCTGGGCCGGCTAGCTTGTCCGGTCGGGTGGCCGAGGCCCAGGTGGGGTCGGGTCGTTTTCTTCTTTCTCCTTTTCTTTTACTTTTCTTTCATAGTTTTATAAATTAAACAACTAGCCCCGGTTTTATTCATTTCAGAGCATTTAAGCACATTATAAAAATGTTGTTTCACCAAGACAAATATCCTGGGATTATTTGCCACACTTTGAACATTTTAGTTTTCATGTTTGACAATTTTGAATTTTGAATTTAAACTCGGTTTTGAATTTGAATTGCGATTTGGGTCAAGCAGAGATTAGCAACAGTAATGTGATGAGATGGCATCATTAGCAGAAGGTTACTGTAACTTAATTATCCGGGCATCACACTCCATTTCTGAAACTGTTTGGGGGGATTGTTCTTCGGTATGTGACTCCTCCAATGATCCAATTTATTATTGTTCTAGTGATTTATATATTGCAAAAAAATTCTGCTATGGTGACCATGTTCTAGAGCTTACATGTCAAATTTATGAGAGAATTTCTTATTTGGCCCTTTTTAAAATTTTGCTTTCCTTTTTGGCCCAAAAAACTTTTTCCTTACTTTCTTGACACTTAAACTTCATTTTGTTCCCTATGTGAGACTTTCAACCATTTTTCCATCCGGTAATGTTAAATGGCATGTAGAAAGACAATTTTACCTCTGGTGGTAGTATGTTAGGAAAAAAAATTGAACATAAATGGATGAAAGTATTGCACGTTTGAGAGCCCACGTTCAAATATTCATATCCACCACCGTCTAGACTTGTTGTAGCTCCATCCGCAAGAGGCCAGCAGCAGCCAGCACCACGCACACATACTCCTACACAAGGCCGAATTTCGTGTTTTGACCCTTTTTGGAAAGAATTTCGGATCGACCCCGCCGGAAATTTTTGGGATCTGACCCTTTGCCTACCGCCAGAGGGCCCGGGCGGTAGGATTATGTGACTCACCGCATAGCCTATGGCGGTAGGCCCTTGACGGCGATGGCGGCCATTTGCAGGCCGACGTGGAAAAGGGCTCACCGCCATCCCCTCACGGGCGGTAGGTTACTGGAGCCTACCGCCATACCCTCTGGCAGTAGGGTCCTGTGTTCTAGATAAGGTGGGGAGGGGCTGGATATTCCCCCCTCCTCAACCACTCATTCAGCCCACATCACCTCTCCACCGAGCTCAACTCTCCCCCCTCTTTTTTGAAGCACAAGAGCCTCCCAAATCTCTCTCATTTGTTTGAGATGTCTCCGGTGGATTCTTTCCATTTTCATCACTCAAGGTGGCTCTCTCATTTCCCCTCATTTTGATTGGTTGATATCTTTGTTTACTTTGCATTTGCTCATTTGATTGCAAACCCTAGCTCATCATTTTGGTGTGGTCAAATCAATTACTATGATCCATTTAGGTTTATGTTTGTGATTTCCTTATGTATGATGTGCTTAGAATTGCTTGTAGAAAAGTTTGTGTGCCTAGATCTAGTGCTAATATTAATGTACATAATGGGGACTAGGTTATGCTTAAGAAAGCAATTAAAGCTAAGTTACTTTAATAGCAACTTTTCGAATTGTAGGATGGCATCGCTCGCTTTTCTTTGAAACTTCACGAGGCGGCGCGAACCGTGAACGCGAATTGATTGAGGAAAAGATGAACTTGTGGATCTTTGCCATTGATGCGTTGAATGAGGAGTGTAGGGCCTTTTCAAATAAATATTTCAATAAAGAACGTTCCGAAAATTTTATAACAAAAAAGGAGAGGCTGATGAAGAAGCTCAAGACGGCGGAAAAAAATTGTAGGCGTGATCTTGCAATGCAAATTACATTGTGTGCGACAACGGCAGAATATGTTGAGATAGACATGGACAATCATGGTCAGGTCATTGATTGGTTAGTTCGCCAACCATTCTCGTCGGATGAGAACCGTGCATCTCGTTGGGCATGGGTCTAAGAAAGAAATGATGTTATTTGTTGTAACCCGGGACCGTACGCCGCATAGTATTGCATGAGGCTATGTAATCTTTGTCATTTGGACTGTAATGACATGTACCCTATGCTTGGTCATCGTTTGAACTACTATGACTTGTACCCTTAACATTTGAACTCATTAAGAACTTGGTGTTGTATGTCATATGAAGTAACCGAGTGTTGTACTCTACTTAATTTTTTTTTATTTATGTCATCTTAAACCCGTATATTCATGTAGGATGGACAGTCGATCCATGACTATGAACATAGCGTTATGTATGTGTTTGCGAGATAGAATTGGGTATATTATGCTAACATGCTATGGGGCAAAACAGGGGAGAGGAGGGACCAGACCCCACCACCACAGGCCATGGCGGTAGGGTCCAGCACCCTACCGCCATGGCCTGTGGCGGTAGGGTCCGGTCCTACCGCCAACGGTTTTGGTTTCTTCGTCACAACAACCTTGCCCCCCTGCCGCCATGCAACCTGGCGGTAGGGTCCGGTCCTACCGCCAACTGTTTTGGTTTCTTCGTCACAGAAACCTTGCCCCCCTACCGCCATGCAACCTGGCGGTAGGGTCCAGCACCCTACCGCCATGGCCTGTGGCGGTAGGGTTCTAACTCCGAAAACAGAGCACTCTGTTCTGTTATATCCCGCCTTCTCACAAAGACAACAGTTTTTCAATAAGAATCATGACAAATCCAAGAATACACTAACAAACTCAATTCATTCACAACATATTGCAAACATCTTTACACCAAATTCAATACAAATGGCAAATTCATTCACGACAAGTTGACGACACATGGCTTTTTGCCTTAGTACTACATAGTTCATGATAAATTTGGCATGGCTTCATCCGGTTACATGACGAGTCCACGTATATGGCGACGGCTTTATCGAGTCACACGGGCCATTTCCCTTCCTGTCACATGCCTCATCCTCCTCTTGTGCCTTGCGTAGCTCTTGCAAGCTTTCTTGCCCTCTCCTCCTCACGAGCAAGCTTCACATGCTCCTCTCCTCCTCGCGTTAAGCTTCCGCCTCCATCCTCTCTTTTGACGACGCTCTTCCTCCAAGCCTCTTTGAAACCTTTTCTTGAATAGCCCGTTGGCGCCTAAAACAATCTTCTAATTGGTCCTTTTGGATATCTTTTGGCACTTCATGATCTATCCAAATGAAGTACTTGCATAGAGGAGGCGGTGACTGCATATAAAACGGATGTTAGTGATGGCACACAGTTGAGAGTAACATGTTACTTCTCTAGCATACCGGTGGAAGGTCATAGGCGTTAGTTGGAAGCGCATGATCGTAAGCATAATTGGGGCAAACAAAATATCTCCTTCCTTCAGTCCATGACTTCTTTCGATCGGTGGACTCCTTCACCTTGCAAACATCTCCACACCAACATGGCGGAATCTTCACATCCTTCTCCTTCACCTTGTCCAA
The DNA here is from genome assembly GCA_021605145.1 of Aegilops bicornis. Taxonomy (NCBI): domain Eukaryota; kingdom Viridiplantae; phylum Streptophyta; class Magnoliopsida; order Poales; family Poaceae; genus Aegilops; species Aegilops bicornis. The sequence goes on from CM038670.1 coordinate 287,866,958, forward strand.
AGATGCGCCCTTCCACTTGTGTGGCATGTCTTCATGGTGAGCACACGGTGGCCTTGTCATGGAACCGGATGAAGCCATGCCCTACAACAAATAAAGATTTTAAGTCTAAATATGAACACATTGACATGTAAAGGGGCAAATATATCAACACATGCATGAACATATTAAAAGTAGTACCATTCACATTATTTAACCATCCGGATTGAGCAACACGTCGATAGGCCTTCCCCTATCAACCCGACGTGTCCTAGAACCACCGGATACACGGCCATAGGCCCCTACAAGGCTAGTCCTTCCTCCATGGCCACGGCTCCCTCCAAGGCTAGTCCTTCCTCCACGGCCGCGCCCCCCTCCAATGTTAGCCCTTCCTCCACGGCCACGGCCCCCTCCAAGGCTACTGCCCGTCCCACGTGTTTGACTAGTGCCCGTGTTGATTCTTCGCTTTCTTGCATGTCCTAACGTTGTGTCCTCGTGTCATTGCATTCTCCACAATTGTTGTTTTCGGTGGCTCCATGAAATGACCACTACCAAATTGCTTCATTCCGTGTATCCAGCTAGATCATCCATGTCACTCCGTAATCTCTTCTTTCTTCTTCTTCCCTCATCGGCACCATGAGTGCGGGATCTCGCACAATGTCCGGCCCAACATACTCAGGCCATCGTGGAGGCATCAAGGAAAGGATTGAACCGAGGCGCCCACGCCAACCTTGTTTTTCCAATGTAAACTCGTGCAACCGCACGGTTGTGCCATCGGATACGTTCATGTTTCTCACCCGTAAGGCGGTCATCAAATGCGAGCAAGGCCAATGATACTTGTGTGGCCTCTCACACCGGCACCAACGGTTTTAAGGCGCACCTCGTAAGAAACTCCACCGTAAGACCCACCGTCCCTTGTTGTCCCAATTCGCTCATCGATTTGATAGATCATTTCTTTTTCATTATATGTGATCACTTGTTGTTTGGCAGACTTGCGCGCTTGATGCAACAACCAATCATGAACCTTTAATGGATAGTCCATCTTTTCCCCAATCCACTTGGCCGAGCTTGCAGAATGCTTTAGGAAGTACTCATTGAGCTTGATGAAAGTGTACTTGAGTATTGTGGTTACCGGCAAGGAACAGACACCCTTCAACACATTGTTGAAGCATTCCACCATGTTGCTTGTCATGTCCCCATATCGCATACCTCCTTCATCGTAAGCGCGTGACCACTTTTCCTTCTCCGGAAAGTGCCTAACCAAGAATGCTTTCCCCTTTGTTCTTCTCCAAAGCCTCGAGGAGTTTATCATATCGGGTCTTGAATGTGGCGGTGTTGAAAGCAACGCAAACAAGGGTAAGGTCTTTGCAAAACTCCTTGCTCTTGCATGCCCGGTAAAAGTTTGCAACAAAGTGTCTCATGCACCAATGGTGTTGAAGCTTTGGAAGATCGGGAATATCAACGTCTATTGCTTTGAGAATCCCATGATGGTGATCCGATATAATGCATACCTCTCGCTTGCCTATCACCTTGGTCTCACATGCCCCATGAACCACTCCCAATTATCATCGTGCTCCGAAGGCACCAAGGCAAATGCCACCGGCAACACGTTATCATTTGAAGAGTGGGCCATCGCCACCATCAATGTGCCATTGTATTTGCCGGTCAAGAATGTACCATCTGTAGATAACACCGGGCGACAATACGTGAATGCCTCAATGCATTGTCCAAAGCTCCAGAAGGCACGACGAAACACTCCAGCAATTGACTCCACCCGATGGCGCATTCCCGGGTTTCGATGAGCAATTGCTGCCAACATCTTGGGGAGAATGTTATATGCGGCCTCATAATCACCATGCAACATCCTAATAGCATTTGCCTTCGCCATCCATGCCTTATCAGATTTGGACTGGTGTCCGAATTGTTCCTCAATCGAAGACATGAGAAACTTGACCTTCACGGTTGGATCATGTGCTATTTGATGCAACAATTTATATCCTAGATACTCCGACGTGAGTTGACGGTGTCCTTTGCTTTGGTCGGCCTTGTCCGGGTACGACGCAGTGAGTGCCAACATGACTCTTCAAGACCCATTGCCCGGTTTCTTTGATTTTTCTACCGCAGACCATCCATTTGCAACCTTCTTTGTCACATTTGACCGTGCAGTCAAGTTTTTGATTTGAATGACCAACAACAAATGGCCTATGGTTCCTAATGGCATAGTCACACAACCATATCTTGAACTCTACCAAAGAACCAAACTTGATGCCTTTCTTCAAATGAGCATTCTCATCCTCATTTTCCGGTCGAGGATCATCGAATTTGGGGCACGGCGTTGGCTCGACAACCATAATCTCATCCCACCATCAACGATCGCATTGTCCGCAAGACTCACATCTCTAAACAAAGGCGGCCCTCTCTCCTTGCCGGTCACCTTCTTGTAGATTTCGCTTTTCTTGCGCAGTCAACCCATCCTCATCCAACTCTTCCTCCGGACCCTCGTCATCCGAAGTTATACCCACACATACGGTTATAAGGGAGGGTACGGTCCATGTCTTGTTGCCGCACAATGACATCCAAGTTACCAATTGGATTGTAATGGATCTCTTCATTCTCCGAGTAAACATCCTCCTCTAGAGCAACAATAGCATCATCATCAACATGAGGAATAGCATCTTCTTCAACATGAGGAATAGCATCATGACGGAGTACTATGGCGCTAAGCGTTAATATGATCTTCATTGGGTTGGCTACTTGGTGGTTGGCTAGAAGAATTGGGGACATACACCTCGGCACTTGTCATCATGCATGGGGGAGGATGCATTGCGGTTGAGATCAATTTGCAAAGGAGGAGGAGGATCAACCTTTGTGGCAAAGATCTCAAGAGACTTGTCTTGTGATGCGTCTACTTTTTCCTTGTACACATTCCAATGCAATTGGGAAGTGACGGGCATACTCTTTAATCGGGACTTTACTCCCAATCCAACGTCATACCTCCCAATAAGCTTAACCTCGGCATTTGGGTCATTCCAATGTAAGACGCTTCTCACTTGAACTACAAGATTATCAAAGCTTGGACTTGTGTCAAAAACCATAGCCTCTTCCCCTTCATCGTCATTTCCAAGCATAAATGTCGACTTGTCCAAATAATGAACGTGTACGAGCTTATGCATGTAAGAAAATGGGAAGAATATAATCAATCCATATATGTCATCCAACCAACACAAATGGACAAATGAACGAAATTTTGCATAACTACTATTCATACTAAAGTTAACCTAACAATTAACCACTCACCCTAACCATAACCCCTAACATAACCACTATAACCCTAACCCCCAACATAACCACCAACATAACCACCCAACATCCCTAACCCTAACCCTAACACCAACCCCTAACATAACCACAACCCTAGCCATAAATGCATCATAAATGCACACAACAAGATCAACACCTAGGGTTTGCAATAAATTGACCAAATCAACACAAAACAAAGATCTCAACCAATCAAAAGAAGGGGAATGGGGAGGTACCTTGGGTGATGAAAATGCCCGGATCCACCGATGAAATCCCAAGCAAATGGAGTGGATCTAGGGGGTTTGTGAGGGGGAGAGAGGGGAAGAGGAGCTGAGCACGGGAAGAAGATGAGTGGGGAAGAAGAGTGGTGGTGGGGCCCACAAACCAGCCCCCTCCCCACCTTATCAGAACACAGGACCCTACCGCCAGAGGGTATGGCGGTAGGCTCCAAGAACTCATCACAGTAGTGGATGGCGGTGAGCCCTTTTCCACGTCGTGATTTGCCAACGACCGTCAGTCGCCGTCAAAGGGCCTACCGCCGTAGGCTATGGCAGTAGGGCATGCAATCCTACCGCCAGGCCCTCTGGCGGTAGGCAAAAGGGTCAGATCCCGAATTTTTTCTGAAACGGGGTCAGATCCCGATTCTGTTTGCAAAAAGGGTCAAAACACGAAATTTTACCCCTACACAACAAGCATGCACACAGACTCAGCAACCACGCACGCATGCAAGCGGCAGCAAGCACCAGCAAGGCAGCAAGCACGCGTGCCGGCGACGGTGGTAGCAATAGCGGGCGGCTGCTGTCGGTATTTACCTTTTTTATTAAAAAGAACATGATACTGCATGCATACCAAATATATACGTATCACAATACAATGTTGTATGGGATGCATGGGCGTATCGGCAACATATTATACGCAGACATGCTGGTCCTGGACGTAGTGGTGCTTCACAGGAGCTAACATAGTACGTGCAAAGCAAGCACAAGAAGCAACGAAGCTAGCAGCTTGATTGATTTTGGTTGGAGCAGTGCACACTCGTCTAGCACCTTAGAGTCAAAAAAAGGTCTTACATTATGGGATAGAGGGAGTAGCTCTTAATCAATTGGATATGTCATCATTGCTCTTTTTATCCCGCAAAAAAAAAGAATATGTCATCAATGTTTTACTCATATTATAATTATTATTGTTCTTCCCCGGCAAATTTGTTTATGATTAGAGATATAGTACTATTTTTTGTTTATTTATTTAACAATGACAAAATGCATGTCACATTACCTCTGTGTTTGCATGTAAATAATCTGGTCATATACTACACTAGGGGTAAAACAGTCTTTTTAGGTCAGACTTAACTCCATTACTAGCCAAAACTGATGCAAGTGTCGCATAGGAAACAAAATAAAGTTTAAGTGTCAAAAGAGGAAAAAAAGATTTTTGGGGCCAAAAAGGGAAGCAATATTTAAGTAAGGGCCAAATAAAGAATTCTCTCCAAATTTATATGGCTCAAAGTAGTTTTGTTGCATGATATAGCCTCTAGACACTTGCGGGAGTAGTTGCTATCAATTTTGTTGAGTTTGGTTCACTTTTATTTTGAGTCACTAAATTTTTTAGAAATTTTCAAAGAAAAGGAATACCATGAGGAGGTGTTTAAGGGGCTCATTGACCCATGATTCGGAGGAAACTCCGGTGAAGAAGCCCAAGTATAATCTTCTGCGTGCGGCGAAGGTTCGGCCGTGTGAGTGGCCAAGTGATACATTTTTTAAGGAGGCGGGAATTTATGAGGATTTCTATTATTTGGCGGACAATGCCGGCATCATCCCCTTTCTCCAAGATAAGTGCGACCAATACCTCCTACTCACAAATACCTTCGTGCAAATTTTCAATTTTATCCTAAGAAGGAACCACCCATGGTAGAATTTCACTTGTATGATGTGCCTAAGGAAATGACATTATATGATTTTTGGAATCTTGTAAAATACCTTATGAGGGCGCCGCATCGTTGAGCCACGTCCTAGAGACATGGAGGACTCTACTCTGAAACTACTGTGGGGGAAAATAGAGGAGTGTTAGAGGCGAGAGTAGCCAGTTTACATTTTTCCTGTTTTACGTTACTATGCATTATTTGCCGGGAGATGTCTGATTGGTCGTGGGGAGAGTGGATGTCTTAGTGCACCTGACCTTGCTATTTTGCGTCATGCTTTATATGCTGATAGAACTTTTAGTTTGGGTGCCATGGTTGTGATGCGTCTCCAACGTATCTATAATTTTTTATTGTTCCATGATGTTATATTATCTATCTTGGATGTTTTATATGCATTAATATCCTATTTTATATCATTTTTGGGACTAACCTATTAACCTAGTGCCCAGTTTCCATTATTGTTTTTTCCTTGTTTTTGTCTTCTACAGAAAATCAATATCAAATGGATTCTAAACAGAATGAAACTTTTTCAGGATTTTTCTTGGACCAGAAGACAACCACGAAGCTTCAGTAAGAGGCCAGAAGACCCACGAGGGGGCCACAAGGCGCCCCTAGGCTTGTGCCCCCCCGTGCACATCCCAACCCTAACTCCAGCTCTATAAATACCCAAATATTCCCCCTACGTCAGAGGGCACACCAAAAATACTTTTCCACCGCCGCAAGCTTCTGTTCTCGTGAGATCCCATCTTGGGGCCTTTTCTGGCACTCCGCCGGAGGGGGATTCGTTCACGGAGGGCCTCTACACCTATCTTGCTGCCCTTCTGATGATGTGAGAGTAGTTTATTATAGACCTACGGCTCCATAGCTAGTAGCTAGATGGCTTCTTCTTTCTCTTTGATCTTCAATACAATGTTCTCCTCGATGTTCTTGGAGATCTATTCGATGTAATCTTCTTTTGCAGTGTGTTTGTTGAGATCCGATGGATTGTGGAGTTATGATCAGATTATCTATGAATATTATTTAGTCTTTTCTGAACTCTTTTATGCATGATTAAGGTAGCTTTGTATTTCTCTCCGATCTATCGATTTAGTTTGGCCAACTAGATTGGTTTTTCTTGCAATGGGAGAGGTGCTTTGTGATTGGTTCAATCTTGCGGTGTCCTCACCCAGTGACAGTAGGGGTAGCGAGGTACGTATTTGTATTGTTGCCATTAAGGATAAAAAGATGGAGGTTTTACCATATTGATTGGATCTATCCCTCTACATGATGTCATCTTGCTTAAGGCGTTCCTCCGTTCTTGTTAACTTAATATACTAGATGCATGCTGGATAGCGTTCGATGTGTGGAGTAATAGTAGTAGATGCAGGCAGGAGTCGGTCAACTTGACATGGACATGATGCCTATATTCATTAAAAGATCGTGGATGTCGCCTAGAGGGGGGTGGGCGCTTTGAAATAATTACAGTTTAGGCTTGAACAAATGCGGAATAAACCTAGCAGTTAATTTATCAAGCACAAAACCTAAAACAACTAGGCTTACCTATGTGCACCAACAACTTATGCTAAACAAGATAAACTACTAGGTGATAGCATGATATATGACAAGAAACAATATGGCTATCACAGAGTAAAGTGCATAAGTAAAGGGCTCGGGTAAGAGATAACCAAGGCACGCAGAGACGATGATGTATCCCGAAGTTCACACCCTTGCGGATGCTAATCTCCGTTTGGAGCGGTGTGGAGGCACAATGCTCCCCAAGAAGCCACTAGGGCCACTGTAATCTCCTCACACCCTCGCACAATGCAAGATGTCGTGATTCCACTAAGGGACCCTTGAGGGCGGTCATCGAATCCGTACAAATGGCAACCCTTGGGGGCGGTCACCGAACCCGTACACCTTGGCAACCTTTGGGGGCGATCACCGGAACCCGTCAAATTGCTCGGGGCGATTTCCACAACCTAATTGAGGACCCCGACGCTTGCCCAGAGCTTTACACCATAATGATTGAGCTCCGAACACCACCAACCGTCTAGCGCGCCCAAGCACCCAGGAGGAACAAGATCAAGGGTACCAAGCACCCAAGAGTAATAAGCTTCTCAACTAGTAACTTCCACGTATCACGTGGAGAACTCAAACCGATGCACCAAATGCAATGGCAAGGGCACACGGAGTGCCCAAGTCCTTCACTCTCAAATCCCAATCAAGCAACTAATGCTAGGGAGGAAAATGAGAGGAAGAACAAGAAGGAGAACACCAAGAACTCCAAGATCAAGATCCAAGGATCCCCTCACATAGAGGAGAAAGTGATTGGTGGAAATGTGGATCTAGATCTCCTCTCTTTTCCCTCAAAAACTAGCAAGAATCCATGGAGGGATTGAGAGTTAGCAAGCTCGAAGAAGGTCAACAATGGGGAAAGAACACGACCTCAAAGGATAAGGTTCATTGGGGAAGAAGACCCCCTTTTATAGGTGGGAAAAATACAACCGTTATGCTCACAGCCCGCACCGAGCGGTACTACCACTCCAAGGAGCGGTACTACCGCTAGGGCGGTAGTAGCCATTTGAAACACAATAGCGAGGAGGAAAAAAGGCCAGAAGAACCGTCGGAGCAGTAGTACCGCTTGACCTCACGGTACTACCGCTAGGGGTAGCTGTACTACTTCTAAGGGTAGCGGTACTATTGCTTGCGAGCGGTACTAAAAAATTACATCCGTGCCTACCACCGCTGGACTTGTGACGAGTTTTTGGTCCCGAGCGGAAGTAGCCGCGGTAGTACCGCTCCCAAGAGCGGTAGTAAAAAATTACTTCCGCTCATGTCCGCGGTAGTACCGATGCAGCCTTTTCAGAACACCAAAACTGACACAACTTCTGCAAACGGACTCCGAATTCGACGAAACCAAGTTTGTTGGAAAGATAGCGACAAGGGCTAACACAATCTTGATAGAAATATCAATAATAAGCAAATGAGAAAAGTCCCAAAAGAAAATGGTGAGAACCCTTCCTCGGATAAGACCGTAAAACCTCCAACACCGAAAACATCAAAGAAGACGCATGCAAACTCCGTTTTCGATGAACTCAAGCTTGTCATCAAGATGACCATAAGCTCTAAGACTCACAAAGAGAACCAAACAACAACTAAGAAACATGATGCAAGGATGCAATGGTTTGAGCTCTCGACGAGCAATCTGAACAAGCTACTCACTTGAGAGCCCCCTTGATAGTACGGCTATCGATCCTATAACCCGTCTCCCAACTACCACCATGAGACCGGTAAAATAGAAATCCTATCAAGGGCAAACCTTTGCCTTGCACATGATCAACTTGAGCTAGATGATGACGATCTTGTCCTCCTCAAGATGGACCACCTTTCTTGATTGCGTTGGGTCGATGGAGACTAGATGATTGCTCCCCCATACTCCACTATGGGTGAGCCACTCTTCGGCACATCTTCACAAGTCCATTGAAACCACAATGGATGGCAAGCTTCAAGCACTTGATCTCTTCTTGATGCTCCTCTTGAACTTGCACATAGCAATCTTGATGATGATCACCACTTGATGTCATCCTCTCCATGGGTTGAGTGATATCTTCCTCTTGATGCAAGCCCATGAACACGTACCTAACCCCACATAGAAATCTCACATAGACCATGGGTTAGTACACAAAGCACAATGGAAAATGCTTACCATGCCATGGGATCACTTGATCCCTCTCGGTACATCTTCTATGCTTTGTGAGTTGATCAACTTGATTCACTCTTGACTTAGTCTTGATCAACCTTGAATCTTTCCAACTCTCTTCATTTGGATGATGTCTTGAAGGTAAACATGAATGATCACACAATCTTCTTATTCAAGACATGCTTGCAATAAGCTCAACTCTCACATGACCAATCTTTGGATAATTCCTTAATAGCACCTTGGTCAACACAAACTCTCCTTGAAACCAACACATATACTCCAAGAAAAGCCTCTCGGGGCAGGCTGATCTGGCCCACGAACACCTATGGGGCCGGCGGACCGAGCCCCTTTTGGTTCGGCGGGGAGCGGAGGTCGCATGAAGAGCAGATCGAGGCGAAGCACGCGAGAGGTTTTACCCAGCTTCGGAGCTCTCCGGAGAGATAATACTCCTACTTTGCACGTCCTAGGTGTATTGCCTTCTTGCTCAGAGCGCCGAATGCTACAAAGATGCATTTAGCTGCTAACAGACCGAGCCCGAGGGAATCGATCGACTCACCCACCCCCACGTATGCATGGGCCTCCTTTTATATGCTCAAAGGGGCTCGGTGTGGCAACGTAGACGGGGTACAAATGTAAAACTAGTGGTTGGTACACCTACTTGTACAAAGGTAATGTAATATACCTAACTCGACATAGGGGACAAAGGCATTAAATGCCCATCTTGTCGCCTCTAACAGTGCAAACAGCACCATCGTGGCGCCACCGTCCGCCACGATGGCAAACTTGTCGGCGTCGTTTGCCACCTCGCACCGCTGGCTGCACATTTCTCGCCACGCGCTACCGGAAAGGCCCTGTATGACGTTAGTGGATGCGCTGGAGCGTAGGTACAGAGAGGTGGTCTGCGGCAAGCGCCTTTGCCGCGGTCGTTATCTTGTCGCTACCGAAGCTTGTCGCTCATAGGGCCTTCCCGGCAAGCTCCTCTTGCCGGGGCCTTGTTTCCTATGTGCCTGGGGTGGCCTTCCCGGCAAGCTCCTCTTGCCGGGGCCTTGTTTCCTATGTGCCTTGGGTGGCCTTCTCGACAAGCTCCTCTTGCCGGGGCCTTGTCTCCTTGGCTTGAATACTTTGTTCTTGAATGGCTCCAAAGGAACCACGGAGGACCTTGGCGGTCACCCGGTAAGCCTTGCCGCGGAGGGCTGCAAGTGCCCGTGCACAAGTTCGGGATACTAGGGTACCCCTACTCTAGTACACCGACAGGAGCCCCCGGGCCTGGGCCACACACGGTGCTGAACGCTGTTGGGCCAGGCCCAAAACAAGGCACGGGCACACGCGGCCCGGGTCACACCATAACTCACCCCGGACCCACCACGTCCCCCACGAACGGCACGCACCGAACGTGGCGTCGTGTGAGAGATCGTGGGCGAGGTCATGGTGGTTTCTTTATTCGGGAAATCGAAACGTCTGCCCCCTCCCCCTTTATAAGCAGGGGAAGCAGGGGCATGTCGCCTACCTTGCCAGTTGCTGTCCCATCGAAAAACCACCGCTGCTCCCCCTTCTTCTCAAGGCTGAAAAGAGAGCAGCGCTCACTTCATCGCCGCCAAAGACACTCAACGCCGCCGATCTCCTCCACCGCCTCCGCCATGGGCCCGAAAGCCGACAAGGGAAGACTGAAGTCGGCCGAGGCGCTATGACTTCTTGCGGCGCTGCGGAAGGAGCGGGCCGTTTTCCCCCCTCAGCTCGCCGCGAGGGAGCTGAGGGAGAACTACTACCTCTTCTGGTCGACGGAGACGCGCGCGCATCCGCGCACGAAGGTACTCCCCGCCTCTGCTGCAGAACTGGCCCCGACGGGGTATCCCTTCTTCGCACTCTTCTTCTACTGCGGGCTCTGCCCGCCCTTCTCTGAGTTCTTTTGCGACATTATGAACACCTACGGGTTCCGCCTCCTTGATTTCACCCCCAACGCCGTTCTGACCATGGCGGTTTCAGACATCTCTGTGAAAACATTGTCGGAGTCCACCCAAATGTAGCTCTTTCCGTCACTTCTTTTTGCCCCGAGCCGAGAGAGGAGAGCCCCTTGCCGGAGGAATTGCTTGGGTCTCTGTGGTCGGCAAGAAAGAGGCCTATCTGGAGGAGAGCTCCATAGCAAATGGGAGGAGGAGGGCAGATTGGTGCTGGATCGTTGAGGAGAACCCGCAGCCTTTACCGCCCAGCCAAACCCCAAAGAGTACGCTGCAATGATTGGATCAATTGCCCCAGAGGATGCTAGGTTGAAGATCGCAGATTACCGAATCCTCCGCCTCGGACTTGCCGGACTCACCAGAGGCACTGCTGGCGTGGACTTCCTTCGCACAGACGCTTCTTGCGGGAGAGAAGGAGACCTGCCTGGGAATTTCAGAACGCCAGAGACATCATGAGGCTTTGCCCAGGCCTCAACTTCAACTTCACTGCCTTGGAGCTTGACGCAATGCTCTTAGAGCTGTTCAAGCATGATCCCGATCATCCGGAGATGTTTAGGTTGCCGAGGGGTGTCGTTCACAGTGCAACAACTCGTCGCCGACCGCATCCGTGCAATGATGTTGTTAAAGCGACTCCCCACGTAATTGTCCCCACTTGGCAAGAGCCGCAGACGACGCCATGCGGCAGTTCTTCGACAATCTGGTGGAGATGCCGGTCTGCCCTAATGAGCAGAGGGGCCTCACCATGACACCACCGACGACATGCGGCCAGACATTGCAAGAGCTAGAAGAGGCGGCAGAAGGCCGCTGCATGGGCGAAGTTTGGCTTTACTGTGGAGGAGGCAGAGGCAGCCGAGGCGGCAAGCCTTGTCGGTTTAAAGGAGTTCGTCGACGAGGAAGAGCTTGCCGAGCTTGAAGCCGAAGTCGGGCGAGCCTGCCGAGGGCGCATCCTCTCCACCTCCAAGCAGCTTGTCATGGCGGAGCCACCGGCTCCACCGAGAAGGCGTCTTCGCAGGCCGGGACGCAGCTGGGCGGCAGACGGGCCAGCAGCAGAAGCGCTGCTGGACGCGCCCACCGCTGCAAGCATCAAGCTGCTGCAGGAGCACCTCACACCGCTGGCAATCGGGCGGGCCTCGCAGGCTACCGTCCCGCCTCCCGCCAAGCGCCCAAGGGAGCCCATTCCTCCGCCGCTGCATCGGGAGGCGGGCCAGAATCGACCTCTCCGCGCTCGGCCCGACGAGGAAGAGGAAGAGTAAGATTCCTTGCTGTACTTGTAATTCTTCGATTTGTTGCCTTGTCTTGTATCTGATCTGCTTTACTCTGAATCCATTCCTTTTCAGGATGCTGGCCCAGAGGATGTCGAAGAGGGCCAAGACCCCGGTGATTGTCGTCGAGGACGAACCTACTGCGACGGCAGGAGGCGCGTCCGAGACAACCTTGCCGGATGAGGCAACTCTCCTTCAAAGCAGCCTCAGCCGCAGCCCCCAGCCGTAAGTATACGGTCTACTTCTTGTTGTTCGCAAGCGCATGGGTGCTTTTCCTTTGCCGATATCTCGATCGTTGACTTGTGTAGGAGCAGAGCAGCCTCCTTCGCTCGACCACGCCGCAAAGGGTGGATTCCCGGCAAGGGAGCGCCTCGGCAAGGGAGCGCCCCGCAAGGGAGCCTTCTCCGCAAGGGAGCCTTCTCCGCAAGGGAGTTTTCTCCGCAAGGGGCAGCTCTCCGGCAAGGGACGGCACCAGCGATCCTCAGCAATGAGGCCATGACCGCAGCCCTGCCAAGCAGTAACCTTCTTGCCTGAGTACTTCCCTTGTGTTTTTCTTCTTCTGATTTTATCTTTGAATATTAGCTTGACTTTCTTCATCCGTCCGCCACAGAGCCAATGGAGACCGAGGTCGCCGGCGAGGAGGACGCGTGCGGCAACACCGACGGGTTGCCGCCGGCCAGGAAGAAGAAGCCGGCGCCGACGAGCTCGCCGGGCGAAGAGGCCGCTGGCTGCCGCCGCAGAGCCGGGCGAGGGTCTGGCGATCGCATCGACGCACTTCGAGGCCGCAGGGAGCGCCAGCGCTAATCGACCGCCGATCCCTCCGCCGCCGCCGCAGCTGCCAGTTCAAGAGCCCTACTGGCGCCTACTTGAAGGCCGGCGACGGTGTTTTCATCAAGCTCCTGCGGGAGTCGAGCCTGTGGCGCCGGCCAAGGAGAAACCTTCGATGAAGAGCTGCTCGCCTCCGCTGGCCGACGCTTAGTTGACGCGCCAAGCAGCAGCAGCGGGCGAGCCCGAGGAGGAGCAAATGGCCATGAAGGTTGTCGCCTACCGCGCCTCGACAAGCCAAACTGGCATCCCGGAGGCGCTTGTCGCGAAGGCGGAGCAGACATTGAGAAGCGCGGAGGAGCTCCGGCCGCAACTGTGAAGCTCTCCGATCTTTGGCGGAGGAGCGGAGCAATCGCCGAGGAGCGCACGGCCTTCATCCTCGAGAAGGCTGCAGCTGAGGAGGAACAGCTGCTTGTCGGCCGAGAAGCTGCTCACAGGAAAGCGAGCCGGGCGAGCGGAAGGTCAACCTGACAGCCACGAGGAGGATCTCGCCATGCGCGAGGGAAGCACTTGGTGGGGCTCTCAAGGAGGCAAAGGATGCTGCCATGGCTGCCGAGGCCGCCAAGAAGGAGCCGGAGACGGCGGTGGCGCAGCTTGGAGGCCAGCCTCAAGAAGAGCGGCGAGGAGCTTGCTGCACTCAAGCACGAGCGCCGAGAAGGACGCCTACACTCTTGGCGAAGCTGTAGGGCTGCCTCGCCGAGAGGAGCAAGGAGCTCAGCGCCGCCAGGACTCCAATGCGCACTGGAGTTGAAGCTGACTACTTTGACTCAGACGCTGGACGGCGCCAAGGAGCAGGAGGCGGCCTTGAAGGAGAAGATCAAGGCCGACGAGGAGCTGCTGGCGAATGCTGTTGCCACCCAGAGCGCCTTGAGGGAGAGTGTGGAGCACTGGACTGAAGGTCTCGTGGATACTGCTGCCGCCATCCACAGCGAGCTGATGGAGCTGGGGATGGTGGATCTTGGATACTCCTCTGACGAGCACCTCCAACCCAGCGCCAAGCTTAGCTTATTCTTCAAGGGCGTGGTGACGGGCCTCCAGCGACTCCGGGAAGAGGTCCCAAAACAGCTGGCCGAGGAGTCGCGCCAGATCTGCGCGGGAGCCGTGCAGAAGAAGGTGGCCATCCACAACCCCGGCCACAACTTCACCAACGCCCTCAAGTCCCTCGCTGCCGGATGCCGATGTGGAGGCGCCAAGACCCTTGTCGCACCCATTATGGACAGGGTGAGCGGAATTAAGAGGGTTGAGGGTGGTCGCAGAGATTAGGCCGCCTGCTTTTCTCTTGCTCTTGCCGCCGCTAGTCATGTCATAGGAACAATCCATTAGAGATGCGGCAAGCTATCTTGTAATATAACTTTATTTTGGATATCAATTGCTATGCTATTTCCTTTACTTGATTCATTCCTTTGTATGTTTTTGCCCTACACTTTTAGGGGACTTGTCGGCGCGGGCACCCGAGCCGCGAGCGCTGAAAGTGGACGTCAAGACTTCAAGGCGGAGCCGCCTCCGACAAGCAACCTTGTCGCAACTAGTCGCGGCTCACTTAATTTTTGATCGGACTCGAAACAAAGTAAGGGCGCAACTAGCTACGAGTTGGTTCCTCTGCGCACAGGTCTTCCATACAAAGTTCGGTCGTTCGAGGAAAATAACTTAAAAATTTTAAAACTGATTGCTCAAACTTTGGCAACTTAGCTTTGCTGTCGTTTGCTTCCCGGTAAGGTTAAACTTCCTTGAGCGACGCTTGGTCCACACCATTATCTTCTCCTCCCCGCCCGCAAACTTGTAAAGGGGGAACCTTCCTTTCTTTGAGAAAGAGAAAGAAGAGAAAATAAAGATATGGAGCCTTGTGGCTCATTACCACTTACTGTGGGTAGGCGCTGCACAAAGTGTCGATAATGCACGCAAAATAGAAGTAAACAGCATGAAATCGACAAGGTGTGCGGCACGCTTAGCTTTATCGATGCACGGGTTCATACCGCTTTGTACAAAGGATTACATGCATCAGCCGCAAGACTTGTACAAAAGGTGGTTGCCGGAACAGTTCCGCAACCGCGCTTTCACGGGTAAAACTTACGAAGATGCTCAATATTCCAGAGTTGCTCACCGGAATGCCATCTTCGGTCTCAAGGCGGACAGCGCTGTGCCTAGTGACTCGCTTTCACCCGATAAGGGCCTTCCCACTTCAAGGCCAACTTGTTGGAATTCTTGGCGGACTGAACGCTACCAAGAACAAGGTCGCCTTTCCTCGAGACTTCGGCATTGAATTTGCGGTTATGGTAGCGGCGCAAAGCTTGCCGGTACCGAGCAGCTCGCATACAACACTGAAGACGATCTTCCTCAAGGAGCAAAGCGTCATCTTGTCGCAGCTGCTCTTGCTCAAGCTCATCATAAGCGAGCACTCGAGGCGATCCGTATATGAGTTCCGTGGGGAGAACTGCCTCTGCTCCATAGACTAGAGCGAAAGGTGTATGGCCAGTGGCTCGGTTTGGCATCGTCCTGATCGACCAAAGAACCACCGGCAGCTCCTCTATCCAGTTTCTTCCGCACTTGTGCAGCCTGTCGAAAGTTCTGGTCTTGAGCCCGCGCAGCACTTCAGCATTTGCCCTCTCCGCTTGACCGTTGCTCCTCGGATGAGCAATGGTTAAGGCACCTTGGCGCCAAGATCTTGGACGCATCGCATGAAGGTGCGGCTTGTGAACTGTGGTGCCATTGTCGGTGATGATCCCGTTAGGGATTCCAAACGCCAAACAATCGACCAAGAACTTGATCACGATCGTGCTTGTCACCTTCCTCATCGCTTCCACTGCCACTTTGTGAACTTGTCGATTGCAACGGTCAAGTACTCAAAGCGCCCGATACCGGGGAAGGGGCCGAGGATGTCGAGCCCCTGTAGAAAAATGGCCGTGATAAAGGGATCGTCTGGAGAGCTTGAGCTAGCCGGGTGTGTCCGCTTGGAATGGAACTCGCACGCTTCACACTTGGTTACTTGTGTTTGCATCCCGGAGGGCTGTCGGCCAAAAGAAACCTTCTTTAACGCTTTGCGGCAAGTGCTCGCGCCAATGTGGTGACCACATATACCTCCATGTATCTCTGCCAACAGCTTATGTCCATCTTCCCGGTGAATACACTTCAATTTCACACCGTTGAGTCTTCTTCTATACTGATGTCGTCGACAAACCGGTACATACTTGACCGCCGGGCTACTCTTTCCGCTTCTTCTTGCCCTTCGGAAGTTCTCCGTCTCAAGGAAATGGACAATCTGCTACGCCCATGCCGGAGCTTGCGGCTCGACAACAAGGACTAAAGGCACATCTCGCCGCGGGAACATCAGCTTCCACGGCAAGAACTCCGCGCTCACCGGAGTTTGACGTTCCTCGCAAGCTTGCCGGAGCAAAACTTGCTCGGAGCGCTCGCTTCAACGAAACAAACCTCGGGCTTGTCGGAGCGCATCGCCTCACTGCTTGGTGTCGCATCTTGGGGACCTTCGTGGCGGCGGCTTCGAAGCTCACGGAAAGTAGTCACCAGAGATCAACCTCCTCTTCTTGCTCTGTCTGTTGGTGGTGTTACGGACGGCTGAGTTAGCTTGAGCACAAAAATCCTCGGTTCCACAGTAACTTATGCGCGACGACTTTGACAGCCATCAAGAATGTCGCTCGAGCTCTCGGAATATATTCCATTTGCAGCCGTCAAAGTGCTCTTCTAGCTTCCTCACTTCATCAACATAAGCTTCCATCAACGGACTCGATAGTTCTTGTTCACTTGGCGGATAACGAGTTGTGAGTCACCCCGACAATGAGCTTCTTGATCCCAAGGTCCATCGCGATCCTCGAGACCGCAAGCAAACCTTCATACTCATTGTATTGTTTGTTGCTTGCTCCTTGGGAAAGTGCATCCGGACTACGACTTGAGGTGCTCTCCGTGGGTGCGACAAGCAAAGACGCCGACACCGGGCGCCTTGCAGCGAGAAGGCACCATCGAAGTACATCAGCCCACTCTTGCTTGTTTCCTTGACGGGACGCTGCTTCGGAATTTCTTCATCCGGCGTTGGTGTCCATTCTGCTATGAACTCCGCCAATGCTCGCTTTGGATAGTTGAAGTGCTCTCAAACTTGAGGCCAAAGCTTGACAGTTCCGGTGCCCACTCGACAATCCCGCCTATTGCCTCTGGATTCTCGCAGATCCTCTTTAGCGGAAAGCGAGTGACAACTGTGGATCTCATGTGCCCGAAAATAATGGTGCAGCTTTCGAGGCCATGAGGAGGCCGAAAGCAATTTCTGCACACCAGAGTACCTTGACCTAGCCTCGCAGAAGGGAACTAACAAAGTAAACCGGGCGCTTGCACCATCCTTTTCAGATTCCGCCATGCGCTCACAGCAGATCCGTCCTTGTCGGGACCAGAGCTTGCCGGCGAAGCCCCCTGCTTGTCGCTGGATGTGTCCGTTGTGGTTGCTAGCTCATCATCCGCCTCCCTCTCCGCTACTAACGCAGCACTAACCACTTGATTTGTCGTCGCTATATATAGCAGCAACTTCTCTTGTGGCTTAGGTGCGACAAGTGTTGGAGTGGAGGACAGGTATCTCTTCAAGTCCTGCAGCGCTGCCTCCGCTTCGGAGTCCATTGCATCGGACCTGCCTTTTTCAAGATTTTGAAAATGGCAGGCACGCCAAAGAGACCTAGAGATAAACCTGCCGAGAGCAAATACGCGAACCGCAAGTCTTCGTGACATCCTTGACGCGCTTTGGTGCTTCAATCTGCTCAATGGCCTTGATCTTGTCGGGATTGGCTTCAATTCCCCGCCGAGACACGAAGAACCCGAGAAGCTTGCCGGAAGGGACTCCAAACACGCACTTCTCGGGATTGAGCTTGAGGTTGATCTTGCACAGATTTGTAAAGGTTTCATCTAAATCTTGAACTAGGGTCGCCTTATCCTTGCTTTTGACCACTATGTCATCCATGTAGGCTTCCACATTTCTGTGCATTTGCGGCTCAAAAGCATCATGAACTACTCTTGCAAACGTCGAACCAGCATTCTTTAACCTGAAGGGCATCCGTACAAAACAGTATGTGCCACATGGGGTGATGAATGCGGTCTTCTCCTCATCCTCTTCTGCCATGAAGATCTGATGATATCCTGAATATGCATCCAGAAATGAAAGCAAATCACATCCGCCGTGGAGTCAACAATGCAGTCGATAAAGCGGCAAGGGAAATGGATCTTTGGGACAAGCTTTATTGACATCGTGAAGTCGATACAAAGCCTCCATTTCCCGTTAGCCTTATGCATAACTACATGGATTGGCCAACCACGTAGGGATGGAGCACTCTCCGACAAGGCCTCGCTGCTTCCAGCTTTCTTGATTTCTTCCTCGATGAACTCTTGACGCTCCACTGCTTGCTACTTGACTTTCTGCTTGACGGGCCCCGCATGAGGACAAACGGCAAGATGGTGCTCGACATTTCACAGGGAACACCGGGATGTCGACGGTTGCCATGCAAACACGCCGACGTTTCGCCCAGGAAAGCAACGAAGCGCCTTTCCTATTTAGGGTCGAGAGAGGCACCGATGGTGAAGGTACCACCAGTGCCGCCCTCCTTGGCGGACACCTTCTTGGTCTCTCGTGGAGCTGTCATCGCCTTTCTTATACTTGCCGGTGGAGCTCGATGGTGCGTCCTCGACGGTAGCGCAAAGCACCAAGAGGTGCGCTTGCCGGAGTGGGCATCAGAGCTCTTGCCGGACTTGGTCTTCTTCTTCCCCCCGGGAGCTTCAGCGGCAAGTGGCTTGCAATCTGTCGCGGCTGCTGCTTCCCGGTAGATCTTGTCGGCACAGATAAGAGCATCCTTCTTGTCGCCAGGGACAGAGATGACGCTTATCGGGCCTGGCATCTTCAGCAGGTTGTAGGCGTAGTGAGAGGCTGCCATAAATTTGGCGAGTGCTGGACGGCCAAGTATTCCATTGTAAGGCAACGGAAAGTCAGCAACATCAAAGGTGACCCTCTCAGTCCTGAAGTTCAACTCGCTGCCAAATGTTACCGGCAACATGATCTTTCCCTTCGGCTTGCTCCTTCCCGGATTAATTCCTTGAAAAGTGCCGGTCTCTTCGAGCTCGCCATCAGGGATCTGGAGTTTCTGGAGCACCGCGGAGGAGATCAGATTCAAGCCGGCCCCGCCGTCAACTAGCATCTTGCTGACCATGAGGTTGCGGATAGTTGGTGAAACCAACATCGGCAAGCACCCGACCGCTGTTACGCGATCAGGGTGGTCCTCAATGTCAAAGATGATAGGCGTGATAGACCATTTCAGAGGCTTGCGTGACTCGATGGATGGTTCTGCTGCATTGACCTCCGTGATCCACCGCTTGAGCCGGCGGTGGGAGGTATGCGCAGAAGCACCGCCCAACGCACAGTGACCTCCGTGGCTTTCTCGAACTCCTGCTCATCGGCCTCGCCATCATCCATGTCTTCATCGTTGTCGCGCGGGGAGGTCTGCCTCCTTGCCGCTGCTTGGCCTTGCCAAGGCCCTCCCTTCGCCGGACGCTTTCTTGCTTACTCCTCCAAAGACCTTCCTGGCTTTCTCCTTGTCGCTGCTCAGATTCAGCTTCTGTTGCTCGACAAGCTGCTCGACCTTCTTGCAGCTCGAGGTCATGACCCTGGGTGTGGTGGATCTTGCAAGATCGCTTGCCGGAGCTGCCCCGCTTGTCGGCGCCGCCACAGATCGGTGGTCGGCGCAGCCGCAACCTCCTTGCCGGAGCTACCAGCCTTGGCGTTCTTGTCGCCACCTCCGCTGCCGGACTGCTCAACAACTAGCACATCTTCGCCTTTCTTTTTTCTGTTGCCCCGCCACCGCTCTTCTTTGCCGGGCGGTCTCTCACCGCCGATCCTCCTCGCTTCGGTATTCTCTCCGGAGTCTCCTCCTCCTCAAGACACGTGTGCACTTGTCGGGCCAGGGCGTATAGCTCATCGACGCCTTCGATCTTACACATCGCCATCTCCTCCCGCATCCTGCGGTTCCGCATGTTCCGATGGAACGCTACCGATCACCATGGCAGGTGGTGGACATCCGGGATGTTGTGCCGTACACGGCTGAATCTCTCGAATATACTTTGTGCAGGGGCTCTCCTTCCTTCGGGCGCAGCAGATGAAGGTCGCTTTCTTAGCCATGGGGCTTGTGGCCGTCTGTAGAAGGCGCCGACAAACCGATGGCATAGATCTGCCCAAGAAGATATGGAGTTGTCCGGCAAGTGCATGAGCCAGGACTCGACGTTGGGCTTGAGCACCAGCCGGAAGTAGTTGGCAAGGATCTTGTCGTCTCGCCCCGCAGCTCGCACCGCGATGGTGTAGATGCCGAGGAACTCCGACGGATGCGCCTTGCCGCCGCATTTCTCCCAGACGCTCGGCTTGAAGTTTTTCTTGCCGGGCCATCGGACTTGCCGCAGCTCACGAAGTGAACGCAGGGCAACCTACCGCGACGGCAAGTCGCCTCGTTCTTCCGGGCGCTGCATGTCGACAGAGGGCCCGCGCGCTTGTCGGATTGACGTCGCGCTTCTCTTCGGCGATGCGAAGTTCGAACGCCCTTCTTGCTGCCGATCGTAGCACTTTGGCGCCGATCACGGCGAGCTCGTGGATCTGATGACACGATGGAGTCGCTGCCGAGGTGGATCCGCGAAGTCGGCGATCTTGGCCTTCGGGCGGAGAGTGCATGGTGGTTGCACTCCCCACCGGTCTGCCGCCACCGGCTCGCGTTTAAGCGGGTCTGCCGCGGCAGCGACGCACTCGGTTGCCGTGGAGCGTCGCCGTTGGCGGCCGATGAGATCAGTATGGTGGCCTTCCACCGTCGACCTTTGTCGGCCGCTGGAGGGTAATCCAGAGCGCTTGAGCTCTCGCCAGAGCTTCGCTGGAGTAGTGGGTGGCGATGGCGAACGGCGCGAGGAGCGGATATGCTCGAACTTCTATCTATGTTAGAAGGAGCAAGATCCCGTCCCGAGCGATCGCGGTTTTCGCCGCGCCAAAGCATGTTGGCGCAGTATGTTGGTCTTGAACGCCCCGAGATCCTCCACTCGATTCGGTCCAACGAGCGTATGGCATTGTGAATGCCATGACGCTGTCGGTCCCCAAGGCCCCGAGACGGGCGCGGTACATGTACGGACGCCGAGGTTCTGCAGCCTTGTCCTTGGACTTGGCAGCACCATGAGCTCCCCTGTCGCCGTCCATTCTTCCGTCGGCGTCCACCCCACCACCTGCTTGCTCCGTGGTGGTGGGTTCGACGCGACGGGCTTCGCCGCCGAGGCCTTCTTCTTCGTGGCATATTGACAAAGATGATGAAGATCTAGCTCGGCGTGGACGCCGGATCAGGTTCACACAACCTCGACGCTTCTACCGGGCGCGCCAAAGATGTCGGGCAGGCTGATTCGCCCATTTAACACCTATGGGGCCGGGCGGACCGAGCCCCTTTCGTTCGGGCGGGAGCAGAGGTCACACGAAGAGCAGATCGAGGCGAAGCACGCGAGAGGTTTTACCCAGCTTCGAGCTCTCCGAGAGATAATACTCCTACCGCTGCACGCCTAGGTGTATTGCCTTCTTGCTCAGAGCGCCGAATGCTACAAGACAGATGCATTTAGCCGCTAACTAGACCGAGCTCGAGGGAATCGATCGACCATTCTTCCCCCCACGTTGCGTATGGGCCTCCTTTTATATGCTCAAAGGGGCTCCGACAGGTGGCAACGTAGACGGGGTACAAATGTAAAACTAGTGGTTGGTACACCTACTGTATAGTGTACAGTGTAATATACCTAACCCTGACGGCAGGGGACAAAGGCATTAAATGCCCATCTTGTCGCCTCTAACAAAGGTAAACAGGGACCGTCTGGGCGCCACCGTCCGCCACGATGGCAAACTTGTCGGCGTCGCTTGCCACCTCGCACCACCGGCTGCACATTTCTCGCCACGCCGCTCGGAAAGGCCCTGTGGCTGACGCGTTAGTGGATGCGCCGGAGCGTAGAGGTACAGAGAGGTGGTCTGCCGCTGCAAGCGCCTTTGCCGCGTCGTTATCTTGTCGCGCCGAAGCTTGTCGCCATTAGGCCTTCCCGCAAGCTCCTCTTGCCGGGGCCTTGTTTCCTATGTGCCTGGGGTGGCCTTCCCGGCAAGCTCCTCTTGCCGGGGCCTTGTTTCCTATGTGCCTTGGGTTGCCTTCCCGACAAGCTCCTCTTGTCGGGGCCTTGTCTCCTTGGCTTGAATACTTTGTTCTTGAATGGCTCCAAAGGAACCACGGAGGACCTTGGCGGTCACCCGGTAAGCCTTGCCGCGGAGGGCTGCAACTGCCCGTGCACAAGTTCGGGATACTAGGGTACCCCTACTCTAGTACACCGACAAAGCCTATGGACAAAACCTTCAAATATAACTCAAGGCAACCATTAGTTCATAGAGATTGTCATCAATTACCAAAACCAAACATGGGGGCACCGCATGTTCTTTCATTCTCCCCCATTTTGGTAATTGATGACAATCACTTTCAAGAGAGTTTATATAAGGAATTATGCATCACCATGCAATGCAACAACCAATGATGCATGAGTAAGAGATGCAAATGCTTAGGAACAAAACCAAAGCAAGAGGAGAGAATTCTCTAAACTTCTCCACAAAACTCTTTGAAACTTCTCCCCCATTGGCATCGATTGCCAAAATGGGAGAAAAGCTTAGAAGGCCAATATAAATTGTGTTCCTCCATAATTTGTGTATTTCTCAACAAGAGAGTGGAATGCAATACACAGGTTTGACAGTAAATACTAGGAGGAAAACAAACTATATTTAGGCCCAAAGTTTACAAAAGAAAGATATGCCACAAAGACATAAGAAAGAGAGAAACAAGCAATCAAGCAATCAAAAGATACCAATTGAAGCAAGCAATCAACGGATATCAGTTGAGCCAACTAGACCAATGATCCTACGTGCCACATGAATGAAATAAATTATGATATGAGCGAAGGAGTGTTCTAAAGAAACTAGAGAAGCTCCCCATGATTTGTGCACAAATAAGAATTTTTTTTATTTGAATACAAAGTGCACAAAATAGGATCATAGCTCCCCCAAAATCAATTGAAACTTACAACAAGTGCAAGTGAGCATATAGGAAACAAAGCCTAGTACTTGCAACAAACACATGGTTGAGCAACAAGTAAAAGAGGCAACTTAAGAATGGGCTCAACCAAAATGATGTGTGTGAGTCAAGGCAGTGCACTTGAGAAGACTAATGTAGCATTAAGCATCAATAAAGTATTGAAAGAATGAGGCACACTTGCAAGGCCTATCATTCCCACATACAACTAGCAAATGGGTTCACAAGCTAACTAATAAGCATATAAAGAACCTATGCTTGTGACAACCCGTGGTGAAGATAGAAGATGAAAGCCTCATCAAGACGAGGGATACCAATTAAGATGGAAAAAGCCTCGTAGAGATAAGCATGAGGAAAATAATCTTCACCACGCAAGAGTGCATCAAGATGCAACGAGATACGATACGACTCAAGGCAAAAGCTTTCACGAAGCCAACAAAGAAATAACATAAGAAAGACAAGGTGGACGTGAAAGAAAGGATATCATCTAGAGATGTAATTTCTCTCAAGTGTATATGGTTCTAGGTAGACGAGATCATGATGATATATATCTACAAAGAAGGATGTACAACCGAAATAGTTACAAGAAAAAGGAACAAGATATCCAAGAGGAAGTCATACATATACCAATAAGATATTTGCTTGGAAGCATAGCACATGGCTAGATATGGTCTTATAGTATATAAATGAATTCCTACCACACACCCATCAAAGACATCACAGCTAGCAACATGAGATCATTGTTGAGATGCTTTGAGAAAGGAAACAAGGTATCACAAGATGGAATGAATATCATGCCAAGATGCAACCTACACAAGGTTGAATGCAAGAAAGGAATGCATGAATAGATACTTGTTACCGAGATATCATTGGAAGGATGTAGAAGAAACCAATTGAAGGTAGTAGATAGTTCATTGATCATCCTAGCTTGATTCCAATAAGCCCATGGTGACACCACCTTCCTTGTGAGTGAGCCGAGCATCCAATGCATCTCCAATTGTTCCTAGAACAACAACACAAACAAAATGGTACCCAAACTCATTGGGAGCAAAGAGTTAGAGAACAAACAATACATAGGACAAACTCCACATAAATATTTGCATATAGATATGAAAATGAACTTCATGCACATCTCATCCAATTTGAGACTTGGTGGAGTTCCATATATATTGGGTCAAAGAAAGAAAGCATGCCAAAGAAACTACATGAAGTTAATATGCATGCTCAAGACTTTCAAGAACCGATACCAAATGACAAAGAAAAAACAAGTGAAGAAAAGATACCAAATGAGTAACTCATCACTTGGAGGATATCCATAATAGATACATCGAGGAATGAGATATCCGATGATACACACTAAATAAAAGATATCAAACCCCCAAAAGAGAGGATGGTTCCAAACAAACCAAGCTCTCTACAAAGTTTCATGATAGCACAAAGTACCCAAAAGAAACGACTTGCCTTCCACCAACACACACTTGATAAGGATCACAAGATGAGTGTTTTATAGAAAATAGGATAGCTCCCCCAAGACTAGTGCATTATAGAGAAATTGCATTTGAATACAAAATGCATGAGGTGGGATCACCACTTTCACTATATCTACAAAACACTAGACAAGATCAAGAAATAAACAAGATCCACAAGTGGTATGGAAGACAAAGGGAGTTGCTACAATCCTTGGCAAGAGAAAAGGCAAATAAAAAGCAAAAGCCAATGTAAAGATGATCAATAAATTCTACCACAAAAGTGAGTACCAATTGTCAAAAGACAAGAAGTAAATGGAAATAATTCCCGGTGGTAGATAGCAAGGATATACGACATCATCTTCACACCAACCAAAAAGCAAATTGCAACTTGTAGAGCTAACATGCCACCTAGGAATAAGATAATTTACAATATCAACACTAGATGACAATATCTCAAATGTACACATTTTCTAGGCTAGTAATATACACATAGCATATTACTCCCCCATAATGTGATACCAATTAAAGATAGACAAGAGGCAATTAAAGGATCCAACAAGAGATAATTAATGGACTATTTAGAATTTGAATTTCTCATGAGAAGACATACCACATAGCAACTAGATAATCTTGTAATATCAATACTAGATGGTATTCCTCATGTACACACATTTATAGGATTGTGAGGTGCACAAAGCACATCACTCCCCCACAATGGGATATTCCATTAATATCTCACAAGAGCCAACTAAGATATGACCAAGATGCGCAAAGGCTCAACGAACGACATACATGTACATGATGTGCAAACCAACACACACATACTTGATTGCTCAAGATAATCAAGTTGGAAGCACAACATATACAAACACATGCAAGTAACGAAACCAAACATGCAAAGGGGCAAGTAACTATCAATGTAGACACTTTAAGCACGATTTACCGCAAGGAGGAACATTGGATATAAGATATAAACTTGATAATCCGAATGACTTGGCTTGAGACAATAAGAATGATGAAGTCCCCTTAATTCTTCATAATGTAGCCAAGTCTCCAATGACCTCCAATATCACCTATTGATCAAGTTTGAGCTTGTTGGTCCCCAACCAAGTTGGGTCCTAAGAGGTTAGTCACAATAGGCTTGGCTACCCAAATGGTTCTTTTCTTGACACCACTTTGAGCACTAACAAATTTATAAACACATTGCCAACATTATCCTTCCCAAGAGAATAGATATCATCAATAATAATTGGGTTGGATAAGTTACCACTAGTGCATGAAGAGGCGAGGTGACCTTTCTCGCGACATAGGTAGCAACGTCTACTCTTCACTTTCTTCTCACTTGATTTCTCAACTTGAGAAGCATAAGCTTGAGTCTTCTTGGGAAGAGGCTTTTCTTCAACTTGAGGTTGAGCATTAGAATGAACTTGTGGCCGCTTCCCTTGTTGCTTGTCACCAATGGGTTTCTTCTTCAATGGGCAATATCTAACATGATGCCCTTCAATTTTGCACTTGAAGCAAATAATCTTGGCCGAATTCTTGACTTGTTCTTGGCCCTTCTTCTTGATCATCTTGGACTTCTTCTTCTTATTGGAGTTGAATTCAAGTCCACCTTTGTCATTGGGGGATTTTTGCACACTCAAGATATTGTTGAGTGTGGATTTCCCTTCATGACTCTTTTCCAAGTCTTTATTAAAAGAAGTGACTTGGGCCTTGAGCTCTTTGATTTCCTCTACATGGTTAGTCTCAACACAAGTACTAAAGGAAGTATAAGCTTCATCGTTAGAGCAACAAGGCAAGGAAAGCAATTCATCACAAGATGTACCAATGTTATGCATGGATGAATCGCGAGGGCTAGCACAAGGCAATATAGCATTTTGAATAAAAGTAGTGCTAGTATCCACATGAGGCTCACTATATGTTACCTTAGCAAGCATGGCCTCATGAGCTAACTTTAGCACATTATGGGATACTAGAAGATCATCATGAGAGTTTGTGAGCTTTACATGATTTTCTTCCAACATCCCATAATTGCTAGATAGCAACTCAAGTTGAGCCCTTAGCTCAACATTCTCCTTCAAAATGGATGCTTCACAAGAGATAGAGTTAGTAGCACAAGCATCATCATTAACAACAAGAGGAGAGGACACCTTGGCAAGCTCTTTTGAATACGAAGCTTTAAGTTGAGCATGAGACTCGGTGAGTTTGATGAGCTCACTCTTAATGACCCTTGAGCCATTTTCGAGGTGCTCAAAGTCTTCAAGGAGTTTAGCATGTGCAACTTCAAGCTCCTCATTTTTAATTTCAAAATCATTGGCCACCTCAAGAGCTCTATCATGAGATTCCCTCACTCTAGATAATTCTAGAGCAAAAGTCTCCTCAAGTGATTCCTTGGTGGTTTGTTCAAGTTCGAGAGCTTGGGAGATGTCCGCGATCTCATTAGCGTAATCACGCTCATGACCTTCCATTTTATCAATGGTGACCTCATGCTCCTCAAGACGAGATTCCAACTCATCAATATATTTCTTGCCCTCAATGGCAATGGACATGATTTCCATGAAGTTGGAACGAGCAATTTTATTTTTATTAAGAGATTTAAAAACCATTACCCCCTTAGTTTTTAAGGAGGAAACATTATCATTCTCTTCATCATTATCCTTATCATCATTAGCATCAACATCATCATCAAGAGACATATTGGGTTTCAAAGTAGGAGATACCTTTGAAGCCTTAGCCATAAGGCAAAAAGCAATAGATGATGATGTAGGATCCCTTGAAGCACCATTTAAAACCACATCTTGTTCCATGGAGTGCTGGGTTTCCTCTACATTGTTAGCACCACAACTAGAGGAAATACAAGCATTTTTATCATGGCAACAAGATATAGCAAGCATATCATCATGAGATTTAGTCAAACAATTTCTACAAGATATGCACGGACTATCAACAGAAGCATGTGAAACATGTATGGTGCTCGAAGTGTTAAAGTCCAAAGAAGAAGCATAGCAATAAGATAGTGATGAAGGATCATCCACATTAAGCATACTATCATCATTGCAATGACCAACACTACTAACCATATCATTACCTTGTGGCAAACCACATGTAGGTGAAGTAGAAGAAGTTGAGAAGACTATACGACCGGATGTGGAGGGAGAACAATCATCCCCACAAAACTTGGACACGCCATATTTATCTTGAAGCTTTGTCCACAACTCATGAGCATCCCGGAACGGCATGAGTTGAAATATAACTACATTGCTCAAAGCATCGAAAAGCACATTAGAAGCTTGAGCATTGAGATAAGAGTTTCTCTCATCCTCTAAAGATAATCTTTGGGGATCCTTTGGAGGAGAAAGCCCCATATGTACAATTCGCTCCAAATTTGGGTCCATGACCCTAAAGAGATTAAGCATGCGAATTACCCAAACATCAAAATTTGTGCCATCGAAACTAAGAGTGTCAGAGAATCCTAATCCTCTAGTCGACATCTTTACTCTCTAGGCGGTTAAGCCTGACAAACAGAGACGAGGTTCTGATACCAATTGAAAGATCATGGATCTCGCCTAGAGGGGGGGTGAATAGGCGCTTTAAAATAATTACGGTTTAGGCTTGAACAAATGCGGAATAAACCTAGCGGTTAATTTGTCAAGCACAAAACCTAAAACAACTAGGCTTACCTATGTGCACCAACAACTTATGCTAAACAAGATAAACTACTAGGTGATAGCATGATATATGACAAGAAACAATATGGCTATCACAGAGTAAAGTGCATAAGTAAAGGGCTCGGGTAAGAGATAACCGAGGCACACGGAGACGATGATGTATCCCGAAGTTCACACCCTTGCGGATGCTAATCTCTGTTTGGAGTGGTGTGGAGGCACAATGCTCCCCAAGAAGCCACTAGGGCCACCGTAATCTCCTCACGCCCTCGCACAATGCAAGATGTCGTGATTCCACTAAGAGACCCTTGAGGGCGTTTGTCGGTGTCAAAACCGGCGGATCTCGGGTAGGGGGTCCCGAACTGTGCGTCTAGGCGGATGGTAACAGGAGACAAGGGACACGATGTTTTTACCCAGGTTCGGGCCCTCTCGATGGAGGTAAAACCGTACTCCAGCTTGATTAATACTGATGATATGGGTAGTACAAGAGTAGACCTACCACTAGATCAGAGAGGCTAAACCCTAGAAGCTAGCCTATGGTATGATTGTTGTTCGTCCTACGGACTAAAACCCTCCGGTTTATATAGACACCGGAGAGGGCTAGGTTACGCAGAGTCGGTTACAATGGGAGGAGGTATACATATCCAGATCGCCAAGCTTGCCTACCACGCCAAGGAAAGTCCCATCCGGACACGGACGAAGTCTTCAATCTTGTATCCTCATAGTCCGTGAGTCCGCCAAAGGTTATAGTTCGCTATCCGGACACCCCTAATCCGGACTCCTCAAGAGCCCCGAACCAGGCTTCAATGACGATGAGTCCGTGGCAGATTTGTCTTTGGCATTGCAAGGCGGGTTCTTCTCCAAATTCTGTGTACCTGTTGAATAGTGTCCGGCTTCTCGTGAATATTGTGCTCCTTGGATTCCACGCCCAATAATGGTCGTCTTCCACGTGTCAAACGAATGCGAAAAGCCAGGGTGTTTTTACTTTTACCCCCCTAGCTGCGCAAATAAGTTGCCTTATAAAAGAGACGAGGATTTAGATCCGAATCACACCATCTTCCCTTCGCGAGCATTCATCGGAGCGCATCCGACAGAAATCCATTCCATCATGGCCAGTCGACGCAGCTCCTCCTTCCGCCCTCCCAGCCCTCACCGAGAGGAGATTGGGAGAGATGTTCCGTCCCACACAATGAGCTAGTGACGCCCAAACCAAGGGATTTCTTCCCCAGCCTTCATGGTCCCGGTTCGAGCCGGACTCGCCACCTATAATGGCGGAAAGCAGGCGGAGAGCGCCCCCAATCCCTCCAAAAGAGAGCGGGTATGCCTTTGTCCCTTATTTAATAAGAGGGCTTGATTTCCAATTCATCCGCTTTCTCCGGGGCTCGGAGTTCTTCGCCTTCAAATGCACAACCTTATGCCTGCCTCCATATTGCATATTGCGGGCTTCAGAGCCCTTTGCGAGCTGTTCTTGGGCGTCGAGGCTCATTTCACGCTGTGGAAGAAGCTGTTCTGCCTTGTGCCCCGTTCTCAGGAGGGGTCGATA
The DNA here is from genome assembly GCA_021605145.1 of Aegilops bicornis. NCBI lineage: Eukaryota > Viridiplantae > Streptophyta > Magnoliopsida > Poales > Poaceae > Aegilops > Aegilops bicornis. The sequence continues at coordinate 287,896,653 of CM038670.1, forward strand.
TATCAAGTGGGCGGAGCCGAACTATGGCGCATCTCTGGGACCGGATATCTATCCGGAACCCCAAGGAAGGCGTCCGAAGACTGGCCTTCAGAATGGTTTTATATAGAAGATGTCCCTCTGCCGGACCCTGTTCGGATCGGCCTCCCTGAGTTCAATAATGCTCTCTTGAAAAAGCGCCTAAGCTGGCATCCACGGAGCCCTCAGAGGGAAAATGATAAGGACGTCCTCTACCTGATGAGCCGGATAAGGTTGTTAGCTCATTCCGGACTGACCATGATCGGGGTCATGGCCACATGCATTATGCGGGGGGTGCAGCCGCTTCAGTATAGAGGCCACCCCATGTGGGATTTCAACGGGAGGATGATGCCACCGCTGCGGCCGTAAGGGGCCGGATCGGTTGCTGCTCGACGAAGGCCCTGCTCGCATTGTACAAGGGAGAAGAGGAGGAGTTTCTGCGTCACAATCCATTGTGGCGGATTTTCTAAGTACAATCCTCCAAGCTGGGTAAGCGGACACTTCTTTTTGCCCATCCGTTCCATATTCCCATAGTTAAGTACCTTATCTTGTGATTTCGACGCAGGAATTGCGTTGGGCCGTAAAGAATACAAACAGCCCTCCTCCACAACCCGAGGATCCGGAACGGTCCCTCGATTCGGCCTTCCAAGAGGATCCGGACATATCCGTGGAGCTCATTGATGGGGTATTTTACCAACTGAGCATCGACAATGCCTTGGTCGCCATTACGGCCGATTACCCCGGAATATTTCCAGCCTCACAAGTAACTGAGACCGAAGTCCCAATATTTTGAAAATGATCCCTCCGTTCTTATTTTTTATCACCGTATATCAATGGTGTTTTGTAGGGGGAGCCCTTGAGGCGGAAGGCCGAGCCTGCGGTGGCTAGCCAACAAGGGGCAGCAAGGCTCAAAGCAGTTGAAAAGAAGTGCGGTCCGGATTGAGACGCCGGCGCAATGGTATGGCGCGCCATCTTATTCCCAGGTTTTATTCCGGGAAGATATACTAACGCTCGTGCTCCCTTCAGGAAAAAGAGCGCTCGCCGGACTATATCCGGAGAGGTTGCCAATCGAGCCTCCACCAGCCAGGCTCCAAAGCTGTGTCCGTAAGCGGAGGCGAACACGAGGTGTGCGTGGACACTCCTCCGACAGAGGATGCCGACGGACTATCTGCCACCAATTCCGAGGTGGAGAGTGCCATGCATCACAGGCGTCGCCGGACAGTTCTTCGTGACGCATGTTTCTCCCAAGAGGCATTGGATGCCTTCAATTTGGGAGATGCGCACCTCCGTGCCGCTCAAAATGGTCTAGCCAGAGCTACTTGAGCAAAGTATGTGAAAGACATACGGGTGAGAAAATTTGATGGTTATATGTACCAGTAGCCCCCGAGACTTGAAATAGTTAGAATAACTAATTTAAGGATCATTTGTTATGCAGGATCTTACAAAGAAGAATAGCCAACTGTCCCAGGAGCTGGAAGAGTGCAAAGCCCAACTCGAGGTCGATTAGCCACCGCAGGGAGGCCAAGGAGACCCCTCTCGTAATATACGCTTGAAAGATAAGTATGTTGTGAAGTGCGGCGTGTGTAAATCTGACAATATCATTGCAGATGGCGCCGAGTAGATCTCGACAAGCAACAACTCTTGCGCCGTTAAAGGCCGGGAGAGCGTGCTTACGAGGGTGAGGCAGAGAAGAATAATCTCCAAGATGCCAACACCCAGCTGGGCGAGGAACTAAAGGATGTTCGTGCTCAGCCATCGGACTCCGTGAAGGAGAATCGACGGCTTTGACGCCGCATTTTTAGTAAGTGCTTGAACGAACTTTGAAAAAGAGTTCGGCGAGGAAGTCGACTCAATGAGTTATGTCTCAGAGGTATGCTCACTGTGTCGCCCCGCAGAGGAAATGCCCGTTCTACGGGTGACCTTCTTCCCGAAGTTTACAACCGCATTTAACGAAGTTCGGGCAGTGATGAAAGGCGCCGCCTGTGCCTTGTGGCTATCTCTGCCTCCCTGCCCAAGGCCTTGGAGAGCTTGCAGAGAGGCTTAAGGAGCGCGGCGCTCCGATTATGGAAGATATCAGCCTGCCGTCAAGGCGCCAGGGAGGCTGGGCCATGGTGAAGACGCCAGTACACGAAGGCTGACCCAAACCACATGGCCGAGGTCGGACCTATGGGGTCTGGCGGGAAGTAGATCCCTGTGAGTTTAGTGTACGGCCAAGTAGAATTGGCCGCAAAGTATTCCCAAAAGGATCGTAAACTAGACAGCCTATTAGATGGTATTGAGGAGGAATACACCTACCAAATTGACTATGTAATTGAAGATGACATGTAAAAATGCCTTCTAGCCGGATTGTAGATCATTTGTCATGGCGGACCTTTTCGCTTCAACCTCGGGACCCTATAGTCTGGAGTGTGTCCGAATACCTCACGGTTATGTAAGAACCGGGGCATGCGTGGAGACCAGGCGTAAGGGTCATTAGTGCTTGAACAGATAAGTGCCCAACTAGTTATGTTATATTACATGGTTAGTAAGAAACATCTTCCAGGGAGAATAGTTCCGTTAGGGGTTCCTTTCCCTTGGAGGCATGCCTTAAAGTGCATGTCCTGACTGCTAAAAAAAGGTAAAAGCATCCGGGGCAGATAAATAAATAAGTGAGAAATCATCTTTAGTTCACCGACCGAATATTCCCTTAAGAATGCTAGCTTTCGCTTCACCCACCGAGGTACACATCCGGCTGACCCGGCAAGAATAATCGCAGAGGTGCTCCCTTTACCACCTAGCCGAACAATCGGGAACGTAGGGGTAAGCACAGGAGCCAAGCAACCCAGCTTGGCCAAAACTTAAGTCATATCGATGCATATAATGGTGAATAAAAGGTACATGCGGAAGCGTGACACATGTGTTAGGCATGAAGCCCGTACAAATAAGCTTCTGTTAAAGAAGCCCCTGTGTATAATGAGCGGATAGCGCCAAGTGTAAAAGTAACAATGCACGAACGAGCCTTTGAAGGCTGTAAGAGAAAAAGAGGGAGAAGGAGAGAAATATAAGACAGCTAATGTGTAAAAAATAGACAGAGGAAGGAGATGAACTCAGAATCCGGCGCTAGGCGTAGAATCTTCGGAGACGGGCTGCATTCCATGGGTTCGGCTCGAGTCAGTTATCCGATGCATCTCGCAGATCAGACGCTCCACCGGGTCGTGACTTGGTCGATAATAAAGGGACCTTCCCATTTGGGCTTGAGTTTGTCCTTTTTCTTGTCTCGACAAAGCGAGAACTAACTCGCCAACATTGTAAGTTTTGGCCCATACTTCGCTTTTAATATCTTCGAGCTCGCTGTTGATAGAATGTGGAACGGGCTTTGCCACGCCATGCTCCTCCAAGGCGCCCAAGCTATCCTGCAGATCGAGCTCGGCTTCTCTTTCTTCATACATGTGCACGCGAGGTGAGTCATGAATTATGTCGCAGGGCAGAACTGCCTCTGCGCCGTATACCATAAAGAATGGTGTGAATCCGGTGGTGCGATTCGGCGTGGTCCGCAGCCCCTAGAGTATGGAGTCAAGCTCCTGTACCCAGTGCGTGTTAGATTCCTTGAGGGACCGCACTAATCTAGGTTTGATGCCGCTCATGATTACACCATTTGCTCGCTCGACTTAACCATTAGTTTGAGGGTGATAGACTGAAGCATAGTCGAGCTTGATGCCCATGTTTTTGCACCAGAGTTTGACCTCGTCGGCCGTGAAGTTCGTGCCGTTATCAGTGATGATGCTGTGCGGGACGCCATAACGGTGTACGACCCCTGATATGAAGTCTATCACCGGTTCGGATTCGGCCGTATTAACAGGCTTGGCCTCTATCAATTTGGTGAATTTATCCACCATGACCAGTAGGTATTTTTGCTTGAGGGTTCCTCCTTTAAGGAGTCCAACCATGTCAAGCCCCTGCACTGCCAAGGGCCGGTGATGGGTATAGTTTGGAGGGCGGTGGGTGGCATGTGGCTTTGATTAGCAAAGAGGCGGCAACCGACGCATCGTTGGACTAAGTCCCGAGCATCCGCCCGGCCGTCGGCCAATAAAATCCTCAGACGGAAGGCCTTGCTTACAAGGGCCCGGGCTGCGGCGTGGTGCCCGCCGAGTCCGGCATGAATTTCAGCCAAGATTCCGCCTTCCTCTTCGGAGATACACCTTTGAAGGACTCCGGTCGTGCTTTTCTTATAAAGCTCTCCTCATGGAATTTATAGGCTTTAGATCGCCGCGACCGCAGCGGTGCCTTGTTTTGGTCCTCGGGAAGTTCATGCCTGGTTAGGTAGGCTAGGAATGGTTCCGCCCACGGGCAATGACCGCCATTATTACATGGGTCAAGATGTTACTTCGCTGGCGTAGCCTCCAATTGTGTCAGAATGTTCGGTGTCAGGCAGTGCTGGTGGGTCCGGGCTGTTATTTCCGGACTCCCCTTCACATAATACGCATGGCTTGAATAGCCCGTCTAAGAAGATATTGGGGGACGGCATCGCGCTTTGCACCAATGCGTGCCAAGACGCTCACGCTCGATTGTTTTCCCGGGCTATATGGTGAAATTCGAGCCCTTCTAACCGAGTTGACATTTTTAGGACGGCGTTGCGATAAGCTACCATTTTCGGATCCTTGGCATCAAAGTCTCCATTTATTTGGGATATCACGAGGTTCGAATCCCCGCGCACCTCTAGGCGTTGAATGCCCATGGATACTGCCATCCGGAGACCATGTAGAAGGGCCTCGTACTCGGCTGCACTGTTGGAGTCCGTATACATTATCTGGAGTACGTATTGAACTGTATCTCCTGTTGGGGATGTCAGAACGACGCCAAATTGCACCAGCCAACATTTTGGAGCCGTCGAAGTGCATGATCCAGTTGGAATATGTGTCGTACTCTTTAGGGAGTTCGGCTTCAGTCCATTCAGCGACGAAGTCGGCCAAAACTTGCGACTTAATGGCCCGCCGTGGCTTATAGGTTATGTAGAACGGGAGGAGCTCAATGGCCCATTTGGCAATCCGGCCCGTCGCGCCGCAGTTGTTTATAATGTCGTTAAGAGGTACTTCGGAGGCTAATGTTATCGAACACTCTTGAAAGTAGTGTCGCAGCTTCCGGGATGCCATAAACACCGCGTACGCTATCTTTTGATAATGCGGGTACCGTGACTTGCATGGAGTGAGGACAGTGGGCATGTAGTAAACTGGTTTTGAAGGGGAACTTGTGTCCGTCTGCTTCTCGCTCGACAACGAGCAATCGCGCTTACAACTTGATGAGTTGCCGCGATGTATAATAGCATTGGTTCGCCCATGTTGGGCGCGGCCAGACTGGGTTTGTTGCCAATATGGATTTTATTTCTTCGAGTCCGCCATGGCGGCATCCGCCCACTCGAAGTGTTCTGCATACCGGAGGAGGCGATAAAGGGGTAATGCCTTTTCTCCCAAACGGGAGATAAAGCGGCTCAGAGCCGCCACGCATCCAGTCAATTTTTGTATTTGTTTGAGGTCCTTTGGGATATCCAATTGTGCCTGAGCTCGGATCTTGGCTGGGTTTGCTTCAATTCCTCTACCGGATACAATGAAGCCCAAGAGCTTTCCGGCTGGTACGCCGAAAACGCATTTTTCCGGTTAAGCTTGATGTCATATGTTCAAGATTATCGAATGTGAGCTCAAGTCGTCTACTAGAGTTTCGACATGCTTGGTTTTGACGACCACATCATCTACGTATGCCTCCACTGTTTTGCCGATCTGGTTTGCCAGACATGTCTGAATCATGCGCTGATATGTTGCGCCGGCGTTTTTGAGCCCGAAGGGCATTGTGTTGAAGCGGAAGGGGCCGTATGGGGTGATAAATGCCTTTGCGGCTTGGTCAGGCTCTGACATCTTGATTTGATGGTAGCCGGAGTATGCGTCGAGGAAACACAATGAATCGTGTCCTGCGGTAGCGTCGATAATTTGATCGATGCAGGGGAGGGGGAAGGGATCCTTTGGGCAAGCCTTGTTCAGGTCCTTGAAATCGATGCATAGGCGCCAGGATTTGTCCTTCTTTGGTACCATCACCAGGTTTGCTAGCCAGTCCGGATGTTTTATATCTCTGATGAATCCGCCTCCAATAGTTCGCTAGCTCCTCTCCCATGGCTTCTCTCTTAGGTTCAGAGAAACGCCAAGAGCCTGTTTGACCGGCTTGAATCCTTTTAGGATGTTTAGGCTGTGCTCGCCATCGGCGTGGGATTCTGGCATGTTCGAAGGGTGCCAGGCAAAAATGTCCCAATTTTCGCATAGGAATTCTCGTAGTGCGGCGTCTACATCAGGGTTTAATTGTGCCCCGATGGAGGCCGTTTTTGTAGGGTCCGTTGGGTGGACTTGTAATTTGAATATTTCGTCCGCTGGTTTAAAGGAGGTGGACTTGGATCTTTTATCGAGTATCACATCGTCCATGTTCACCGTGGAGCGCAGCGCAGTCAGTTCCTCGGCCGCTAGGGCTTCGGATAGTGCCTCAAGGGCTAGTGCGGCTGTCTTATTTTCGGCGCGGAGTGCTATGTCCGGGTCACTAGCAAGAGTGATGATTCCGTTGGGCCCGGGCATTTTGAGCTTCATGTACCCGTAATGGGGTATAGCTTGAAAAATTTTGAATGCCTCTCGCCCTAATAGAGTGTGGTATCCGCTGCTGAACGGGGCCACTTGGAACGTGACCTTCTCGGACCTATAATTATCCGCGTGCCGAACACCACATCCAGTGTGATTTTTCATGTGCAGCACGCTTCCCGACTGGGTATTATTCCTCTAAAGGTTGTGTTTCTTCGCTCAATGTGGCTCCAATCTATTTCCATTTTTCAAAGGGTTTCCTCATAAATGAGGTTCAATCCGCTGCCACCGTCCATGAGTACCTTGGTAAGGTGAAATTCGTCCACTATTGGACTGAGGACCAATGCTGCTGGTGCTCGGGCTGTTCGGAATTTAGGTTCATCACTGGCATTAAAGGTAATAGCCGTGTCACTCCATGGATTTATTGTTGCTACTTGGTAGACTTCGGCAAGGCTGCGGAGTGTTTGTTTTGGAATATTGTTTGATGCGAAAGTCTCAAAGACTGTTAATACCGTACTGGTATCCCTGGGCTGGTGCTCTGTGGATGCTGGGGTTAGAAGCTCTTCGCCACTTTTGGCCACCTGCCGGAGTATCCAACATGCTCTAAGGCTATGAGTTGGTGTGGCGCCCTCTGTACTATGAATTTTACAGGGTCCGTTGAGCCATCCCTCCAGTACGGTTCCATGCCCCGTAAGGGGTTTTTGTTTTTCGGTGTTTAACCGGGGTGATTGGCGATAATGCACACTTTTATTTCGGACTGGGTTTGTATTCACGGCCGGACTGTCCCAAAACCTTACTTCGGTTTTCCAGGCGCTTTCCATCGCACAAGATTACTTTCATTATGGACGCCAAGTCAGCAAAGCGTGTAATTTCACGGCGACCTATGGCGTTGAGGATTCCCTTGTCCATGCAATTATTGCAGAAGAATGAAATTGCATCTTCCTCGCGGCGATCCTTTATCATGTTCATAACCAGGAGGAATCTCGCCCAAGAATGATGTAATCGCTTTCCTTGGGCTCTTGCCTAATTTTGGATAGATCGCCTATGTTCGGGTGGGTGGGTGGAATTAGATCCAAAACCTCACCCAATCTGAGGCTCAAGGGCCAAGGAGTTTTCGAACTCGGAGGCTTGGATTCTTGGATGTTGTCCAATGAATCTAGCCCGTTGCCTGACTCTAAGTTTAGGTCTTGAGCGTCGTCCTCCCCTCCGCGGGTATCCGGCTTGGAGGGATCGGGAATCCGGACATAGCTAGTCCTTAAGATAGATGAAGGGTCGCCAGATTGTTCCTCCACCACAAAGAACGTGATGGGTGACACGGAGAGAGTTAATCTCTCTCGCATCGGGTTTAGGCCCAATCTGATTGTAGTCTGTAGCGACTCCTGGCGGCGATGCGATCCAGAGCTCGTTTAAGGAAGAGAGCTCCGCCGGATCTAACCGCTCGGCGAAGTTCTGAGTTGACGTGAATATTGCTTCTGATGACCCGAGAAGTCATCGTCGGCGCGGCGGCCGAACAGGCGATCATAAGAAAACCGCCTAGCCGGAGAGTTTGGCCGATGGCCAAAGCTCCTTTCGCAACGGTGTCGTCTTTAAAGACGGGATGAGGCATCCTTTCTGATGGCGACGACACAGAGGAACTCTCAATGAAAGCACCAATGTCGGTGTCAAAACCAGCGGATCTCGGGTAGGGGGTCCCGAATGCAAGCGCCTAGGAGGATGGTAACAGGAGACAAGGGACATGATTTTTTACCTGTGTTCGGGCCCTCTCGATGGAGGTAAAACCCTACTCCCCGCTTGATTAATATTGATGATATGGGTAGTACAAGAGTAGACCTACCACGAGATCAGAGAGGCTAAACCCTAGAAGCTAGCCTATGGTATGATTGTTGTTCATCCTACGTACTAAAACCCTCCGGTTTATATAGACACGGAGAGGGCTAGGGTTACATGTAGTCGGTTACAATGGGAGGAGATCTACATATCCGTATCGCCAAGCTTGCCTTCCATGCCAAGGAAAGTCCCATCCGGACACGGGACGAAGTCTTCAATCTTGTATCTTCATAGTCCAGGAGTCTGGCCAAAGGTTATAGTTCGGCTATTGGGACACCCCCTAATTCGGGACTCCCTCAGCTATCACCGAACCCGTACAAATGGCAACCCTTGCGGGCGGTCACCGAACCCATACACTTTGGCAACCCTTGGGGGCGGTCACCGGAACCCGACAAATTGCTCGGGGCGATCTCCACAACCTAATTGGAGACCCGACGCTGTCTTGAGCTTTACACCACAATGATTGAGCTCCGAACACCACCAACCGTCTAGCGCGCCCAAGCACCCAAGAGGAACAAGCTCAAGGGTACCAAGCACCCAAGAGTAATAAGCTTCTCAACTTGTAACTTTCACGTATCATGTGGAGAACTCAAACTGATGCACCAAATGCAATGGCAAGGGCACACGGAGTGCCCAAGTCCTTCACTCTCAAATCCCACCGAAGCAACTAATGCTAGGGAGGAAAATGAGAGGAAGAACAAGAAGGAGAACACCAAGAAATCCAAGATCAAGATCCAAGGGGTTCCCCTCACATAGAGGAGAAAGTGACTGGTGGAAATGTGGATCTAGATCTCCTCTCTCTTTTCCCTCAAAAACTAGCAAGAATCCATGGAGGGATTGAGAGTTAGCAAGCTCGAAGAAGGTCAACAATGGGGGAAGAACACGAGCTCAAAAGAATAAGGTTCATTGGGGAAGAAGACCCCCTTTTATAGGTGGGAAAAATCCAACTGTTATGCTCACAGCCCGCACCGAGCGGTACTACCGCTCCAACGAGCGGTACTACCGATAGGGCGGTAGTAGCCCTTTGAAACACAACAGCGAGGAGGCAAAAAGGCCAGAAGAACCGTCGGAGCGGTAGTACCGCTTGACCTCATGGTACTACCGCTAGGGGTAGCGGTACTCATCGCTAAGGGTAGCATACTACTGCTTATGTAGCGGTACTAAAAATTACATCTGTGCCTACCACCGCTGGACTTGTGACGAGTTTTTGGTCCCGAGCGGAAGTAGCCACGGAAGTAGCCATGGTAGTACTGCTCCAAGCGGTAGTACCGCTCCCAAGAGCGGTAGTAAAAATTACTTCCGCTCCTATCCGCGGTAGTACCGCTGCAGCCTTTTCAGAACACCAAAACTGACACAACTTCTGCAAACGGACTCCGAATTCGACGAAACCAAGTTTGTTGGAAAGATAGCGACAAGGGCTAACACAATCTTGATAGAAATATCAATAAGAAGCAAATGAGAAAAGGCCCAAAATAAAATTGTGAGAACCCTTCCTCGGATAAGACCGGTAAAACCTCCAACACCGAAAACATCAAAGAAGACGCATGCAAACTCCATTTTTGATGAACTCAAGCTTGTCATCAAGATGAACATAAGCTCTAAGACTCACAAAGAGAACCAAACAACAACCAAGAAACATGATGCAAGGATGCAATGGTTTGAGCTCTCATTTAACGATACGAACAAGCTACTCACTTGAGAGCCCCCCTTGATAGTACGGCTATTGATCCTATAACCCGGTCTCCCAACTACCACCATGAGACCGGTAAAATAGAAATCCTATCAAGGGCAAACCTTTGCCTTGCACATGATCAACTTGAGCTAGATGATGACGATCTTGTCCTCCTCAAGATGGACCACCTTTCTTGATTGTGTTGGGTCGATGGAGACTAGACGATTGCTCCCCCATACTCCACTATGGGTGAGCCACTCTTCGGCACATCTTCACAAGTCCATTGACACCAAAATGGATGGCAAGCTTCAAGCACTTGATCTCTTCGTGATGCTCCACTTGAAATTGCACATAGCAATCTTGATGACGATCACCACTTGATGTCATCCTCTCCATGGGTTGAGTGATATCTTCCTCTTGACGCAAGCCCATGAACACGTACCTAACCCCACATAGAACTCTCACATAGACCATGGGTTAGTACATAAAGCACAATGGACAATGCTTACCATGCCATGGGATCACGATCCCTCTCGGTACATCTTCTATGCTTTGTGAGTTGATCAACTTGATTCACTCTTGACTTAGTCTTGATCAACCTTGAATCTTTCCAACTCTCTTCATTTGGATGATGTCTTGAAGGTAAACATGAATGATCACACAATCTTCTTCTTCAAGACATGCTTGCAATAAGCTCAACTCTCACATGACCAATCTTTGGATAATTCTTTAATAGCACCTTGGTCAACACAAACTCTCCTTGAAACCAACACATGTACTCCAAGAAAAGCCTATGGAAAAAACCTTCAAATATAACTCAAGGCAACCATTAGTCCATAGAGATTGTCATCAATTACCAAAACAAAACATGGGGGCACCGCATGTTCTTTCATTCATGATCATTGCCTTAGATGTCGTCAAAACTATGCGCTTTTCTGTTAATTGCTCAACAGTAATTTGTTTACCCACCTTATGCTTTCTGCAAGAGAGAAGCCTCTAGTGAAACCTATGTCCCCCGGGTCTATTTTCCATCATATATTTTCAGATCTATAAATCCAAAAACCCAAAAATAACTTGCTGCAATTTATTTATATTTACTTTATTTTTCCTTTTACTTATCTTTTATATCTATATCTATTACATCTCACTCTTGCAAGTGACCGTGAAGGGATTGACAACCCCTTTTTCGTGTTGTGTGCAAGTGTTTGTTAGTTTGTGCAGGTGCATCTATTTAGGACTTGCTTGTGCCTCCTACTGGATTGATACCTTGGTTCTTAACTGAGGGAAATACTTATCTCTACTTTGCTGCATCACCCTTTCCTCTTCAAGGAAAAAATCAACGCAAGCTCAAGAAGTAGCAGGTTGCTCGGCGGTTGCACACAAACTGGTCGAAGGGTAGTATTTTTGGCGGTGTCTATACCTCCGGCCTCGCGGCACATCTTGAGATTCCTATTAGGCATGATGAGAAGGAGGAGATGCTTTACCCACTAAATATTTAGACTATGGTAGTATGGCGGCGCATAATTTTATTGACAAAGACAAGCAAAAGCGACTCCTCTACAACTTAGTATTCAGCCAGGACACTTGTGAGATCATGGTACACTATTATGACCAAGGACATCTACAGATACTGCGGACTTACACCTGAGCCATATCAGGAGCTTGTTTATCAGTGGGAACCACAGGAGCTCGCCAACCAGTTGAACAGAGGGAGTCCTCGATTAGGGGGTGTCCGGACAGCCTGACTATATCCTTTGGGCGGACTGTTGGACTATGAAGATACAAGATTGAAGACTTCATCTTGTGTCCGGATGGGACTCTCCTTGGCGTGGAAGGCAAGTTTGGCGATACGGATATGTAGATCTCCTCCCATTGTAACCGACTCTGTGTAACCCAAGCCCCCTCCGGTGTCTATATAAACCGGAGGGTTTAGTCCGTAGGACAGGAACGATCATACCATAGGCTAGCTTCTAGGGTTTAGCCTCTATGATCTCGTGGTAGATCAACTCTTGTACTACTCATATCATCAAGAATCAATCAAGCAGGAAGTAGGGTATTACCTCCATAGAAAGGGACCGAACCTGGGTAAACATCGTGCCCCTTGTCTCCTGTTACCATCCGCCTTAGATGCACAGTTCGGGACCCCCTACCCGAGATCCGCCGGTTTTGACACCGACATTGGTGCTTTCATTGAGAGTTCCACTGTGTCGTCACCATAAGGCATGATGGCTCCTTCGATCATCGGTAGCGATGCGGTCCAGGTGAGGTTTTCTCCCGGACAGATCTTCAGATTCGGCGGCTTCTGACCACGGGCCAACTCGCTTGGCCATCTGGAGCAGATCGAGAGCTACCCCCTGGCCACTAGGTCAGGTTCGGAAACTTGAACTACACGGCCGACATCCGCGGAGACTTGATCTTCGACGAATTCGAGCCCATGCCAGGTGCGCCGCACGACCATGACGAGCATGATTTATCTCTGCCGTCGGACGGTGTTTAGGAGATCGCACCAGCAACAACTCCGGCCTTCAATCTGGAACAGATCGCGCCATCCGAGGACGGGTGGATAAACCCCGCCATGGAGGCCGCACTCTCAGCGGCGATAGAGCCAGATACTAACCCTACCCCTCGCGAGAGCTGTGATGCCGAACTCATAGACTCGTCTCCGGCTGCAGACTCTGAACCGCCTGTGCCCGTGCCTGTCGAATCCGACTGGGCGCCGGTCAGGGAGTCCACCTCTGCGGATATCTTTTAGCACTCGCCCTTCGGCGATGTACTAAACTCGTTAAGGTCTGTCTCTTTGTCAGGGGAACCTTGGCTGAACTATGTCCGGCTAGAATGGGATGCGGACGATGAAGAAATTCACGCCCCACCCACCACCCACCACCCACTTAGCAGCCACTGTCGATGATCTAACCGACATGCTTGACTTCGACTCCGAAGACATCGATGGTATGGACAACGATGAAGGAGACGAACAGGAGCCACTGCCCACGGGGCACTGGACCGCCACCTCATCATATGATATATATATATATGGTGGATACACCCAAAGAAGGCAATGGCGACAAGACAGCAGAGGATGACCCCTCCAAGAAGCAACCCAAGCGCCCGATGTCGTGGGCGCCGCTCTAAGTCTCGCCACAGAAAAGCGGTGATACCGCACAGAGATACCAAGATTCGGACAAGGTCAAGACGACATACAATCCTCCGGCAGGATCCAGAGCCGGAGGATGAACAAGCCAGCCCTCCGGAGCGAGCAGCAGAGGGAGAGGAGGACAATTACATGCCTCCCTCCGAAGACGAAGTGAGCCTCGACGACGAAGAATTTGTCGTACTTGAGGATCCCATCGAGCAGGAGCGCTTTAAGCGCCGGCTTATAGCCACAAATAATAGCTCAAGAAAAAACAGCAACAGCTTCGAGCTGATCAGGACTTGCTAGCAGATAGATGTACTGAAGTCCTTGCGGCCGAGGAATACAAACTCGAACACCCCTCCAAGGGTCACCCAAAGCGCAGGTTGCTACCCCGACTTGAGGAGGAAGCATTAAAACCTACATCACCAGCGTACGACGCGGCTGATCGGCCACCTTGTGGCCGAGACAGAGAGGCATTTCAGCCAGAAGTTCAGCCCGCACCCCGCCGCCACTCAAACAAAAATACCAAGGCACCGGGAAACACGCGAGAACTGCGAGACGTATTGGAAGACAGGGAAAAACACGCAAGATCGATCTACGGATCACGAGGGCACGCGCCCTCACGGCGGACGGTGACCGCCACGCCGAATCTGATAAAAAGTAAATCCGGTCGGGCCGAATACCGCATAAGACTCATATGAGCTACGTCGCGATATAGCCCAAAGACAGAGGCGCCAAGACACCCCTATGCTTCAATCGATGAAGTAATGGATCATGAATTCCCAGAGGGTTTTAAACCCGTAAACATCGAATCATATGATGGTACAACAGACACTGCGGTATGGATCGAGGACTTCCTCTTCCACATCCACATGGCTCGCGGCGATGATCTACATGCCATCAAGTACCTCCCGCTAAAGCTTAAAGGACCAGCTCGACATTGGCTGAATAGCTTGCCAGCAGACTCCGTTGGTTGTTGGGAGGATCTGGAAGACGCATTCCTCGACAACTTCCAGGGCACTTATGTGCGACCACCAGATGCCGATGACTTGAGCCACATAATTCAGCAGCCAGGGGAATCAGCCAGGCAATTCTGGACACGGTTCCTAACAAAGAAGAATCAAATTGTCGACTGTCCGGATGTAGAGGCCTTAGCGGCATTTAAGCACAACATCCGTGAGGAGTGGCTCGCCCGGCACCTTGGCCAGGAAAAGCCGAAATCCATGGCAGCTCTCACGACACTCATGACCCGCTTTTGCGCGGGAGAGGATAGCTGGCTGGCTCGTAGCAACAACATATCAAGGAACCTTGGCACTTCGGATACCAAGGATAGCAACGGCAGGCCACGTCGCAACAAACATAAGCGCCGCAATAACGGCGATAACGCCGAGGATACGGCAGTCAATGCCGGATTCAGAGGCTCTAAACCCGGTCAGCGGAAAAAGCCATTTAAAAGAAGCACTCCGGGCCCATCCAGTCTGGACCGCATACTCGATCGCTCGTGCCAAATACATGGTACCCTCGACAAACCAGCCAATCACACCAGTAGAGGATGCTGGGTGTTCAAACAGGCCGGCAAGTTAAACGCCGAAAACAAGGACAAGGGGCTGCACAGCGATGACGAGGAGGAGCCCCGGCCGCCGAACACGGGAGGACATAAGAGGTTCCCCCCACAAGTAAGGACGGTGAACATGATATACGCAACCTGTTGGGGATGTAACTACTGAGTGTAAACCGCCCAGGAGGGGCCGGTTGACCCTCAGCTATATTGAAGCCCATGAAGACTCAGAAGATGGCGCTTTACTATAGAACTTAGAGGCCCGGAGCCCAAAGGCGGATTAGGGCCCATAATGGTAAAACCGCCATAGTCATGTAACTTGTGTTGTAAGATAAGGGAAGGAGAGACCGAGCCGAACACTTGTACGAGTCGGCCTCGGGACTCTGTAGACCGGCCGGGCGTCAACCCATGTATATAAGGGGACGACCCGGCGGCAGTTTAGGGACAGACAACAACAACTCGAGGTCTAGGCGAAGCTGTCTGCTCACTAGTCATCGAACCACATCAATCCCATCACAAACTAGACGTAGGCTTTTACCTTCATCGAAGGGGCCGAACTAGTATAACTCTCGTGTCTTTGCGTCCGCTTTAACCCCTCTAAGTTAACCAGTAGCGATGGCTCCGCGACTAAGTCCTTTCATGAAGGAACAAATCACACAGGCTAAAGCGGATCTGGCAGCTGCAGGCGCCAGGATGGCGGCAGAGCGGGCCGCTTTGGATGCGCAAGCTTATAGGCTCATGCTGGATCAGAACGCGTCGCATGAAGTCATGAAGAGGAAATACAGATCCCGTTTGCCTTCAGTTTTCGAGGGAAGAGATCTCTTCAACACCCCAGGAGCAGGGACCAGTAATCCGCCGGTGGTAAACCGGGCGGAAGCACCTGGGACGGGCGCGCCGGTTCAGCCCCGCGTAATAGATCTGCCTCGCCATCATACCGGCATGCCTCAGGCTGTGCAAACACCTCCAGGTCACTACTCCAACCCGATGGATAACCTTGTTGCGGTTGCGGCACGGTTGGAGGCGATTCCAATTGAAGGCGATTCACCACAGGCGATAGAGACGCGCCGGGTCAAGCAACTCCTTAGGACAGCTCTGGTCCAACAGGAAGCGTATTCGTACAGCAGCGATCGGATCCACTCTACCCCCGCCCAAGCCGGAGCTATAGCAGGCGCGTGGATGAACCGGCCGTGTCAAGTAATGCACGGCGCGGTGCGCCCCGTGGCAACAACCCGGCGGGTGGTTTCGACAACGCTCAAGAGGTGGTGGAGCGGGCCGCACGAGGGGAGGCCGAGTTAGCAAAGACAAAGATCGGGATTATCACCACGCCGGTTCGCCCGAACGTCTTTGAGCCTGGAGTTGCCTCTAGCTCTTTGGGGGTGCCTTGCCTCGTCCCCGCTTTACGTAATGTATGCTTACCCAAGGATTTCAAGGGGCCGCGCAAGGTGCCAAATTACACCGCCGATCTGGCTCCAGAAGCATGGATAGAGAGTTATGAGATGGCCATGGAAATGCTGGATGTGGATGAAGCCGTGTGTGCGAAGTACTTCACCATGATGCTCGACGGCACGGCCCGTACTTGGTTGAAAAGCTTGCCACCCAATTCCATCAGTTCATGGGCCCAGTTGCGGACCCGGTTTATTCAGAATTTCAAAGATACCTGTAAGCAGCCCATGTCTGTGGTGGACTTGGCGGCTTGTGTCGAGGGTCAGGGGGAATCAACAACCCATTGGGTACGCCGTGTCTCGGAAGTCTTACATTCTTCAGACCGGATCAACGCTGATTCAGCGATCTTGACCCTAGAGGGCAACTGCCGGTTTAAACCTTTAAAGTTGAAGCTGGGACGCATGAAGCGGTTTTGCAATGACATGGGCACTCTCATGGGCGTTTTAGTGAAGTATGCTGATTCTGATAATACCAAGGATCCCGAGTCGGATGATGATGATGAGACGGGGAAGGGAAAGAAGAACAGCAACTCCAAAGGCCAGCAGCATCACCCGGCAGGTAATGGTGGAAATAAACATAAAGCGAACGGCAACATGGACTTCGTAGCCAACACCAACGCGCGGGACAAGGGCCAGAGGCGCAAGGGTAAACAGCCAAATCGAGGTGGAGCGTCTAATCCCAATCCGGACCGCTTGAACTATCTGTTGAATCAACCCTGTCCGAAGCATGGGATGAAGGAGGCGCCAGCAAATCACCTCTGGAAGGATTGTTACATTATGCAGGAGTTCAAAAGTTCTAATGCTTTCCGGTATGATCAAGGTTCCGGCGGCGGTTCAGGGTCCGGCCCGGGTTACGGTGGAGGAAATTCCGGTCCAGGGTTTAATGGTAATCCGGGCGGACATAACAATCAGAACAATCAGAATAACCAGGGTGGTTACAATCAGCAGCAGCAGCAGTCGGGTTATCAGAGCAACCCAAAGCAGTTGAATGGTGGGCAGTACCATGTCTTCACCACCAGCTTAGACAAGCGAGACCGGAAGCTTCAGCGGGCAAATAACGTTGTTGAACCGGCCGTGCCTCATTACCTACGCTGGTCAGAGCAGCCCATTGTGTGGAGTAGAGAGGATCATCCTCCCCGGGTTGACAATCCGGGTCAGCTAGCCCTGGTGGTGGCACCTCATGTGGGAGGTTATAAGTTCACCAAGGTACTTATGGACGGAGGGAGCAGCATCAACATCCTGTACTATGAGACCTTCCGTCGTATGGGGTTAACAGATAAACATCTCAAACCGTCCAATACAGTGTTCCATGGTGTGGTGCCTGGCAAGTCAGCATATCCGGTTGGTAAAATAGCTCTGGAGGTGGCCTTCGAGGATGAACATGACTCGGATCGTAAACATTGACGTTTGAAGTGGTGAAAATTCAAAGTCCTTATCACGCCTGTTTGGGCGGCCGCTTATGCCAAGTTCATGGCACGACCTTGTTATATCTATTTGCAGCTCAAGATGCCGGGTCACAAGGGGACAATAACGGTTCATGGGAGCCGTAAGATCGCTTTGGAGTGTGAGGAAGGTGATGCGGCTTACGCAGAGTCGGTTTGTGCCACCGAGGAGCTGAAGTATTATAAGGACAATGTTGATCCCATGGACATGACTCCATTGAAGAAGCCAACTACAGAGCACGATCCGCCATGAAGTTTAAATCGGCATTTGAGACTAAGCTTGTTGACTTCAGACTGGCGATTCGTCCCAAGCAGTTCAAAGCATCGGTGCCAACTTGGATCCAGAATAGGAAAGCACGCCATCGAAGTTCATCCGTGAGAATCGGGACATTTTTGCATGGAAGCCTTGACATGCCGTGTGTACCGAGGGAGCTCACTGAGCACACTCTTAATGTTGATCCCAAGTACAAACCGGTAAAGCAGTTTCTCCGCCGGTTTAACGAGGAGAGGCGTAAGGCTATTGGAGAGGAGGTTGCCAGGCTCTTAGCAGCGAGCTTTATCGTTGAAGTTTTTCATCCAGAGTGGCTTGCTAATCCGGTGCTGGTCCTTAAGAAAAACGGCACTTGGCACATGTGTGTGGATTACACAGATCTTAACAAGGCTTGTCCAGCAGATCCTTTTGCCCTCCCCCGCATTGACCAGATTATTGATGCCATCTGCGGGTTGTGAGCGCTTGAGATTTTGGATGCGTATTCGGATATCATCAGATCAAGATGGCGGTTAAGGACCAGGAGAAGACAGCGTTTATCACTCCCTTTGGAGCCTTACGCTATGTGTCTATGCCTTTTGGGCTCAAGAGTGCCCAAGCAACTTATCGGCTATGCATGTAATTGCTTGCATGAACAGATCGGCCGTAATGTGCATGCCTATGTGGATGATATTGTGGTTAAGTCAAGGAAGAAGGAAACACTGATTGATGATTTGAAAGAAACCTTTGACAACCTGCGGGTTTACAAGATGATGCTCAACCCGGCCAAATGTGTCTTTGGTGTTCCGGCAGGCAAGTTATTGGGTTTTCTTGTGTCCAACAGAGGGATTGAAGCTAATCCGGAGAAGATTACGGCTATCACCTCCTTGGCTAAACCAAAGTGTATTAATGATGTCCAGCGTTTGGCGGGCCGGATTGCCGCGCTGAGACGGTTTATCGGCCGCCTCGGAGAGAAGGCCATCCCTTTGTACCAGATGCTGAAAAAGACAGATCAGTTTGTCTGGAGTCCATCCGCTGATGAAGCGTTGGAGGACTTAAAGCGGCAGTTGGCCAACCCGCCTGTGCTCGCCGCTCCCATCGACAAGGAGTCGCTTCACAGTATGTTGTCGCTAACGCTAGGCGATTAAGCGTGGCCATTGTGGTAGAGCGGAAGGAGGCGGGAAGGAGCATCCGGTTCAACGTCCGGTTTATTATATCAGCAAGGTGCTTATTGAGTCTAAGCAAAGATATCCGCATTGGCGGTAAGCCGGTGTATGGAGTTTTTATGGCAAGCGGAAGTCAAGCGATATTTGTGGGCACCCCATCACGGTGGTCGATTCAGCTCCCTAGGTGATATCATACGTAACCGGAGGCGATCGGCCCGATTGCCAAGTGGGCTATAGAGCTTGGGCATACGGTTTGAAATATGTACCTCGGACGGCGGTGAAGTCTCAAGCACTTGTGGATTTCATTAATGATTGGACGGAGTTGCAAGCGCTGAAGAAAAGCCGGATCATACCTATTGGACCATCCATTTTGACGGATCCAGCAGCTTGAGGGCTCGGGGTCGGAGTCGTATTAACTTCCCCACGAGGTGACAAGTTTTGTTACGTTCTCCGCTTAATGTTCCCTTGTACTAATAATGCAGCTGAGTATGAAGCCTTACTCCACGGTCTTCGGATGGCTAAGGAGATGAACCTAAGCCGGATTAAGTGCTTCGGTGACTCGGACCTAGTGGCTCAACAGGTGTCTGGCACTTGGGATTCCAAGGACCCACTCATGGTTGCATATCGTCGTGAGGTGGATGTTGTTGCAGGTCATTTCAAGGGCTATCAGGTGGACCACATGGATCGTCGGAAGAACGAAGCGGCGGACGCTTTGAGCCGGTTGGGCTCTCAACGCAAACCGGTCCCGCCCAATGTTTTTCTCGACGTACTGCACAATCCGCCCGTCAAGCTCCCTGATGAAGCGGATTTGGCTATTCCTGATCCGGAGGCTCAGTTGGTGGCAGCTCTGCATGTCATTCCGGATTGGACGCTCCGTTATCTGGAGTACATGAACCCGGGCGAGTTACCGGAAGATGAGACGTTGGCCCGACAGATAGTTCGGCGGTCTAAGTCTATGACCATTGTTAATGGCGAGTTGCATCATTGCAGTGTGTCAGGGGCGTTTCAACGCTGTGTGTCCCCTGAGGAAGGCTGTGAAATATTGCGTGAGATCCACGAAGGAGATTTTGGTCACCACGCCGGTTCAAAATCCTTGGTGGCTAAGGCATTCCGCCACGGTTTCTATTGGTTGACTGCTCATGCTGATGCGGAAGATCTGGTCAGACGATGTGATGGTTGCCAAAAGTTTTCCAAACGTGCTCATGTACCGGCCCAAGAATTGAGGATGATTCCAATTACTTGGCGGTTTGCTACTTGGGGTTGGATATGGTTGGACCTTTCAAAAGGTCCAAGGACAAGAAGACACACTGTTGGTGGCGGTTGACAAATTTACAAAGTGGGTAGAGGCGTAACCTGTTAGCAAGTGTGATGCGCCACGGCGGTTCAATTCATCAAAAAGGTGATTTTCGGTTTGGTTTTCCACACGGTATCATTACGTATAATGGTACCAATTTGTTCAAAGGTGCCATGAAGGAGTTCTATGAACGTGAGCACACCCGCTTGACGCTTTCTTCAAGAGCTCACCCACAGTCCAATGGTCAGCGAAAGAGCCAATCAAGAGATCCCGAGAGGCATCAAGCCCGGCTTATGGTCCCTTTGCAGAGGACGCCGGGTTGTTGGGTAGAAGAGCTACCGTGCGTGTTATGGAGTATAAATACTACACCTAACAGATCCACGGGATACACGCCGTTCTTTATGGTTTATGGAGCGGAGGCGGTTCTCCCCAGCGACATCCGTCATGACTCACCTCGTGTGGCAGCCTATGTTGAAAGCGGATAACGAGACGACGACAGACGCTTTGGATCGGCCGGATGAAGAGCAAGACATAGCATTGCTCGCTCGGCGATTTACCGGAGGATCTTCGTCGTTATCATAGTCGCCGGTCAGGACCAGAACCTTTCAAGAAGGAGATTTGGTGCTTGGCTCATCCAAGACCGCAGACATGCACAAGCTATCCTCGCCTTTGGGAGGGACCTTTCGTGGTCAGCAAGAATCTGCACAACGGGTCGCATTATCTGATCGATGTTCGAGAGCATAAAGACTCACGCACGTCAGAAGAGGAGACCAACAGGCCGTGGAACATAGCTCATCTTCGGCCTTATTATACCTGAGCCATCGGCTCTACTTATGTACATATTATGACAGTGTATATATTATGAATAAAGCAATAAACCGGAGCCTCGGCTAAAGCGGGGTATCTGTTCTGTTACATCATGTGTGGTTACATGGAGTTGTTCTATCTTAAAGCGGCCTCCGGTTTACCCCTTGAGTTTGTTTTCTAAAAAGCTTTATGATATCACTTGGGGGCTTGGTCGTGTCCGAACCAATGCAACACCTTTTGATAGGCGAAAGCCACCAGATCACTTGGGGACATGGTCAAATCTGAACCAGTCACGCTTTTTGATCGGCCTAAGGCCATAAAGTCACTTGGGGGCTTGGTCGAACCCGAACCATTGCCACGCCACTTGATTGGCATAATGCCACGGTTTCGGTTGGGGACCTGGCTGACTCGAACCATGGCTACACCTTATAGGGAGCTTGGTCGTGTCCGACCATGGTAACACCATCTGATCGGCTCAGTACAGCTTTATCTTTTGCAAACGGTTTATCATTGCCTTTGCTCCCACGTTTGTCAACTGTTATTTGATTTTTATTGCGTTTCTTAAACCGACAACATTATTAAACCGTTTTTCAAAGCTGTCAGTTAATGGAATTCGGTCAATTTTTCTTAATCCGGTGATAATTTCACCGGTTTGATGTTTGTTCTGTTAACATCCTATTATGGAGTAACAGGGGGCTTATTCTAACCCGGCACGGTGTACATGGTAAACCGGCAATATAAACACATGAGATGTTCTCTCCTTTGACAGTAATGGTTTATACAACCTCCGCTTCAAGATTGGCTAAGCCAACTTCATGCTCAGCAACGGCAGGTATTTGTATCACAAAATTTCGATTATATACCTCCATATTTCATATATGTATGAATGTCACAAACCGACTGGCGGCACCGACCGCTGGGGCGGTTTAAGATTTTGCAACTACAGGCAATTTAAATTGAAGGTTTCAATCATTCAATCAAAGGAGTCCGCACCAGGGCACGAAGGCATAGTAAAAACAAAAGTGATGGCTATCATATTACAAGGCATTCAGAGGCCCAAAATTTGGAATGGCGTCATGACAGGCGGCTTCTGATGCATCAACCGGCTTGACGGATTAAGCTTCATTGCCGGGTTGACGTGAAGAAGATGGATCGTCTGGCGTCGGTTCAACTTCTTCCTCTTCAGCACCCAATGGCCGGAAGTCATTGGTGGTCCAGTCAATCCGGGTTAAAGCCTGAACGACAGCCTCTTCACTTATAAGCTCAGCCGGATCAACATCAGGGGCATAAGTGTGCTTACGGGTTGGTGGAACAAGGTTACGCACTTCGGAATAACAGCTTCAACCCGTCTCGTTGTTTGCATCAGAAGGAGCGGTGAACCGTCAGTTGGCCTCTCACGCCGCTTGACTCGCCAGAGGACGCATCTCCCTTGTTACCCGCTTTGAGAGCATCATTATCAAATGCTTCGCCATTTTCTTGAGCACTTTGGGGAAGCCTTTGGCTATGTCACCGGATCAAGATCAGCTATGCATGCTTTGGCGCGAAGTTAGAGCCAATAAGGTGCCAGCCGGCAGTGGATCGTTTCAATTCTTCTAGCTGTGCGGTATCATGGATAGCCGGTCCGGTGTATCCTTGATCAAGGACGAGCTCTGTTATCATAAGAGGTGGCATAAATAACTTCCTGGGTGCGGTATACAGCTGTTCAATTAGCGTATACGCGGCCTTGAGTTTCTTCCGCATGTCAGAGCCCAGATGAGCAATGCGCTTACCTATACCGGTTTAAGAAAGTTCAAGTTAAACCGGCGGAAATGTCAAAATGGAATATTATTCAAAACCTTGGTGAAACATTTCTTACCAAATATTGCAGAGGTCATGGCGTTAATTTGGTGCTTTAATCCGGTGAGTTCTTCCGTCACCGGTTTAAGAGCTGCTTCAGCATCCTCCGCCCGTTTTAGCAACCCAGCTTTCTCAGTATCCTAGTTGGCCTGCTCAGATTTAAACCACTCCTTGAGCTGCTCCATAGTAGTCAAGGCGGTTTTCAGCTCATCCTTGGCCTTGGAGGCTTCTGCTTGTTGAGATTTCAGATTGACGTGAAGGTCATTGATTTGTGAGGTTTGTTGGCGTATCTCACTCTGTGACAAAAAGGGAGCATGTTAGTAGTTTCATCACAAAGTCCCCAGCTCAATACAGGTATTCAACTTGGCACTTGGGGGCTAATGGCAATTTGCTCGAACATGTTCTACTACGGCGATACAAATTCTGATCCGGTTTAACTATACTAAGTTGAACCGGCCCTTGGGGGCTACATCAATGAAGTCTGAAAAGGTTAAGTTTTATATTAAGTCCCGTTTTAACTAAGCTAAGTTGAACCGGCCCTTGGGGGCTACTACACAATGAAGGTACAAGAGAGGCATAACTCCTTACCTCATAGCGCTCCTTCATAAGATTCACCAGACCGGCTTCGAAATCACGACTTGTGTAGAGCCGGTTCAGGAAGCCGGAGTGAAGATCTTGGGCAGAGATTGTCATAGTCGACAGATCAGTTTTTTCCTTCCCTTTACTCATGGCAGCAAACTCTTCCTTGGCGCTGTGTTTTGATAGAGCAACCGGATTGCCAGGGGCGGTATATGTGGTGCCCGTCACTACGACATCGTCATCCTTGGTCGGGCTGGCCGGATTGGCATTTTTTCCTGGGCTTGGTGCTTTCATACCCGGGCTTGGCGGATCAGCAGCCGAATCCCGTTTTTCTCTGGCGGGACTTCGGTGGAGCAGGATGTGACGTCTCAACTTGGACATCCGGTTCAACCTTCCGGCGGGTTAGCATTGTCGCCTTGATTAACCCAAAGCAGAGTTGCTTTTAGCAACTTCGGGATTTTCACCATGATGCTCGAGTCTTCTCCGGATCAACATCCATGAGGGTCGAGGGTCTTCGCCTTCTTACTTTAGGCGAGCCTTGGTGCTACAACATCAAGGGTTAGAATATGATAAACCGACAAATGCAAAAAACAAATGGAGTAATATGCTTACCCAAAGACAACTTTGAGAGGAGGCAGCTGAGTGGTTGATGAACCGCCCGACGAGTTGGAAGAAGCCTGATAATTCGGGTCAGACGGATTGAGAGGACATCGGAAGAAACCTTTCAAAGGATAACACTTTTCAGGAGAATAAGTCACCTCTGGACGACGTTTCCGGGTTGGTGTGTCAGCTAAACCGGACGACGTAATTTGTTGACCGCTATGCCGGGTCGTACGGCGTTCTTCAGCTTGCTGTGTCTTCAAAGAAAGTTTTGGATTCAAATGAGCACGAGAGTGAGATTGTTTCACTTTCCGGACTGTGCGGCGAATTCTTTTAACCGGTACAAGATCAGAATCGGAAGAAAGAAGGATTACCTCAACAGGATCTCGCATGGCTGGCCTCGGCGTCATCACAGGAATTTTAATCATCAATAAGATGAATGACAAAAGGAGCAAAGTAAGTCAAGCTCTACCTCAAAGATCTCGATTCTTCATCCTCCGTGATTCGGAAGACTCGGCGGTTTTCCTCTTACCAGCTTTCTTGGTGGTCTTGGTCTTTACACGAGGAACTCGGGCGGTTTCGCTTGCTTTCCGTATGAGCTGTTAGCTTTGAGAATTAATAAGGATTAATACAATCAATAGGGAATCAAAATCAGTAGAGCAATGAGTGGAGCCTTCTGCGGGCGGTTTGTTGGAGACGCAGAACGGGCCAACCCGGTTTGGCTGCACGGAGATCGATTCATCGAGCATTTTCTTCCTTGTCTCGGCAACTTCAAGCTCAGTTGTTGATAGCTCGTGATGTCGTTGAGGGTCTTTGACGTTACCAGTGTATTCATGCATCAATCCGGGGTGGCGGCTTAATGGCAAGATGCCCCAAGAAACACAACAGCGGACAAGGTCAATACCAGTTAAGCCATTGGCCATTAGAGCCCGGAGCTTGATAATTTGGGGGGCAAAGTTCTTCCGCTCGCTGCGGTCAAGCGTGAAGGCAATGGGTGATTGTTGCTAAGCGGTGAGGGCGATAACCCGGCAAGGGATTTTCTCCGTTAGGAGCAGTATTCCGGCAATAGAACCAGGTTTGGTTCCAATCTTTCGGATGGCTATGATGTTTGGCGTGAGGAAAGTCCACTTCTTTCCTTTTTTGGATTGAAACGCCACCAAGTTCTGTGTTAGGACCGTTCGAAAACTCTGTACGGCGGTTCAAATGAAAGAAATCTCGGAATAACTCCACAGTTGGTTCTTCTTGAAGATAGACTTCGCAGAAGACTTGAAAGTTGCATATATTGGACACAGAGTTCGGACCAATGTCTTGTGGATGGAGTTGGAAGCTTGCGGGGACATCCCGGAAAATTTTTGATCCGGGCGGGCTGAATCCCCAGTCTAAGTGTTGCACAAATACAATCACTTCTCCCTCTTGAGGTTCAGGAGGGCATTCAGAATCCAGAACACGCCAATGAAGGACATTTTTGGGTGCTAAAGCGCCAGTGGTGACATATCCATTGATTTGTGTCTCAGTTATCTTGGACGGAACCCAATTGCAGGCAGAGAATTGTTTGGCCATTCCGGAAGAAAAAACTGAAAGGAAAAGTAAAGGCCAGTTTACAGTTAACGGGTTATGCATATTATTCAGTGTTAAACCGGCAGATTGCTATACAGGTTCAGTTGCCGGTTTAAGTGAGTACTAATGAGGTATGGCGGATTAGCTATCAAAAATTAAACCGCCCTTAAGCAGAAGGGACAGAGCTGAAAAATCTGCTAAGTGTTGACAGAAACAGGTTTCACACATGGACGGAATTAATTTGGATCTACCAAAGATTCAGTAAGAAAAAATTTCTGCGATCCATAAAGGCTTTAAATAGGGCAAAGAAGTTCGTGCATTCTATCAAGAGATTCTGAACAAAAAGGAAGATCTACTAAGTGCTAAACTGAATGCGGAGCAACTACCGCACAAGATATATGCTACAGTTGAATTAAAGAAGCTATGGCAGAGCGAATACGAAGAGACTAGGGATGAACACCTATGAACGCCGATGAGAATAGGAGCCCTAAGATACAGATCTAGGGGTATGAGGAAGAATCTTACCGGATGCGTAGGATAGCGGAGGGACACCGAGGATCTCTGGTACAACCAGGTTGATGCAGCGGCCTTTTGTTGATGCAGCGTTTGAAGGTCGAAGGCGACGGCAGAGCTTCAGAGCTGGTGCGTCGCGAGGAAGAAGAAGTACGGAAGGGGAAGAAGAGAAAGGGCCCTCAGGTCTATTTATAATAAGGCAGAGAGTAATTGACAGGCGCGAGAATCGAGGAGCTGAAAGCGGCAGATGGCGCAGCGGTCGCCTCGATTTCCGGGATAATATTAAATGAAGGGAATCTTGTTATTTCGTTTTTTATAGAGATGACGTCAAGATAATCTGTTGTTGTGTCCAGAGGATGACGTCATGGCGGTTTAGCAAGATGGCGGTTTACGAGAAATGAAGGAAGATGTTCAGAGTTTTTTCTAAAGTGTTGAAGATTGACATGAACAGGTTCAAATCAATCTGGGGCCTAATGTTGGGGATGTAACTACTGAGTGTAAACCGCCCAGGAGGGGCCGGTTCACCCTCAGCTATATTGAAGCCCATGAAGACTCAGAAGATGGCGCTTTACTATAGAACTTAGAGGCCCGGAGCCCAAAGGCGGATTAGGGCCCATAATGGTAAAACCGCCATAGTCATGTAACTTGTGTTGTCAGATAAGGAAGGAGAGACCGAGCCGAACACTTATGCAGTCGGCCTCGGGACTCAGAGACCGGCCAAGGCGTCAACCCATGTATATAAGGGGACGACCCGGCGGTTTAGGGACGCATAACAACAACTCGAGGTCTAGGCGAAGCTGTCTGCACTCCCTAGTCATTGAACCACATCAATCCCATCACAAACTAGACGTGAGGCTTTTACCTTCATCGAAGGGCGAACTAACTAGTATAACTCTCGTGTCTTTGCGTCCGCTTTAACCCCTCTAAGTTAACCCGTAGCGATGGCTCCGCGACTAAGTCCTTTCATGAGGACATCTGCCGTGACAAAACCACGACACAACCCATATCCCCAAGAGGGAACGGAAGCGTGCACTAAGGGACGTATATGCGATGGAGCCCGTCGCCCCAAAGTTCAACCCATGGTCCTCTTGTCCGATCACTTTTGATCGCAGGGATCACCCCACTAGTATCTGTCATGGCGGATCTGCCGCATTGGTCTTAGACCCAATCATCGACGGATTTCACCTCACTCGAGTCCTTATGGACGGTGGCAGCAGCTTGAACCTGCTTTATCAAGATACAGTGTGCAAAATGGGTATAGACCCCTCAAGGATCAAACCCACCAAAACGACCTTTAAAGGCATCATCCCAGGTGTAGAGGCCCATTGTACGGGCTCAATCACACTGGAAGTGGTCTTCGGATCTCCGGACAACTTCTGAAGCGAGGAATTAATCTTCGATATCGTCCCGTTCAAGGCGGCTATCACGCCTTTGCCGGGTGCACCGCATTTTCAAGATTCAATGCGGTACCGCATTACGCATACCTCAAGCTCAAGATGCCAGGACCTAAGGGGTCATCACAGTCAATGGAAACACAGAGCGCTCGCTCCGTACGGAGGAGCACACTGCGGCCCTCGCAGCAGAAGCACAAAGCAGCCTTTTAAGGCAATCCACCAGTTCGGCGATCAAGCCCCCGGACACCGTCAAGCGCGTCCGGAGTAAACTGCAACAGGATCGCCTGGCACGTTCAGAGCTCGCCTAGCAATTCGGCCCCGCCTTGATCTCAGATAACGGCAAAATCTGTCTGTATGCGTATATAATTACGCGACCGAAAATACCATGGGTATCGGCGGGGCACGATCACGTACGTCCCACAATGCGGCTCAACCGCACTAGGGGCTTACTACCTTTATCATTCTCTCTCTTTCAGGACTTTACTCTCTGGAAGCCCTATCCGGCAGTACGATAGCCGGACACACGATACAACACCCAAGGAGGCAGGAAGCTATGACGTGCAATGGAATCCCTAGGTGGTCTCTAATAACGAGTGAAATACCCGCTTTAAATACCAGTTCGCAGCTTGCCCTTGGACAGGACATGTCAAATAGTCCTATTTTTTGCTTATCGCACTGCTTGTATCAGTATGCTTCGACGCATTTTTTTAATAAACAATGCATAGCACTAGTCTATTATTGCATACTATATTGTTTTACATATATATGTTCATTTATGACAATCAGCACCAGACACTTTGGTACGGCCAATACGCCTGTGGGCTTCCGTATACCCCATAATTCGGCGTGAGAAGTCCGAACACTCTCGACAGTGCGGCACTCCGAACTTATAGCATTATATGCATCAGCTCCGAATCATGTTCTTGGGTCAATAGTTGGGTTTTCCTGGCTCCCATGTTTTGGTACCTTATGTTCCGCTATATCGGCTAAGATAGCACTGGGAGAACTACTGCGATTGTGCCCCGGTTCTTCCGGCCGAGCACCTCAGTAGAGAAAGCTAAAACTGACTGTCATGATGAGGCGAGAGCTGGTCGCTGTTCACGAGGTCTCAAGTCCCTAAAGACTTTTTCCGCTTCGGGCGAGGAGTCGGCCTTGTCTGGCTTAGGCGTGTATAGCGCCCCAAATTCGGCCTTCCGGATACTAGGGGCTTCGCCAAAATTTAAAATTGTAGACTTCTATGGCTAAGTGAGAGCGATAAAGCATTATAGTCCGATTGCCTGGTTCGCTGCGCTGAGCACCTCCCTCGAAGGACCCATAAATGGGGAAAAAGAGTGCCCAGATTTATCCCGAACACCCCAGCACTAGTTGCATGGGGCTGAAGCCGACGACTAGCAACTCTCAGATTTTATAAACGGCCACACAGAAGGTAATATTTTAAATACGAAAGTGTTGCATAGCACAAATGAACTAGTTTCCATAATACAGGATCACACGAGCAAGTTCATTCAAAGATTACATCTTTCGCACACTCGTTCGCCACAAGATGGGCACCCTTCAGGACACCCTCATAATACATTTCAGGGTGGCGATGCTCCTTGCCCTGTGGCGACCCCTCCTTCACCAGCTTCTCGGCGTTGGCCCGGTGCACCTTCGCACGGGCAAAAGCCCTACGTGCACCTTCGATGCAGACGGACCGCTTTATAACTTCCAGCCGTGGGCAGGCATCCACAAGCCGCCTCACCAGGCCGAAGTAGCTGTTGGGAAGGGAATCACCAGGCCACATCCGGGCTATAAGGCACCTCATGGCCCATTCAGCCGCCCCGTGGAGCTCGACCAGTTGCTACAGCTAGTCACTCACGGGCATCGGATGTTCGGTCCAGTATACTGAGACCAGAACAACTTCTCCGTCGAGCTTCCCTCCTTGGCCCAGTAGAACTCCGCGGCATCAGACACACTGCGGGGCAGATCTGCGAACGCTCCTGGAGAGCTCCGAACTCGGGTAAGTAAAAGGAAATTTTCTTTCGCATGCTTGCTTTGCATAATGAATGCCTTACCCACCGCTATCTTCTTCACCACCTCAATTTCCTGGAGGGCCTTTTGGGCTTTGGCCTTGGCATGCTTTGCGCTTTCAAGGGCCTTAGCAAGCTCGGACTCTCGGGTCTTCGAGTCACGCTCCAAGGACTCGTGCTTCTTCACGAGTTCTTGGAGCTCTTGCTACACTTCGCCTGCTCGGGCCTCTTGTTTTTCTCGCTCAATACGCTCCTTGGCCGCTTTGTCTTCGGCCTTGGGCAGCGCCTGCTTCAGGGCCGCCACTTCGGTTGTGGACCCTGGTACATCCATGATGATCCTATTATTTTGCAACCAACTTTCTTTTCTATATATAGACAAGGTATTACTTACCTTTGTTCTCCTCGAGCTGCTTTTTGGCAAGGCCGAGTTCTTCCTCGGACCGCTCAAGGTTCAGCTTCAGTGCGGCGATCTCCGCAGTATGTGCGGCAGCGGCCAACAGTGAAGCCTGCATACGCATATTGACATATTTGGATTAGACTCATGCAGTTATTATTTGATCCTCTATCCGGCTTTTCTTCACGAACACCGAACAGAGCATCAGGGGCTACTATCTATGCGGTAATATTTTTATTTTGATTACTTACCTCAAAGCCTGTTAGGAGGCTGGCACAAGCTTCGGTTAGTCTGCTTTTGGCGAACCGAACCTTCTCGATCACCGCACTCATAATAGTGCGGTGCTCTTCGTCAATGGAAGTGCCGCGAAGCGTTTCCAACAAATTTTCCGGTGCCTCTGGATGGACAGAGGCCATCGGCGCGGGCGGCTTGTCCCCCTTAATGGGGAGTTGCCTGCCGGAGTCCGGAGCCACTGAAGGCTCCGACGCGGTGTTCGGCCGACGGCCGGACTTGTAGCCTGTGGGAGTCTTGCCCCCTTTACGCCCAGGGCCCGGAAGGTCACCTCGGGGCGCCTCTAGGACCGCCTCCCCTCGGCCCGGTGCCCTTGCAGACAACACCTCGGCATTGTCCGTAGGGCGGGGGGAAGAAGCGGTCAGAAGTGAATCGCTCTTCATATCTGACGAGCCCAAAGAATCACCCGACGAAGATACGTCGATTCGGGCTCTGGGCGGACTGCATAATCGTGTTCGTCATGAGGAGAAGCAGTTCGATAAAGCAGACCAATAATCATTATGATATCCGGATACTTACGACTTCGCCAGGGGCTTGTCCCTAAGCAGCCACTCGTCACCGCTGTCGGCAGCCGTCGTGGAATAGTCCGGACGGAGAGTCTTTCCCTTCTTGGACCCTTCGGCCTCCCCAGTTGGGGCGGCCTTCCTTTTCTTGTCTCCCCCGGCTGGAGGGGGAGAACCTTCATCTTCCTCCTCCTCGCTTTCACCAGAGGAGTGCATCTCAGAGTCATCAGGCGATGAGTCCGACACCACATGACGCCGGGAACTCTTCCGGGTCCCCTTGGCCTTCTTCTTGGCCTTCTTCTTCGGCACCTCATAAGGTGTCGGAGTCAACATCTCCGTCAGGAGAGCGTCCGCTGGATCTTTAGGCAGGGGAGCTAGGCAGTCGATCTGCTTCGCCGTCTCCACCCAGTCCTCTTAAACGCATGGGAGCTTAGGTCCTGCACATGATTAAACTGGGGAGGATAAATACCCTATAAGATATAGAGACCTTACCGGTTTCGCGAGACGCTTCGTGCTAAGTCCGCGATCCTCGGTTAGGGAAGGGGAGACCTCGGCGCCTTTGAACAGGACTTTCCAGACGTCTTTGTGCATCGTGTCGAAGAGCTCACGCAAAGTCTGGTGCTGGGCCGGGTCGAACTCCCATAGATTGAACGCCCGTTGTTGACACGGGAGGATCCGGCGGAAGAGCATGACCTGGACCACGTTGACAAGTTTGATTTTCCTGTTCATCATGTTGTTGATGCAGGTCTGGAGTCCGGTCAGCTTTACCGGGTTACCCCAGGGTAGGCCCTTCTCTTTCCAGGAGGTGAGCCACATAGGGATTCCGGATCGGAACTCGGGGGCTGCCACCCATTTGGGGTCGCGTTGCTCGGTGATGTAGAACCACCCCGATTTCCACCCCTTTATGGTCTCCACATAGGAGCTCTCGAGCCATGTGACATTGGGCATCTTGCCCACCATGGCACCTCCGCACTCCGCTTGTTGGCCGCTCACTACCTTCGGTTTCACATTGAAGGTTTTCAGCCACAGGCTGAAGTGGGGCCGGATGCGGAGGAAGGCCTCGCACACGACGATAAACACCGAGATGTTGAGGATGAAGTTTGGGGCTAGATTGTGGAAATCCAGCCTGTAGTAGAACATGAGGCCGCGGACAAATGGGTGGAGGGGAAATCCCAGCCCCCGGACGAAGTGGATGAGGAAAACTACCCTCTCATGGGGATCTGGAGTAGGGATGATTTGCCCCGCACTGGGCAGCCGGTGCGCGATATCCGCGTCCAAGTATCCAGCACCCCGCAGCTTTTTGATGTCCTTCTCCTTGACGGAGGATTTCATCCACTTTCCTCCCGCTCCGGACATGGTTGGGGTGGTCTGAGGAGAAAGGTGCAAACTTGGGCGTTGGAGCTCGAGTACGCGAGAATGGATAGGCAAGGAGGAAGAAGGCGTGGGTGAAAAAAGGTGAACCCTTATCCCTTTATAAAGGCATACGAAACTATACGCCCCCACTAGCCTGGTTAACTCGCTTATTCCCCAAGCGCCGCGACTGATGGCGCGGTTGGGTTACCCATGCCCGTATTAATGAGAATCCCGTGATAAGGGGACACAATCTCTGCTTCGACAAGACATCCCAAAAAACCGCCTCGTGATATGCGCCAAGGCTGGTTGAGAAAAAAGGTTCGATAATAACCGGGCCATGGTATGATGTCCTGATATCAAATGTGTCAGCAGGTCGGATTTGTGGAAATATTATTCTCTCTACGGTGGTATGTGGAACTTGTTTTGCAGAGCCGGACACTATCCTTGTGTTCAAGATCTTCTATGGAGTATTCGGAGGAGGAACCCGCCTTGCAATGCCGAAGACAATCTGCGCGCCGGACTCATCGTCATTGAAGCCTGGTTCGAGGCTCTTGAGGAGTCCTGGATTAGGGGGTGTCCGGACAGCCAGACTGTATCCTTTGGCCGGACTGTTGGACTATGAAGATACAAGATTGAAGACTTCGTCTCGTGTCCGGATGGGACTCTCCTTGGCGTGGAAGGCAAGTTTGGGGATACGGATATGTAGATCTCCTCCCATAGTAACCGACTCTGTGTAACCCTAGCCCCCTCCGGTTTCTATATAAACTGGAGGGTTTAGTCCGTAGGACAGGAACAATCATACCATAAGCTAGCTTCTAGGGTTTACCCTCTACGATCTCGTTGTAGATCAACTCTTGTACTACTCATATCATCAAGAATCAATCAAGCAGGAAGTAGGGTATTACCTCCATAGAGAGGGCCCGAACCTGGGTAAACATCGTGCCCCTTGTCTCCTGTTACCATCCGCCTTAGACGCACAGTTCGGGACCCCCTACCCGAGATCCACCGGTTTTGACACCGACATGAACCATCAAAACCCTCCGCAGTATCCAGGAGAGGGTTACTACGAGTCGTGGCCATAGACCAACTTAGGCAAAAATCCTAAGCTTGGGGGAGTACGTATCTCGCACCAATATTACATCATGTTCACACATTCATTCCGGTTGTCGGCGTTCATACCTTTTCATTGTATAACCCATGCTAGTTTATTTTTCTTGCTTTCTGATAGTGTGTTTGGAAAACTTTGATGAAACCGAAAAATATTTCTCGCTTCTTTTTTGTTTTTCTTTCAAGTTTAATTAGCTGTAGTATTAAAAGAAAACCCAAAAATATTTCTCGTTCTTTTTTTACTTGTTGGGAGCCTTTCCGTGTAAATAGTTTTTCTTGTTTTCATTTTTCTTTCATTAATTTGCTCTCTTCTAGAGAAAAACAAAAACTCCAAAAAAATATTCAGTGTGTTTATTCGAAATTGTTTTCTTTCCTTTGGGTCGTGAGGAGAAGAGCATGATGAAAATGTTGAGTGACTCTCATATGCATTATTGTTGATCTAACAGAGAGCCCATATTGCCTTGTCTTCTCCTCTGAATAAATGTTTGCAGATTCCATCTTAGTCCATGGCACGTGCACTCTTATTTTTATTCACATCATTCGATCGTGCAAGTGAAAGGCAATAATGATGATATTTGATGTAATGATTGAGATGAGGAAAATCGGGTATGAACTCAACCTATTTTGTTTTCGTAAATATGATTAGCTCATCGTTCGTGATTCAGCCTATTATGAATTAAACATGTTTGCAATGAAAATTAGAGATTATAGTTATTCATGCCATGCTTAATTATCTAGGAGTGGATAATGGTTTTGTCTTGTGTGCCAACATGCATTTTAAAATGGTTATGATGTAGTATGATAAGATGGTCCTCCTTTGAATGCTTCAAGTGGCTCGACTTGGCACATGCTCATGCATGTAGTTGAATCAAAACCAACATAGCGTCCACGATATTTATGTTCATGGTGATGTATATTCTACTCATGCTTGCATTCAATGTCGATTAATCTCAATGCGCTCTCTAGTTGGCCGCTCCTCAATCTTTTTGCTAGCCTTCACTTGTACTAAGCGGGATTACTGCTTGTGCATCCACTTGCTTAAACCCAAAGTTGTTCCATATGAGTCCACCATACCTACCTATATGCGGTATTTACATGCCGTTCCAAGTAAATTTGCATGTTCCAAACTCTAAACCTTCAAATGATAATCTATTTTCTATACCTGAATCGCTCATGTAGAGACAGGGGCTGTCAGTATCTTCCATGCTAGGTGGGTTATTCTCACGATGAGTGTTTATTCACTTGTCATTCACGAGAAAGTGGCTGGTATTCAGGATTCCTAGTCCTATGATCAATATCAAAATATAATAATGAAACAAAACTCCCCCGGATTGTTGTTGGTATGGAGGGTACCCGAGGATTCGGCTAGCCATGGCTTGTGTTTGTTGGTGGAGGGGGAGTAAAACTTTACCATTCTGTTCGGGAACCGCCTATAATGTGTCTAGCATGGAAGATAGTGAGATCTCTTGGTTGTTATGTTGACAATGAAAGCATGCCTCTCAAAATTATATTCATCTCTGCTTTAAAGCCTCGAGCTTTGGCACCTGTGCAAATCCCTACTTCCCTCTTCGAAGGGCCTATTTATTATACTTTTATTGTTGAGTCATCATCCTCTTATTAAAGCACCAGCTGGAGAGCACCACTATCATTTTTATGCTTTGTTTTCAATTGATGTTGAGTATGAGTTGTTAGGGAACGTAGTAATTTCAAAAAAATTCCTACGCACACGCAGGATCATGGTGATGCATAGCAATAAGAGGGGAGAGTGTTGTCCACGTACCCTCGTAGACCGTAAGCGGAAGCGTTATGACAACGTGGTTGATGTAGTCATACGTCTTCACGATCGACTGATCCTAGCACCGAAGGTACGGCACCTCCGCGGTCTGCACACGTTCAGCTCGGTGACGTCCCATGAACTCACGATCCAGCAGAGTGTCGAGGGAGAGCGTCAGCACGACGGCGTGATGACGGTGATGATGAAGCTGCCGACGCAGGGCTTCGCCTAAGCACTACGACGATATGACCGAGGTGGATTACGGTGGAGGGGGCACCGCACACGGCTAAGAGATCAAGGATCAACTTGTGTGTCTATGGGGTGCCCCCTGGCCACGTATATAAAGGATGGAGGGAGGGTGAGGCCGGCCCTCATAGGGCGCGCCCAAATTGTGGAGTCCTACTAGGACTCCCTAGTCCTAGTAGGATTCCACCTCCCACATGGAATAGGAAAAAGGAAAGGGAGAAGGAGAAAGAAGGAAGGGGGCGCCCCCTTTCCCTAGTCCAATTCGGACTAGTCCATGGGGAAGGGGCGCAGCCACCCTTGAGGCCTTTCTCTCCTTTCCCGTATGGCCCATTAAGGCCCAATACGAATTCCCATAACTCTCTGGTACTCCAAAAAATACCCGAATCACTCGGAACCTTTCCGGTGTCCGAATATAGCCTTCCAATATATCGATCTTTACATCTCGACCATTTCGAGACTCCTCGTCATGTCTCTGATCTCATCCGGGACTCCGAACAAACTTCGGTCATCAAATCACATAACTCATAATACAAATCGTCACCGAACGTTAAGCGTGCGGACCCTACGGGTTCGAGAACTATGTAGACATGACTGAGACTCATCTCCGGTCTATAACCAATAGCCGAACTTGGATGCTCATATTGGTTCCTACTTATTCTATGAAGATCTTTATCGGTCAAACTGCATAACAACATACGTTGTTCCCTTTGTCATCGGTATGTTACTTGCCCGAGATTCGATCGTCGGTATCTCAATACCTAGTTCAATCTCGTTACCGGCAAGTCTCTTTACTCGTTCTGTAATGCATCATCCTGCAACTAACTCATTAGTCACAATGCTTGCAAGGCTTAGAGTGATGTGCATTACCGAGAGGGCCCAGAGATACCTCTCCGATACACGGAGTGACAAATCCTAATCTCGATCTATGCCAACTCAACGAACACCATCGGAGACACCTGTAGAGCATATTTATAATCACCCAGTTACGTTGTGACGTTTGATAGCACACAAGGTGTTCCTCCGTATTCGGGAGTTGCATAATCTCATAGTCTGAGGAACATGTATAAGTCATGAAGAAAGCGGTAGCAATGAAACTGTAACGATCATAATGCTAAGCTAACGAATGGGTCTTGTCCATCACATCATTCTCCTAATGATGTGATCCCGTTCATCAAATGACAACACATGTCTATGGTTAGGAAACATAACCATCTTTGATAAACGAACTAGTCAAGTAGAGGCATACTAGGGACACTTTGTTTTGTCTATGTATTGACACATGTACTAAGTTTTCGGTTAATACAATTCTATCATGAATAATAAACATTTATCATGAAATAAGGAAATAAATAATAACTTTATTAGTGCCTCTAGGCCATATTTCCTTCAGTCTCCCACTTGCACTAGAATCAATAATCTAGTTCACATCGCCATGTGATTTAACTCCAATAGTTCACATCACCATGTTATTAACACCCATAGTTCACATCACCATGTGACCAACACTCAAAGGGTTTACTAGAGTCAGTAACATCGCCATGTGATTAACACCCAAAGAGTACTAAGGTGTGATCATGTTTTACTTGTGAGAGAAGTTTAGTCAACGGGTCTGCCAAATTCAGATCCGTATGTATTTTCCAAATTTTTATGTCTACAATGCTCTGCACGGAGCTAATTTAGCTAATTGCTCCCACTTTCAATATGTATCCGGATTGTGACTTAGAGTCATCCATATTGGTGTCAAAGCTTGCATCAACATAACTCTTTACGACGAACTCTTTATCACCTCCATAACCGAGAAATATTTCCTTATACCACTAAGGATAATTTTGACCGATGTCCAGTGATTCACTCCTGGATCACTATTGTACCCTCTTGCCAAACTCATGGTGAGGTACACAATAGGTCTGGTACATAGCATATCATACTTTATAGGAACTATGACTGCGGCATAGGGAATGACTTTCATTCTATTTCTATTTTCTGCCGTGGTCGGGTTTTGAGTCTTACTCAACTTCACACCTTGCAACACAGGCAAGAACTCCTTCCTTGACTGTTCCATTTTAAACTACTTCAAAATCTTGTCAAGGTATGTACTCATTGAAAAAATCTTATCAAGCTTCTTGATCTATCTCTATTGATCTATCTCTATTGATCTTGATGCTCAATATGTAAGTAGCTTCACCGAGGTCTTTCTTTGAAAAACTCCTTTCAAACACTCCTTTATGCTTTCTAGAAAATTCTACATCATTTTCGATCGACAATATGTCATTTACATATACTTATCAGAAAGGTTGTAGTTCTCCCACTCACTTTCTTGTAAATACAGGCTTCACCGCAAGTCTATATAAATCTATATGCTTTGATCAACTCATCAAAGCGTATATTCCAACTCTGAGATGCTTGCACCAGTCCATAGATGGATCGCTGGAACTTTGCACACTTTGTTAGCATCTTTAGGATCGACAAAACCTTCTGGTTTCATCACATACAACTATTCTCTAATAAATCCATTAAGGAATGCAGGTTTGACATCCATTTGCCAAATTTCATAAAATGCGGCAATTGCTAGCATGATTCGGACAGACTTTTAAGCATCGATACAAGTGAGAAAATCTCAACGTAATCAACACCTTGAATTTGTCAAAAACATTTTTGCGACAATTCGAGCTTTGTAGATAGTAACACTACTATCAGCGTCCGTCTTCCTCTTGAAGATCCATTTACTCTCTATTGCTTGCCGATCATCGGGCAAGTCAATCAAAGTCCATACTTTGTTCTCATACATGGATCCCATCTCAGATTTCATGGCCTCTAGCCATTTTGCGGAATCTGGGCTCATCACTGCTTCCTCATAGTTAGTAGGTTCGTCATGGTCAACTAACATGACCTCCAGAACAGGATTACCATACCACTCTGGTGCGGATCTTACTCTGGTTGACCTACGAAGTTCGGTAGTAACTTGATCTGAAGTTTCATGATCACTATCATTAACTTCCTCACTAATTGGTGTAGGAATCACTGGAACTGGTTTCTGTGATGAAGTACTTTCCAATTCAGGAGCAGGTACAATTACCTCATCAAGTTCTACTTTCCTCCCACTCACTTCTTTCGAGAGAAACTCCTTTTCTCTAGAAAGGATCCATTCTTAGCACCAAAGATCTTGCCTTCAGATATGTGGTAGAAGGTGTACCCAACATTTTCTTTTGGGTATCCTATGAAGACGCACTTATCCGATTTGGGTTTGATCTTATGAGGTTGAAACTTTTTCACATAAGCATTGCAACCTCAAACTTTAAGAAACGACAGCTTAGGTTTCTTGCCAAACCATAGTTCATACGGTGTCGTCTCAACGGATTTAGACGGAGCCATATTTAACGTGAATGTAGCTGTCTCTAATGCATAATCCCAAAAATGATAGTGGTAAATCGGTAAGAGACATCATAGATTGCACTATATCCAACAAAGTACGTTTATGACATTCGGACACACCATTATGTTGTGGTGTTCCAGGTGGCACGAATTTGTGAAACTATTCCACATTGTTTTAATTAAAGACCAAACTCGTGACTCAAATATTCGTCTCCGTGATCAGATCGTAGAAACTTTATTTTCTTGTCACGATGATTTTCCACTTCACTCTGAAATTCTTTGAACTTTTCAAATGTTTCAGACTTATGTTGCATCAAGTAGATATACCCATATCTGCTCAAATCATCTGTGAATGTCAGAAAATAATGATACCCATTGAGCCTCAACACTCATCGGACCGCATACATCAAGATGTATTATTTCCAATAAGTCGATTGTTTCGCTCCATTGTTCCGGAGAACGGAGTCTTAGTCATCTTGCCCATGAGGCATGGTTCGAAAGCATCAAGTGATTCATAATCAAGTTATTCCAAAAGTCCATCAGCATGGAGTTTCTTCATGCGCTTTACACCAATATGACCTAAACGGCAGTGCCACAAATAAGTCGCACTATCATTCTTAACTTTGCATCTTTTGGCTTCAATATTATGAATATGTGTATCACTACGATCGAGATTCAACAAACCATTTATATTGAGTGTATGACCATAGAAGGTTTTATTCATGTAAGTAGAACAACAATTATTCTTTGACATAAATGAATAGCCGTATTGCAATAACCATGATCCTATCATATTCATGCTCAACGCAAACACCAAATAACATTTATTTTAGGTTCAACACTAATCCCGAAGGTAAAGGCAGTCTCTGTTTATTTTGCAAGTCCCGTTTCGAGTTACTACTCTTAGCAACTGAGCCAGTATCAAATGCCGAGGAGTTGCTATAAACACTAGTAAAGTACACATCAGTAACATGTATATCCAATATACCTTTGTTC
This sequence comes from Aegilops bicornis, assembly GCA_021605145.1. Taxonomy (NCBI): domain Eukaryota; kingdom Viridiplantae; phylum Streptophyta; class Magnoliopsida; order Poales; family Poaceae; genus Aegilops; species Aegilops bicornis. The sequence continues at coordinate 287,936,367 of CM038670.1, forward strand.
ACTATGCCATCCTTCTTATCCGCCAAGTATCTAGGGCAGTTCCACTTCCAGTGACCATTTCCTTTGCAGTAGAAGCACTCAGTTTCAGGCTTGGGTCTAGCTTTGGGCTTCTTCACGGGAGTGACAACTTGTTTGTCATTCTTCTTGAAATTCCCTTTCTATCCCTTTTCCCTTTTCTTGAAAGTAGTGGTCTTGCTAACCATCAACACTTGATGCTCTTTCTTGATTTCTACCTTCGCTAATTTCAGCATCATGAAGAGCTCGGGAATTACTTTCATCATCCCTTTCATATTATAGTTCATCACAAAGTTCTAATAACTTGGTGATAGAGACTAGAGAACTTTTTCAATTACAATCTTATCTGGAAGATTAACTCCCACTTGATTCAACCAATTGTCGTACCCAGACAATCTGAGCACATGCTCACTGGTTGAGCTATTCTCCTCCATCTTGTAGGCAAATTACTATCAGAGGTCTCATACCTCTTGACACGGGAATGAGTATGAAATACCAATTTCAACTCTTGGAACATATTATATGCTCTGTGGCGTTCAAAACATTTTTTAAGTCCCGGTTCTAAGCCGTAAAGCATGGTGCACTAAACTATCAAGTAGTCATCATACCAAGCTTTGCAAAACATTCATAAAGTCTGCATCTGCTCCTGCAATAGGTTTGGCACCTAGTGGTGCATCAAGGACTTAATACTTCTGTGCAGCAATGAGGATAATCCTCGGATCACGGACCTAGTCCGCATCATTGCTACTATCATATTTCAACATAGTATTTCTCTAGGAACATATCAAAAAAATAAACGGGGAGCTACATCGCAAACTATAGATCTACAACATAGTTATGCAAATACTACTAGGACTAAGTTCATGATAAATTAAAGTTCAATTTAATCATATTACCTAAGAACTCCCACTTAGATGGACATCCCTCTAATCATCTAAGTGATCACATGATCCATATCAACTAAACCATGTCCGATCATCACGTGAGATGGAGTAGTTTTCAATGGTGAACATCACTATGTTGATCATATCTACTATATGATTCACGCTCGACCACTGAGACCATATCTGCATATGCTAGGCTCGTCAAGTTTAACCCGAGTATTCTGCGTGTGCAAAACTAGCTTATGTGAACGTAGAGCTTATCACACCCGATCATCACGTGGTGTCTCGACATGACGAACTTTCGCAACTGTGCATACTCAGGGAGAACACTTGTACCTTGAAATTTAGTGACATGTCATCTTATAATGCTACCATCGAACTAAGCAAAATAAGATGCATAAAGGATAAACATCACATGCAATCAATATAAGTGATATGATATGGCCATCATCATCTTGTGACTTTGATCTCCATCTCCAAAGCACCGTCATGATCACCATCGTCACCAGCGTGACACCTTGATCACCATCGTAGCATCGTTGTCGTCTCGCCAACTATTGCTTCTACAACTATCGGTGCTGCTTAGTGATAAAGTAAAGCAATTACATGGCGATTGCATTTCATATAATAAAGCGACAACCATATGGCTCTTGCCAGTTGCCGATAACTCTGTTACAAAACATGATCATCTCATACAATAAAATTTAGCACCATGTCTTGACCATATCACATCACAACGTGCTCTGCAAAAACAAGTTAGACGTCCTCTACTTTGTTGTTGCAAGTTTTACGTGGCTGCTACGGGCTGAGCAAGAACTGTTCTTACCTATGCATCAAAACCACAACGATATTTCGTCAAGTATGTGTTGTTTTAACCTTCAACAAGGACCGGGCGTAGCCATACTTGATTCAACTAAAGTTGGAGAAACTAACACCTGCCAGCCACCTGTGTGCGAAGCACGTCGGTAGAACTAGTCTCGTGTAAGCGTACACGTAATGTCGGTCCGGGCCGCTTCATCCAACAATACCGCTGAATCAAAGTATGACATGCTGGTAAGCAGTATGACTAGTATCGCCCACAACTCACTTGTGTTCTACTCGTGCAAATAACATCTACGCATAAACCTGGCTCGGATGCCACAGTTAGGAAACGTAGTAATTTCAAAAAAATCCTACGCACACGCAGGATCATGGTGATTCGTAGCAACGAGAGGGGAGAGTGTTGTCCACGTACCCTCGAAGACCGTAAGAGGAAGCGTTATGACAACGCGATTGATGTAGTCGTATGTCTTCACGATCGACCGATCCTAGCACCGAAGGTACAACACCTCCACGATCTGCACAAGTTCAGCTCGGTGACGTCCCACGAACTCATGATCCAGCAGAGTGTCGAGGGAGAGCTTCGTTAGCACGACGGCGTGATGACGGTGATGATGAAGCTACCGGCGCAGGGCTTTGCCTAAGCACTACGGCGATATGACCGAGGTGGATTATGATGGAGGGGGGCACCGGACACGGCTAAGAGATCAATGATCAACTTGTGTGTCTATGGGGTGCACCCTAGCCACATATATAAAGGATGGAGGGAGGAGGAGGCCGGCCCTCATAGGGCGCGCCCAAAGTGTGGAGTCCTACGAGGACTCCCTAGTCCTAGTAAGTTCCACCTCCCACATGGAATAGGAAAAGGGAAGGGAGAAGGAGAAGGAAGGAAGGCGCCCCTTTCCTAGTCCAATTCAGACTAGTCCATGGGGAAGGGCGGCCACCCTTGAGGCCTTTCTCTCCTTTCCCGTATGGCCCATTAAGGCCCAATACGAATTCCCGTAACTCTCCGGTACTCCAAAAAATACCCGAATCACTCGGAACCTTTCCGATGTCCGAATATTGCCTTACAATATATCGATCTTTATGTCTCGACCATTTCGAGACTCCTCGTCATGTCGCCGATCTCATCCGGGACTCCGAACAAACTTCGGTCATCAAATCACATAACTCATAATACAAATCGTCACCGAACGTTAAGCGTGCGGACCCTACGGGTTCGACAACTATGTAGACATGATTGAGACTCATCTCCAGTCAATAACCAATAGTGGAACCTGGATCCTCATATTGGTTCCTACATATTCTACGAAGATCTTTATCGGTCAAACCGCATAACAACATACGTTGTTCCCTTTGTCATCGGTATGTTACTTGCCCGAGATTCGATCATCGGTATCTCAATACCTAGTTCAATATCGTTATCGGCAAGTCTCTTTACTCGTTCCGTAATGCATCATCCCGCAACTAACTCATTAATTGCATTGCTTGCAAGGCTTATAGTGATGTGCATTACCGAGAGGGCCCAGAGATACCTCTCCGACAATCGGAGTGACAAAATCCTAGTCTCGATCTATGCCAACTCCACGTAATGCACATCACTATAAGCCTTGCAAGCAATGCAACTAATGAGTTAGTTGCGGGATGATGCATTACGGAACGAGTAAAGAGACTTGCCGATAACGAGATTGAACTAGGTATTGAGATACCGACGATCGAATCTCGGGCAAGTAACACACCGATGACAAAGGGAACAACATACGTTGTTATGCGGTTTGACCGATAAAGATCTTTGTAAATATGTAGGAACCAATATGAGCATCCAGGTTACGCTATTGGTTATTGACTGGAGATGAGTCTCGGTCATGTCTACATAGTTCTCGAACTCGTAGGGTCCGCACGCTTAACGTTCTCTGACGATTTGTATTATGAGTTATGTGATTTGATGCGTGAAGTTTGTTCAGAGTCCCGGATGAGACTGGGGACATGACGAGGAGTCTCGAAATGGTCGAGACATAAAGATCGATATATTGGAAGGCTACATTCGGACATCGGAAAGGTTCCGAGTGATTCGGGTATTTTTTGGAGTACCAGAGAGTTACGAGAATTCGTATTGGGCCTTAATGGGCCAGACAGGAAAGGAGAGAAAGGCCTCAAGGGTGGCCGCACCCCTTCCCCATGTACTGGTCCGAACTGGACTAGGGAAAGGGGGCGCCCCCTTCCTCCCTTCTCCTTCTCCCTTCCCTTTTTCCTATTCCATGTGGGAGGTGGAATCCTACTAGGACTAGGGGTACGTGGACAACACTCTCCCCTCTCGTTGTTATGCATCACCATGATCTTGCGTGTGCGTAGAATTTTTTTTGAAATTACTACGTTCCCCAACAGTGGCATTCGAGCCAGGTTTATGTGTAGATGTTATATGCACGAGTAGAACACAAGTGAGTTGTGGGCGATACAAGTCATACTGCTTACCAGCATGTCATACTTTGGTTCGGCAGTATTGTTGGATGAAGCGGCCTGGGGCGACATTACGCATACGCTTACACGAGACTGGTTCTACCAACGTGCTTTGCACACAGGTGGCTGGCGGGTGTCAGTTTCTCCAACTTTAGTTGAACCGAGTGTGACTATGCCCGGTCCTTGTGAAGGTTAAAACAGCACTAACTTGACGAAATATCGTTGTGGTTTTGATGCGTAGGTAAGAACGGTTCTTGCTCAGCCCATAGCAGCCACGTAAAACTTACAACAACAAAGTAGAGGACGTCTAATTTGTTTTTGCAGGGCATGTTGTGATGTGATATGGTCAAGACATGATGCTAAATTTTATTGTATGAAATGATCATGTTTTGTAACAAAGTTATTGGCAACTGGCAGGAGCCATATGGTTGTCGCTTTATTGTATGCAATGCAATCGCCCTGTAATGTCTTTACTTTATCACTAAGCGGTAGTGATAGTCATAGAAGCAATAGTTGGCGAGACGACAACGAAGCTACGATGGAGATCAAGGTGTCGCGCCGGTGACGATGGTGATCATGATGGTGCTTTGGAGATGGAGATCAAAGGCACAAGATGATGATGGCCATATCATATCACTTATATTGATTGTATGTGATGCTTATCTTTTATGCATCTTATTTGCTTAGATCGACGGTAGCATTATAAGATGATCTCTCACTAAATTTCAAGGTATAAGTGTTCTCCCTAAGTATGCACCGTTGCGAAAGTTCGTCGTGCCGAGACACCACATGATGATCGAGTGTGATAAGCTCTACGTTCACACACAATGGGTGTAAGCCAGTTTTACAGACGCAGAATACTCGGGTTAAACTTGACGAGCCTAGCATATGCAGATATGGCCTCGAAACACTGAGACCGAAAGGTCGAGCGTGAATCATATAGTAGATATGATCAACATAGTGATGTTCACCATTGAAAACTAATCCATCTCATGTGATGTTCGGACATGGTTTAGTTGATATGGATCACGTGATCACTTAGATGATTAGAGGGATGTCTATCTAAGAGGGAGTTCTTAAGTAATATGATTAATTGAACTTTAATTTATAATGAACTTAGTCATGGTAGTATTAGCATATCTATGTTGTAGATCAATAGCTCGCGTTTAGCTCCTCTGTTTTATTTTTGATATGTTCCTAGAGAAAACTAAGTTGAAAGATGTTAGTAGCAATGATGCGGATTGGATCTATGATCTGAGGATTATCCTCATTGCTGCATAGAAGAATTATGTCCTTGATGCAATCGCTAGGTGACGTAATCGATTGCAGGAGCAAATGCAGACGTTATGAACGTTTGGCGAGCTCAATATGATGACTACTTGATAGTTTAGTGCACCATGCTTTACGGCTTAGAATCGGGGTTTCAAAGATGTTTTTGAAACGCCACGGAGCATATGAGATGTTCCAAGAGTTGAAATTAGTATTTCAGACTCATGCCCATGTCGAAAG